>CM064487.1:86682279-86946199 GCA_032716605.1 Paralithodes platypus | reverse complement strand
GAGAGAACTACTCGCAGACATCCATACAGTATATAGACTAACATAATACACACACACACACAATATATATATAAACTAAATAATACCACAACCCACCACGCAAACGCACACACACACACACACACACACACACACACACACACACACGCACACATACATACACACAATATATATAAACTAAATATTACACAACCAAACACGCAAACGCACACACACACAATATAAAACACTAAATAATACACAACCAACCACGCAAACGCACATATGCACACAATTTATATAGAAACTAAGTAATACACAACCAAACACGCAACCGCACCACACACACACACACATATATTTGTATAAACTAAATAATACACAACCAACCACGCAAAGGCGCACACACACACACACACACACACACACACACACACACACACACACACACGCACACACACGCACGCACACACACACACACACACAGACACACACAATATATATAAACTAAATAATACACACCAACAACGCAAACGCACACACACACGCACGCACACACACACATAAAATAAACTAAATAATACACACCAACCACGCAAACGCGCACACGCACAAACACACACACATATATATAAACTAAATAATACACAACCAAACACGGAAACGCACACACACACACACCACGCACAAAAAAAACCCCACACACACAATAATATATAACTAAAAATACACAACCAAACACGCAAACGCACACAACGCACAAACCACACACAATATATATATAAACTAAATAATACACAACCAAACACGGAAACGCACACACACACACACGCACAAAAAAAACCCACACACACACGCAATATATATAAACTAAATAATACACAACCAAACACGGAAACGCACACACACACACACGCACAAAAACACACACACACACACAATATATATAAACTAAATACACACACCAACACGGAAACGCACACACACACACACACGCACACACACACACAAACTACTCACACACATATAATATATAGACTAAAATCATACACAATCAACCATCGATCAGAGGATGACAATGAAGATATCCCAGGATTCACATACGCTCGTTCCACAACATTACACGGCGTCACACGATCAAATTTAACGGTTTTTTAACCGTTTTCTCTGCCGATTATCGGCCAGAATTTAGTGCAGCCACTATTTTTTGGCCGATCACCGCCGACCATTTCCGCGCCACTCGACCACCCCTCGCCTACCACGATACGATGCGATCTTTTACCCGATCACAGACGATGTCAGACAATCCCGGAAAAATTCAAATATTTTGAAAATATCGGCTGTGGTCGGCGGCTAACGTACTGTGTGAGACGCGGCCTTAAATTCTGGCCGATAATCGGCAGAAAAAACGGTTTACGTGTATATGTTGTGGAACGAGCGTATGTGAATCTTGGGATATCTTCATTGTCATCCTCTGATCGATGGTTGATTGTGTATGATTTTAGTCTATATATTATATGTGTGTGAGTAGTTTGTGTGTGTGTTTGTGTGTGTGTGTGTGCGTTTCCGTGTTTGGTTGTGTATTATTTAGTTTATATATTTTGTGTGTGTGTGTGTGCGCGTTTCTGTGTTTGGTTGTGTATTATTTAGTTTATATATATTGTGTGTGTATGTGTGTGTGTGTGCGTTTCCGTGTTTGGTTGTGTATTATTTAGTTTATATATATATTGTGTGTGTGTGTGTGTGCGTTTGCGTGTTTGGTTGTGTATTATTTAGTTTATATATATTGTGTGTGTGTATGTGTGTGTGTGCGTGCATGTGTGTGTCTGTGTGCGTTTGCGTGTTTGGTTGTCTATTATTTAGTTTATATATATTGTGTGTATGTAATAATAATAATAATAATAATAATAATAATAAACGGTTTATTAAAGAATGGCAGCCTCATGAGCTGAAAATACACATTTTACAATTTAGTGGATGAACATGAGATGTACAGATATGAGGATGGTAAGCTTAGTTTACAAACAAAATAAATAAATACAATAATGATGCATGTGCAGAATACAAATTATCATAAAATAACCATGAGAGTAAGTGATATACAGTACATTTACCATTTATTAACTTACTCATATACAGAACATACGTTTATACACGTACGTGCGCACATACATATACATACATATATAGGAACATAAGAACATGCAGTAAGTGTGCACATGTCCGTATACACAAACGCTCACGTATGCACACAGACATACATACATACAGAAACTGTTTTGGTAAGTGAGGTAAAGAGGGTGCGGGTACTACAATGGGAGGTTAATCCTCGGTAGTGCAGGTGTGTGTGTGTTGTGTGGTGTGTGTGGTGTGTGTGTGTGTGTGTGTGTGTGTGTGTGTGTGTGTGTGTGTGTGTGTGTGTGTGTGTGTGTGTGTGTGTGTGAGACAGAAGGCGAAATATGGAAGAGCTGGGCGTTCTAATGTTAAGGGTGGAAATACATGGATGAAATACGCGAACACTTAATAATAGATAATGCTTATGCTAGATTTATAATCAGAAGTTGCGCTAGTGAGCAATATGTTCTCCGCTCATATGTACGTATATTTACATACATATGTGCATATGACCATATAAATATAAATACACGTAAAGTACATATATATATTATATACCTTATATTCTCCACCGGGCTCGTACCATAGACAGCACGTACACACAGACATACATATACATAATATATGCACATTACATGCTATATGCTCTTCTCTTATCCTACCTGATACTCTCAGCCGGGCTCGAACCACAAACAGTATACACTATACACATATTATATAAGTAACGCATACATACATACACATATACGGACACATTCATACCCATATACTGCACATACATAGATACATATACACATATACATAAACAAACTCAAGCAAAAACATACATAATTATATTCTAATACACACACGCACACACACTTATGCATATATTATTAAAGGTGGGCGCGTATATATGGTGACAGACCGTTATTACACATTATTAATATATTAACAATGGTTGGGATAGGACTATTTTTATATCTGTCAGTTCTTGCTCTTATTGGTTGGAGTGTGTTGAAATGACGAGCTGCACGTGTAGGTCTAGGGGCGTCTGGTTATGTGCGTGTGTGGTGTGTGTGTGGGTGTGTGTGTTGTTGGTTGTTGTATTTATTTAGTTTATATATTGTGTGTGTGTTTTTGGGTGTGTGTAGTATTAGTCTATATACTGTATTGTATGTCTGCGAGTAGTTCTCTCTCTGTCTCTCTCTCTCTCTCTCTCTCTCTCTATCTCTCTCTCTCTCTCTCTCTCTCTCTCTCTCTCTCTCTCTCTGCGTGCGTGTGTGTGTATGTGTGTAGCCTATAGTTAACATAAACATCTACAAGTTTATTAAAATACATCCACTTGAAAACTAATGATATACAGCATCAAAGTCAGTGTATACCAGATCGTGTAATGATATAGGTATACATTCACCTATCCACTACTTAACTATACTACAGCGTATTATTATTATAGTTTTATTCAAGTATATTGTGGTTTATAATTGATGATTAATGTTAAGAACGGGGTGTTATTTATAAATATATATACATATTGTTACGTATCTTGATCCTCAAGTGGTTAACTTGATGAATCTAGATAGCACAGAGATATATATTAAGGTATCAGTCAGCTGAAGGCAAAACAAAAGTAAAATCTAATAAAATTATTTCCTGTTGTTGCTTCCTTTCCTTTTGGATCTTAGGACTTGGTATCCTTTATTGACTGATACTCTTTAATTATGAAAAATACTGAAACTAATTAAAGTCATGAAGTATTTATAAAGAATTATTATTTAACCGAAGCTTAGTAGGCTATGGTTATGAACCGAAGAAGTATATCCAAAGAAGGACTATTAATTCTATAAAAAGTCTTGAAAGATAAATATTAAAGTAAGAATATTTCTGTCTCTTACCCTTTTTGAAATGAATAGATAGTTTTCTTATATGTCCTTTTATTTATATTTAATGTAATTATTCTTGGTTCTTGTCTTACGTTAATAGTATTATATTATTATTATCATCAGGATTAATATCAAAGTCACATAAAAAGTTAGATATATATTTAATAATTAGTTAAATGTATTTCTTAACCACGTAACATTGAGGTTTGATTACGAGTAAATAAAGTTACAGGATCGCTTCATAGATTCGATTCAGGTCTCACTCAATAATATGAAAAGCAAAAATAATATTTTGAAGCTAAAAGAATTTTCTTCAGCTTAGGAAATCACTAGAAGTAATATTAACACAGCCATGTTAGTCAAAGGCGATATTACTAATATGAGACAATAGCATCACCGTACTAAGCACCGTTAAGCAATGTAAGCTTAATTAAAAGAAAATGAAAGAACTCGTAAGTATTAATATAAAACAATAGTATTACTTTCATCATAACCCAATTACTTAAAGAGTTGCTTTAGTCCACAAGTCAGTCAACTAAAATAGTTAAGTACAAAATAGTAGCGTTAACGTTAATTCCCAATCAAATAGTTAAGTACATAAATAGTAGCGTTAACGTTAATTCCCAATCACATATCTCACTAACCAACATAACGTAAGTGTTTATACCGAACACACTTAACACACACTTATATAATCTGACTGACAGTCACAATCCCATTATAATACTTCACCCCGTCTTCCTCCAGCTGCAAGTTCACCTTCCCCAACTCCAAATGAGACTGATTTGAATGCCCACTACTCGGGTCTTATATACTAAACAATGATGGTGTAGGAACGAATCAGGAGGCGAGTGATGGTGCGCGCCCCTATCATAGCTCCTCGAGTTGCATAGCAGGTGCATGGACCAATGGGGTCTCCTGGCGTCGATCATACGTCATAGCGTCGGGTCATCAAAGTAGTTTGCAGGGTCCCCTATGACGCACGCAGGTGTGAAGGCTTGTTTGCTGGTATGCGGGCGAGCTGGTTTCCCACTCGCTGGTTCGCTCACTGGTCTGCTTCGCCGCTTGGGTAGTTTGACACTCCTTCAACTCTAATTCTAACTCTTAAATTAACATACAGGGCTCCGTATGTCAGACCTTCCCTCCTAGAAAAGAGTTTAAGGAGTATAGTACATAATATTAAACTTAATACATAAATAGATTCACCACCAGATTGGCAACAACAAGATTATAATGAGGATATAATAAGGATATCACCCAAAGTAGGCAACGACTCCAGGTACCACATCAGAACATAGCCGGAATGTAGCTGGAGCGTTATTCGAACTGCAAGGCATCTCACAGCTGAAGGCTTGACAGCGCGCTACCAAAGCATGATATTTACCTCGCTACAAGGGAGAGCTAATTGCCAAAATCCTCTCATTAAATTTATCTTCCTGCTGTAAGAGGCCAACCCGGTAAATGCAATCTTTGATCCGTGGCAGTGGGTAGGTATCGTTCTTTGTGACAGCATTAACTTGCCTATAGTCCATACATAACCTATGGCTCCCGTCTGGCTTTGGCACAAGTATGACCGGACTACTCCACTGGCTTAAGGCCCTTGTGATCAGCTCGTTAGACAACATTAAGTCAAGCTCGACCTGCATATACTCCTGCGTTGTGGAGAGACACGGTAGGGGGATTGTTTAATGGGAGTTGCATCCCCTACGACGATGTCGTGCACGGCCAAAGAAGTGAGCCCTGGAATATCACGGAACACACTGGGAGACTGAGATAAAACAGAGATTAGTTGGTTCGCTTGATCAGAGGGAAGATGACATAGTTTAGATGGTAATTCCCCCCAAGCTACTGAATTATACTGAAAGTTGGATAGGCTACATGACAAGTCAAAGTCTGCATGGATACATTCAGGCTCTGGAACAGTCTGCTGCGGGTCAGTAAGAGACCTGAAGACTTCGTCCGCACCAGGCTGTCCACAGGTCCTGACATTCACTGCCAGAGTGGGAGAATCTGGAGGAGAGGAATCAGGGGACCTATGGTTGGGTTTCAACATATTTATATGGAATACTTGCGTGGGCTTTCTCCTGTCTGGGGTAGTTACTAGATAATCGGTAATGCTCACCCTCTGAATGATCTTATATGGGCCCCTGAACTTGTCAGATAAAGGTTGGCCAAAAAGGGGGAGCAGGACCAAAACCTCATCACCGGGCTGAAACTCCCTCTCACGGGCTTTTCTGTCATACCAGGTCTTCATGGAGCTTTTAGCCACTGTCAAGTTTTGAGCGGCAAACTCACATGAGGATCTCAGCCGGGTTTTGAAATCTGAAACATACTTGAGGAGGTTTTGGTTCCCCTCCTGGCCAACTAGGCTATCCTGCAATAGTTGCAAAGGACCTCTTACCTGGTGACCGAAAACTAGCTCATTAGGGGAAAAACCCAGGGATTCAGTTGGAACCTCACGAGTAGCAAATAAAAGAAAAGGTACCCCCTTATCCCACTCAACTCCGGTCTCTGTACAATACTTCCGTAACATTCCCTTTAATGTCTGGTGATATCGTTCGAGAACCCCTTGACTCTCTGGGTGGTAGGTGCTAGACTTAACATGCTCGATACCCAACTCCTTCAGGGACTGCTGAAAAATGTTAGAGGTAAAATTAGTTCCTTGATCACTTTGCACCTCATGGGGGAAACCCATTCTGGTGAAGAATTTGAGCAGTTCCTTGATGACAGTTGGAGCAGAGGTAGTCCTTAAGGGTTATAGCCTCTGGGTAGCGAGTTGCCATGTCCATAATAGTTAATAAATAATTGTTACCTTGGGAAGTCTTAGGCAATGGGCCTACAATGTCCACTACCACCCGAGTAAAAGGATTCTCGAAAACGGGCAAGGGCACCAGAGGATGTACAGGCACCTTCTGATTGGGTTTTCCTGTCATCTGGCAAGTGTGACACACTCTACAAAACTCCACTACATCTGCACGCATTCCTGGCCAGTAAAAGTGGGCTCTGATTCTGTCTAGAGTTTTTCTCACACCTAGGTGTCCTGCCAATGGTATACAATGTGCCATTTCCATGATATCTCTACGAAAAGGTTTGGGGACTACTACTTGATGGACGTCCCAAGCCCCGTCATCGATTGGTCTGTGTGGCGGTCTCCATCTACGCCACAATACTCCTCCTTTGAGGTAGAAACATTCACCACCCTCCTTCTCACATTCCGCTTCACTCACGGACCTGGCAGCTAACTCCTTGCATTCACTATCATCTCTCTGTAGCTCTACCAGGCCACTAGGACAATTTGGAGGGGTGTCATAGTCATCGTTAGGGTCAAGATGAGCCATAAAGGTGTCAGATAAATCCACCTCTGTCACATCATCAGGCACAGTTGGAGCGTCATTCACACTCTCATCATCCCTTTCATCAACTCTTACATTCGGTACATTTCTGTCTGAGGGAACTGCTACTTGAGACATTGAACGTGTGACAGCACACAGGGAAAACTGTTGGCATCTCCTTTTCGAGCTCACCGGTTAGTGGCTCGTTAACAGGTGAAAGTGACAAAATGGGGTCTGGTCGGACCTTCTCACCTGCTACATCATTCCCCAAAAGGAGTGTTACCCCAGGCACAGGGATATCTTGGGACCTACACAAAGCTATGGTGGCCTCACCCTGTAGTAACTCACATTCAATTTCGCCTTTTACCAAGTGTGCATAAAATTGGCCTCCAGCACCTCTCATTACAACTAGTTCGCCAGGTGGGCACTCCGTGTAAGGATTCACCATGAGGGTGCTAGTAGAACCTGTGTCTCTCAGAATTTTTACCTCATCCATACAACCATTTAATCTCACGTTGCCAGATGAAATAAAGGGACGGTAACTGTCCTGCACTGATGGTGAAATTATTATTGGCTTAACCCTAGTGGGTTGCACCACACATGCTACTACACCCCTGTCTAGATGATTTACGTTAGCTGTTAGGTACTCCTTCTGTCAGGAGTCCTGTATTAAAGGAACTTTTGGTGCTAGGTACTCCTTCTGTCGGGAGTCCTGCATTACAGGCACATATGGAGTTTGAGATACGGCGGCAACTGTCTGCCCCGATCTCTCTGTTCTCCTTGGCCCAGCACTGATAAGCTAGGTGGCCTCTCATGCCACAAAAAGTACATACTTTAGGGGATACGGGAACGTTCCCTCTTTGAGCATTACTATTACTTTGGGGCCCACCTCTGTTACCATTGCCCTGAGTCGCATTTTTAGTTGGGGGAACAATTCTATTTTGGCTAGCTGGGGAAGACGTTATAGGCTTGTGACTGGGTCTGTTAGATTTGTGATTGGGATACTTAAAATTAGAACTAGAATTATCGTAGGGCTTCTTTCCATGAAATTTGTTGTTAAGCACGTATGTGTCAGCCATGTCAGCGTCGTCGGCAAGACAATCTACCTTTTTCCCCTTTAAATAATAGGATACAGAAGAATCAATTTTCCATAGGAAATTTTCTAACAGGACCAACTCCTTCAGATCGTTGTAGCTTCTGACTTTCTTACTCTTGACCCAATGATTGAAAGTTTTAGTCATGGTCCTGGCAAATACCTTATGGGTTTCTTCTACTTTCTTCTGGTTTTTACGGAAAGATTGCCTGTAAGCCTCAGGCTGCAATTGATAGGTTTTTAGGATAGCTTCTTTGAGATTGTCATAATCCTGCCTAACTTCTTCTACTTCTGACAAATATGTGGCTCGAGCCTGCCCTGTCAAAACGGTTTGTAACATAAAAGGCCATTGATCTCTTGTCCACTTCATACCTCCAGCAACTTCCTCAAACAAAACAAAGAAATCCTGCACATTATCCTCAGTGAAAGGTGGAATGACACTAGTCATAGTCAATCCCAGAGGAGGAGCAATTTCGGGAGCATTTGTATTGACATTTAGTTGAGCCGTACGATATTGATATTCACATTGTTCGGTCGTTGCTCTGGCTTTTATGCCGGCTTATTCGATATTTGCTCTGGCTTTTATGCTGGCTTCTTCGGTATTTGCTTTTATTCTGGCTTCTTCAGTATTTGCTCTGGCTTTTATTCTGGCTAGTTCTAGTTCGAATATTTGATCACCGGTCAAACCAGGTGGCAATTGTTCATTAAGTTGGCTAGGTTTACTCGGGATCCCACCAACTGCTCCGTCACCCTCCCCGCCTTCTACAGGGAACAGGTGGGTTTTAATGGTCTGAGCCACCTCTACTTTAGACATGTTTGAGACAGTTAACTGGAGATGTGAGGCAAGCACTTTCAGTTCGGATTTTGACAGACAGTCAATATCAGGGGCTGTGGGGTCTGATTCTATGAAAACTCGAGCATCTTCGTCATTAATTAGTTGAGGCATGATTAATATTTGATTTTTAGGTAGTGAAACGGTAATGAAACTGAGTGAAACTGTATGAAACGAATCCTGGCGAGGTCGCCACTCTTCTGTTACGTATCTTGATCCTCAAGTGGTTAACTTGATGAATCTAGATAGCACAGAGATATATATTAAGGTATCAGTCAGCTGAAGGCAAAACAAAAGTAAAATCTAATAAAATTATTTCCTGTTGTTGCTTCCTTTCCTTTTGGATCTTAGGACTTGGTATCCTTTATTGACTGATACTCTTTAATTATGAAAAATACTGAAACTAATTAAAGTCATGTAGTATTTATAAAGAATTATTATTTAACCGAAGCTTAGTAGGCTATGGTTATGAACCGAAGAAGTATATCCAAAGAAGGACTATTAATTCTATAAAAAGTCTTGAAAGATAAATATTAAAGTAAGAATATTTCTGTCTCTTACCCTTTTTAAAATGAATAGATAGTTTTCTTATATGTCCTTTTATTTATATTTAATGTAATTATTCTTGGTTCTTGTCTTACGTTAATAGTATTATATTATTATTATCATCAGGATTAATATCAAAGTCACATAAAAAGTTAGATATATATTTAATAATTAGTTAAATGTATTTCTTAACCACGTAACATTGAGGTTTGATTACGAGTAAATAAAGTTACAGGATCGCTTCATAGATTCGATTCAGGTCTCACTCAAATAATATGAAAAGCAAAAATAATATTTTGAAGCTAAAAGAATTGTCTTCAGCTTAGGAAATCACTAGAAGTAATATTAACACAGCCATGTTAGTCTAAGGCGATATTACTAATATGAGACAATAGCATCACCGTACTAAGCACCGTTAAGCAATGTAAGCTTAAAAGAAAATGAAATAACTCGTAAGTATTAATATAAAACAATAGTATTACTTTCATCATAACCCAATTACTTAAAGAGTTGCTTTAGTCCACAAGTCAGTCAACTTAAATAGTTAAGTACAAAATAGTAGCGTTAACGTTAATTCCCAATCAAATAGTTAAGTACATAAATAGTAGCGTTAACGTTAATTCCCAATCACATATCTCACTAACCAACATAACGTAAGTGTTTACACCGAACACACTTAACACACACTTATATAATCTGACTGACAGTCACAATCCCATTATAATACTTCACCCCGTCTTCCTCCAGCTGCAAGTTCACCTTCCCCAACTCCAAATGAGACTGATTTGAATGCCCACTACTCGGGTCTTATATACTAAACAATGATGGTGTAGGAACGAATCAGGAGGCGAGTGATGGTGTGCGCCCCTATCATAGCTCCTCGAGTTGCATAGCAGGTGCATGGGCCAATGGGGTCTCCTGGCGTCGATCATACGTCATAGCGTCGGGTCATCAAAGTAGTTTGCAGGGTCCCCTATAACGCACGCAGGTGTGAAGGCTTGTTTGCTGGTATGCCGGCGAGCTGGTTTCCCACTCGCTGGTTCGCTCGCTGGTCTGCTTCGCCGCTTGGGTAGTTTGACACTCCTTCAACTCTAATTCTAACTCTTAAATTAACATAGAGGGCTCCGTATGTCAGAATATATATATATATACGTAGGGCGGTTCCTTTGCCGTGTCAATATCGTGTGCGGCCTACAACTGTCGTATTTATCATTCAACGTATGTGCGTCTGTTGTGCTGTAAACGTATGGTTGTCAAGCAAAAGCGGCATTATCGTGCTCTTAACGTACTTTAAATGTATGACGAACGTGTGATAGCCGAGTGAGTAGCGTCGCCGGTCAGCGATTTATTCTACAACGGTCGTGTTGCCGGCGTGTATGACGTGTGTGTGACGTGTGTGTGTTGAATGACTGTCGAGGGTTTGTTGTACAGCAATTGTGTGCCTGCGAGGATCGAGCAGTGATCCAGTGATTCGATTACAATCGGCGAAAAAGTACAAGTCGTCCTCTGTCGGCAGCTGTCGAGCGGTGGCCGTACTGTGTGAGACACGGCCTTATGTCCTGAAAATGAGTAACATCCATCAATTCATCCATTAACCCTTAAAAAGCGGCTCACCACATAAGTCGTTTTTAATAAAGCTGGACTATGTGGCGGCGCTCGACATAGGTCGAGTGGCAATTTCAGCACGTAATGTTGCTGAGAGAGAGAGACAAGTGGTGGCAGGAGACTAGCGAGCGTATGACTGCTCCAGACCACTGCGGCGAACCTACTGACACGAATCTCAGCTTCCCCCTCCCTCTCTCACTCGCTACATACTGAATTATATGGGGAAAGTACCGAATTACATGCTTTTTGCACTCGCGTTGCACGGTTATTGCAAGAAAACTATCCATCATACAAGGATCGTTATGGTGTCATTCGAAAGCTCTGTTTATGCCCTTTCAGGGATAGATACTTGTTTTACGTTCTGGGTCTTATTTAGGCATGAAAATGATCACGTAAACAGCCCTATTTTGGCTAAAAACACCCCGCTGGGCGGTACATATAAATAAACCGCATAGGCCGCTAAAGAAGGGTTAAGGGAGCTCAGACGGTATTGGGCAGCATAATTTTCTGGTTTGGCTCAATGGTTTAAGGAAGGGGTGTAGTTTGCTCTCTAAACCTCTATCAAACTTAAAAAAATCACCCACAACACCCCCCTTTGATATATATTTGTAAATCACCCACAACACCCCCCTTTGATATATATTTGTAAATCACCCACAACACCCCCCTTTGATATATATTTGTAAATCACCCACAACACCCCCCTTTGATATATATTTGTAAATCACCCACAACACCCCCCTTTGATATATATTTGTAAATCACCCACAACACCCCCCTTTGATATATATTTGTAAATCACCCACAAGACCCCCCTTTGATATATATTTGTAAATCACCCACAAGACCCCCCTTTGATATATATTTGTAAATCACCCTCAAGACCCCCCTTTAATATATATTTGTAAATCACCCACAACACCCCCTTTTGATATATATTTGTATAATTTTTCGGTAGAAAAATGTCCCGGCCGAAGGCCGATTCCTCTTCAAATACAGGCTAGCTATCGCTCGCCAGGAAAAAAATCGACACCTAAATGGCACGAACGGTCCTAATATTGGTAAAATAATAGGGCAAAAGGTCTGAAAATCGCCAAACTAATGCGGCGAATGTCTTGAAATATCATAAATAATAGGGCTAAACATGAGGGTGGAAGAGGACTCGAAAAAACAACTGCCTCACTTTAATATGCGGATCGCCTATTCTTATCATTACCGTTCTTTACTTGTCTCATCGTCATTATACTTCTCTTGTTCTTCAATATCTTTCTATTGGTCCTATACCATCCCTTCCCCTTGCTCTCCCTCGTGACCCTTTTAGTATTGGAGGATACTTTGCTTCATAGTACGTTGGCTGACAGTGGATAATATTGCATTCAGCAGTCAGATTTTGTACGATGTTATGCAGCTTGGGAATGAAGAAGCCCTGGGAATCAAAATCAGAATCAGAATCGAAATTATCTATTCCATTGAGGCAATGGTAAACATTACATAACATACAGTTAAATGTTTACCAGTACATTTTAAAAGCTAAACAAGTTGAAATCTAAAATATGTTCATAGTAAATCAATATATATAAAACATTCTCGACAGGTTATTAATTTTTGCATAAGATTTGTAGCAAGGCAATCAATTATATAATTGAACTTAATTTTAAGACACATAATATTACTCAAAATGTGATCTTCGTGGGTTTTTTGTTTTTTTTTAAACAGTGAGGTTATTGATTTCTCTGTTATTATATGGTAGTAAACTTTCCAAACATTATTCTTGGCTTCACTTTTAGTCACTGTAGTTTGTTATTATTGGAGTCACATGATCAGACGTCGTAGTTTACCCAGCTGATATCTGTGCTGCAAAATTTTACACTTTCTGAACTTCAGTCAATGTATTAGGGTTTGTTGTCCTCTTATTTTAATACAGTAATTCATTATATTGGGGAATAGTAATTTAACATTAATGGCACGTGTTGACAAAGACTTCCTATTATTTGTTTGCTTACATTATTTACATGAATATCGAAAAGCATGTAACAGGCCATTTAAACACCTAGATTCCTTACACACTTAAATATAATTACTAGGCAAGATGTTAGTATTATCAAAATGTATAATGGTGTCATTGGGTATACGTGTAACCAATTGTCTTGTTCCTATGGAATTACATTGTGTCTTACTAGAGTTTAACATTAAGCCATTTATATTTATTTAAGTATTGTTTAGCTTTATTAAGTGTGACCTCAGCATTTGTAATATAAATATCTAAATTGCCAATACTACCAGAGTTTCGTCAGCATATTGCACTATCAAATATCCAGTGACAGTTTCAAACATATACATTTACATACAGAGTAGATATAATAGGGCCAAGTATACTGTATTGTGCGACTTCATGTTTTTTTTTTTTTTTTTTTTTTTTTGTTTTTTTTTTTTTTTAAAGAGACAATAAATGGAGGAAGGAAAAACACAGATAAAACAAAATAGGTCCATGTGCCAAAAGGCATCCTCCATTCATAAAATGTTTGTAACAACTGGATTTAAACTGTTGTAGATTGTAAGTTTGTGGAAAGCAACTCGAGGGAAGTGAATTCCAAAGAGTAGTAGTTTTGGGGATAAATTAATTTTGATAAGCAGAAGTTCTGCATTGTGGAGGAGAAAGTGTAAATTCATGGGCGCTCTCAGCTGCCCTAGTTCTACGGGGAAAGATGTGGAGAGGCGGCACAATTGAAGCAAGTTCCTCAGAACAATTACTGTGAAAATATCTGTAGAATAATGCAAGGATGCAACGTTTCTTTGTATGGATAATGTACATAAGAACATAAGAACATAAGAAAATGGGAGTCTGCAGAAAGCCGATTGGCCTAAGCAAGGCAGATAGATCCCTGTCCCACAAAACCCCAATTCAATTACAAAGCCCAATTATAGGTTCAACACTCTAATACCCTGAGGATCATCTTACCAAAACGGTTAGAGATAAACGCAGGATTATGGGGGTCTGCAGAGCGCTGATTGGCCCAACCCGGCTGATCCCCCTTCACACCCAACCCATCTCGTCCATATGCTTATCCAATTTTATCTTAATGCTCCCTACTGTTTTAGATCCCACTATAGCACTTGGTAGTCCATTCCACCCATCTACAACTCTGTTACCAAACCAATATTTGCCTATATCTTTTCTGAAACGAAATTTATCTAATTTGAAACCATTGGTACGAGTTCTTTCGCTATCACTGAGCTTTAGTACATTTGTCATGTCCCCTTTGTTAATCCCACTAACCCACTTGAACACCTCTATCATATCCCCTCTAACTCTGCGTCTCTCTAACGAATGTAAACCTAATTTCTTCAACCTTTCTTCATACGGAAGATTTCTAATATTATGGATCATTTTTGTCATTCTATGCTGTACTTTCTCCAATGAATCTATGTCCATTCTGTAATAAGGACATGTAAGAACGTCCTGTGTGATTGCAGGGTTATTTATTAATCTAATAGCTTTATTTTGAATTTTGTCCAACTGCCTCAATGCAACCACTCCCCTTCCACTCCACAGAGGTGAACAGTAATCCATCTGAGAACGCACATGACTTTTATATATTACGGCCAACTGCTCGTCAGTGAAGAATTCTCGAACTCTGTACAGGAGTCCCAGTTTTTTAGAGGCATTCTTAGCAATGCTTCTAACATAATGTGTCCAGCTCAGGTTAGTAGTTAACCGAGAATGTCAATACTAGGGGAAGTAGGAATATTTACATCATTAACAAATATATGGGAGTCAGTGAGATTCTGTCGGTTAGAAAATTGAATGTACTTGGTTTTCTGTGCATTAAAGGACACTAGATTCTTTTGTCCCCATTAATTAATTCTAGAAAGGTCCTGGTTTAGAGAAATTGCAGTGTTTATTTTTGAATTTATAAGAATCGGGTTGGGTGAAAGAATTGGTAAATGTGAAGGCACTGTGGAGTGTTGAGTCATCTACGTAGGAATGTATTGGATTATGAGTGGTAGATATGAGATCATTGATATGAATGAGGAACAGAGTTGGGGCCAAAACTGATCCCTGGGGAACACCAGCATTTATTGAGTGAAATTGAGAATAAAGGCCATCTACCATTACACATATTTTTCTGTTATGAAGATAAGAAGAAATTAGTGGAACTAATGATGCAAGGCCGTAGTGTGACATCTGCGACAATAAGGATTGATACCAAACTCTATTAAATGCCTTTGATATATCCAGTGCTATTGTATGTGTTTCACCATGTTGGTCTGTAGCTTGGTTGATTTGATGTGTAAGAAGGCAAAGAATGTCTGCAGTTGATCGACATCGTCTAAAACCATATTGCCTATCACTTATTAATTTATTATTCTCAAGATGCTTAATTATATGATTATTTAATATAATTTCAAAGACTTTACCAGGAGTGGAAGTTATAGCTATTGGTCTGTAGTTTGATGGATCTGCAGAGGCACCTTTTTTAGGAACTGGATGGATGTTTGCTTTGTTGATATGTATCAACTGAGTTATGTTTAATAAGTACTTATTAAGTAGTCATTAAACCAAAAAGAGTAATGTTTTGTATTTCAAAGATTTGCCAAGAATAATTTGCACACTCTCAAATGCTGACACTGTCCAAAAGGGGAACGCTGTATTAAGTTAAACTGAATGCCGTCTTTAGCCTTTTGACACCCACAGGTCCTTCCTCAGCTGCATAAAATCATCAAATGATAACCAGAATAAAAGTAGAAAGGCATCATAATGCTGAAATTTAATTTAAAGGGTTTACATATACTCCTGTGCCTCTCACCTTCCCTTCTCCTCCTCCGGGCATCCCTCTTGCTCTCCCTCCCTCTGTATTCCCTCCTACAGGAATAAGGAGTTAGTTCTTGTATTCTATGATGTTCTAATACGGACTCTCCTGAAGAAGGTTGTGCAAGTATGATCTCCAGAACTCGATAAAGATATAGAGGATTTAGAAAGACTCCAAACTCAGACTAAGAAGGTAATGACATGAATCACATTGAATAATGAATGAAGAGGATATAATTATCTAAAACAATCAATGTGTTTGAAAATGTGTAGTATACTAAAAGATTGATCCTCAATATAAGTTGTACACGCTATTATAGCTGGAGTCTACAGGACAATATGTTTAACAACAGAATATGTTAAAACTTGTCCACACTAAATATTTGTTCTACCTGGAACAAACTTCCCTCTGGTAGCAGTAAATATTTCTTCAGTAGAGCAGTGTAAGAACAGATTAAATGTAATCGTATATTGTACATTTGTAGCGAGTCAGGTACAATATGAAATCTTTTCTGTATACACCTAGCATATCAATTTAAGCAAACAACATCGCAAAATGATTGTAACAAATTGTTCATGAATAGAGGACGCCGTTAGGTGTATGGATATTGTTTTATTTGTTGTATTAATTTCTACCTTCTCTTTTGCCGTGTTAAACAAATATTCTACCTGGTGTTTACCACAAGGTGTTTGAAACACTATTTTATCAACGTAATTATATGTAACTTTTCCATTCGTCCTATCCATTATAATATCCTCGTTTCGCTTCCCCATTATTTTCCATCCTATTCTTCCTTCCAACCCTCCCACTGTCCCTCCTCCTCCCTTACGTCCTTCTTTCTTTCTTCTCACCACGTTCCCATTCTCCACCTCTTCCCCCCACCACAGTCTCTCTCTCTCTCTCTCTCTCTCTCTCTCTCTCTCTCTCTCTCTCTCTATTGTGCGTGGTGTGGTGCTCATTGCCAACACCTGACACAACAAACAGCCATTGTCACCTGCCCAATTAGAGCCCCGGGGACGGATACACAGACAGCCAGACAGGCATATAGACGGGGGGATAGATAGACAGGTATAAGTAAATAGATAGACGGGCAGGTGTATATAGTCTGGGATCCAAGGCCTGAAAATGTGTAAAAAAAATATTTTGAAGTGACACCCGTGCTATAAAATGTTTGACCCCTAGATCATGTCTGTGGGGGTGTTAGACACCAGAAAAGTGACTTTAGCAAGGTAGTTTGGATTGCGCGAATTCTGTAGGGACGTTTTTTTAACATGGGGCGTCAACTGTAAAAAACAAAAAAATTAGGGGTAGGGGAAATTCCATTGACCATATATCCCATAATACAGGGGTGAGTGTAACAAATTACCACTCATTCTTTGTGTTATAAAGTTGGCTTTTATATGAAACATGATTCAATGTGATTGGACCATCCATGAGGTCAGCAGAGGTCAAAAGGTCACGGAAAGTGGGTTAAGCTGAACATTTAGCTCCTTTATCAAATAATTCAAATTTTTCCTACTTTAAGCTTGATATATCCAGATTTTTTCACCCAAAATATGTTCTTTGCATCCCTCTAATGTTTTTGGGAAAGGAATGTCACATTTGAATTAACCTTGATGGCATCACCTGCCTTTGACAAATGGCGTTTTGGCAGTGTTTGTGAACAAAATGTATAATTTTGGACATCTAACGCCAAACATTTTCTCTGGGACTGTAGAAATATTAAGGGTAGCTACATTATTAATTTTATTCCATTTTTGGATTGTATGAAGTCTTAAAGTGGCTTTATATTTCCCACAGGTGCTGACCCCTGGCGTATAAAGCTGGAACCGGTGGCTGTGATAGCAAGCAAAGGAAACAAACGCCAACTCTCTACTAGTGAAAGTGACTATTCGAAATGTATCGTCTGCCAAACTACAACAGATGATCAGGGACCTCTGTATAACCTGACGAAGAGAGGGTTCACAACATTCAAGAACGCGGTGGAAATAAGGAAGGATGACGTTTACAGCAGAGTGTGGGACGATCTGCAGAATCAGGACCAATTCCTTTCAAAAGGACCAATGTGTCACGAAAAGTGCCGCAGTAGTTACACCCTCAAACGGACTTTGGACAATCTAGTATCCGCCAAATGGTTTAAAGCCGAGCAAGGAGAAACATCAGGTGAACGGAAGGGCAGGAGGAGTTTAACGGACTTTAAGGCAGTGTTTCCTGTGTGAAAGGGAACGCGATTCCAAAGGCGATAGGACATTAACTTTAGTCAGTACAGTTGACGGGCAGAAGTCAATCCATAATAAGACAAAGGAGTTGAGGGATGAGGCGGTCCTTTTGAAAATTGAGGGCCATGGTGATTATTGTCTTGACCTCATAGCTAACGATTTCCGCTATCACTTGAGGTGTATGAACAATTTCATGAACAGACGATGTAAAGCTTCGGAACAGACATGTGACAGTAAAGGTGTCACTGAATATGACAAAGTCTTCCAAATGCTTGTTTCAGAAATTTCACCTAGACTTCTTATTAACAAGCATGTCTACCACTTTGGCCAGCTGACCAATAGATTTACGGAACTTCTCTCACAACAGGGTGTAGTCAGTAAGAAACCATACAGAACTGATAGGTTGAAAAAGCGATTGTTGAAACACTTTGAGCCTGACATTCAGGTCATCACATTGAAGGGTAGAGATACATTAATATGTGCATCTTCTTTGACCGTCAAAGAGCTCTGTGATGAAGTAGGCCTCGCCGCAATCTGACCACCACGAGAAGCTGAGGAAAGACGACATGGAAGCCGTGTTGCAGATCAAACGGACCGTGGAAGAGAAGATGCAAAACCCATTCGATCCTTCACTTGCGACAGATAAACTAATAAACATATCCACAGGTCAGATTCTTGCAGCAACTACCCTGGTAGATGCCAAACGTCTAGGCTTGGAGGCAATGGATGCTGCCACGACGATGAATGCAGACAAGATTGTCCAACCGAAGATAGAAACATTCGCCACGCATCTGAAGAAAAGTAAGAAAAAGATGGACACTGTAAAAAAAAGTCATCAGAGAGGAGAGTGCAGTGACAAGGGCACTTTGTTTCGCACAGGACCTGAGTGATGAGGCACGGACTGAGGCATTTAGTTACGAATGGCTTGAGTACCCTCCCTCGTTGTTTGAGCCAGAGAAGAATGGATTTTCCATGCGGAAAGGTTGCAAATCCAACTATCTATCCACTCTACAGGCAGAGGTTGCCGACTCATGGGAACCGTTAAAAGAGTTGCCTCCTTCTGCATCTGATGCAGTTTATGTAGTCGATGCAATGGCATTCATCCAGCGGTTCAACACACTTGGTTCGAGTACATTTGGCCAACTTCAGGAAAGGTACAGGAATAAACTCTTGAACATGAAACCCAGACATTGCACTGAAGTGCATTTCATGGGCGATCAATATGATTTTGGGTTAAAGAGTCTAAAAGGGGATGAACGCCAGAGACGGGAGTCAAATACCACTTGCCAGAGTATGTTCCAGTGGACAGCATGAAAATCCCTGATTGGATGACATTCCTGTCAAACCCTTGTAACAAGAACAATCTGCTGTCGTATCTTGCTTCACGTTGGTCCCAGGAGTCATCCTGGCCTGATGGCTTCTGCCTGGTCCTTGGGGTCAACGCCCAGGCAACTCGTGTGACGCAGACGGAACATACCAATGTTAATGAGCTGTACTACCCTAACCACAAGGAGGCGGACACCAGAATCTTTGCTCACATTGCTATCTGTGATGACAACAGCGTAGTTGTCATTCAGGCTACAGATACAGATATCATCGTCTTGTCAATGTATAATTTCCCTCGGCTGCCAAACGTTGTTGAGTTATGGGTGGAAATGGATGATCTGTTGCTCCCCATCCATGACTTGGTGAATGAATTGGCCAAAGCAGTTGGAAAGGACGTGTTGGCACTCACAGACACACTGCTCATCTCATATATTCTGTCAGGTTGTGATTCGGTGAGCTATCCTTTCAAACGGGGTAAGAAGAGAACAGTGAAAGTCGCACTCCAGCATGTTGACAAACAGCCAGCGTTGTCCAAAATCATCCGACATGAAGCCGGACCTTCTGCACATGATCAGGTGATAACTCAAGCACGAAGCTTCTTTTGTGATCTCTACGGCAAGCCAGAGTATTCATCCCTGGATAAGCTCCGCGCCCACTTGTTTGCATCTAGCAAACTAGATCTGCGCTCCCTTCCTCCAACAGAAGATGCTTTTCACTTCCACGTTCTCAGGAGCCTTTGTCAGATCAGCTTATACAAGCAAGCTTCACTCAGCAATCCAGTGTTTCTTCCACCTGAAGAGTATGGCAGGAGTGTGGATGGTGACAGCTTAATTCCTGTCATGAAGAGCAGGCCATCAAAGCCTTCTGCTGCGAAGTTGAAGTACTGCAAATGCAAGAAGAAACCGAACTGCCTGAGGAATTGCCCTTGAGCGAAAGCTGGAGTACCATGCATCATTGTATGTGCCTGCAATGGCGGCAGAGAAAAATGTGGACGGCTTCTGACTGATGACAGTGATGATGATGAGTAAATAGATCTAATGACACTTTTCCAGACAGTATGTGGTATGACTTGTCGTTTTAAAATATGTTTAAGAGTACCGTGCAAATAGGTAGTGTGAATGCCCGATTTTGGTGATTTTTTTGAATTGATGCAAATCTAAAGTGACATACATGCCAGTAAGTTAAGTTCAGTCGGGACATTCCTTTCCCAAAAACATCAGAGGTGTACAAACAACATATTTTGGGTGTAAAAGTTTGGATATATTGAGCTTGAAGTAGGAAAAATGTGAATTATTTAATAAAGGAGCTAAATTTTCAGCTTAGCCCACTTTCCGTGACCTTTTGACCCTGCTGACCTCATGGATGGTCCAATCACGTTGAATCATGTTTCATATAAAAGCCAACTTTATAACAAAAAGAATGAGTGGTAATTTGTTGCACTCATCCCTGTATTATGGGATATATGGTCAATTGAATTTCCCCTATCCCTAAATTTCTTGTTTTTTACAGTTGACGCCCCATGTTAAAAAACGTCCCTACAGAATTCGCGCAATCCAAACTACCTTGCTAAAGTCACTTTTCTGGTGGCTAACACCCCCACAGACATGATCTAGGGGTCAAACATTTTATTGCAGGGGTGTCACTTCAAAATTAAATTTTGAGGTCTCGGATCCCAGACTATTAGAGGATTCCCAGGATAAGAAATAAACCATGCAAATAACTATTAGAGGAACTTAATGTATTTACCTTAACAGAGCTCAGAATAAGAAGAAACTTTATTCAAGCGTTCAAAGTCGTCGAAGATCTTGATCATGTAGATACTTGTTAGTACTTAGCAATACATATTTCAAATTACACTATAGGTAACGGAAATAAGATATTTGGATTGTTTTTAACAGATTGGTTAACTTGTGGAACGGCCTGCAAAAGCATATTGTAGATTGCTAAACGGTCCAAATATTTAAAAGTAACTTGGACAAATGCCTCGACTCAAATCTCAAAAGCTCGAATAGCAGGCTCTGTAATTATTTTTCCCATAATTACCCTTTTCATGCCCTTCACCAGTAGGCCTATTATCGTCCTTTGCAATTATTTGTAATATCATATATTTGGAGAGGAATACAAGAGCAAAAATACGAAAAAGGTGTGCAAAGTTACAATTATACAGGTTGGAAGGGTAAATTTCGGGTATATACAGGAGAGATGCAAATGAAGCTAAATCAATGAAGCTACCTGATTACACACACGCACACACACACACACACATACAAATGTTCATACTATCCTAATCTTTAAACACAAATTAACATTATTAATCATTAATTTAAGACTGAAGTACTGTTATACATGTCTGGAGAAAAATCAAAAGGCATATATATAACCCAATGAGTTGATATGATCGTTCCATAAGGTCGGTACTCGTACACAGTAGTGACGTTCCCAACTTGCCACTGTGGGTACGAAAGATTGCTTCGGGTTTTTTATTTACCTGCTCCACACCTGAGCCTGACGTCTATCGTACCATTCATCACATTATCTACTATGCGTAAAAATAACAATAGAAAAGTGTCATTTATAACTTTACTAAAAGCCTATTCAATATTGCGTTTGTTTAGTTGTATTATACTAAATATGCGGTAATATGAGAGTACAGAACAAGTAATGTTCATGTATAGGTATGCTTGTGACCGTCAACAAAGCGGTGTTATGTTGGCAATATTGATGCCTGATATACCATATATATTGAACTCATATCTAGGAATATATACAGTATATAGTGTATCATAGGCTTAAATAGTATGTCTATAATGGATTGAACATATGCCATGGGTATTTCAGACGGTAACTGTGAATCAGTCTCAGTAGTTTAGCAGTACAGGTCTCAGGTGTTTGACAGATACCCTGACTCAAACACTGCTGTGATAGTACACATCCCTTCAGCTACATGTTGTATTCACATACATCATACACCATTTATTTGAAAACCAGTACACCTTTGTTACCAGGTCGAAAGTAGTGTAAGGGAAGATGTTTTTTTTTTTTTTTTTTTTTTTTTTTGTCTCATATATTTGGCTTACCTTAATATACATGGGCAATTGAGTGTTGGCGGCGCTACAGCCAAGTCACAGCTAATGTGACCAGCAATAATAATGCATTTAGTGGCATTACCTGTCAGTTCATCCTTTTACCCTCCTTATGCTACTACAAGCATCTTCGGAGGGATCAGTAAATATGTTGTTGCTTGTTTTTCCTTCCAACCTTCCGTAACATTGAGATATGATGATCTGTAGCTTCCTTGCCTGGCACAAAAACCTCGTGGGAATCTGTACACGTGTCTATACGATATCCTGTGTATACCTTTGTACGATTAAGGTTGGCCACCGGCTTTTTTTTTATCTTTATCTCCTTTTCTCTCTTTTCCTGGCTTGTATCTATTCGGCCCCATTCAGCCAACTATTTAAATACGTTTATCCCCATCCAGGTGTCGATTTCTTCCTGGCAAGCGATAGCGAGCCAGGATTGTATGGAGAAATCCGGCTTCGCCGGAGACATTTTTCTATCGAAAAATTACCAAATTTAGCTTGCTGTCAAAACAAAAATATATATATGCTGGCTCGCTACCGCTCGCCAGGAAAATATTCATACCTGGCTGGGGGTAAACGTCCTAAAACAGTAGGCTGAATGGGGCCGACTAGATACAATCCAAAGAGAGAGGGAGAGAAAGGGAGAGAAAGAGAAAAAAGCGAGATGGGCTCCCTTTTAAGGTATTACTGTTGTTGTTGTTGTTGTTGTTGTTGTTGTTCCCCAGGCTGCCTGGCCGAACAGCCCCAAGGTCCCGAGCAAGGCCAAGGCCATAGAGCACCCCCACAAAACCCTCCCTGCTTACCACTAACAAAACCCGGGTGACCGAAGCCACTCTAAGGCAGGGAGCTGAGGAGGGCGCAGAAACGCCCGGGAAACCAAAGCCCCACCCAAGGCCCTGTGCCCCTCAGCAATTATGAAGGGAAAGTTGAGGGGCAAGGGAAAAATGTGACGCTTTGGCTCCCAATCTGCCAACTTTTAGGTTGGCAGTAGGGAGGTCGATCCACGGAAAAGACGCCGTCACTTGAGATCTAGAAGATATATAAGTAAAAGGAACAGTCAGAGTAAGCTATGGGTATGGCAGAGATTGCTCAGCTCTCACTCTGATAGACCAGCCCATCACCAGGTACTGGTGTTTATGATATTAGGTTGAAGGGAGATTATAAGCTCAGGTAAAGTCTGGTGGTTCAGCTATGTGGTTCCTGGTTAGGTTTAACAATAGGTTAGTACAGTGACCGACGTCCATAATGTGCAACCACGTCGTAAGTACAACTTAAGGAGGATAAAAGTTCGATATAAAGACGAAGACGAAAAAGACTAACATGACGAAGAAGGAAATGACGAAAAAAGTAGGTACCGAGGACAATAACGATGAATGTTGAGATAACTTGGAAAAGTTGACAGAATGAATATAAACACCATATGAGGAGGAGCACTTTATTGACAACGTTACGCAGATAGTGACCTGAAGAAGCTATCTGCGAAACGTTGTCAATAAAGTGCTCCTCCTCATATGGTGTTTATATTCAATAACGATGAAGACGATGACAATGGAAACATGGACGACCTTAACGAAGAATGATGACGATGTCGAACACAACATGTAAGCCGACGAAAGAGAAGACGATGACGAAGAAGAAGAGGAAGACGACAACGGAGTTGATGACGTCAACGAAGCAGACGATAACCAAAGCAACACAAGTGGAAAATATGTTCCACAAACCAAGACAGAGAGCGAGAGAGAGAGAGAGTTATAAATGCTTGCGAAGGAAAGATAATTGTGGGAACGTAAATATAACATTATACAACACTATTTTGATAAACGACTGGACGAAAATTAAGAATATATCAGACACTATGTATGTGTGTGTGTGTGTGTGTGTGTGTGTGTGTGTGTGTGTGTGTGTGTGAATTGTTTGTTTTGTGTGTGTTGCACTTGTGGAGCGGCGTATGAGTTCGCGTGCGTTTTGTGTGTGAATTTTATTTCTTTGTTTGTATGTGTGTGTGTGTGTGTGTGTATGTGTGTGTGTGTGTGTGTGTGTGAGAGAGAGGAAGAGAGAGCGGATATTGCATTCAGTACTTGCCAGGCATAAAAATACTTAGGTGATATCACAGCGCTCCAAAAATACACAAAACTGAAAGGTTCGCGAGATTTGAAAAGAGTGGGACGGGGAGGGTAAAGTGGGAGGAAGAGAGAGAGAGAGAGAGAGAGAGAGAGAGAGAGAGAGAGAGAGAGAGAGAGAGAGAGAGAGAGAGAGAGAGAGAGAGAGAGAGAGAGAGAGGGGGGGGGAGGATGGAGTTTGGCAGAGATCAGAGGGAACAGATAAATCAGATATATGAAATATAAGAATTCACAGGCTTTGGCGAATTGTGTGTGAGAGAAAACACCAAAAAATGGGATGGGATTGAGAATTAAGTCTGAAGGATTTTTGTGATAGAAGATGGAGTGATAAATAAAATAATTATACCTTGTTTGGTTCGAATAACTCAAACTGAGACAATTAACACATTCCGCTGGTCAGGATATCCCTCCAAGAACCCCAGGCTTTGAGAAATGAGGTCTGGATGGCCCCAATACTACTTTGTCGTTTGTGTGATGATATAGATGTTATGGGGAAAATCTCGTTTAGGCGTGTGTGATATTTTTTGGTGAGGGTTCACGGAGGTAGTGTCCTTGGGCAGAATAGCAGCTCTGGTATTGTGAACTCCCTTGTGGTGTTAACTCTTAAAAGTGTTCTATTGTTCTGCAACTTTTTACAAATTAAATTATATTTCTGAGTGCCCCACTGGTTCACAACAATTTGCAAATGTGGCTGTTGGTGCATTAGAGGTTCCTGTTGCAAACTAGGAATGGCAGATGGTTGCAATTGAAGCTGTCCTTACACTGCCAGATTCAAATGAAACACGCTCAATCATGGATACAAATAAAGGGTTGTAATAATTTATACCTATTTCAAAGGAAGACTCCAAATAAGTGATAGGGTTGTTGATGCTTCAGTCTGATGTTGTGATTGCGTCAATTTTCTCTGAAGTATCTGGCATTGTCTTGGTCAGGATAGTAGGGGCATACAACCAGGGTGGTTAGGCTTGTGTTATATGGTGCTGTGGACTGGAAGGTGGCAGGCTGGTATCATGGGTGCCTCTAAATGGTCCATGGGTGTTAGGTGGGGCCCAGGAGAAGGGTGCGTTTTCATTTTTGAGTTTTTTGTTTTATGTGTTTTTTTTCCTATAAGGGTTAATGAGAGACTTTTGTGTTTCCTCTAAGAATGCCATATGATGCAATCATAGACATTTAATAATAGCAAAGAAATTGAGAATATATTATATAACCGTAATCTTCAATGCATGAAGACTCAAAGTGAGAGGAGTAAAGCAAATAAGCAATCAAAGGAGGTGAGTATTGAGTGAAAAGAGCACGCAAATAGCTAAAAATTAAAGAAGTAAAAAGCTAATCACTCAATTAAATCCATAAACAAATACACGCACTGCAATTAGGAGAGTAAATAATCAATTATCGCCAAGCTCGTCTGGCAGAATAATTGCACTTAATATCGAGTTCCAGACAAACTTTTTAATTTTTCCATTTGACCTGGATTTCATCTTTAGGGTTCCGAAGCCACATTTTGATTATAGTTTTCACAATTACCCTGCTCTCTCATTTATGAGCAGAGATTGGCTTTCATGACATTTTTTTTGTTTTCTTTGTCTTCTACATACCTGGCTAATCATTAGTTAATGTAAATTTATTTGTGTTATTTGGCTTATGAATGGAAAAGGTATAGAAAGAAATGAAAATGCATTGAACTAACTAAAAAACGTAATCATTGAGAAAATTCAAGAAAATCTGAATACAGTTTTAAAAGGGTCAATAGATGCTGTCCATGAAATAAAAGATAACTATGCAATATGAATAATGCTTGTGGAGACAGAACAAAAGGAATTTGAATACCCAGTTTAAAAAATATTTATGAATATATACCAGTAACACTTAGGCCGATACAATATAATAATAGGAGGAGGAGGAGATTCAACTCACTGCACACCAACGAGGAGAGAACTGAACTATAGTCTATTCGCTGTAAGTAGGCGAGAAATCGTGACCTCTATCCTCTGTAACTAAAAATGGGCTAGAACAAATTGGCTGTAAACTTGCACATCTATTCCTTGACTGACTCTTCCCAAATGGTAGAAATATTAGCTCGATTACTCAGTCATTTTTTAGTTACAGAGGTTAGAGGTGATGATTTATCGCCTACTTACAGCGAACTGAACTAGCCCAATAAAAAGAAGAGAATGAAAAATAATCAAATAAATAAAAGGTGCTGCTCGTAAATGGAGTTCGGAGGGAAATGGTTTATCGGATTTAATTTTCGGGAATGTGTTTCCCTGGCCGATGATTTTTGTGACCCTGCCAATTTTCAGACTCACTTGACGTTAATCCAAACAAACTTATACCAAACTTATGGGAGCGAGAGAGATGGGAAGTGAAAAGGAAGGGTGTTAGTTACGAAATTTTGGATAATCTTATACAAATATTGAATTTAAGTTGATGGAACGTTTATCCAATAAAGCATTTGGAAAGCAGGTAGAAGAACATATGAATGAGATCAATTATAATAATGTTAACACTTTCAAATACTAATTTATGATAATTATTGATTATTTGTTCTTCTGCATATATTATTTGTTTATTAAAACTTCTATTCTGCGTGCACAAGTAACTGGTACACTACTTCTATTCTGCGTGCACAAGTAACTGGTACACTACTTAATGCACAAGTAACTGGTACACTACTTAATGGAATTGTGTAGTTAACTTCGAATTTGGGATAGAAGACTCCGGTATGAGTTTAAAGGGAATGTTTCAAAATGGTTTCAATAGCGTGTTAGCAGTATTCAAGATAATCTGCATAACTTTTCACTGAAGACGATTGTACTTAACTGGAGTGGGCAATCTATTTGATCGCATATTCTAAGCGTTTCTTCTAATACAGTTAGCCTTGCCTCTCTTCATTTCACTATCATAATAATAGCATCGTGTAATAGTAGTAAGAATAATATCTATAATGTTTTCGTACTAGAAATGTCAATAACTATTTCAAATACTTGTTTCAATCCCACAACGACTATTAACGTTATATTCTAACTACCAACATAGAACATGTTTTCCTAAAATTGTCGAGTCGCACCCATCGCATACTTACACTTATGTATTTATATATCTTGTGTTTAGTTTAGTTTATGTAGCTACCTATGTGTCTTTATATTGTATTATGTAGCTACTATGTGTCTTTATATTGTATTATGTAGCTACTTATGTGTCTTTATATTGTATTATGTAGCTACCTATGTGTCTTTATATTGTATTATGTAGCTACTTATGTGTCTTTATATTGTATTATGTAGCTACCTATGTGTCTTTATATTGTATTATGTAGCTACCTATGTGTCTTTATATTGTATTATGTAGCTACCTATGTGTCTTTATATTGTATTATGTAGCTACCTATGTGTCTTTATATTGTATTATGTAGCTACCTATGTGTCTTTATATTGTATTATGTAGCTACCTATGTGTCTTTATATTGTATTATGTAGCTACCTATGTGTCTTTATATTGTATTATGTAGCTACCTATGTGTCTTTATATTGCATTATGTAGCTACCTATGTGTCTTTATATTGTATTATGTAGCTATCTATGTATCTTTATATTGTATTATGTAGCTACCTATGTGTCTTTATATTGTATTATGTAGCTACTTATGTGTCTTTATATTGTATTATGTAGCTACCTATGTGTCTTTATATTGTATTATGTAGCTACTTATGTGTCTTTATATTGTATTATGTAGCTACTTATGTGTCTTTATATTGTATTATGTAGCTACCTATGTGTCTTTATATTGCATTATGTAGCTACCTATGTGTCTTTATATTGTATTATGTAGCTACTTATGTGTCTTTATATTGTATTATGTAGCTACCTATGTGTCTTTATATTGTATTATGTAGCTACCTATGTGTCTTTATATTGTATTATGTAGCTATATATGTGTCTTTATATTGCATTATGTAGCTACCTATGTGTCTTTATATTGTATTATGTAGCTACCTATGTGTCTTTATATTGTATTATGTAGCTACCTATGTGTCTTTATATTGTATTATGTAGCT
Organism: Paralithodes platypus; assembly: GCA_032716605.1. Lineage (NCBI taxonomy): Eukaryota > Metazoa > Arthropoda > Malacostraca > Decapoda > Lithodidae > Paralithodes > Paralithodes platypus. The sequence goes on along the minus strand of CM064487.1, from coordinate 86,917,219 downwards.
ACTTATGTGTCTTTATATTGTATTATGTAGCTACCTATGTGTCTTTATATTGTATTATGTAGCTACTTATGTGTCTTTATATTGTATTATGTAGCTACTTATGTGTCTTTATATTGTATTATGTAGCTACCTATGTGTCTTTATATTGTATTATGTAGCTACCTATGTGTCTTTATATTGTATTATGTAGCTACCTATGTGTCTTTATATTGTACTATGTAGCTACCTATGTGTCTTTATATTGTATTTATATATCTTGTGTTTTGTTTATATTATGTAGCTACCTATGTGTCTTTATATTGTATTATGTAGCTACTTATGTGTCTTTATATTGTATTATGTAGCTACCTATGTGTCTTTATATTGTATTATGTAGCTACCTATGTGTCTTTATATTGTACTATGTAGCTACCTATGTGTCTTTATATTGTATTTATATATCTTGTGTTTTGTTTATATTATGTAGCTACCTATGTGTCTTTATATTGTATTATGTAGCTACTTATGTGTCTTTATATTGTATTATGTAGCTACCTATGTGTCTTTATATTGTATTTATATATCTTGTGGTTTGTTTATATTATGTAGCTACCTATGTGTCTTTATATTGTATTTAGCATCAGCATTCTGCGTTCAGATATATTTGGATATGCAATTGAGATGGCATAAGCAGTATAATTATACACATTTTCCCTTTCACAATACAAGGAATCCTTATGTCATAATATTACGATTTTATTGAGTATACGCCAGAATCAATGTAGATATACACCCTATAAAATAATTTTAGAACAAGACCCTTGGCGTGGGCGACCACAAATACAGTATAATTAATATGGATCGGCTATTTAATATACACTCATCTAAGTTTTTGCTATATAAATTAGCCCAGTTATAAAGATACAACAAAATTGAGATACCGCGTTTATGAGCGGCTGATGCCCGACAGCGGCGGTGGCAGCGGATCGCATATGAAATTTATAGGAGAAAAAAAGATAGTGACCAACACTCACGGTCTTCATTGCATGAACATGATCAACAACACTGACAACAACACAAATGCGCCTTTCGTCCTCATCAAACGATTTAATTAAGTTTCGGAGGAGATTATGGGAGTCAAGAGATTCATTGAGTGCCTGCCAAAGCTTCATAAAATCGTCTAATGCTAGCCACAATAAAATATGAAAAACGGTGTCGTTGAGGGAACGGGTTAATAATCATATATTTCTAAAGCCATACTTCGACTCTAAAAAAGAACGCATACATTTTCAATAGAGTATCTATATTGTTCATATTCATATTTTAAGAACAATTATTGAATGCTAGCAAAAATAGATCAGATACTAAATAACTTGAAACAATACATTGACCGCCATTCTAAATGTGTAACTCTAATTGTTCTACAAAAAACAGGGTCATTAAGTACTCGTCGAAAAATGTGTGAGAGAGAGAGAGAGAGAGAGAGAGAGAGAGAGAGAGAGAGAGAGAGAGAGAGAGAGAGAGAGAGAGAGAGAGAGAGAGAACACTACATGAAACCTGCATTAACTATATCGATTAATTTCATCAACGAACCAAGCGGACCCAGTAGACTCTCCGTCAATTAAAAAAAACAAAATGAAAAAAAGATGTACGGAAAAAAACCCTAACCGAGTCTATATAATAAATCATGAAAGAAAACGGAAGGTAGGCAGACGGGAAGTCGTTTGTGAGGGGAACCATTACAAAGTTTGGGAATAAGCTTGACGACAACTTGTTAACTTTGCCCATAATTTACCGAGGAACCCTGCCTACAGTCACGGTCAAAAGGCGAGTAATAACTTCAAAACTACAAATCAAGTTTATTTTCTAGTAATAACTGGACATATCTATAACATACTTAAACTATTTCATTCTGGCTCTCATTAAGTTATTTTTTCCAGCTTAGTAATGCCATATATAGACATAATAATTCTAAAATATATATCAACCCATTGAAAACCCATTGGTTCTTCCTAAGCTGAATTCAAATGTGTACTTGTAACCAAGGTTAAAACAAATATATATATATATATATATATATATATATATATATATATATATATATATATATATATATATATATATATATATATATACAGTATATCTACAATACTGTATATATATATATACAGTATACAGTATATACAGTATATATAAGCCTGTTCACATGGAATATGTAGTAATTTCATCAACAGTTCGGAGAGAAAAGTAAAGTAGGTAGATATGTGTCCTGCCTTTTGACCCCGACTGTACAGCACCTCACGAGCCCAAAACAATGGCTGTAACAATAACAAGACTGCGAATGTTGTAGGGATAATAATGATAAATCGTTGTGTCAGTGATAATTATTAGGGTGACGACAATAATAGCGTGCGCTGGTCTACGCTTTTTCTTTTCTTGTTTCATTCACGTATGCAGACACACAGACACTCATCAAATATATCCATACATACATGTATAGATATATACGTACACTTTGAATACACACAATTATGTGAGGGGTCTTGTAAAAATACTATATATATATATATACACGAGTGTACAGTATACTTGTATTTTGAGTACCTCTCTGGCACCATAGGACTAGTGTGCCTATTGTATATTATGTTGGGCGCAAAGACCGATAATATCACAACGCATGATGGTCGATTTTTCGAGATATCAGAAATCTAAAATCACCGACTTACCTAACCTAACCTAGCCTAACCTAGCATTTACAAATACGTAATCCTAATGCATTAAACCTTACCTTATCACTACATTAACCATCAAGCTAAATAATGTATTTAAGTTGGGGTACGTGTTAGAGTATTCTACGATAGGGTGTGCGAAGCTGTGTTATGTTAGCATAAGTTAGGCTATACTAAGCAAGGCAAAGTTAGATAACCTATAAGCTGTGGTTAATTTTGCGTTTCATCTAGTCGGCTTGAAAACGCTTATTGACCGATTTGGGGTATGTATTTCAATACACTTAACAAACACCACATTTGTTTTCGAAAACATCTAGATTACTGATAACGTACCTTGATTTTGGCTCTGTCATTCTACCAACAATTGGGGAAGACACTTGTTGCAGGCAGCTTTACCTTGTGTCTCCTTCATACACATCAAAACAAAATTCCATTATATATATATATATATATATATATATATATATATATATATATATATATATATGCTTTCTCTCTCTCTCTCTCTCTCTCTCTCTCTCTCTCTCTCTCTCCCTGGAATGAAAGATACATGAAGCCGGAAGAGAGACACACAACACACGCTGGGATTGTCACCTTGTTTACATAATGCTTTGAACCCGTGCTTAAATTGTAGTTGGAGACAAGCCTAAAGGAAGACAGTATGGGGGGGGGGGGGGACATGGAAAGAAGGGGCAGAGACGTAGGAGGAGGAAGAGTGAGTAGGATAAAGGAAGGAAGAGGGGGAGAGGATGTGAAATAGAACCGGGAGACAGGGAAGGAGGGGGTGGAGGAAAGGAGAAAGATGGGGGATAGAATAAGACGAGAAGGAGGGAAATATGAAGAAGAGGAGGGATGGAGTGATATGACAAAGGAAGGTAGAAGGAAGAAAACATATATATAGAACATGGAGAATTGAAAGTAAATATAAAAACGAATAAAGGAATGGAAGGAATGAAGAAAGAAGTAAGCAAGGTAAATTGAAAAGGCATATAAGGAAGATTGATAATTCAGGATTAAGCAGGGACGAGAAGGATGCTTTTATTATAGGAGGGAAGGAGAAGGACGATTAAACATGGAAATAATAGAGGGACGAAAAGGAAGGAAGGAGAATGGAGGAAAGGCAGAAGTGTGGAGCAGGAAGATTAAGGAGGATCGAGGAAGATGTAAGGTTAAGGAGGGAAGGAAGGGAAGAAGAAGTGTGGGAATTATAGAGGGACGAAAAAGATGGAAGGCAATGGAGGAAAGGAAGAAGCAAGGAAGAGGAAGGTTAAAGAAGAACGAAGAGGATAAAAGGTTAAGGAGGGAAGGAGAAGGAAGAAAAGTAAGAAGCAAGGAAGAGGAAGGTTAAGGAGGGACGAAGAGGAAGAAAGGTTAAGGAGGGAAGGGAAGGAGGGAGTTGGGTGTCTCTTACATTACCCTCGCTGTTTCCTTAAATGGCTGGCTTTTCTCGGTAATCGTGCTCGTCTCTAGTCTGTGTCTTCATTATTCTTCTAGAGTTGTTTGTTTGTTTGCTGTCCCTCTTGTTATGGTTTCTCTCTCCCCATTCTCTCTCTTACTCTCACTCTTATTGTCGCTCTCATACACACACACACTCACACTCTCTCTCTCTGTCTCTCTCTCTCTAATATACACACACTCACATCGATAAACATAAATGCCAGATTACTCGAGCAGGGTCACCAGCAAATGATTAATTGATCTTCAATAATATTTGTCTTCAAAACTAAATAATAGGACCTTGGCATTTGTCAACTCTGAAATACACCAAATAATAACAGTTCGTGTTACCACTGAATACATAGAGATAATTGTGTATGGAATGGTTATCGTTACATACAGTAAGTGCCTGATATTAAATTTAGATATACAGTATGCTAGAAAAATATGTGGATGAAAATGGCCATCATTTATTCAGTAGTTTACCTCATCGAGATCAATACCTAGGATTATATGAATGTATGTCTCTCAGAGGTCAATTCGAGTTGTGTTGGCTGAAATTATATATGTTGTGCTACAGTAGGGGAAGGCATTACATTTTGAAACAATTGTCAATAATACTGGGTCAAAGTAACACAATCATATCCTTCTCAGGGATCTTCTTCCAAGTTATTTGTCTGACTACTTGTATAATTGTACAGGATATTTCTATGGAGTATGTGATATTAAACATATTCCATAATAAGTAGTGTGAGTTATTGTATATTTAAGTGTCTTTCTCTGAGTATGTGTGTACAATGTATATATATTTACATACATGTGTGATTGCATTATTTTGCAAGCATTGGTGTGCTTGTTTGTGTATGCAAACTTGTGTGTTTGTTAGAACCGTTAGTGTGTCTGTCTGTGTCTGTGTATGTATGAGGCCCTTTGAGCCGCGTGAGACAAAGAGCCCGAACACACACACACACACACACACACACACACACACACACACACACACACACACACACAGTGGATGGTCATTGCCGCTGCACTGGTTTTCTCACTGATTTTCCGTCATTCGTGGACTGACCAAGTACCACCACCACCACCAAGCTTTAGCATTTATGGCGGCTTATCTCTTAGTACTCAGAGGGCTTTTGGACTCGACGTTGTTTATGAGTGTTTAGTGAGCATTTGGATTCATAACGGCCTATCTTGTAGTATTCAGCAGGCTTTCGAATTAATCATGGATTATCTTTTAGTTATCAGCTGGTTTTTGCATTCATTGTGGTTCACTAGTTTCTATTTAAGGGGCTTTTGGATTTACTGTGACTTATCTATAAGTTTTCTCTACTCTATAATTTTCAACTAATTGTTGTCCTGCTGTTTTGTACTTATGTTTTATAAAATGTTAATATTGCTATATACTCTAGTCTGTACTATCAAGATGCTATAATAAGCAATACAATATTTGTGGTACCTAGAGCACGACAAACTAAATCTGTATAGAAATCCATTTGTACAACAAGAATGCTCAATGTGTCTTCTATTACTGCTAAGTATGCCGATTATTGGTGTGGTATAGCGTGCAATCCTTACTTCAATAAGGAATTCATAGGATAGCAAGCAACAACACATATACTGATCCTTACAGGGCGGCTTGCAGCTATTGTACCTAACATGTGTACATAGAGAAAGGATAGCAGAACATATATTATCTCCAACCCTCCCACTCAAACCTTAAACACACATTAACAAACAGCAGTGCACATAAGAAAATACATCTCCGCCATACAAGCAATCCTTGGGGCGAGTACTGCATTCAAATACAACCAATTATCATCATCATATAATGTGTGTGAAGGCCCTTAGTCACTAGCTAGCAACACAGTGAATATCGAGAAAGTCCAACAAAATCTATTCATGACCAATTTTTGGGAGGTTTACTTAACGCAGTCCGAGGGGCGGGGGAGACGGCAGGTCAGATGTTGGCCAGAAGTTAATGGTTTCTATGCAGGTACACAATAAAGGCACTGACTAAGATCAATTCAAATCCGTCCATAAGTCTTAGAGGTGTGGTAAACTATCGATGGAAGTTAAATATTACTAAGCTATAATGAATCAAATCAAATCAATCTAAATGAAACCTACTCCATATCTAAATTGAATTAAATCTGAAACAAGCTAATTTATATCCAAAGGTCTCACATAATAAATTTATATATAGGGTAAGGTTATAAGGGTTAATATACTAGCCAGGAATTAACTCACCAATAGTTCCACGTGGCAATGAGGCAAGGGAGAACGTTTTACCCAATATGGCGAGACAACGGGGAACGAGACTTCGGTTCCGAGACTCAAGTCAAGTTAAAGAAAGAATAAATGATTACATGGGAATGGACATGAATATTATGCTTATCTGTCAGTCAGTCATGGCGTCGATGAGAGCGTCGTGATGGTGTAGCTGTTTGTATTGCTGTCAGTGTATTGTGATTAGAGGCTCAAAAGCGCGATCAACTGAGGGCGGAAAATAGATGTTAACTGGTTGGTGTTCGTGAAGGCTCTGCTGTTCCTCAAAGGCACACCTTGCTGCCTTGGCAAACGCCAGGAGCCCAAATTATTGTACCGCATCTAGGTTGCTCTATACGATAAATTATATTAATATATACGATAAATTCATATATACTACATAAGACCATGGCAATATTGCTTAATAGCATATTAAGCCTTTTATAACTTAACTTATTTACAATCTTATAATATACGATCTACTCGTCTGCAGGAGCGACCGTGACGTCACAGAGACATACGGGATCACAAAAGAGTCATAGCCTATCGTATTTACGATACACTCCCCCCACAAAAAAAGACCTGAACCCCACCTTAAACTTAAAGTTGCCCAGAGGCTATCTTCTGACGCCACAAGTCGACGGCGCCAGCAGCAGCGCGTCTGGGACGAGTCCCGGTCCGAGAATGATCACCATCAGTAAGAGGTGAGTCGTTCCTTTGAGAATCCTCGGACCCAGCAATAACAGGTGGAGCATCAGATTGCAATGCGGAATCGAGCTCCAAAGCGTACAAACGTGCGATAGGACGAACAGTAGTTCCAGTGGCTGTCTTCAATAGCGCCACCCGCTCTACAGAGTCTGCCCCCTTGTATACCTCCAACACGCGGCCCAATTTCCAGTATAAACGAGGACTATCTTCTTTAATCAAAACAACTTCACCAACTGTAGGTGCCGTTGGTCTACCAGAGGGAGTAACACTCCTTTCCCTCAATGCTAGCAGATATTCACTAATCCACCGTTTCCTAAAATCCTCGATTATCCTTGATATATACTGGTATCTCTTAGACACCGCTACCTCAGAGTACAATGAGGGATCCTCTAACTCTACTATGGATTGGAAATTAGATGGAAACGCAGTCAATGGTTTTCCATATAGCAAGTGAGCTGGCGTTAATGGTAGTGGTTCTTGCAGGTCGGTGTACACATATGTAAGCGGGCGATCATTCACGACTGCCTCTATCTCTGTGAGGACTGTCGTCAACTCACTCTTCTTTAATAGAGCACTTCCTACAACCGCTCTGAGTCCTGATTTTACTATGCCGACACACCGTTCCCACATTCCACCAAACCAAGGTGCCTTAACTCGAATGAACCTCCATTCGCACTTCTTCTCTCCCAAAAAAGTGATGATAGTAGGATCACTACTCATATCCTTTAGATATTTTGATGCTTGGACATACAGTAAGTGGGAGCATTGTCGCTAAGAATGAGTTGAGGCAATGAACGACGGGCACAAAACCGTCTAAACGCCAGCATAAATTCTTCGCTAGACATATTATCACATAGTTCTAGGTGTACCGCTCGAGACGTTGCACAGGTAAACAATAATATATAAACCTTCTCATGCTCTCTCGTCTTCAATGCCCCTGTGTAATCTAATCCTACCGCTTGGAAAGGTTCTACGTGCTTTACACGGCATTCAGGTAGAGGTGGAGCTGGTCCAGTTGCATATGGTTTACCTTTTAGTCTCTGGCATATTACACACTTTCTTACTACGCGTCGAGCTACTTGTCGAACTCTGGGTATCCACCATGTGAGATGTAAATTTGATATAATATGACATACCCCGTAGTGTTTTACTTCCCCATGTGCACGTATGATCAATAGATCAGTAACGTGATATCTTGTTGGCATAAGTATAGGGCGGTTTGTGCCGTCTGGTACACCCGACCACTTCAGGCGACCCTCACACCTGATGAGGCCATTGTCTAGGTGCAACCTTAGTTGACGCACTATATTAGGCATTAATGTCTTATGCGAGCCTTGCAAGGATTCTAATTCATTGGAAAAGGTTTCTACTTGAACCCATTTGATCAAAGTTACTTCAGCTGCTTTAAATTCACGAGCATCAATGTTGTGACCCTTGTTGCAGAGTTGGCCCGTTACTTTAAGCTTGATATTGGATACATATCGCAATACCCCAGCTACAACTCTGACTAGTTTATTATAGTCACCGAATCTTGCCCACTCTATGATTGGACCCGGTGGCTCATTTGGTTGGGCTGTAACTGCCACTGTTTCCAGTGGCAGAAGTCCCTCACCAACAGCATGCCAAATTGTCCATTCACTTTCATGGAGCAGCCACTTTGGACCATGCCACCACAATTCGGACTTCAGTAACTGGCTAGCCATTATACCCCTAGTTATGAGATCACTAGGGGTTTGTTTTGTATTTACATAATGATAAGCAAAGTCTGGCAATAGGGCCCTAATCTCATCTACCCTATTCCTCACATAAACTGGCAGAGACTTCTTGCTATGTATCCAAGTTGAGTGTGATCTGATTATCGCACCATATGTGAACGATTTCAATATTTAATTCGCTCTCGTATGCTGTGCGTACATGTTGCACCAGACGTGCTAATAGCAGCATGGCAGTCAATTCCATTTTAGGGATAGTTACCTTTTTAACCGGGGCTACCTTGGCCCGGGCTGTAACTAAATGTGCCCCAAATGAAGTAACGACATATATGGCTACCCTGTATGCCGTGGCACTAGCATCGCAAAACGTGTGTAACGTAACGTCACCGAACGCCGCCACTTTACGAGGTATAGGTTTACTACACAGGATGGCATACTCATTCAACAACAATGTCCCTTGGTCATTCAGGTCCTCGGGCAAACTGTCATCCCATCCTATTTTACGTCTCCAAACTTCCTGCATTGGAATCCTAGCTCTTATGGTAACGGGCAATGCTAGACCCAAAGGATACAAAAATTGCGCAACTTTGCTCAACAGACTTCTTTTTGTGTGCACTCCTATCTGCTGAGCAAAAGACCTTGTTTGAAAAGTTAGTATGTCATGTTTAGGTTGCCAGATCATCCCCAAATTTCTGGACTTTTCCTGGTTAAGAGATGCCGTACCGCCCACCTGTATCAAACTCTGAAGATCTTCACTATTAGTAACCCACTCGAGGAGAAATAGATGTGCATCCGCAAACAATCTGCGTGCTTGCCAGTATGTATATAACAAATCATCCTGACTATCGCTAGAACCCTGCAAATTATGTATATATAATCCGTGAGATAGTTTACTTGTGTCCTCATGAGTATCAGCTAGATGTTTTCTGATTGTGGCATTTAACAAAAACTGTGAACACGTGGCCCCAAAAAGTACAACCCGAAAACGGTATATTATGACCGGACTTTCAGAGTCACTAATGTCGCTGAACCAAAGAAAGCGGGTAACATCTCTATCTTCCTCCTTTAGCTTGACCATCATGAATGCTTTCTCAATGTCACTGGTATAGGCGTACTTCCCCAGCCTAAACCGCAATAGATGTTGGGACAGGTCCGACACCATGGACGGACCTGTCAACAGGCAGTCATTTAGACTGGGTTGTTGACCTTGATGGGCAGAGCAGTCATACACCACCCGTATCGGTGTGGTGACGCTGTCTTTTCTTACCCCATGATGGGCCAGATAGTGAACCCTACCCTTCTTAATCGGTTCCTCGACATCGACTCTCTCAATAAAGCCCCTATCTTCATAACTCCGAAATACATCGTCATACGCCTGGCGCGTGCTCGGTTCGTTAGACAATTTCCGCTGCAATGCGCGCAAGCGACCTAATGCCAAACCATAGTTGGTAGGCAGGCTTATCTCACTGTTCTTCCAGGGTAAACTAACTTTATATTGCTTGTCTAAGGCACAGTAGCTCACAGACTCGTCAAACCTTTGTAGCGCAACTTCCGAGTCATAATCAGTCTCCATAGGATTAATGCCTATGTGATCCAATCTCCACAGTCGTTCCAGGTCGAACTCGGCACCCATCTTAGGGTCACTAGGTTGGGAATCCTCCCTTCCCAACTCCTCTGCCGTGGTTACATTGACTCTATATATCGAGACCGTGTCGACCAGGACCTTTGACTGTGTAGTATGCACCTTTCCGCTCATGCAATATCCAAATTTAGTGGGGATTAAAATTACACCACACATCTTTTTAAATCCAGGGTATACTACATCATAATAATGATCCACACCAAGTAGAACATGCACCTCACTCTGATTTCCCATGGGATCTGACAAGTTAACCCCCTTGCTACGTAATGTGTGTTCCACCTTCTTCACACCTACAGATACATATTCTGGTAGGGTGTCTACTACGATACAAGTCATAAAGTACCGGTTTTTACGGTAGAAATACGAAATCTCCGCTATCTCGTAGTCTTGCTTATCAGTAACCCCTGTGAAGCCCTGTAATCGAAGAGTCTCAGCCCCAACGATTCGGTGCTTCAGTCCCACTAGTACGGACCTCTTTATAAAGGAACGTTGAGACCCTCGATCTAGAAGTACCCGACAAACTTTGTTACCGTCATTACCTTCCATGGGAATCTGTATTGTGGGCAATATAGTGGTGTCTTGCGTGCTACCTAGTGTCACAGTTGTAATGCCCTCTGGTTTGACATCTTTGACTTTATCTGCTGTAGGACACAACTTATCAAAGTGATGTCCTTCGCAGTGGCGACAGGGCCTTAAGTATGTAGCAGTACATTGTCCCTGCTTACCATGTTCCTTACTTAGACAACCTACACATAGCTTCAATCTTTTCGCCTGTGCTAGTTTTGTCTCATTTGTTGGGTATTTTACACAGAAACTCCATTTATGTTTGTTGTTACATAGCTTACATAGAATCTGAGCAGGTTTCTTATATGTACCCTCTTTCTTTTCTTTAGTCCCCACTGTCATGCTTACTGTTCCCCTCTTCTCCACATTCTCACTCCCTCCCGACTCATACATTCTCCCTTTGTTCAACTGTAGATTATTGATTTCTTTACTGAACTGAGTTTTGAACTCCCCCAGCTCAAATGATCTAACCTTGTCAAGTATTGCCATAGAAGCTTCTGACACAAGATAATGACTATCATTTCCTGTGTGGTAAGCCCTAGGGTGTCTAGCGATCGAGTATGGCACTCCATATTTGCCCTAAAATTTGCTAACTCCTCACCCTTATACTGTGGTTCTGCGAGCTTTAATAAGGCAACGACATGGGCCATCTTCAACTGCTCTTGATCCCCGTATGTGGACTTTAATAATTGTACTGCCTCAAGATAACTATCACCCACTACCGCAAAACCCTCTATCAAATGTAAGGCCTCTCCTTCCATTTGTCCCTTCAGATAGTGAAACTTGCGGACATTATCCAAAGAGGATTCATGAACTGTAGACCGAAATATGTCCCAAAAAGCTAACCACTCAGTCATCTTGCCCCCAAATGTAGGAAGATTGAGCTTTGGGAGGTGTACAGTATGTTTTGGGGGCCTCATTCTCGCCTCCCTTCTTACTTGCGACAGCACGCTGTAATATGTACTTCGCTCTAAAGACAGGTTCGTCATAGAAGGCGCGATTATCACACTCTGTAACTATCTCTTCCTCCTCTGTCATGTCTGCCACAATGACCTCACTCAGAGCCATAATACGACCGACCGTGGGTAGCCTGGACGTTTTCTAATCTAGCTTCCAATTCCTCTAAGTCAGCAGTAGTGATGAAAGTGTTGACGTCCACAATTAGCCTATTTAATACTCCCCGAAGTCACGCCCTTTGATTTCTAGGGGCCTTGATCAGCACCCCACTAGACGGTGTCTCTTTATTGTCTTTATTCATTTTGCATGTAAGCCTATAGGCTATGTATTTAAATGTTACAAAAACAACGGCAAAATAGTAGTCTAGTTAAGATACGCCGATCGGCGGACTTCTATGTTATGGAGAAAAAATAGTACACAGAATAGCAATACCTACTAAAGGGTCATATTGAACAAGATTTTTTTTTAGGTCAGGTCATATGTCACAGGAAGTCTGAAACGGAAAAGAAAATTATTGGGGAAAGATGATGAGTGGGATGCAGGACTTAGGCAGGCGCAACGATGTGACCCTGCATTTCGGTTCTAACCATCGCTTGTCTAGTCCTACCAGATTTTCATAGAATTGTTCCTGCATCCTGTTATATGTCCCCTTGCTCATTGCCGTAAAATCCCTTGCTGGTAGCTAATTCCCGGGTCTGGGCACCAATGTGGTAAACTATCAATGGAAGTTAAATATTACTAAGCTATAATGAATCAAATAAAATCAATCTAAATGAAAACTACTCCATAATTATCTAAATTGAATTAAATCTGAAACAAGCTAATTTATATCCAAAGGTCTCACATAATAAATTTATATATAGGGTAAGGTTAAAAGGGTTAATATACTAGCCAGGAATTAACTCACCAATAGTTCCACGTGGCAATGAGGCAAGGGAGAACGTTTTACCCAATATGGCAGACAACGGGGAACGAGACTTCGGTCCCGAGACTCGAGTCAAGTTAAAGAAAGAATGAATGATTACATGGGAATGGAAATGAATATTATGCTTATCTGTCAGTCAGTCATGGCGTCGATGAGAGCGTCGTGATGGTGTAGCTGTTTGTATTGCTGTCAGTGTATTGTGATTAGAGGCACAAAAGCGCAATCAACTGAGGGCGGAAAATAGATGTTAACTGGTCGGTGTTCGTGAAGGCTCTAGTGTTCCTCAAAGGCACACCTTGCTGCCTTGGCAAACGCCAGGAGCCCAAATTATCGTACCACATCTAGGTTGCTCTATACGATAAATTATATTAATATATACGATAAATTCATATACTACATAAGACCATGGCAATATTGCTTAATAGCATATTAGACCTTTTATAACTTAACTTATTTACAATCTTATAATATACGATCTACTCGTCCTACGTCGTGCTGCAGGAGTGACCGTGACGTCACAGAGACATATGGGATCACAAAAGAGTCATAGCCTATCGTATTTACGATAAGAGGTATCCCTCTTACAAACAGATTGGCAGATAGACAGACAGGCACATGACGACTGTCTGCTGAACATTTTTGCTTTGATGGATACAATACATATAACAGATGTGACATGAAACATCCTGGATGCGAAAATACTGATAAAAAGTTAATCTACAACATGTAAGTATGCAATGATGAATTTTATATTGTACTCTCAAAAAATGTACTTAAACTATAGTTTGTTCCAATATTGCTTTATTTCACTTATAAGATTTGTTAACACCACTTCAATTGATTAAATCAAATTTGCTCAAATGTTATCAGTTTCATGAAAGAAATATAAGGAATAGCAGTGGATGTTGGTGTATCGCTGATAAGGGAGGGAAACGAGTTGAAACGAGCCTGTGCTGCTGTTTGCCGATGATACAGTTCTGATGAGCGATAGTGAATGGGGGTTGCAGGGTCTGGTCAATATGTTAGGAACAGTGTGTGAAAAACGGAATCTGAAGGTAAATGCGGGGAAGTGAAAGGTTATGGTCTTTGAAAGGGGTGCAGCCACAGAGTGTGAGATGAGGTTGAACGGTCAGGCTATGGAGAATGTCGGCTAATTTAAGTATTTGGGCAGTGTGTTGAGTAAATATGGATGAAGAAGTGCGGGAGAGGGTGCAACAGGGAAATAGGGTTGTAGGAATGCTGAAAGCAGTAACAAGAAATAGGGTGGTCAGCATGGAAGTAAAGAAGTCCTTGCATGACAGTGTGGCAATTCCGACATTGACTTACAGGAGTGGAGCATGGATGTTGGTGGAGAGACTCAAACCAAGAGTGAGAGGGGTGGAAATTAGTTACTTGAGGAAGTGCGTGCTGAGTTACATGGAGGGATAGACAGACAAATAAGGAAGTACGAGAGAGATTTGGTGTGGATGTAGATGTGCTGGAAAGTGTGAAAAGGAGCACCTTGAGATGGTTCAGCCATGTGGAACATATGGGAAGAGAGAGAGAATGACTAAGAGAGACATGTACGAGAGTGAGGTGGAAGGACAGAGGGAGAGGTGGAAGGGGAGAGTTAAGAAGTATATGAGCGAAAGTGGTGCTGGATGGGAGGAGGGGCGTCGACTGACAGGGGGCGTTTTGTTCGTGGCCACCAATTCGGGGATCACGGCGTCCGGCAATAGAAGGATAGATAGTATCAGTTTCCCTTTAATTTCTTTTAAATCTACTCTGATTTCTTCCGTTTCTACCTCATCCCTTCCACCCCCTACCTACCCACCTACCTACCTACCTACCTATCTATCTATCTATCTATCTATCTTTCTATCTATCTATCTATCTTGAATATGTCCTAACACAACTAAGCTTCTCCATTCTCTTCACTTTCCTGCCACTCTCCTATATTTTGTCTCTGCTACCAACGCATTACCCCCATGGCCTCAACAAATACAATGATCGTACGCCAAATGTGGCACTGTTTATCTTCTCTTTGTTGGGGAAATGGTGGTGACGGTGGTGGTGGTGAAGGTGATGACAGTGGTGGTGACGGTGGTTGTGTGTGGTAATAGTAGGGGTATGGGTGGTGACGGTGGAGGTGTGGGTTGTGGTGACGGTGGTGGTGCGGGTGGCGTGGTGGTAACTGTATGGATGTTGGTAGTATTGAGTATTGATGTAGGTGCAGGATGACGGTGGTGGTGTGAGTGGTGACGGTGGTGGAGTGAGTGGTGACGGTGGTGGTGTGGGTGGTGGTGTGGATGTTGGTAGTATTGGTATAGGTGCAGGGTGACGGTGGTGGTGTGGATGTTGGTAGTATTGATGTAGGTGCAGGGTGACGGTGGTAGTGTGGGTGTTGTAGGTGGTGACAGTGGGGTTATGTTTGGTAGTCGTAGTGATGTAGGTGATGACGGTGTTAATGTGGGTGGTGACACTGGTGGTGTAGATAGTGGCACAATGCAGATACCAAGGGCATTTTCAAATACAGCATTTTCCTTGACTGTATCCTCTATGAACACAAAAACTGTCTTCGATGGCGTTATGTAGAGTATGTTAGATGGATTTGGTGTTCACAGGCATTGCGTAGTTCATTACTGATCTTATATATTACTTATGCAGTAAAACATACAAGTTGGATTTTCTTTAATACCCAAACTTAGTACCTGTAAATATGTGTTTTTGTTTTTTTTGTTTTTTAAAGAGACAATGAACGGAGGAAGGAAAAACACAGATAAAACAAAAAAGGTTCATGTGCCTAAAGGCATGCTGATAATTTAGCTCCTTGGTATACATGTTTTGTCCAAAACCAATTACATTCGTAACTGGAGTAGTTGTGAATGTGTGCAGCAGTGATGGTGTGTGTGTGTGTGTATGATTGACCCAATTTCTCTGTAATACGATACATAGTTACTTAACACATACAGCCTAAACCATACACATCACTAGTCACAGTCTTATGGCATCATCCAGAACCATGGTCATCACAATTCACAGCTAATGTACTTCCTCTCACACAACTGATAATCCAGAATCCTACCTATACACGAGTCATAGAGCATTACACCTTTCCCGATCATATAACTTTCCTCATAACTCAACTTTTCTAAACACGATCGTACTTCACCTGATCTTCGATGTTAACTCAGAACTTTTTGTTCTTCTCCCGAGTCCTCTTCCGCTTTGGAGTTCTATTTTCCCTCTCGTCTCTGCATCGGGATTCCAGACCAGTGAGTTCCAGCAAGTAGCATACGCCCCTTCCAGTTTCCAGTTTGCAGACAACGGAGTGGTTGGTTGATCATCTTCCAGTCAATGGGGTGCTGGGGAAGTAATTAAGACCATTGAGTTGTGACGTCCCTCGAGTCTGTATGTGTTGTGTTGGGTGGAGAGAGAGAGAGAGAGAGAGAGAGAGAGAGAGAGAGAGAGAGAGAGAGAGAGAGAGAGAGAGAGAGAGAGAGAGAGAGAGAGAGAGAGTGAGAGAGAGAGAGAGAGAGAGAGAGAGAGAGTGAGTGAGTGAGTGAGCGAGAGAGAGGCTGAAAGCCAGAAATTAAGAATAAACTTATTTATTCAAGAAAACGTATAGACTATAGCATATACCTATTATAACATAAACAGTATTAAAAATAAAGCATTTGATCTAACATTCTGATGCTGTTTATCGAGAAAAACAATATATATATATATCGCCACACATCAATTACAGAATACGCATAAACACAAATAAACTACCTGGTATATGTAGCGATGGTGGTGGTGGATGGTGAGGGTGGTGATAGTGGTGGTGATGGTGGTGGTAGGGGGGAGGGAACTACATAGAGAGATAGGGGGACCTGTACAATTGACAAATTGGAGTCATGTATAAAAGAAGAGCCCTGTTCTTCCAACATGTGGGCTCTGAGTTTCAGTGTGTACAGTCACGCCAAAATATCCTGCCCAACCTCATTATATTATAATTTGGTTACCTTTTTAGCGAAGTCTGTTGGTATACAAAGACTCAATTCTTGGGGGGGGAGGGGGGGAGGTATAAGTTTGATGGAGGTCTAGAGAGCAAATTAAAAACACACACCTCACCTTAAACGTAATATGTATACTGCAATAAGAAGGACCCTGTCTTCCAGTCTAAGGTGGGCTCTGAGTTGTATTGTGTACAGTCAAGCTAAAAAATCCTCTCCTGCTCCCACAATTTACATTTTCATTTCATTCTTCAGCTATCACTCTTAGTATACAATGACGCATTTCTGCGTTTACTTTGTCTATTTTGGCTGTTATACGGAATGCTACTGCATCGCTTTATTGGTGTTTTTTTTTTTTTTTTTTTTTTTTAAAGAGACAATGAACGGAGGAAGGAAAAACACAGATAAAACAAAAAGTTCCATGTGCCTAAAGGCATCCTCCATTCATAAAATGTTTGTAACAACTGGATTTAAACATTTGTAGATTGTAAGTCTTACCATTCTAACATTAATATAGTCGCTTTGAGTATTTTAATATCCAATATGACAAATGCCCCTTTCAATAAGAAGATTTCAAATATAATTTTATTGCAGTTTTATTCAGACGATTTTTAGTGTCAGCCATGGAGTGTTCACGAGACAGTACTTGACCCACTATTTCTAGAAGTCCTTCCTAGACGTATATTCAATTGTTTAACCTGGCGAAATTCCAGTTGGTCCCTCTGAACTAGAAACTCTATTTATAATTGATTGGCTGCAAGTAGTGTATGGTGTTTGTCTTATCTTTGTTCTGTATTTATTATTATTATTATTATTATTATTATTATTATTATTATTATTATTATTATTATTATTTATTTATTTTTTGTTTGCAACTGAAATATATCAGTTGGACACTACCTCCAGTCAGGCAGCTGGAAATGTAGTTCTCTAACTCAAAGTGAATGAGTCACAATTCGTCAGGTTACAAGAATGGACTCTAGTATAATTATCTGACAGAGGCATTAAGGGAGCCCACCTCTATTTTTTTCTCTTTCTCTCCCTCTCTCTTTGGCTTGTATCCATTCGGTCCCATTCAGCCTACTGTTTTAAGACGTTTACCCCCATCAATGTGTCAATATTTTCCTGGTGAGCGGTAGCGAGCCAGCAAATATATGTTTTTTGTTTTGAGAGCAAGCTATTTGTAAATTTTTCGATAGTTTCTCCATACAAAGCTGGCTCTCTATCGCTCGCCAGGAACATATCGACACCTGGATGGGGAAAAACGTCTTAAAACAGTTGGCTGAATGAGGCCGAATGAATACAAGCCAGAGAAAGAGAGAAAAGGAGAGACAGAGAACAAAAAACAGGTGACCCCCCTTAATGAATCAACATTGTCTTTTGATCGAGAGGGTAATTACCAATGAATGCATGGCTAGCGGCACATGACTGATGGTGGTCACGCATAACAAATGATGGTAACTGTGCATGGTAAACCGGATTACTGTAAAATAATGTTGCACACAATATAACACCTACGCTATAACAAAGTCGTACACATTTTAAGCATATTTATTTGAATACATTTTACAAAGCGTCAATAATTTGAAACTTATTATAGAACACACTTAAAATACGCACAGTTTATGTGTTAACCTCTTCTCATTTAATTAGATTCTGGCAACTATTAGATGATTATAATCAGCTTAGGGAGAACCTCTGCCAATTTAAAGGCTACAGACTATCTCAATTATTCCTTTTAGCTACCATATATCCTTCCTAAGCTTCATAAAATCGTCCAAATTTAGGTGAAATCAAAACAAAAGGACGTCGTCGGTAATGAAGGGGTTAAATAAGCCTCAAGCATGAGTTGAAATTGCTACACACAAAAATGATCACACTTAGTATGTGTATCAGCTTTGTTACAACAAAGCTGATACACATAACAAGCCAATTTGATTCTCTAACTTAATATAACCAACCGTAACCCAACCAAACACAACTGGTGGAGCTGGTACTGGACTAGACGTATTGGTTGAAATGGTCTACTGGTTGAGTTATCCGATCACTAGATAATAGTGATAGATTTAGGGGGTCGAGTGTACACCTGTAATCATATATCAGTCTAAGACTTAGTAACTACCAGCCTAGCCCAAGCATTTTGCCTCTAACCAAGCTCCAATTTATTTACTTTATGTCATCATCCAAAACACTTCCCTATAAATGCCACTATCCAAGCCCTATTCCTTATACTACTAAACTCACAACTTATATTTTATGCCAAAACCCAAGCCAAAGCCCACTACCTATTGCTACAATTAAAGCTCAACTCCAATAACTTATACCATCATCCAATTTGTTATCCCTATAATCCTATAGCTCCTCCCTAGCTAAAACCCATTTGCATTTTATCTTAATCTTAACCAACTATCTGTAACGACATCTCAACCTTGAACATATGTAAAGTGCCAACCAAGACCTTTGCCTGTGTTGATCAGCTGAAGTTCCAATTCCTACATATACCACAATATGTATATATTGTATTGTAGTTTTCCTAGCCCTCACTGCCATAATTTAAATATAACCAGATATAGGGATTTGTCTTGGATGCTGGTAATTGATTTAACGATTGGACTTGCCTGTTGGTATGAGTGATAAAGGTTAGGACGACCAACTAATCCCAATCCCTCTACGTTATGCCACCTATGAAGCCCAATCTATCTACCTTACACCACAAATCAAACTTACTCCCCCTACCCTGGCGGGTGCCCAACCCCGAAAGGAGTTGAAATAGGGGAGCTATCCCCCCGCCAAAGGCGGCTTTCTAGGGCCTTTCCTAGCTGATGCTGAGAGGTTTGGGTTCTAGTCATGTGGTGATGGGCTGGTCTATCCGAGTGAGAACTGAGCGATCTCTGCCATACCCATAGCTTACTCTGACTGTTCCTTTTACTTATATATCTTCTAGATCTCAAGTGGCGGCGTCTTTTCCGTGGATTGACCTCCCTACTGCCAACCTAGAAGTTGGCAGATTGGGAGCCAAAGCGTCACATTTTTCCCTTACCCCTCAACTTTCCCTTCATAATTGCTGAGGGGCACAGGGCTCTTGGGTGGGGCTTTGGTTTCCCGGGCATTTCCGCACCTTCCTCAGCTCCCTGCCTTGGAGTGGCTTCGGTCACCCGGGCTTTGTTAGTGGTAAGCAGGGAGGATTTTGTGGGGGCGCTCATTTATGACCTTGGCCTTGCTCGAGACCTTGGGGCTGTTCGGCCAGACAGCCTGGGGAACAACAACAACAACAACAACTCCCCCTACCTTACACTACAGAACAAACCCACTCCCTCTGCCTCACACCACAGACCAATTCCACTCCCTCTACCTTACACCACAAACCAAACCCACTCCCTCTACCTCACACCACAGACCAAGTCAACTCCCTCTACCATACACCTAGCTCAGACCAAACGCACTCCCTCTACCTTACACCACAGGCCAAACCCACTCCTTCTACATTACACCACAGACCAAACCCACTCCCTCTACCTTATGCCACAGACCAAACCCACTCCCTCTACCTCACACCACAGACCAAGCCAACTCCCTCTACCATACACCTAGCTCAGACCAAACGCACTCCCTCTACCTTACACCACAGGCCAAACCCACTCCCTCTACATTACACCACAGACCAAACCCACTCCCTCAATCCACAGACCAAACCCACTCCCTCTACCTTATGCCACAGACCAAACCCACTCCCTCTACCTTACACCACAGACCAAACCCAATCCCTCTACCTTACACCACACACCAAACCCACTCCCTCTACCTTACACCACAGACCAAACCCACTACCTCAACCTTACACCACAGACCAAACCCACTCCCTCTACCTTATGCCACAGACCAAACCCACTCCCTCTACCTTACACCACACACCAAACCCACTACCTCAACCTTACACCACAGACCAAACCCACTCCCTCTACCTTATGCCACAGACCAAACCCACTCCCTCTACTTTACACCACAACCAAAACCCACTCCCTCTACCTTACACCACAGACCAAACCCACTCCCTCTAACTTACGCCACAGATCAAACCGACTCCCTCTACCTTACACCACAGACCAAAACCCAATCCCTCTACCTTACACCACAGACCAAACCCACTCCTTCTACCTTACACCACAGACCAAACCCACTCCCTCTACCTTATACCACACACCAAACCCACTCCCTCTACCTTACGCCACAGACCAAACCCACTCCCTCTACCTCACACCACAGACCAAACCCACCCCCTCTACCTTACACCACAGACCAAACCCACTCCCTCTACCTTACACCACAACCCAAATCCACTCCTTCTACCTTACACCACAGACCAAACCCACTCCCTCTACCTTACACTACAGACCAAACCCACTCCTTCTACCTTACACCACAGACCAAACCCACTCCCTCTACCTCACACCACACACCAAACCCACTCCCTCTACCTCACACCACAGACCAAACCCACCCCCTCTACCTCACACCACACACCAAACCCACTCCCTCTACCTCACACCACACACCAAACCCACTCCCTCTACCTCACACCACAGACCAAACCCACTCCCTCTACCTTACACCACAGACCAAACTCACTCCCTCTA
This sequence comes from Paralithodes platypus, assembly GCA_032716605.1. Taxonomy (NCBI): domain Eukaryota; kingdom Metazoa; phylum Arthropoda; class Malacostraca; order Decapoda; family Lithodidae; genus Paralithodes; species Paralithodes platypus. The sequence continues at coordinate 86,895,681 of CM064487.1, read as the reverse complement.
CCTCACACCACAGACCAAACCCACTCCCTCACACCACAAACCAACCTTAAGGTATTTGTATATTTTCCTGAAACCCCTTCTCTTTCAAGTTGAACCCCATTAGTTTTCAAATGTTAAGACTTTCGCCTATTTATCTGTCAATAATAAGACCTTTTGTGCCATTTAGGTGTTGATTTGTTCCTGGCGAGCGATAGCAAGCTTCTAATTCAGGATTAACCGGCCTTCGGCCGGAAACTTTTTCTACCGAAACATTTGCAAATCTATTTCGAAGGGTGTTTGTTAAGGATGTCTTTAATTAAGCTTTATTGATGCCTAGGGAGCAAACTAAAACAAATATGTATACCAGAAATAATAATAAACCGTTCCCTTAATCCCTGCCCCTCCCCCTAGCTCGGCCATCTGTAATACCTCCAATCATACATTAAGGACCTTCACCCCTGGCATGTTTATGGCTCTCGTGTTTCGCCTGGTATCAATGGCTGTCCGGCATGATTTATCCCGTAATGAACAAGTTATTCAGGTGGAGGGGTGGTGGGCAAGCTTACCTAGGATGGGGACAAAGTGAACGGTCTGCCCTTGCAATCGGATACACTTCTAAGTATAATAAGCGTCTCACACTGAACATGGGACAATGTTTGCACATCGATGTTTCATTTTAATTAAGACAAGTGCACTTGGTCGTTCTTTGTGTGCAATGTGTGTGTGTGTGTGTGTGTATGTGTGCATTTAGGATACTAACCCACATTAGACATTTTGGTTTAATCAATATTTAACCATGTCTTGTTCATGGCATATATTATTACATTATAATTAATAGCCTATAATAAACCACAGCGTGCCTTATAGTGTAGGCTAATCGGTACCACGCTCAGCTCACAACCAAGAGGACCCAGGCAGGTGGACGTATTGGTAGAGTTTTGTTGACACCCTATGCCTCTGTTAACTTAGCAGTAACCAGGAAGCTGGTGTTAATAGGAATATACATATGTGACGTCCCATTTGGGTGATAATCTGTGGCAAAGCGTGACCAGCGCAAGTAATTCCTGGGAAGAAAAACTGGAGCGTTAATAAACACCAAAGTTTATTATTAATGTTAAATATCTTTCAGATGTACCATGGTCTGTACTCTAACAGTACAGACACGCTAACAATTCATTTCTAAACAATAGTATTTATCACATAATTATCACAACCTGTACACTAATAGAAAACTAACAAACTATTAACTTACACAAATAGTACACCAAGAGAACAGTAACAGCATTAACACTAACTGTATCGTAACAATATACTAATATATTACTAACAATACACCAATAGTTCATCAACATGGCACTAACAGTACACCAATAGTTCATCAACATGGCACTAACACGACACTAACAGTACACCAATAGTTCATCAACATGGCACTAACACGACACTAACAGTACACCAATAGTTCATCAACATGGCACTAACACGACACTAACAGTACACCAATAGTTCATCAACATGGCACTAACACGACACTAACAGTACACCAATAGTTCATCAACATGGCACTAACACGACACTAACAGTACACCAATAGTTCATCAACATGGCACTAACACGACACTAACAGTACACCAATAGTTCATCAACATGGCACTAACACGACACTAACAGTACACCAATAGTTCATCAACATGGCACTAACACGACACTAACAGTACACCAATAGTTCATCAACATGGCACTAACACGACACTAACAGTACACCAATAGTTCATCAACATGGCACTAACACGACACTAACAGTACACCAATAGTTCATCAACATGGCACTAACACGACACTAACAGTACACCAATAGTTCATCAACATGGCACTAACACGACACTAACAGTACACCAATAGTTCATCAACATGGCACTAACACGACACTAACAGTACACCAATAGTTCATCAACATGGCACTAACACGACACTAACAGTACACCAATAGTTCATCAACATGGCACTAACACGACACTAACAGTACACCAATAGTTCATCAACATGGCACTAACACGACACTAACAGTACACCAATAGTTCATCAACATGGCACTAACACGACACTAACAGTACACCAATAGTTCATCAACATGGCACTAACACGACACTAACAGTACACCAATAGTTCATCAACATGGCACTAACACGACACTAACAGTACACCAATAGTTCATCAACATGGCACTAACACGACACTAACAGTACACCAATAGTTCATCAACATGGCACTAACACGACACTAACAGTACACCAATAGTTCATCAACATGGCACTAACACGACACTAACAGTACACCAATAGTTCATCAACATGGCACTAACACGACACTAACAGTACACCAATAGTTCATCAACATGGCACTAACACGACACTAACAGTACACCAATAGTTCATCAACATGGCACTAACACGACACTAACAGTACTTTCCCTAACAGTACAACACCAGTACAGTAACAACACTCCCCCTAACAGTATACATAAGAACCAGTGTACTCTTCAATCAGTACACATCCCACCAGTACACCCTCATAAACAGTACATCCTTCCTGAACTGGTGTTATTAAGGGGGGTCACCGGCTTTTTTTTTTATCTTTTTCTTCTTTTTTCTCTTTCCCTGGCTTGTATCCATTCGGCCCCATTCAGCCAAACTGACGTTTATGACCCTCTAGGTGTCGATTTCTTCCTGGCGAGCGATAGCGAGCCAGCATTGTATGGAGAAATCCGGCTTCGCCGGATACATTTTTCTATCGAAAAATTTACAAATTTAGCTTGCTGTCAAAACAAAATATATATATATGCTCGCCAGGAAAATATTGACACCTGGATGGGGGTAAACGTCTTAAAACAGTAGACCGAATTGGGCCGAATGGATACAAGCCAAAGAGAGAGGGAGAGAAAGAGAAAAAAAGCGAGGTGGGCTCCCTTAATTTCACCCATTCAGCCGCCCCGACTATTCTGCATATAAGCTTCATACACACCCATACACCCAAAATCACTCTCAAACAGTACATTTCCTTTGAGGGCACTTCTTAAGGGGAGGTATTTAGTTTGTTCCCTACGTTTTCATCAAGCTTAAAATTACACCCCCTTGAGCCCCTTTCAAGATAAATTTGTAAATTTTTCGGTAGAAAAATTTCCCGGCTGATAGCCGGTTCCTCTTAAATTACAGGCTCGCTATCGCTCGCCAGGATAAAATCGACACCTAAATGGCACGAAAGTTCTTAAAATTGGCAGAAATGGGTCGAAAGTTCTTAAAATCGTCAAAATAATGGGGCGAACGTCTTAAAATTAGAAAAGCAATGGGGCTAAACATGAGGGAGAAAGGAGTCAAGAAAAAATTCCCTCAAGTGGAAATCTCCCCTTAACAGCATGCTATGGTACACTCTCACTATAATCATAATAGTACGAAATAATGTTGATGACTTGAAGTGAAGTACACCTTAAACACAGCATTCTTAATAGTCAGTGGTACACTTCCTCTCACTATAATCATAATGGTACGAAATAAAGTTGATGATAAGAAATGAAGTACACCTTTACATAACACGCTTAAGGTGAGGCTGATGGACTGTTGAGGTTAAGGGGAGATGGGTCCTTTTTCTGGTCCCCTTTCTCCCTCGTGTTAAGCCCCAATTGTTTTGAGATTATAAGACGTTCGGCCCATTAGTTTGGCGATTTTAACACCTTTCGCCACATTTCGTTGTCAATGTTAAGACCTTTCGTGCCATTTAGGTGTCGATTATTTCCTGGCGAGCGATAGCGAGCCTGACATGTTAACAGGAACTGGCCTTCGGCCGGGAAATTTTTCTACCGAAAAATGTACAAATTTATCTTGAAGGGGGGTCTAGGGGGTGTTTTTCTAAGCTTGATGGAGGTCTAGCGAGAAAACTAAGAAATACAGGAATACATGAATTAATAGAAAGAAAGGTCAGTCTCCCCTTAATTCCCTCCAGTGAAATCCAGACCAGTATACTCCTTACTATACCCTGTGCCAAATCCAGATCAGTATACTCCTTACTAAACCCTGTGCCAAATCCAGACCTGTATACTCCTTACTATACCCTGTGCCAAATCCAGATCAGTATACTCCTTACTATACCCTGTGCCAAATCCAGACCAGTATACTCCTTACTATACCCTGTGCCAAATCCAGATCAGTATACTCCTTACTATACCCTGTGCCAAATCCAGACCTGTATAGTCCTTACTATACCCTGTGCCAAATCCAGATCAGTATACTCCTTACTATACCCTGTGCCAAATCCAGACCTGTATACTCCTTACTATACCCTGTGCCAAATCCAGATCAGTATACTCCTTACTATACCCTGTGCCAAATCCAGACCTGTATACTCCTTACTATACCCTGTGCCAAATCCAGATCAGTATACTCCTTACTATACCCTGTGCCAAATCCAGACCTGTATACTCCTTACTATACCCTGTGCCAAATCCAGATCAGTATACTCCTTACTATACCCTGTGCCAAATCCAGACCTGTATAGTCCTTACTATACCCTGTGCCAAATCCAGATCAGTATACTCCTTACTATACCCTGTGCCAAATCCAGACCTGTATACTCCTTACTATACCCTGTGCCAAATCCAGATCAGTATACTCCTTACTATACCCTGTGCCAAATCCAGACCTGTATACTCCTTACTATACCCTGTGCCAAATCCAGATCAGTATACTCCTTACTATACCCTGTGCCAAATCCAGACCTGTATACTCCTTACTATACCCTGTGCCAAATCCAGATCAGTATACTCCTTACTATACCCTGTGCCAAATCCAGACCTGTATACTCCTTACTATACCCTGTGCCAAATCCAGATCAGTATACTCCTTACTATACCCTGTGCCAAATCCAGACCTGTATACTCCTTACTATACCCTGTGCCAAATCCAGATCAGTATACTCCTTACTATACCCTGTGCCAAATCCAGACCTGTATACTCCTTACTATACCCTGTGCCAAATCCAGATCAGTATACTCCTTACTATACCCTGTGCCAAATCCAGACCTGTATAGTCCTTACTATACCCTGTGCCAAATCCAGATCAGTATACTCCTTACTATTGTTACGGCTGGATCGGCAATACATATTCGGGATTCTTGATCGTAGGACAGAAATGGCTTAAGTGACAACGACACGCTCGATTCCAGTCCCAAATACTATATACTCCAGACAACAAAAGCACCAACGCCCTACAGAGTTATCGTCTACGGTAACGAGGTACCTTAACTCGGCGAAAGTGTACAACAGGGGTAGGCTATGAGGCTAAACTCCCTCAGACATTTATAGGTTACGTTATTACTAAAGAAATGCAATACTCAAGAAACTACGTTAATATTAAGCCTCTAATAATGTAGAATAGAAGCAGGCTAAAGGTATGACAGTGAAATGCTAAATGACAAATGTACACGCCTACTTGAAAGCGCGTGCACTACACTAACTGTCCCCTACTAACATGCACTAGCATGTAGCATACAAGATGTTCATGATCCAGTAGATACCTAATAATACACATGGGAGGAACATAAACAGTAGTCACTTATTATAATAATGAATCTATACTTGGAATAACTAAAAGGTTGCAGGCAACAGTACTGCGCCGGTAGCCTACTACCGCATAGGCTACTTCGCTTCTCTCACTCTGTCTGCCCTCCGAGTCCGTATGCGCCCTACGCAACAGAACTCCGGACACAGCAGCAAAACGACAGTGCAGTTAATTGATACATGAAAGTATTAATAGTGTTGTCTTGTGTGTGAGTAATGTGTATTGTAAAGTGTTATAGATATATACTTAAAGAGAGCTGCAATGCATAGTAAAATAAAGATATATCCCACTCATCATCCCCATGTGTTCTAGCTAGCAGGCCAAGTCACAGGAACAACGAGTCCCAGCACCGAAAGCGAGAACCCAGGAGAAGACTGTAGAGAACACAAGGACAGATAAATTACGTTACTCTACTATACCGGCACTACGAGCGAGCTGTAGTCTCGGGTGCTACACTCGCTCCTGGCTCGGTATGCAAATCAAGGCTAAGTCCTCGTCCCTCTACAGACAACTCCTGGGCATGGTCGGGCTCTTACACATGGCACCAGTCTAGTCACAAATGGGATGATGAGCAGGGCATATAACTCGTGAACATGTAGAACGTTCACCAACTATCCTCATCAAGAAGATCGCTGTTCACATTAACCCCTTAAATCTAATACATGTAAATATATGCTTGTCCTAAGAGTAATACGAGAGGTGAGTGCTGAAACTCCTTTAGGACCTCAAGGGAAGGTTATGCATTTAAATAGAGAGAAGAATGAAATGAGAGTAATGTCGTCAGAGAGAAAGAGTGCAACCGTGAGAAGTGGGGAGAGAGAGCAAGGGATGTTAGAATCTCAAAGGTTCTAGGCAACCTAGTCCAGGAACACACAGCCAACCTCCAGGCAGTGTGCTGTACGACAACATGGGCCCAGCCCAGGCAGGCAACAATGGACTACCAACCCTATCGCGCCTAGCTATAAGGGCAAGGCTGCCAACCAGTCCATACGTCTGGCAACCACCCGGCCGGCAGCGCGGCGTGTTGCTACCCTCTTGCTCTGAAGCCCAACTCACTCTCTCTCTCTGAATTCCCATTATCCTATCTATCAACTTCTCTATTGATACTATATTAAATGGAAGGTCTCGACATGGCTTAAAACAAAACCCACCACTGGTTAGCACATGACGAGACCTTTGCAGAGATACAAAGAACATAGTTATAAGTTGTCACACTCAATATACATAGCGGCTGACGGTAGCCAGATCACGGGCGGTACAGTGGAGTACCAAGGAGTACAATCAGGTTGCGTTGCCCAGCACTTGGGTGCGTCACAGCCCCCCCAAGATTTTAGATAATCGACCTTAGAAGCATTATCAAAATCTGACAGGCAACCAACCGACCTGCTACCCTTAGCTGCCACTAATTGCAAAAGGTGCACAACAACTGAAGTGTGAATTATACATAAAACACAATATTGCATGCATCATGCTACAACAATAAAGAGTTACAAAACTAAAAAAAAGAAAGAGTTTTCTCGTTTATTTTATTGTTTTATAATCTTTTTGGACGGCGTTATGATAGCCTAATTTTACTCCTGCTCAACCCACACACCGTGCACGACTATCTTGGATCATCAACCCTTGATAGACAATCTGCTATCACGTTCTCACTCCCGGCAATATGCTGAATGTTGAGATTATACTCTTGGAGCATTAGGGACCACCTGGTCAACCGCATATTCCGATTGTGAAACTGATTTAGGAATTTCAAGGGATGATGGTCCGTATAAATCGTCACTACCGGGCCGTAGGCTGGAACATAAACTTCGAAATGTTTGAGCGACAAAACGATAGCCAGAAGCTCCTTCTCTATAGTCGAGTAATTCCTTTGTGCCGAATTAAACTTGCGAGAAAAGAAGCTCACTGGGTGTTCCAAGCCCTCGGAATCAGTCTGCAGTAACACTGCCCCGGCACCCACACCGCTGGCATCAGTCGCCAGCTGAAAACTCCTGGAGAAGTCTGGGGCCCTCAAAATCGGATGTGTACACAGCAGGTGCTTGACTAGGTCGAAAGCCCTCTGACACTCCGCAGCCCAACAGAACTTCACTGACTTCGACAGTAGATCAGTTAACGGTGCTAAGACAGTAGAGTATCCCCGGATGAAGCGCCTATAATAGCCTATCATACCTAGGAACCGCATGACCTGGCGCTTAGTGGTGGGCCTGGGAAACATATTGATAGCCTGTATCTTGCTCAGGGGGGGGCACACCCGGCCTAACCCGACCACAAAGCCAAGATACTGCACAGTAGCCTTTACAAACTCGCACTTCCTCAGGTTCACCACCAGCCCAGCATCGTGCAACTTCCTAAACAGGGTCTCTAAGTGCCTTAGGTGATTTTCAAAATCGTCATCATATACTATCACGTCATCAAGGTAGACCGTGCAGTTAGGGATTTCGTCACAAATATCGTTCATCAGGTTTTGAAACGTGGCAGGTGCGTTCTTAAGCCCATAAGGCATTACGTTACATTGGTAGGTCTTGCCATCTACCACAAAACCACAAACTTGCTTAGCTCGGTCCGACAGGGGTACTTGCCAGTAGCCTTTTACAAGATCAATTTTAGTAAGGTACTTTGCATTCCCTATCTTGTCCACGCTGTTGTCAACTCGAGGCAAAGGGTAAGGGTTGGTGGTGGTCAAGCCATTTAGCCTACGAAAATCTATGCAGAACCGCACCTTGCCGTCAGGTTTTGGCTGCAACGTGACGGGTGATGTCCACTTCACATAACCTTCAGTGATCATCCCTCTCTCAACCATGTACTTTAACTCCTCCCGTAAAGCTGGCAACTTTACCGGGGGCACACGGTAGGGCACTGACTTGAAGGGCACATTATCACCGACGTCCACGTCGTGCGTTACCTGAGTAGTGAGACCTGGGTGTTCGGCGAAAACAGAGGGGTATGACCTGAACAGGCCTAGGACAGCAGCACCCTGGTACTCAGGCAGGTGACTTACAGCTTGCCTAGCCTCTTGTTCAGTATTCCCCGCCCACTGTTCCGCGGAAATGACACAGTCCCAGCTATCCTCCTCAGCAGCATGACTGTCCCCACCTCCTTCTCCACCCTGGCCGCTGCAGGCCAGCACAGGGACAGTGAGAGGCTCTGAGGGGCGTCTCACATACTCTTTCATGAGGTTAACATGACATAACTGATGTTTTTTCCTACGGTCAGGTGTTGCAACGAGATAATCAAGGTCGGACAGTTTCTTAGCCACCACATACGGCCCAATGAACTTGGCAGAAAGGGGGTGTCCAGGCAAAGGTAAAAGCAACATTACCTCCTGACCCACCGAAAACTCCCGAAGCTTCACCTTGGCGTCATACTGGTGCTTCATGACCGCCTGTGCATTAACCAAGTTATTACCTGCCGCTGCCATGCAACCTATAAGTCTCTCCCGGCTCTCAAGGACATATTTAAGTACAGACCCCGGCTTCTCTTCGCCCTCCCAGATCTCTTTCACCATACTTAAAGGTCCTCTCACATTATGGCCAAAGACTAGCTGATTTGGACTGAACCCCAGGCTCTCTCCTGGGACTTCACGTGCAGCGAACAGAACATACGGCAGACCCAAATCCCAATCAGTGTCATGTTCTGCACAGTAACAGCGTAGCATACTCTTCAGGGTCGAGTGCCACCGCTCCAAGACTCCCTGACTCTCGGGATGGTAGGCTGACGACACTACAGAACATATACCGTGCAACTGAAGGGTTTTGCTTGAACAATTTGGATGTAAAATTGCTCCCCTGGTCTGACTGCACCTCACGTGGAAATCCATAACGGGAACAGAACAATAATAAGTTTTTAACAACTGCCTTTGCCGAGCCGTTTCTCATGGGGTATGCGTCCGGGTATCTCGTAGCCACATCCATGATTGTCAACAGGAATTTATTGCCACTACTAGTAGGCGGGAAAGGGCCAACCAAATCTACTACAACTTTGCTGAACGGAGGCCCGGGGACAGGTATGGGAAACAAAGGTGCCTTCGGGATTGTCTGGTTAGGCTTCCCCGTTGTCTGGCAGGTCGCACACCCAGCCACCCATGCACAGACATAAGCCTTGACCCCAGGCCACCAGAAAAACCTGCCCAATGCCGCCAATGTTTTTGTTACCCCCAAATGACCCGCCACCGGCACATCATGCGCCAGACACAATAAGGACTCTCTATACTTATTTGGAACAACCACCTGGTCTACTACCCTCGCACCGCCCTCCCACTTCGATTTGGGGTCTAAAAATCTGCGGTACAATATCCTGTTGAGCCTAAAGAAATCTCCCGGCTTCGCATCCCCATCTTCCTCCAACTCTATGGCACCATTGCTATAACGAGCTAGGCTAGCGTCTTGCAGCTGCTGCTCACTTATGTCCCCGGGCGTCAATGCATCAAGATGGTTTTGTAATAAGACATTACCCCGGCTAGTAGGCTCTACTGCCTTAGTGGCTCTCGCTACAGCTCTTGCCTCACGCGAAGTCTTACCCAACTCTGCCTTGTTACACACCATCTCTGGGCCAGAGTCAACTCCCGTGTTTATTATAGGTCCAAGTACCGAATCACCGAGAAGTGCAGCAGAATCAATGTCCCTTTTCCTGCCCTTAGCATCCTTCTCCTGATCCTTCCTCCACTGTCCCCGAGGTTGAGTGCTAGGCTGTGCAGGAGCCGCAGAGCGAGATCGGGTTACCACACAGGCCATCTCATCCTGTTGGCACCTCCCAACCCATTCCCGATTCTCACCATCCACGTCGGCCGCCCTCTCGGCAACGACTAAGGGTGGAGTCCCGGAAGTGGGCACCGCAAAGTCGTTGCCGAGAAGAAGGTCGACGCCCTCAACTGGCAAACACTCAACGATCCCTACATCCAGCTCCCTGCACACCTCTCCCACTCTCAACTCCAACCTCACAAGTGGGTATGACCTCGTAGCATTTATACCCTGCACCACAACAACTCTGGCCGCATTTATCGGTTTCCCTGTGAAGTTCCTCAACAAAGTTTGCGAAGCCCCCGTATCCCTCAACAAGTCAACCCTCCGTAGTTCACTCCCCCAGCTCACAAACCCGTGTCCCCGATGGCTACAGAAAGTGTCCCGGACAGGTGTCGAGCCTTCCGTACGCTTCTTTACCGCGTGTGCCTCAGCTGCTGACAACCTACCCCGGGCAGTTGCTGCAGCCTTCAGAGACACACCGATACTGTGAACCAATGACACCGGCTTAGCGGGAGTGTTACTAGGGCACTCACGTGAATAATGGCCTAGCTTCTGACATTTGTAACATTTCACATCCCCAATGGGCTTCTTCCCTTGTGCGGGCGAAGAAGGGGCCTGACCTTTAGTAAACGGGAGAGGCTTGTGTTTGTAGGTGTTATTAGGTGCAATGCTTTTAGTGTGGTTATGTGTGTCATAGGATTTGTTATTATCGAAAACTCTGGTGGGTGGGGTATAGCGCCCCTTCTGCCCTGACTCAGCCCTCTGAGCGGCACCGCAACCACGAATCAATGATAATCTGAGGTCTGCCATCTTGGCAGCCTCCTCTACTGTCTTGGGACATTTTTCCTTTTAATGTTCAGCGTTAGATCGGTTCCAGTACATTTGTAAAACTGTTCCAGATAGAAAAGTTGCTTAATTTCCTCAGCCGACTCTGCGTGCTCGGACCGAAACCAGTTATTACATGCATCTGTTAAGTCCCGTGCGTGCTCCATAAAACTGACGTCGCTCTTCTTATTCACGCCACAAAACTTCAATCTATAAGTTTCGGGTTGCAGTTCGTAGGCCCGGAGCACAGCCTCCTTCACCAGTCCATACACGACACTCTCGTCCAGTGACAGTGCATCGTAGGCTTTCAACCCCTTACCCACTAGACGTGATGAAACTAATGCTGCCCATTTAACCTCCGGCCAGTCATACTCACGACACTTCTTTTCGAAACGAGCAAAAAACTCAGTCACTGCTGTCTCATCAAATGCGGGTACTAACTTAATTAAATGCGAAAGTGAGTCTGTAACCCGGTGCCCACCACCGAGATGACGCCCCGTGGTCTCTACTCTAGACTTCTCGACATCCATTTCAGCCTGGTACCTGGTTGCATCCTGATTGGCTTGGATTCTAGCAACCTCTATGCGTTCTATACTAGCCTGTTGTATCTGAGTCTCCTGCAGCTTAAACTTAGCTAGTTCTAGCTGAAATAACATCTCAGGAGACAGGCCTGGGGGGGGGAGAGCACAAAATGGGGGATCCACACCGAGACGTGTTTACGGGTAAGCCAGCTTGCCATTGAGAACCCTCCTGCTGCATCGTGCTAAGACTCGCTGGCTGAGGGCCCAGCTCAGGGGTAGAGTGGAATGGAGGCTTGGAGGGAACCCCCCAAGACCCCACTCCACCCACCGCCCCATCGCCATCACCCAACAAACATGCCACCAAATTCTTCTTGGGCCAACTGTCAGGACAGTCCCGCCCCAAAACCGTGGCTAAACAGCGAAGACCGTAACAATCAATAGCCTGCAGGCGCTGTTCGGTCAAAGGTGTCTGCAAAAATGCCCGGGCATCCCTCTCTCCACTTATAACACTCCCCTCCCTAAATATCTGCTGTACTTGCTGGTCACTAGGCTGTACCGTGTTATCCTCCCCCGTAAATGATGAGTCATTAGACATAGTGCTGGTTATACAATTGCTGTTCATAAACAAAAAAAAGTGCTTATTACTAATTGCAGTCTCGACTCACAAAATGTTAAAGATGCTTGAATGACTCTACTCTAGACACCTAACGAAACAATCTGCAAGTCCACCAATACAATAATGACACAATAAAAAATTCCTCCAATATGCAAGAAAATTCTAGCCAGCTCTACTAGGTAGCATAGAATAGTTCTCCAAAAAACATGTGATAGGATACTACTGAATCTTGTGCAAGGTCGCCATTTTGTTACGGCTGGATCGGCAATACATATTCGGGATTCTTGATCGTAGGACAGAAATGGCTTAAGTGACAACGACACGCTCGATTCCAGTCCCAAATACTATATGCTCCAGACAACAAAAGCACCAACGCCCTACAGAGTTATCGTCTACGGTAACGAGGTACCTTAACTCGGCGAAAGTGTACAACAGGGGTAGGCTATGAGGCTAAACTCCCTCAGACATTTATAGGTTACGTTATTACTAAAGAAATGCAATACTCAAGAAACTACGTTAATATTAAGCCTCTAATAATGTAGAATAGAAGCAGGCTAAAGGTATGACAGTGAAATGCTAAATGACAAATGTACACGCCTACTTGAAAGCGCGTGCACTACACTAACTGTCCCCTACTAACATGCACTAGCATGTAGCATACAAGATGTTCATGATCCAGTAGATACCTAATAATACACATGGGAGGAACATAAACAGTAGTCACTTATTATAATAATGAATCTATACTTGGAATAACTAAAAGGTTGCAGGCAACAGTACTGCGCCGGTAGCCTACTACCGCATAGGCTACTTCGCTTCTCTCACTCTGTCTCCCCTCCGAGTCCGTATGCGCCCTACGCAACAGAACTCCGGACACAGCAGCAAAACGACAGTGCAGTTAATTGATACATGAAAGTATTAATAGTGTTGTCTTGTGTGTGAGTAATGTGTATTGTAAAGTGTTATAGATATATACTTAAAGAGAGCTGCAATGCATAGTAAAATAAAGATATATCCCACTCATCATCCCCATGTGTTCTAGCTAGCAGGCCAAGTCACAGGAACAAAGAGTCCCAGCACCGAAAGCGAGAACCCAGGAGAAGACTGTAGAGAACACAAGGACAGATAAATTACGTTACTCTACTATACCGGCACTACGAGCGAGCTGTAGTCTCGGGTGCTACACTCGCTCCTGGCTCGGTATGCAAATCAAGGCTAAGTCCTCGTCCCTCTACAGACAACTCCTGGGCATGGTCGGGCTCTTACACATGGCACCAGTCTAGTCACAAATGGGATGATGAGCAGGGCATATAACTCGTGAACATGTAGAACGTTCACCAACTATCCTCATCAAGAAGATCGCTGTTCACATTAACCCCTTAAATCTAATACATGTAAATATATGCTTGTCCTAAGAGTAATACGAGAGGTGAGTGCTGAAACTCCTTTAGGACCTCAAGGGAAGGTTATGCATTTAAATAGAGAGAAGAATGAAATGAGAGTAATGTCGTCAGAGAGAAAGAGTGCAACCGTGAGAAGTGGGGAGAGAGAGCAAGGGATGTTAGAATCTCAAAGGTTCTAGGCAACCTAGTCCAGGAACACACAGCCAACCTCCAGGCAGTGTGCTGTACGACAACATGGGCCCAGCCCAGGCAGGCAACAATGGACTACCAACCCTATCACGCCTAGCTATAAGGGCAAGGCTGCCAACCAGTCCATACGTCTGGCAACCACCCGGCCGGCAGCGCGGCGTGTTGCTACCCTCTTGCTCTGAAGCCCAACTCACTCTCTCTCTCTGAATTCCCATTATCCTATCTATCAACTTCTCTATTGATACTACATATTAAATGGAAGGTCTCGACATGGCTTAAAACAAAACCCACCACTGGTTAGCACATGACGAGACCTTTGCAGAGATACAAAGAACATAGTTATAAGTTGTCACACTCAATATACATAGCGGCTGACGGTAGCCAGATCACGGGCGGTACAGTGGAGTACCAAGGAGTACAATCAGGTTGCGTTGCCCAGCACTGGGGTGCGTCACACTATACCCTGTGCCAAATCCAGACCTGTATACTCCTTACTATACCCTGTGCCAAATCCAGATCAGTATACTCCTAACTATACCCTGTGCCAAATCCAGACCTGTATACTCCTTACTATACCCTGTGCCAAATCCAGATCAGTATACTCCTTACTATACCCTGTGCCAAATAGGTGAGCCAATAAATCGTGAACCCTAGCCCTTGTAACTCAAAAGGGATAGGACAAATGAACTGTATATTTCCACACCTATTCCCTGCCGAACCCTCCCTAAAGGATAGAAATATTAGCTCGATTACTCTCTAGTCGTTTGTGAGTTATTGAGGTTAATATTCAAGAGCTTTAGCCTACTTATTTTGAACAGGGTATAGTAATGTATATACCTTAGCAGTACACCTTCCCCACCTGGAGTACCTGGAGTTGGTGTCATTAATCGCAGCAAATCCAGCGGCCCTGATTTGTCTGCCCATTAGTTTCATTCGCGCCCACATTTCCTTAACAAATACCCACTCTCATACAGTACAGTGCACTCCATATTAGTGTACTTCTTAATGTTTGTTTTGTATGTACCACCCTTCTCCCTCACGTTTAGCCCTATTAGTTTTGTTATTTTAAGACGTTCACCCCATTAGTTTGACAATTTTAAGACCTTTGGAACCCTTTTCTTCGTCAATTTTAAGACCTTTCGTCAAATTAATGTGTCGAGTTTTTGCTTGCGTGCAATTTAGGAGGAACCAGCCTTCGGTCGGAAGCATTTGTCTACCAAAAAATGCACACATTACTTCGAATAGGTGTCTTGGGGCTATTTTCTTTAAACTTGATGGAGGTCTAGGATGAACAAAAAAATATATAAATAATATTACAAAATCTCTCTTTGGCAGTGCATTCTTATAGTAAACCCCTTACCAGTATACCCCCTACCTGTACACTCCTATGATGGTACGCTCACTACTTATGTAGAACAATTTCTACCAGTACAATCGTCACAGATACACTCCCTCTTAATACAATCACATTTCCGCAACAAACTTCCTAAAAGTAAAATATAAACCAGTACTGCACACACCGCACCAATAGTAATCCTACCAGTACACTCTATACCAGTACAGTACACACCACACCAGTACACCTTTAAACAGTACACTCACCAACCAATACACCTTCTACTAGTACACTCCACACCAGTAATGTACACACCTCACTAGTACACCTTCAAACAGTACACTCACCAACCAATACACCTTCTACTAGTACACTCCATACCAGTACTGTACTCATCTCACTAGTATACCTTCAAACAGTACACTCACTAACCAATACACCTTCTACTAGTACACTCCATACCAGTAATGTACACACCTCACCAGTACACCTTCAAACAGTACACTCACCAACCAATATACCTTCTACCAGTAAACTCCATACCAGTAATGTACACACCTCACCAGTACACCTTCAAACAGTACACTCACCAACCAATACACCTTCTACCAGTACATTCCATACTACTACTGTACACATCACACCAGTACACCTTCAAACAGTACACTCACTAACCAATACACCTTCTACCAGTACATTCCATAATACTACTGTACACATCACACCAGTACACCTTCAAACAGTACACTCACTAACCAATATACCTTCTACCAGTACATTTCATACTAATACTGTACACATCACACCAGTACACCTTCAAACAGTACACTCACTAACCAATATACCTTTTACCAGTACACTCCATACCAGTATTGTACACACCACACCAGTACACCTTCAAACAGTACACTCACCAACCAATATATCTTCTACCAGTACACTCCATACCAGTATTTTACACACCACACCAGTACACTCCATAATATTACTACCACACCCCATCAACACACCTTCTACCAGTACACTCCATACCAATACTGTATATACCCTCCCAATACACCCACCAGTACACTCCATGCCAGTACTGTACATACCCTCCGAGTACGCCTACATGTACTCTCTCTACCAGTACTGTACTTTCTCTTGCAGTACACCTTCTACCTGTGCACTCTCTACCAGTACTATACACACCCTCCCAATACACCTACCTGTACTCTCTCTACCAGTACTATACTTACCCTCCCAGTACACCTACCTGTGCACTCTCTACCAGTTTTATATATACCCTCCCAGTACACCTTCTACCTGTGCACTCTCTACCAGTACTATACACGCCCTCCCAATACACCTACCTGTACTCTCTCTACCAGTACTATACTTACCCTCCCAGTACACCTTCTACCTGTGCACTCTCTACCAGTATTATATATACCCACCCAGTACACCTGCCACCTGTGCACTCTCTACCAGTACTATACACACCCTCCTAATACACCTACCTGTACTCTCTCTACCAGTACTGTACACACCCTACCAGTACACCTTCTACCTGTGCACTCTCTACCGGTACTGTACACACCCCACCAGTACACCTTTTATCTGTGCACTCTCTACCAGTACTGTACACACCCCACCAGTACACCTTCTACCTGTGCACTCTCTACCAGTACTGTACACACCCTACCAGTACACCTTCTATCTGTGCACTATCTACCAGTACTGTACACACCCTACCAGTACACCTTCTATCTGTGCACTCTCTACCAGTACTGTACACACCCCACCAGTACACCTTCTACCTGTGCACTCTCTACCAGTACTGTACACACCCCACCAGTACACCTTCTACCTGTGCACTCTCTACCAGTACTGTACACACCCCATCAGTACACCTTCTACCTGTGCACTCTCTACCAGTACTGTACACACCCCACCAGTACACCTTCTACCTGTGCACTCTCTACCAGTACTGTACACACCCTATCAGTACACATTCTACCTGTGCACTATCTACCAGTACTGTACACACCCTACCAGTACACCTTCTACCTGTGCACTATCTACCAGTACTGTACACACCCTACCAGTACACCTTCTACCTGTGCACTATCTACCAGTACTGTACACACCCCATCAGTACACCTTCTACCTGTGCACTATCTACCAGTACTGTACACACCCTACCAGTACACCTTCTACCTGTGCACTATCTACCAGTACTGTACACACCCCATCAGTACACCTTCTAACTGTGCACTATCTACCAGTACTGTACACACCCCACCAGTACACCTTCTACCTGTGCACTCTCTACCAGTACTGTACACACCCTACCAGTACACCTTCTACCTGTGCACTCTCTACCGGTACTGTACACACCCCACCAGTACACCTTCTACCTGTGCACTATCTACCAGTACTGTACACACCCTACCAGTACACCTTCTACCTGTGCACTATATACCAGTACTGTACACACCCCACCAGTACACTTTCTACCTGTGCACTATCTACCAGTACTGTACACACCCTACCAGTACACCTTCTACCTGTGCACTCTCTACCGGTACTGTACACACCCCACCAGTACACCTTCTACCTGTGCACTATCTACAAGTACTGTACACACCCTACCAGTACACCTTCTACCTGTGCACTCTCTACCGGTACTGTACACACCCTACCAGTACACCTTCTAACTGTGCACTATCTACCAGTACTGTACACACCCTACCAGTACACCTTCTACCTGTGCACTCTCTACCAGTACTGTACACACCCTATCAGTACACCTTCTACCTGTGCACTCTCTACCAGTATTGTACACACCCTACCAGTACACCTTCTAACTGTGCACTATCTACCAGTACTGTACACACCCTACCAGTACACCTTCTAACTGTGCACTATCTACCAGTACTGTACACACCCTACCAGTACACCTTCTAACTGTGCACTATCTACCAGTACTGTACACACCCTACCAGTACACCTTCTAACTGTGCACTATCTACCAGTACTGTACACACCCTACCAGTACACCTTCTACCTGTGCACTATCTACCAGTACTGTACACACCCTACCAGTACACCTTCTAACTGTGCACTATCTACCAGTACTGTACACACCCTACCAGTACACCTTCTACCTGTGCACAATCTACCAGTACTGTACACACCCTACCAGTACACCTTCTACCTGTGCACAATCTACCAGTACTGTACACACCCTACCAGTACACCTTCTACTATAGGTAGCGCCAGCGAACTTGACAATAATCTTGACCCTTAACTTCTTATAACTCAAAATGAATGAAAACAATCGGGTTGACGTTTCTATAACTTGGGAAGAGTTCACCAGGAAATAGGTGTGGATGTTTACAGTCAATTTACTCTAGGCCCTTTTGAGTTACAGAGAGGTCAGGGATCAAGACTATTGTCAAGCTCGTTGGCGCTACCTATAGTACACTCCTTACCAATCCGTGCACACCCCACCAGTACAGTACAACACCCTCCACCAGTACACCCTCTACCTGTGCACTATCTACCAGTACTGTACACCCTCCACCAGTACACACCCTCCCCTCAACCGGTATACCTGGAGCTGGTGTTATTAATTTGAGCCATCCAGCCGCCCTGATTTATCCGCCCATTAAGTTCCTTCACGCCCATATTTCCTCGGGTCGGCCCATCGATCCCGGAGACACCTTAAGGGGGTACTACTCGCTTTTTATGGACCCCCTTCTCCCTCATGTGTAGCATACTAGTTTTGAGATTTTAAGACGTTCGTTCCATTAGATTGGCGATTTTTAGACCTTTCGCCCCATTTCTTTGTCAATATTAAGACCTTTCGTGCCATTTAGGTGTAGTTTTTCCCTGGCGAGCGATAGCGAGCCTGTAATTTTAAGAGAAACCGGCCATTGGCCGGGACATTTTTCTTCCGAAAAATGTACGTATTTATCTTGAAAGGGGGGGGGGGGGTCTAGGGGGTGTATTTCTAAGTTTGATGGAGGTCTAGCGAGTAAACTAAAAAATAAATGAATAAATTAATTAATAGACCAAAAAACCTGTCACTGTCCCCTTGACAATGTCACCCGCAAGATAGTGGGGCCGCAGTAGTCGAAGCTTTATTTTCATTTCGATATTCAACATTAATTAATTAAACAAATCTTCATTAACTTTGAAATATTATATTGCATGGCATAATAGTTATAATATATTTAGGCAAGGCGGGAACAATAACTAGATACGGTTCTTTTCTGATAGGCATCTTGAATACATAGCAGCAGTGTATACAAATAACAAGTAGTTATTATGTTCTTTACACCAACCAACTTTACTCCTAAACTCGATTAATGAAATTAACAAACACATGTGGCAGTCCGGGGACTCGAACTCAGGACGCTCACACCGAAAATCAACACACTTATGCATTGCGCCACGAAGACAATATCTACAATACAAATGCAGTATAAAAACGATATATTAATACAAGCATATGTACAGGTAATAGATGATATACTTAAATCAGTGAATATTGATGGAGATAAATGACTCTTGGGCTATTTGACTTAAAGTTCAATACAATACACCTGCTGGTTAAAATTCTCCAAAACAATTTATACCAGCTATAAGTGCAGACGACTGTAGGCTGCGGTTTATGAATGTATTGTCTGTTCATTATCAGTAGGCCAGCAATTTTGACTTCTATCCTGCGTAACTCAAAAAGGCCTGGAGTAAAGGGGCTGTACATTTCCACACATATTCCCCGACTGGTTCTTCTCAAATGACAAACATTAACTCGATTACTTTTTGGAGTTATAGAGGTTATTAGTCAAGATTTCTGGCTCAGTGTACAATATAGTAATATATTCGAAGACATTTCAGACCAAATCGAATATCTTTATTGCTTCTTTACCTGATATTTGCCTTTCTGATGTCCGTTTAATCACTTCGAGGGCCCACTATGCCTCAGTATATATAACCGTGACTACTTCAATATGTGTTAATTTACAGGATTCGCTAACAAGAAGAATGGAGCGTCTCTCTCTCTCTCTCTCTTTCTTCGCTTACTGTGTAATATTATCATTATAACCCTTGATTCCTCACGCCCCGTTTTAGTAATCCGTGAGTATCTCTCTTTTCTTCTTTAACTCGTTCAGTACGGATGTTGTCTTTCAAGTTACTTCTCTTGGCCAGAAATTGTAACCCTTATCCTCTGCAACTCAAAATGGCTAGAACAAATGGGCTATAGATCTCCACACTTAATCGCTGGCTGACTCTTGCCTAAAGGTAGAAGTATTACCTCGAATACTCTACTTGGTTTTGAGTTACGGGTGTCATAATGTGTGGCCTACTTTTAGTGAATAGACTAGAGTTGCTCATAATGAAGAGTCTTAATTCTTTGAGTAATTATTTTAACCCCTTGAGGATTATGATACCTTTTGGCAGTTTATTCTGGCTATCATTTGAAGATATTATTCAGGTAAGGAAGGGTATATGAAAGTCAAAGGGTTAATGGAGATAGTCTATACCCTTCTGGTGCCCATAGATCCTGCTTGAATTATATAAAATCGTCTAATGATAACCAGAGTAAGATCTCAAGGGATTAAGGGGTGTCACCGGCTTTTTTATCTTTCTCTCCTTTTCTCTCTTTCCCTGGCTTGTATCCATTCGGCCCCATTCAGCCAACTGTTTTAAGACGTTTATCCCCATCCAGGTGTCGATTTCTTCCTGGCGAGCGATAGCGAGCCAGCATTGTATGGAGAAATCTGGCTTCGACGGAGAATTTTTCTATCGAAAAATATACAAATTTAGCTTGCTGTCACAAAAAAAAATATATATATATGCTGGCTCGCTACCGCTCGCCAGGAATATTGACACCTGGATGGGGGTAACCGTCTTAAAACAGTAGGCTGAGTGGGGCCGAATGGATACAAACCAAAGAGAGAGGGAGAGAAAGAGAAAAAAAGCGAGGTGGGCTCCCTTAAGCGCAACTATGCCATAATTTCTTGTGCTATGACTAACAGTAAACAATTTTATTACACCCTGGAAAGTTCTCCGGTTGCTAAAGGGTTAATATCCCAGGATGTCAGTGCCCTCCCTTTTCTTCCACTTTCTTACTCGGCCAGGGAAGACGAACGGTAATGAGGAGAAATTGAGCTTACTCTCTTTTCTACTTACCCAAATTATCCTTATTGTGAGAAATGGGGGAGCGGAGGGGGTGGGAGTAGTAGAGGAAAAGGGGGGGGGGGGAGAGAAAAGAAAAGGGGAAGATGTGTTGGGAAGATAAATGGAAGGGAGGGGTGGCCAGTAAAATTAAAATCAATCTTTGGGAGGGCGAGACGGAGAAAACAATGGAAGTAGAGGAAGAAAGTGCAAACATTTCTATAACAAGAGCATAAACAAACGAAAATACTGATGGTATATGCATGCTTGTTTATTTGATTTCTGTATTTTATTCAATTTCTATCATTGCTTTCAGTGATTATGCAACCTGAATGGATCTCATTTCTACCTTCATTATGCAGCAATTTTCCAGAGAGAATGGAGGTGGGGAGAAAATATGTTTCATGTAATGATTTTGTCCACTTCCCCTCATTGAAATTCAATTAACTCTACCTGAAGTAAGACTTCGCCACACTGGAACAATAATTAGGTCTGTGTCTCTCTCTCTCTCTCTCTCTCTCTCTCTCTCTCTCTCTCTCTCTCTCTCTCTCTCTCTCTCTCTCTCTCTCTCTCTCTCTCTCTCTCTCCACACAACACAACACAGACTCGAGGGACGTCACAAGTCAATGGTCTTAAATACTTCCCCAGCACCCCATTGACTGGAAGATGATCAACCAACCACTCCGTAGTATGGAAACTGGAAACTGTAAGAGGCGTATGCTACTTGCTGGAACTCACTCATCTGGAATTCTGATGCAGATCTGAGGCAGCTGACAGCAGGAAGGCAGGAGAACACGCTCTGAAACAAGAACGGGTTATGAGTGAGCTATTAAATAAGGAGATACCGGTACATCATAGCTCGATCTTATAATATACTATATAACATTGAAACTCAGTACCACATTGTCTTACACAGTAGATGAACAACTAACCACTCGGTAAACTTCATGGTGAAATGAAAATATATACTGCGAGAAGTTTGCAGAATAGATAAAAAACACATTTGAAAGGGAACCCTTTTTTCGTCTACCTAAAAACCTATTCGTACAGTAAGCTCCTCGGTGGTCGGAGTGGTTAAGGTGTTGGAGTGCTGCATTACTGACCTAGGTTCGAGCCTTGGCTGGGTCATATCACAAAACAATATAAATTATATTTAGGCTCTACTTGTTAATTCAGTGAGGCCTTCAATGTGCCCCAGATGACAAGAATCCTACTATAGTACTTAGTTGCTAGTGTTTGTGTGTGAGGTGTATGTGTGTAAGTCATCAAGATACTTGACCACGAGTCGGAGCGAGTGGTGGTGGATGGAATTGATTCCAAATGAAGCCATGACTTTTAAGCTCCTCAGTGTCCTAGTGGTTAAGGTGTTGGAGTACTGCATTACTGGCATTAGGTTCGAGCCCTGGCTGGGTCATGTCACAAAAATATATATATATTTCATATACATTACTAATTGGATAAAATTACTTCTCATACTAAACTTGATAAAGTGAAGCTTATCATATAGGCCCTAGGGGAAGCGGATTTTTATTGAAATCTAGTACGAAGGCCAACAAATATAATAAGTAAAGGAATAGAGGATGTTAGTGATATAAAGGAATAGAGGATGTTAGTGATATAAAGGAATAGAGGATGTTAGTGATATAAACAGGTATAAAAAAAAAAATTGTTGCGTTTATTTAATAATTGTTCATCTCATAATCGAATAGAGTGGCCCTATTTTGTTTTTCTCCATATTCCAACTCATTCCCTCTCGAGCATAGGCTGAAAGCCTGTACATTCAACCGCTGTACATCATTCAACGGTAAAGCCTGTGAGGTCTTGTTTAAGTCTATCAAGTGAGACATGTGAAGCACTTAGAGCTACAACCAGCCTTCACCATCCTGCCTTCGCAAGATGGACGACGCCTGGTTGCCCACTCACAGCCCGAAGCAGCCACATCTCTTGAGCTGCCTTGCCTTCGTTCTTCACTGTCTCATCCCCTAGACTCGTACCCTCACTCTCAGAACGCCACCTATTGAGTAATTAACTGGCTAGGCATTGCCGCCCTGTAACATATTTTGAATATGGGAATATTCATACAGTGCTATTTAATCAGGGAACAATGAGGGTATCTTTTTGGCGTTTCGGTGGCTTTATGGTAATGCACTGATACCAGGTACAGCACAGATTACATCCCAAAAATATCTTCCCATTGATACATCGGGACTCGAACCTGGGATAGTTGGATTACCAGTCCAGCGGCAAGACCACTCTACCACACTTCCCCTATTAATATTATTCTTATAATGTGAAAATATATACGAAGACAATGTGGCTCAAAGTTATGATACTCTGAAAGTATTAAAATTATAGGAATTAGATATTTATATGCATAATTACGAAATAAATATATAAATAAATGGAATGTACACGAAATTTCAATTAACAAGTGAGAGCCAAAACACGAAGGAGTTAATATGCAATTCCTCGCAAGGAAATGGGCTGATAATCAGTTTGTAAGCAGAAATATGATTAATCTGTAATTTATGAATAAAATATATAACCAAGGGCTTCAAGTTAAAACGACCACATACTGAAACAAACGCTTTCAGAATAACCACATTCTGCAAGATTAGCTTTGTTCAATTTAACCTAACTAAAACTAGTCTGACCTAACCTAATCAGCATATTATAAGAAAACAGAGACAAAAATAACATAACCTAGCCCAACCAAGCCGAGCCCAATCTTCCCTAACCTAAACAACAGTATGGTGTGTTTTTAATATGACCGTTTAGGTTGTAGCCGTATTAGTCTAGTGGCTTTGTGCAAAAAATACCCCTATTTGTGCACTTTTGGAAACAAATGTCAATTTTGGCACACATGTACATTAGACCATTGCGAGTAAAACTGGATATAGAAACACTCTTGTGGACCTCCCCGGGGGCCGGGGGCGCCGCCCCAAAGTCCGCCCCGCAGAATCTCAAGTTGCCTCCATATAACTCCCCATATCTCCACTCCTAATCAATATATTTTAATTCTATTTGCAGCTTTTACTTCCTAATAACATTGCCAAAAAATGTAATTAAATAACAAAATATGATTAAATCAGTCGTTTCTATGGTATTTTTGATTTTGTAAAATATTTTATGTTACCGTTTTGTAAAGTCTTTTACAAAATCATTAATATCACGAAAATTACGCATCAAATCGTACCTTATGTTGTATTACATTTTGTTAAGAAAATTATGGGTAATATAATGCCACAAAGAGATCGAATATATATTAATTAGGGCCGGAGATATAGAGAGTTACGTGGAAACAACATTAGCGTTGTCTGGGCGCACTGTGGGGTAGCATTCCCGACCACCTATCTAATATTGTCGTGATACAGTTATTATACCAAAACCCATGTTTTCGACTGTACACTAAATATAGAAGTGTGTAACTTATAACTTATTTGATGATGATAAATAAAAAACTTAATTTTTTTTCTAAATATCCATCACAATGTATTTTATGCTTATGCGATCAAATAACACAATAACATTACATTTTCCATCTTCTCTTGACTTCTATATCACCTTCCTAATCTAAATAAAATAGTCTAATAATAGCCAGAAAAGAGAAGAAAAGGGCGTCCTCGGATTCTGAAAGGGTTAAATTGGATAAGATTATACTTGCACAACTAAACAAGATTATACTTGCACAACTAAACAAGATTATACTTGCACAACTAAACAAGATTATACTTGCACAACTAAACAAGATTATACTTGCACAACTAAACAAGATTATACTTGCACAACTAAACAAGATTATACTTGCACAACTAAACAAGATTATACTTGCACAACTAAACAAGATTATACTTGCACAACTAAACAAGATTATACTTGCACAACTAAACAAGATTATACTTGCACAACTAAACAAGATTATACTTGCACAACTAAACAAGATTATACTTGCACAACTAAACAAGATTATACTTGCATAACTAAACAAGATTATCCTTGCATAACTAAACAAGATTATACTTGCACAACTAAACAAGATTATACTTGCATAACTAAACAATTATATTTGCTGCAAAATAAGTAGTAGACTACAAAAGGCTTACCTAACAAGCTTGCACACGATAGTGAAAGTAAGTTCTTAATCTCTAATATTTCACACAATCATATCAAAATTAGAAAAAAGGTGTTTTGTTAGAGGGAACTTTGATACAGATTATACAATTGTTACATCAATAATGTTTCTTCACAGACACAGTTGCACATTGGTGTGCACACTAATAATGCCTTAGCACAACCGCATCGATTACTACATGAGCTTTTACATGATTTTTTTCTTCAATTCTCTACATCCTTTGGCTGCAGCTGGCAGAGTGGTCCAATATGGTTCCCAGCCATGTGTGGTTCTTGACCATCCCCACTCAGAAGGGCATGGCAGTTGCATTTCAGGAACAAGTATTTGACCCCACACATGTCCACTTTGGTAGGCTGCTCGTTTCACATGTTGTTTGAATGCTGCTGTTGTGGGTGGTAGGCTCTCAATCTTCCGTCGGTACCTTTTAGTGAAAAGCTCTTTTCTACTCTCATCAAGATTGATAGAAGAACTCGTTCTATCATATAAAATAATTACAAATCTTTCAAGTAGCTGATACACGTCATCGCTGACACTGCTAAGAGGTGCTGACAAATCACAGAAAGCTTGGGAAAATCTGGGAATACCCTCCACACATCCCATGCAGACTTTTTACCTTTTCCTGCAAAACATGATACTGTGTCACAACCAGTGAAAGAGTGAAATCCTGAGAGTGCTTGTGATTTTTGGACACCAAGATTTGATGCAATGATGTGTGCAGGGATATATCTCAGATGCTTTCCAAGGCCATATTCTACCCACAGTTCATCAATTTCAAGTTTCACAAAATTTGCAATGGCAAGCACCACTACATCTGTGTCCACCGTTCGTATGAGCAATCGTTTACAGCCCTTTCGTGCA
This sequence comes from Paralithodes platypus, assembly GCA_032716605.1. Lineage (NCBI taxonomy): Eukaryota > Metazoa > Arthropoda > Malacostraca > Decapoda > Lithodidae > Paralithodes > Paralithodes platypus. Next base: position 86,869,305 of record CM064487.1, on the reverse strand, counting down.
GCATCACGCACATGAACAAATATTCTTGAATCTGCCTCTTCATGATTACAAGGCTGGATATTTGTGCAGTCAGCATTCTCCCGTGTGCTTATAACATTCTCTCCGCAGGTGGCATACACTTCCTTCTTTGTTTGAAAGTTGTCTCTAATGTAGGATGTGAGGAAGCCAAACAGTTCTGTCTTGTTGTCTTGATTTAGCAAAAACTTGTTCAATTTTTTTGGAATCTTTGTTGTTTTCAAAACTCTTTTTCTGTCACCTTTTCCTCTCTTAACTCTGGCAGACTCTTTAAGACTTTCAGGAAAATATCTGTCCCACACAATATCCACCCTGTGTGCACTCTGTCGGTCAATATATGGGAGAAATACTTGTTCTGCATATTCCCCAAACGTACATGCAGTCTTGGGTTCCAGAAAATGCACTACTGCAGCACCATCAAATATCTTGGCCTCTCCAGCAGGTGCTTCAGTACATTTCAGTAGATCTGGCTCCAAAAGGCAGTCCACTAAATCTGACTTCTTGCCCAAACGTACCTTGCCATGTTCGGATAATGATGGTGGATAGGGTTGATTTTCATACATAAAGAAATCATCCATATTTATTGATCGTGTCTGGCATGATATATACAACTCTGAAAACAAAGCTACATTATCTTAAAGTGTGTTGACTTTCAACTGTGCTTTAGATTTATTGATGGTTTTCTGTTTGCTGAAGAGAGGCAAGTTACTTCTTGGGATGGGGTGTGTAACAGGTCTCAATGATGATTCCAGCCTCTCACTGATATACATTTCATATTTGGTTTGACCTACGTCAATGACATTTTTGATGCTTTGCACAACAGCTGTATCCATAATATCTTTTGTGTCCAGAGTCACCAAATCATCTGATGTCTCATTGAATGGGTTTCCCATTTCCTCAAATGTGTTCACCATCGCATTAACTTTATCTCTGAATTGTTTCTGGATGCTTGGTACTTGTTCATGATGATTGTGTTTTTTTGAAATGTTAGTTTTCATTGACTGTTCAAACTCTGTCAACAATCTTGCTAACTCTGGTCCTGCTACTGTCCACCTTCGGAGAGCACTTGGGTTTTCAGTAAGCCCTACAGCACCTCCAGTCCCTTTTATTATAGCATTATTTTGTTCATGGCATTGATCAATTGCCATTCCAGAGAACACATTTGATGTTTTGTGAAGGACAAAATGTCCATTCTGGAACTGCTCACAGATTTCAGGGTGGACTCCAGACAGCATAGTCATATCCCTAATGTGCACTGGTAGCCAGCGACCATAGTGGGTGCTGTCTAAAGCGAAACACCATGGCATCAACATAGTGAGTGTCTCTAAGTAAAGAGAAAAGTTTCCTTCTCTCTGTGCTCTCACAAAAGACAAGATCAACAGCTGAAACTCCATAGTGAGGTGCCAGAACAGAAACTGTGGACTTTGATTTGTTCTCATCTCTGTCCAAGCCTTGAAATCCATTGTCTCCTCTTCTTGCTCATTGATCACCTCTGTGTAAGTATGGAAAGCACGTTGTTGTAGGATTGACAGAGAAGCTGCAGTAATCTGATGAGAGCGGCGAGTCTTGGTCACATGTGATGCTTTCTCAAATGATTCTGCAGTACCAGGTGTTGCAATGTCTGATCGCACGATGACCTCCACCCATCCACTTCCCTTAAGCCATGTCCCTAATGTTCTGAGCGCCGCCATTTCTATATGGAAGCCACCAAGCATGATGACAAACTTATCCTCCCCATAGCTCTCTGGCCAACACCACTGTAGTTGTTTGGCCAATGCAAATAAAGGTTGATCTACTGTCATCACTGAAATTTGTCCAGGATTGAGGAACTGCGAAGCTTCACTCACAACCTTCATTCCATGCTTAACCATTGCTACAGTGTGAGCATTCTCATAGAACATGGGTAGCATTGCACCTATAGAAACTTGTTGTGGTACTTGTGGTTGTCTAGCGGCATGAAATGCAGCCCAGGATATGAAATCTTCAGTGGCGAGTTGGTCCTTCTTGTATAGGTCTCTAACATTGTGCAACCATTCATATTCTTCATCCAAGGCATCCGGAAAAATATTCTCCGAGGGTTTAATTGGGCCAGTCACCTGTGGAATGAATGGTCTACTAGTGTGCAGTTTTGCAGGAACAACGTCAGTGTATTCTTGTGGCAGGTCACATACTTTTCTTGCATATTGTTGTTTCTCCAAAGATATAGGATTTCTCTCTGTACCTCGATTTAATGAAGTTGGACACTGAAAAACTGAGATGCTTGTTCCATGAAATGAATCATGAGCTGTTGTTGCACTTGGGTTATGGTCTATGTTATCTAGGGCAGCAACAGTGAACAGCTTATGTTTCAAATTCATGGGACAAACAGTCTTCTCTGCTTCAAACCGCTCACATACTTTATTAGCAATGTCTGTTAACACTTGAAGAATACGTTCATAGGAAACACTCATCCCAAGTTTGTACATAATATCAACCAATTCTTTGCTGCGTGTTAGTGTGTGTATCTTTAAACCCACATACAGAGGCAATGGGGTTTCCTGGTCTGTTGTGTGTCTACCACACCCAGTTTTTGGTTCTTTTTTGGCACGCTTTACACTGTTGAAGAGCATGAGTTGAGCAATAGACACAGTATGATTTTGGGTTGATGAATTCTCACGGTTTCTTATGTTTGGGCCATGCAACACCATTTCCACCAGAGCTAACAATGAAGATGGAACAGAACTGCCTTGGCAGTCAGGGGTAAATGAGCCATTGAACTGTTGTTTTATCTGAAACATCTCACGCCTAACAATCTCAGCAGCCTTTACTAACTGCAGTGCTTCATCGTCATAATCTCTACCTGTTACACATTCATCTATCATATTGTCAACATCGTCCTTGAAAATTAACAAAGTGCTCTGGCCCTTACTGTGTTTATCTGTATGACACACCAAGTCTGGTATTTGTGCCAAAATTCTGTTTTTTAATCTTGTCACGTGTATGTGTTCATCCTCCACACCAAGGGACAGCAATCGTTCTTTGAACAAATGGGCCAGATCTGTCAGTTTGAATGTGTTGATTTTTGAGTAATTTCGAGATTCATTTATGTATGATATCAGTTCAGCTAACACAATACCATGAACATTGTTGGTGGCAACAGTTTCATCAGTGGATTGTAAATATTTGTCATGTTTCTTGTACAATGCAGTTAAACAGTTTGCATGATAAACTGCATCAATCGCTATTACATCACCTTCAGATAGTTTAGCCAGCAATTTTGAATCAACAAGATCTATTGCACACTTGCGCACTTTCTCATCTAAACTATGTGCTGCAGCTACACGCCTATATACATCACAGTGTTCAACAATTTTATCACATACCAAACAAAGCTAATCATTGGTGTTTCCTTCAGATTTTGATGATGACCTTGAAACTTTTTCAGAGGGGCCTTCTTTATCATTCTCAAGTGTTTCCAAGAGTTTCCTTTTCTTGTTCTGTACTCGTTTCAGAATTTGACTACTGTATTCTACTCTGCAACGTTTGTGCCATGAAGCACAGTGTTCAGACAGGACACCCGCACTAAAAAAAATCAAGATTATGTCTTTTGGAAGAGCATCGGCCTTTGGAATTGCTTAATAATTGTTTCTAAAGTAATATACCCTTGACCTCTGTCGTTTCTTTTTGTATTGGCAGGACATTCAAGATCTTCAGATGTTTTTTCTTGGCAAAACACACATTCCTTCCAGTCTATTTCAGTCGCCATTCTGAATGTTTGATGTAGGTTATGGCTATCGTCTTATTCTCACACATGACCTGAAACAACAGAATATTCAATGTGAGGAACTATGAACATTAAGCTGGTTGCAAGCTTATTATAACTGCCATTTCAAGAAGAATAAATAGCTACAAAATCAAGGGTGGCCGGGAATGCTACCCCACAGTGCGCCCAGACAACGCTAAAGTTGTCTCCACGTAACTCTCTATATCTCCGGCCCTAATTAATATATGTTCAATCTCTTTGTGGCATTATATTACTCATAATTTTCTTAACAAAAAGTAATACAATATAAGGTACGATTTGATGCGTAATTTTCGTGATATTAATGATTTTGAAAAAGACTTTACAAAACGGTAACATAAAATATTTTACAAAATCAAAAATACCATAGAAACGACTGATTTAATCATATTTTGTTATTTAATTAAAATTTTTGGCAATGTTGTTAGAAAGTAAAAGCTGCAAACAGAATTAAAATATATTGATTAGGAGTGGAGATATGGGGAGTTATATGGAGGCAACTTGAGATTCTGCGGGGCGGACTTTGGGGCGGCGCCCCCGGCCCCCGGGGGGGGGGGGGGGGGGTCCACAAGAGTGTTTCTATATCCAGTTTTACTCGCAATGGTCTAATGTACATGTGTGCCAAAATTGACATTTGTTTCCAAAAGTGCACAAATCAACTCCTAAGCCACTAGACTATATAGGAATGAGTCCTCCTAGACCCGCTTCTGACCTTGATATTAGTGAGAATAGTCTACAGTACAAGGAGGCAAACACAAAAGAAAAACAAACAAACAAATATATACAAAATATATAAACAAATACAAATATTCCACTCACTGACTGATTGGCCTTTTTTTAATACATTGTACTAAGTCATCCACTCTAAGAGTTTAATTTAAAATGTAAATGCAGAAAATGAAGCATGAAAATTACTGTCTAATCTATTCATGGCATAAAGATTACAGCAAGCAACTGGAAGATGAAGTATGGTTTGAAAAGTAAGGCCATTATATCCCAGGTTAGTAAACATTTTTTTAGCAGACAATAACTTATATATTCCACGCGATTAGAAATTGATACAAAAGGGAACTATATCGATGTTATTCAAAAACCTTTCACCGAGTGTGGATGTGTACCCCCGTCTTTCAGATGAAAGCTCAGGGCGTTACCTCTGCTTCTCCGCCAGATTTCAGAACTTTGCAGCCACTGTTGCATTAGAATTTCATTTGCACATAATTCATTGGGTCGTACAGCTAGTTTACCCATTAGGGGTTGCAGGGGATGCTTAAGTTTATCTAGAGTAAATCAATATAAAATATTAAGAGGCACACCATGTGAGGATGAGCCCATATTACGACATTATGACGCGGCCCATCCTAATACAGTAGGGTGTTTCTCTTTCAAATTAATGTCATCCTTGTTCCGGTAGTTAATAATCTTCCATGAAACAACACAATGACGTGTCAGATAAATTCACTAGCTATCAGTGGATTTTTCTGCGACGTTTTGTGTTCTCTCATGGGAGACCAGTTCTGATCTTATACCAAACTTTAAACCCTACCTATTCAAAGCCAGAACAATTACTCTTTACTTAATATTATTGCTCACCAAGAACCCTTTATTCTGAAACTTGCTGCATTATCTAGCTACGATATTCTCAGACTTTCTTCTATTCAACTGCTGAGCTCTGGAACTCTCTCCCAGAATCAGTCTTTCCCTCTTCCTATGACTTAAATTGCTTCAAACTCTGTGTGTCCTGGCATTTTAGCTTGAACATCTCTTGATTTCGGCCCTGTCACTCTTTGAAATATGGGGGAGGCACTCGCTGCACGCAGTTATGGCTTTTGTCTCCCTCATTCACATAGAACAACAAAATATGCTAACTTTAAGCTGAACTGGCTATGTGAATTATGCTGAAGAATGTTGTAATCATCTTATTACATCATTATATATATTTAATTAAATTTAATGTTGTATGGGTTATTTAAATCAAAACTGATAATTTGAACTTTCATTTGTCAGTTTTTGTAATTATCAAATGTTGTAACTTGTGAAGGGCGACAGAAAGACATAACAATAACAACAAATGACATAAACAAAATAATGTTGTTAAGCCTCATAATATTATCGACAAGAAATGGGATTAACTAGTACTTAATCAAGTTTATGTACCGTGCATCACGTTTCTGATCATCGATAATAAAATATATTCTAATTGTTATTGCATATACAAATATGCTAGGATAAGTGCACCATTTACAACTAATTACACTAAGTACACTAAACAGGACAGTTAAGGGAGCCCACCTCGCTTTTTTTCTCTTTCTCTGCCTCTATCTTTGGCTTGTATCCATTCGGCCCCATTCAGCCTACTGTCTTAAGACATTTACCCCCTTCCAGGTGTCAATAATTTCCTGGCGAGCCAGCGAGCTAGCATATATATATTTTTGTTTTGACAGCAAGCTAAATTTGTACATTTTTCGATAGAAACATTTCTCCGGCAAAGCCGGATTTCTCCATACAATGCTGCCTCGCTATCGCGAGCCAGGAAGAAATCGACACCTGGATGGGGATAAACGTCTTAAAACTGTTGGATGAATGGGGCCGAATGGATACAAGCCAGGGAAAGAGAGAAATGTAAAGAAAGATAAAACAAAAGTGGTGACCCCCCCTTAACAAAAATCCTCTTACTACATGTCCTAAAAATGAGTGAGTATACAAGAAGCTAATAATGATAATGGAACGTGATAGAGGAGGCTGTAGCTCGGTACATTTCCATGATATATGAAGAGGAATAGTTTCTACAATAGCCCGTCGGATTCTTTCCTTCCCTGTGATTGTATATATGGGAGTAAATATTAGTTTTTTTTTATATATGCGACTGTAATATATTATGAAGCATCTTTTTAATCAGAGGGTATGGCTGCTGCATACAAAACTCAAACCTATTCACTAGGTTTAGGACACAAATCATTACCACTAACTTCCTGTACTTAAACAAAAATGGCTTAAAAAACTGGCCGTATAATTCGTTACCTATTCCCATGGTGACTAATCGCCAATGGTAGAAATGGCAGCTCCATTTGTCTATTTTGTTATCAGTAATGAGAGATTATTGGATTAACCTTCTGGCCAACTTATAATGAATAAACTATAAGTATACACTCGTCATTCAATCCTAGTAATTTAACTTTCATGCATATAAATACAGATAGGGAAGGAACTCATGTAAGCACTTGTGCAATGCCTATCAATACAATTACATTAACTAGAGAAATAAACAAAACAAAAACAGAGACAAAAGAAAACAGGAGTACACATGTTGATTTAAGGAAGGAGAAGGAACAAATGAATCAGATGCATTCCTTCACTGTAGGCACAACAATTTGCATATGAGATGCTATGATTATGTTGTCTCTACTAGCATGAGTTGCATGTAGTAGTTTTAATATATTTAGATTTCCACTTAATACATTACGTTAAGAGTTACTATAACGCATTTAATATGCAAACTTTTAGTTTGCATACTAACAATAAAAGGTTGCACGTGTTTGGTGGCTGATTAATAGGAACATAGTCATTAATACCTACAAAGAACGTGTATCGTAATAATATGTTATCGTACATTTTCGATGGCCACAATTCATCTTTTACAATGGTGCCGGCAACTAAACTGAAGGTAGATTAGTTGATGTACCTGAATTCCTATACACTTATTGATTTATAAAATGCCAAGCCAGAATTGCCGAAGGAAGATGTAGGAAAAAATAAATAAAATCGTGTGATACCGGCTTTAGACTGAACTCGACCCAGCAGCATAGGACAATAGTGGTGATGATGATATTGCTGCAATAATAATAATAATAATAATAATAATAATAATAATAATAATAATAATAATAATAATAATAATAATAATAACTCCTTCAGTATACGGTGATGCCTTTTTAAATTGTGTTTTGGTTATCATTAGACAATTTTACTTCACAGTGTATTACTAGTTGTGGTGATGGTGGAGTGTCTAATGAGCAACCAATATAGCTACCAATTCCCTAGTAAATAATAGTTGCAAGAGATCGTGGGTTGCTTAGTAAGAAAATAATCACGAATATCTGTGGAGAATACAAGTTCCTTAAACAGAACTCTCCCCCGCCCGACATGGAGAATAGTGGCGATGGTGGTGGTGGAGAGTGTGCGACCAATGGGGTGAGGACAGTCAACAAAGTCTGGACTCTGCTGCACTGAACTACTCAACTTGATGGCAGCTCAACACATATACACATACATTCACGCACATGTATGCATTTGTACAGTCATGGTTAGGAATATGTTAACACCTCCTAGTGATAAAAACAAGATGGTGAACATTAACAAGTGAATCCCAGTCATTTGTTCTATGTGGCTCATGCAGTTTTTACAAATAATTCGCCCGTGTATCAAAATTGCCATTCCAAAATGTATCCAGAAATTCCTGACCACAACGGTACATACATCAGTGCATACAATCATAATATGCATATATACATACATGTATACATACAATTATACTTTATAAGCATGCGAGTATGCATATATTCCGTTATTATATCCTATTACGTACTCTTGGGTAACAATATACTTATTATCGACAAACAGATAACTGCATTTACTATACAAAACAAAATTCTAAAGTTATTATTAAGTAAACTGTGCTATGAACTAATATACACTAATGAAGTAATTAATCATGCAATTAAATAGCGATTCATCTGGCCTGTATCTTATAAGCATGACACGTGTATACTCTCACCTGACGAGAATTAGATATGTTTTAAACAGAATATCACGCTCACCTAAACTGAATATATAATTTTGGCTGAACATTGATATAAATTGTTCACGTAAACACGGCTTCATATTATTTAATTAGTGTTGGTATTATCTATAGGTAAAGGTAGGTTTGCAACAGGGTTGTGTAATGTCACCATGGCTGTTTAATATGTTTATGGATGGTGTGGTGAGGGAGGTGAAAAGGAGAACTATGGGAAGAGGATTGGGTTTAGTAGGAAAGAATGGTAGAGATTGGGAGTTGAATCAGTTGCTGTTCGCTGATGACACAGCATTGGTGGCGGATTCTGATGAGAAACTGCAGCGGGTAGTCAAAGAGTTTGGTGTGGTTTGTGGAAGGAGGAAACTGAAGGTGAACGTCAATAAAAGTAAAGTAATGGTGTGTAATAGGGGAGAGCATAGGGTGAATCTAGATGTGAGGCTGGATGGGGAAATATTGGAACAAGTAGAGTGTTTTAAATATCTAGGAGGAACGATAAGCAGGAGTGGAGGTATGGAAGTGGAGGTAAAACAGAGAGTGTGTGAAGGAAGGAAGGTTTTCGGAGCAATGGGAAGTATGTGGAAGACGAGAAATCTCGGAGTGAAAGTAAAAAGTGTATCTGTATCAAGGAATTGTTGTGCCAACAGTGATGTATGGGGCTGAGACATGGGCTCTGAAGAAAAAGGAGAAAAGAGGGCTGGATGTGATGGAGATGAGCTGCTTGAGGAGTATGTGTGGAGTTACTCGTAGAGACAGATTGAGGAATGAAGAGATACGTAGGAGAGTGGGGCAGCAGGAACATTTGTCAGCCAGAGTAGACAGAAGGGTGCTGAGCTGGTATGGTCATGTTGAACGAATGGGAGATGAAAGGCTTACAAAGAGAATATGTGAGTCAGGTACAAGGGGAGATAGAAGGGCAGGAAGACCCCCATTGAGATGGAGAGACTGTGTAAGAAAGGCTTTGGATGATAGAGGAATGACTATAGATCAGGCAGGGGAAGTGGTGGTGGACAGGAGTGAATGGAGAATGCTTGTGAATAGTTGAGTGAACACGTGGTCATTTGGAGTAAGGGGTCGGGCGCAAGTTCGACTAGATAATAGTCCATCAGGCGCCTGGCCCGGGGGGACGATTAATATGAAGGGTGTGCCTGGAAGTGTGGTGGGAGGGCTTGTGGCTTTGGCTCCGCTGCATGTCTGCCTGCCGAGATCGGAACCTCTCCGGGTGGTCAGGGGCCGGGGGAGTGCTGGAGCGACCTTGGTAACCCTGGTTTCTGGGTCTTCTCCTGGGTGACCTGGATGTGTGTGAGTTTGTGTTTTTTATCTGTGTTTATTTTTTTGTTTATGTTGTTTTTGTGTTTTCCCTGTTCTTGCTCTGTCTTGAGTCGGCTACCCCCAAAATGGGGATTGGGCCTGAGCATATAGATAGATAGATAGATTATCTATATCTATATTCTATATCTATATGCTCAGGCCCAATCCCCACTTTTCCTATTTTTGTTATTTTTTATTTTCTATTTGACTGACTCTATTTTATTATTTTTATTGTTTTTATTATCTTGGGGGTGGCATTATACAGCCTATAATTCATATTTTTTTTTTTTTTTTTTTTTTTTTTTTTTCTATATTCCAACTACTCCCTCTCGGGCATAGGCTGAGAGCCTGTACATTCCACCGCTCAACACGGTGAAGCCCGTGAGGTCTTGTTCCAGTCTGGGGAGTGAGACATGTGAAGCAACCATCATGGCTCGAAACAGCTCCATCACTGAAGCGGCCGGTTGCTTCGCTCAGGTGCTTCACCGTCTCACCCTCCAGACTCAGACCCTCACTCTCAGAACGCCACCTATTGAGCAGTGAACTCACTAGGCATTGTCCCCCTGTAACATATTTTGAATATGGGAATATTCATACAGTGTTATTTAATCAGGGAACAATGAGGGTATTTTTTTGGCATTTCGGTGGGCTTTGTGGTAATGCACTGATACTAGGTACAGCACAAATTCAATCCCAATAATATCTTCCCATTGACATATCGGGATTTGAACCCGGGTCCATTGGATTACCAATCCAGTGGCATGACCACTCCACCACACCTCCCCTTGATTGTACTCGCAGTTAATGTATTCATGGGGTATTATAACTTAGCATAAAATGCAGTAGGGTATATTTAATTATCTGATATGAGATTATAATTGGTGAAAGGTGTGTAAAATATGTAACAGATATAAAACGCTATAAGGGAAATGCCTGTACATGTGAAATAAATTATAAAATGTGATGGACTTTTTTTTGGTGAATGTTTGATGAAAATGGTTGAATGTGATGCGCATACTGATATAAATGAGGAATTCAAGGCAATATTATATTTGATTTACGTACATACAATCTTGCTATCGCGTGGGAAGATAGAGTGAGCATGCGAATGAGATATTGGTAATTAAATATTTTAATGAGATTAAGAATTGGCAGTGCAATTGTATATATATATATATATATATATATGCGAGGTGGAAATTAATTCAGATTATATGCTTCGTTATTTGTGTGGGGTATTTCTGAGTTCTTGACAATAAATGTATATAAGAAAATTAAGTTAAATTTTATAAAGATGAAAAGTTAAAAGTTACGTGCTCTGTGTGAAAAGTTTAAGTATGTGTGAAGTGACATTTTTAAAAATAAATATCAGCAATGAATTATGATAACTACTGTATGTGCAGTCTGATACAGATTCGGAAAAATATTCTATTTGACGCGCACATAAGTTGTATCTGTGTCTAGGAATACGTTCAGGTGAAATAAAATTCAATTCTAACTATGAATGTGGAGCTCAGATATGGATGAAGAGTGAAGCGGGATGTTCTCTGTAACTGAGTAAGCTGTGTGAGGGCATGCGTTGACTATTACCAATGAATGTCTATTTACTATGGGTAGGAAGAGCAGCTATAAGAAGGTTTATGGAGTGGAGAATTGTATATCCTTTTCGATATGCTACGCCTCTTAGTTAGAAGACGGGTGATATTTGTTTTGAATTACTGTATTATAACTACTAAACTGATAGAGAATTTAGTTATTGTATACCAAAACCTCATTTAACCTGATCTACTTATATATACAGGTGTCTAGGATCATTATGGAAAATAGAACATTGATTAGGTAGTTATATACCAGAGTTATTATAAATGCAATGTGCTGGGGAGATTGTAGAAATCAATCGAACAGGGCAGTACCCCGGGAGGCCACATAAGATGAACAAAAGCTACATTTTGACCTGTGTCGACGTCTTTTCAAAATATACGGTTACTTGTGCCATCCCGGCCGAGAAAGCTGAAATCGTGGCTAATAGTATTTGGGAGAATTTCATTTTTATATATAATAAGGAGTTGCTGAAACTCCTGGGCTTCCCCCACAGTTTCTATCTGTGTCTCACCTACACAGAGAGTAATCCAGCTAACTCTCACAAACACCTCCTCCTACTATTAATTTCACTACAAGTAATAAACAAACCACGTTTTTTTCCAACGCACCTAAAGTACCTCTAACGTACCTTGATGTTGGCTCTCCATCACCCTTTCAACCTTGGGGGGGGGGGGGGGAGGGGGGGGACTGGTTTCAGTCAGCTTTTTTCTGTCCAAACAAATACCTTCTTCAGAGATATTCTTAATTAAGTGTAGTATATAATATATTCTTCTATGCGTGGTAGTGTTACAGATATATAAATATGAATATGAACGGAAATTTGGTATTGGTGTAAAGTGGAGAGTGATGCTATCTGGTGTACTGAAAATGTGTGAGATGGAGTTTCTGGCGAATGAAAGAGAAGCCTCAGTATTCAGTCAGTATGTAGGGGGCTTCCTCGCTATTGGAGAGAGAGAGAGAGAGAGAGAGAGAGAGAGAGAGAGAGAGAGAGAGAGAGAGAGAGAGAGAGAGAGAGAGAGAGAGAGAGAGAGAGAGAGAACGTGTGTTACAAGGGGGTACAAGGAATATTATGAAAATAACTAGCCTATTGTAAATGTATTTATTTCAAGTAGCTGGTTATGTTTACAATCTATTCTAACCCAGACTCAACTTAATAAAATCCCCTTAGTCAGAGAATAATATACTGCTATCGTAAAGCTAGTTTTAGCTGGTGAATATATAATTATATATATATATATATATATATATATATATATGGGAGTATTGTACCCACTTCAAGATGTCGGTAAACTCTTTAATAACCGAGCGTCTTGCCCATTATTTAAATACTAGCATTTAGACGAATTTACTCAGCTTCAAAAATACCTGTAGTACAAAAAGGAGTACACTCATTTCTAATATTGATTCCTACAGCTCGTACCTATGCTGAATTAAATCGTCTAATGCTAGCCAAACTATATGAAGAAACGCATCATCGCTTACCGACTGAGTTAATTTTCAGATATTTGAATAATTTACTCTGGTTTTATCCTGACTATTCATGATGATGGGTAACCAGAATATAAACTTGGTGAGGTTAACCCTTTCAATACATCCTGACAGCATTCTTAATTTCAGTTTGGGTAGTTGTATATGATTTTATTTGGCTTAAGAGGGATCTGTCGGGTACAACTAGAGGTCGTTCTTACACTGTACAAAATGAAAGGCAAGATATACAATATGATAGGGTGTATTAATAGCGATTTACTTATCTATGTTTATTTTAGATAGATTTATTATAACCAATAAGCCTTTACAATGGCATATTATTACAGACACTTTAGTTGCCCTTTTCATACCTTTCATAAATCCAAATTGAAGGGAACTGGCGTCGACTCAGATAGTGTGACTTTGTGGAATTCCGCTGATAATTTTGTACCTAACACGAGAGTTATATTTTTAGATCCTTTCTCTTTTACCCCATTAGTTTTGGTGATTTTACGATATTCTTACTCATTAACTTCGTGATTATCAGAGGCTTTGCCACAATAGTTGTCGAGTTGTTTTTCTTGGCAAGCGATACCGAGCCTGCAATTTTGGAGAAATCGGCCTTCGGTCGGGTCATAGCTTGAATGAGGGCTTTGTTTTTTGTTATTGTTTTTTTTTCTTTAAAGTTTAAAGAAGAGCTTGGAGAGGCGCTTTCTTTGCTTCAAAGGGTCTTTAGAGCAAACTAAAACTACAATGCTCGAAAACTGCACTAACAATCACACCTCTCACATCATTCACATTATATAATTCGTAATGAAGGGAAATTTACGCCATAGTCCAAGAGGATTACTGTAATAGGATAATACAATAAATTGTATGACCATTATTTATACTTTTGCGATTTAGCAGTATAAAATGCTAATTTAAATCCGGTATATCGGGGGAGAATTTGATTTTGTTTTTCTCCGATGTTTTTTTCGTAGTTAGAAAATGTTGGGGTTATCTAACCAACAATCTGAATTAAACTAAACTGATACCTATTTTACAGGCGGAGTATCTTCTGTAAATACATTGTTTAATATTAAGCAGAAACAAAATCGTGAGGCGGCGAGTGAAACTAAATGATAGCCGTTATTAAACGAAATAAACAAAAATATATATATATGAACGGCTGGCATCTGGCATACGAGTCATCATATATTGCTAACTATTGTCAATTTTAGAATATTTCTATTCAAATGTATACCTAGCTCGTTGATCTGCACTGCAATATAACGTAAATTCCCCATGGTACTCCTTTACTTCTTCTCCTGCAAGACAATTACATTTTGCAATCGCCCTTGCAGATCTCCTATTTTTGTTCATCTTACCAAATAATTATTTTGGCGTTACATTTTGTATCTGGCTTATGTATATTTGCATATAAATCTGTACTTTATATAGATACTGTAATTTCCACAACTCACATGCACACTGATCATTGGTTATTTATTACTACTATGAAATCAAATGTGCAACTTAATGGTGTAAGGACGTAATCATAAGTAGCAAAGGTGAAGGGAAAAATTGAAAGAAGAAAATATATAAGAGGTAGAGATTACTAACAACATATGTTCATAGAATTAACACAACATACGGAGAAACGGGTTATTGAAAGTGAGGAATGATATAGATATAATGCAAGGTTCGAATAAGCTGAGCAAAAATAAGAAAATTATATACAAATGCAAAGAGGCAGACAAAGAGACAGGTACACAAAAAGAGGAACGAAGAAATGCAAATGAGAAGGAGGAGAAGTAGGAAAATACAGGAAGAACAGGAAGAAGAGGAGAGAGGGAGAACAGGAAGAACCAGAAGAGGAGGAGAGAGGGAGAAAGGCGGGTCCAATCTGGCAACTACTAGTATACCTCCAGGGAAATTGGCGAACAGACGGAAGTGACGTAGAAACTATTAGGGGAGAGAGTATAGGGGTGGGTGTGGAGAGGCGAGGCGAGGCGAGGTGAGGAGAGAGAGAGAGAGAGAGAGAGAGAGAGAGAGAGAGAGAGAGAGAGAGAGAATAAGGAGGTGAAGTAAGGTATGAAGAACGAGAAGATATTCGGGTGAGCCAGGAATAACAACAGTAATATTTAATATGGCATGACATATATTTATGAAGTAATAGCAAATAGAAGAAATGTTAATATATTGCAAGTGCTAAATGAATTAACACAATTAAGCCTGATAACAAAATCAGATAAGAATTGTAAATCATAAAGAAGAAAGGAAGCGAAGGATACAAACAAGAATAGATAGGAAGAAGACAAAAGAAGAGACGCGAAGAAAGAGGGAGATAGCATGGGAAGGCATAGCAGCGAAGAGAAAAAATAAGACTTGGTAAATATGCGCCGACAAAAAAATGTGGAGATTAATTAATGAAGAGGACATGAAGCTATACAAGAGAGGTAGGGGGAATAGCGATGGGGAAAATGTTTAGCACTGATGAAATAAACATTAACAAATAAATAAAAGGAAGGGAGAACGGAGGATGAAGAATTTGAACACACTGTAAGAATGTTATGGCTTAAGGGGAGATGGTTCACTTTTTGGTCGTTTGTATAATGTAAATATTATTTGTCTAGTTTCCTCCCATAGACCTCCATAAAAAAAAAAAAAAAAAAAAAACATGATCCCGTTTTAAGATATATATGTACATTTTTCGGTAGAACATTTTTGCAGCCGTAGGCCAGTTCCTCCTAAATTACAGGCTCGCTTTCGCTCGCCAGGAAAATATCGACACCTAAATGACACGAAAAGTCTTACTATTGACAGAAAAATGGGACGAAAGTTCTTAAAATCGCCAAACTATTGAGCCAAAAGTCATATAATCTGAAAAGTAATAGGGGCTAAACATAAGGAAGAAGGGGGCCCAGACAAACGGCCCATTTCCCTTTAATAATGATAATTATGGAAAGAGTAATTAAAGTGTCTATAATTATCTACTCATTAAAAGTATATTGGTATTGATTAACCCTTCTGTGTGGGGATAGATTGGTATAAATAAAATACAAAAGTAAATCAATCTCAATATTATTAACTTGATTTACTTTACCTTTAGCATGTTCTTTCTCACGGTACAGAAGACTAGGGTAAGCAAATGAACGAATGTACAGTCAACTCGTATAATCCGCAGAGTCTCAGAATATTGTTTAGGCTTATGCAAAACTTAGAAGTTAATGTGTAAAATAAATGTGGAATGTATATAAATGGAAAGGAGATTATTTAAGAAATGTATAAGCAATACAGTTTCATACAGCAATCTAAACAAATATAATTGCATAACTGAAATTTTCCGAGACTGCGGTTTAAACAAGTTGACTATACTGTATCATGGAATAATATACGACAACAATGATGCACATATTGATAGACCGATAAAGAATGAGGTGAAGGAAGACACAGAAAAATAAGACACATTAAACAGGTGGACAGAGAGATGGGTAGAAATTATGTTGAAAAATAAGACACATTAATGGGTAGAAAAATAAGACACATTAATGGGTAGAAAAATAAGACACATGGGTAGAAAAATATGACACATTAATGGGTAGAGATTATGTTGACAAATAAGACACATTAATGGGTAGAAATTATGTTGAAAAATAAGTCTCATTAATCAGATGAACAGAGAGATTGGTAGAAATTATGTTGAAAAATTCGAGGACAAAGTAAAATAGGGAAGAAAGGAAGAAATACCATTGATATAGATATAAAGAATGTCGAAGATCAAACACAAATAGAAATATTGCGAAAAAAGACAATAAAGGACGGATGTGAAATAAACTGAAGAGAGGAATAAAGGAGAGACACGAATTGAAAGCAATAAGTAAACCAGACAAAACATTAAACCGAACAGAAGGCTAGGACTGTAAACAAATATGCAGACAGGATAAAACTTCAATGTATTCTGGTTAATATTAGATGATTTTACACAGCCAAGGAATAACCAATTTAAATAACATGGGTAAAATGTGTCTCAAAATAACTCTGACTCTCACAGATCCTTCCTTTACTGAATGAAATCGTTGAATAACAGCCAAAATTGAATTAAGGTATGCGAGAGAGAGAGATTGAGAGAGATGGCAATAATTTAGTGTGGCTTGGAATACGAAGACAAAACAGAGAAAGGGAATACAAACTGAAATATATGGAACGAAGATCAATTGGAATCACGTATTCAGTCAAACCAACTCGATTTTGTATTTTAAGGGGAGATGGGCGTATTTGTTTTGCTCATTTCTGTATAGTTTATTGTTTTATTAGTTTCCTCCCTAGACCTCCATCAAGCTTAAAAAACAACCATCCAAGACCCTCCTTCAAGATAAATTTGTAAATTTTTCGATAGAAAAATGTCCCGGACCAAGGCCAGTTTCTCTTAAATTACAGGTTCGCTATCGTTCGTCCGGAAAAAATCGACACTTACATGACACGAAGTCTTAATACTGACTAAGAAATGGGGCAAAAGGTTTTAAAATCGCCAAACTAATGGGCCGAACGTCTTATAATCTGAAAACTAAAGGGGCTAAACATTATGAAGAAGGGTGACCACAAAAACGGCCCATCTCCCCTTAATGCTGAAGATATTTTCCAATCCACTTATTATATTTTCTTAGTTTCAATATAATCTGAAGACGGATGTACTTGTATACATGGAACTTTTTCACATACACTATTTGCTCTACCTAGAGCAAACATCCATCTGAGGTTAAATATACGTATAAGTATTATAGTTGTTGAAGAAGAGGGCACATAGTGTTCTTCACATTTTGAAGTGATATATTGCTCGGTTTGTTCTCATCTATAATCTATGTCTGCAATGGACCATAAAATCTTTGCGATCCTAGTAAAGCTTCATACGTTCTCTCTCCTTTTTCCTCTTTCTCTTCCATTATTTCTATTCATCATTTCCAGCATATCACCTTTTATATTTCCCTCTGTTCCCTCCATCCACCCTCCTCATCCTCTGTCCTCTCCTTAACAGTTTCCACATCACCTTCCCCGCTCCCCTTTTCTTTTCCCCTTCATTACTTCCCTCCCTTCCCCTTCCCTTTGTAGCGCTTCCCTTTTCCTCCTTCGTATATAGTAATCCCTCTTTTCTAAATTCTGACAAAGACCTTATTGCACTTTTCGTCGCTTCTTCTAATTAACTTCATTGTTGTCTACGTTCTTTTTCGTTACGTTTCCCTTAATTTTTCTCGTCACTGGCCCTTTCATCTGCTCTACAATATACTGCCTATAAATTTAATTATCTTTTAATTCTAATGTTGCCCTCAAAATGTACATTCTGAACATCTGTCCTTTCGTCTTCCCATTAATATACTGCAATCCTTTTCGTCTAGTTGGCAATTATTTTTTAAATTTACTTCTTAGCTTTCGCTATTTGTTTTCCTCTCTCCATGTTATTATTCATATGTCTCATTGATCTGCCTTTTCTTACCATTAATTACCTTTTCATTTGTTATTTTCAAATCATTTACTGTTAGCTGTTTTCCTTCCTTGTTTACTTTCAGTTTTCTATATTTATGTTTATGTTATATATTTCAGGTATGTTATTGTTTCCTCATTATCGATTTTTCCAATCGACATCCCTCAATTCTGTTTATAATTAATGTCTCCATTATTTCCCTTCAGCATCTTCCACTACTCTTGTGTTTACTCCTAAGCAAAATTCACGAGTTCTCAAACAAAGCAAGTTCCTCAATGTTGAAATTGAAAACCAAGCTTCATAGATGTATGAAGATTATTGCTTTCTTTTGATAGTTACCATGTGAATTATATATACCCCGTGACTAGACGATATATTTCACATAGTATGAGTGCATGTCCCTTTCTTTAGATACCCAAATTTTTATCAATGTTTTCGGCGAAAATTGTATTTGACTATACACCTGAAATGCACAGTGTAAACCTTGGTCGTTCCAAAGCATTATTGAGTATTCCTATAATACATTATAGTCCAATTACTATGGGAGAGATAGGTAATTATATATACTGTATATATATACAGAGAGAGAGAGATAGAATAATTAATTTCATGAAATGCTATAACAGTAATTCTATTGTAACATGAAATTATATATGAAAAAAAGTAGTACAATTAAAATATAAAATGGATACAAGATAAAGAGAGGAAAGGTGAGCAATGGGTTTAATGGGCGAACAAATATATATGAATTGCTTGACATATATAAGAGGTCATTATAATTTTTTTTGATGATTTAATAGAGGAAGGGGGAAAAAATAATGATGGTGAAGATAAAGAATATGGAGAACACCACACATAGAGTTATTGTATATGATATTTACATATATGTACATAGATACACTGGCTTCACAGATCTTACAATTTCAGCGAGGAAGCAAGGACTTAATTTTAGTAGGGATAGCAAACAAGAGAGTAAAGGAAAATAGAAGGAAAAGAGAGAGAGAGAGGGGGGATTGATAAGAGGAGTAAAGGAAGAAGGAAGGGAGATGGGGGGGGGGGTGAGAGTAAGAAGGGAGGGCTAAAGTTATATAGAGAGTCCTATTGTGGGGTGTAGAAGTTGAGGAAGGGGAGGCTCTTCTATTGACACAACACTAGGAGGGTAGATCACTTTACATCACCCAGTCTCCCAGTCTACTCCACACTATGGCTGGTCGCTTGTTTATATATGCTGGAATATATATATATATATATATACCGTAATAACAATGCTCCTTCATTTGAATGCAGATCAGATTTATTTGCAAAAGCAAATTGTGAAACCAGACCAGAACACACTCACCCTCCACGACCCCATCGCCGACTGAGACGCCCTAGCTGAGGAGCGAAGTGAAGTGCACCTGCCACTGGACTTAAGACTACACAAAGAAATCGCAGAATACATGCAGAGGGTGGACTTACGGGATGTGGACATGAGCCACATCCACTTCCAAAACCCGGATGATGCCCAAACACCCGTCTTGTCACTAGACCTACAAGAGCTCAGTACCTCCAAGAGCTGCCTGAGCATTCAGGAGCCCGGATCAAGGAAGGGCAAGAAACAAAGGCGAATTTGTCAAACGGGGCAGGACCAGGGAAACACCTCCACTAAACATCACCGCATATCTTGGATCACACAGCAGGTTCCTTTATCCTCCCCCGGCATGTGCTTGGTCTAGACTAAGTGAGACAAACCAGACAAGCATCACGATCAAGGTCGGGGCCATATAAACCCCGAGAAAATGTCCCAGGACATACAAGTCCAAAAACCCACTTCGGGAACACGACCTACACCTCCCCCTCTACCCTGCACCCTCAGCACCACTCTCTGTCCCCTACTGTGAAAAGTGTTAAGGATCATGAATATTCTGAAAAAGCTTAGTGGGGGAGTGAAAAAGAATATATATATATATATATATATATATATATATATATATATATACAGTATATACAGACTAAGCCTTTGATTCACCGCTGACCGCTCCAGAGGAATCTGTTGAGTGAAAAGAAGAGTTGCAAATACTGAAAGACATCCTGAATCCTACAGATGATTATATTGAGAAGCTCAAGCGGGAGTGCCAGAAGGAATTGCCTCGCCCAATAAGAGTGGCAACAGAAGTTTCCTAAAGTAAACCAGGCCAAGGAATTGGAGGAATGAACCACCCGCAGAAGGAACAGACTACAAAATAGAGGCCCCATCACAATGCCCTAGAGGACAGCCTCTGCCCTGGTCATACCTCCCATTGGTCCCTTATAGAAGATGCCTCACCCCACCCCTTCACTAGCAGAGGCCAGATGCTGCCACAGTAAACCAAGCTCACCCCCATACCCACCCCATAAGATGTCAGAATTCCACCCATAAAGGGTTGAACAATACCGTCATGGTCTTTCCAACCAAATCCTCCACCTTGAACAAGCGGTCTTGCTTGGGTCGCACAGAGAGAAGCACACCTGGCCACTCTTCTGCCTGGAAAGTATATGGACCGTTAGCTGTTAATCCTCTGTTTTACCTCTGCCACTTAGCCAGCCACTACTACTATAGGTAGCGCCAACGAACCTGACAATCATCTTGAACCCTTAACTTCTCATAACTCAAAATGAATGAAAGCAATCGAGCTGACATTTCTATCATATGGGAAGAGCCTACTACGAAATAGGTGTGAATATTTACAGCCAGTTTGCTATAGGCCCTTTTGAGTTAAAAGAAGCTAAGTGGTCAAGATTATTGTCAAGTTCGCTGGCGCTACCTATAGTACATTTATTCATAGTTACAAGGAACCACCATGTTCTCCAAACTCCGAGCGGTCGCATATTGTATTTTATATTTGATTTATTGTACTGAAGTACAAGTATAACTCTCTTGTATAATAAACAATATGTTTAATTTACCTTCCCCACTAAAGAATCCACATTGTGTTGTATCCTGAAAAGAATAGGCCCATAATTCACATATAAAACATAGATAATTTGAATTACATTTCATTAACTAACCTCAATTCAGATGTTTAAAGGCAACAAGCTTACTTAAATATCCTACAGTTTTGCTTGGGTTAGCTTGCAAATATTTATTTTTCGTTACTAATGCAACCGAGTCTAAAAAATAATAGTATAATATGAAAGGCGGAGCTCTGTTTGATGCAAGCATGCGACTGTGGTTAGTTTAATGAATCAAGCCTCACTGCCAGTTAGATATACTGTATCTGAATGACTGTCTTAGTAAGTCGTTCTCTCTTGGGCTGAGTGGGGCAGTTGTCGTCCATTATACTATCCAGTATTTGAAACCTCTACTATCTGTAAACAAGTCGAACCATTCCCAATCCATGAGGGCTAAGTATATAGTGGACTGGCCTGTCACAAAAAAAATCCTAACATTAAAGCCATGGATGATAAACGCTAGTCTCTGCTCAAGATTGCATGTGTATTGAGTGTCTATATTGAGTGGCTAAACAATTTTTAGTTACATTCCAACAAGGATTTGTTATACAATAGGTAGAAGAGCAGAGAGGAAGATACAGACCGAGAGTGAGATGGAAGGATAGAGTTGATAGGTATATGAGTGAAATTGGTGTTGGGTGGGAGGAGCGGCACCGGCTGACAAAGGTCAGAGGTGCATGGAGGCGACTCATTTGTGGCCACCTCTTCGGGGATCATAGATTGATTAAGCGGGGGAGGTGATAGCACAGTCGATAGCGTCGTGGACTGCAGACCAAGAGGACCTCAGGTCGAGTCCACGGCAAACGTCAGGGGTTTTTCCGAGGTGATCTGATCGTTCCTGCTGTTCTACAAATATCCTGGCTACACGGACACGCCAAGAAAACACCCCATATATCGTCACAATTCATAGCATAGAAGATTCCCGACCATATTCGAAAATGCTGTGAACGACAATATAGCTGCTCTCTCCAAATCAAGTGACATGTATAAATTAGGTGTCATCATCTATTGTGGCAGAAAGGAAGCAACCAACACTTTTAAGCTCCACTGTGAACATCTAGTGCGACACATATGAAGCCCCCAACATCTCGAAGCTTCAATCGATAATCTCGGGACCTCGTAAGAGTTACAGGCTACTGAATAGCCTACAGTCCCGAGGTTGAGACATAGAACAAAAAAACATTCACACCAGAATGTGACCCTCAACATCAATGCGACCTGAGAGATAATAACTTCTTCGTATGTGCTTCGAGTTCAATTACAGTAGGAATTAAGTAAAGTTAGGGGGATTACGCTAGGTTGTGCATGGCTGCGGCGCTTATCTCCATATAATTACCGTTTGGAGCATGTGGTCGATAATGGAATGCCTACACGGAGTACGAGTCCGCATTTGTTTTATCTGATTCGTTTATGTTATGGCTAGATATGGACATTAGCGGACACGACAAAAATATTGCCAGGGCCCATCAATGTACATAATAATTTTTACTGTTTCTTCCTGATGATTGTGGATGACATCATTGAGCAAATGTAAGCTTTTGAATTAGATCAACACGTATCGAGTACCACATTTTATGCCACTTATCACACGACTTGAACGATCTGTATGACTTGACTCTATTTTAGGTGGGCTCAAAAATTCAAAATAAACATATCTTGACAATAAAATTTCGCGTTCGTCATATTCGTATAACAATTTCCATTCACGTATTTACCGCATTGTGATTTCACCATACAATAAAGTTGGAGTTACGGATATAATTAGGAGGTAGGGGACGCGCAACCCCAATTAAATGCCACAAACCAATCTCGTACACCCTTCTGTCTCTCGCATTCCCCCCCCCCCCCACTCCCCCTGCTTCCCCTCTCATCAACAGTATTCAGCCAGAACACCTTCCAATATCTCCCCCGGGCCCCCAGCTCACCTGTGCCGGCCCTAATTAAGGTGGCTTGTTAGTGCGTCACACCTGGTTCTCAGTGAAGGTGCGACACTGACAGGGTACGGACGGATTTGCCCTCATCTATCGGGGCAAAGGAAACATGATATTGGCTGGAGAGACTTGGTATTTTACATATTTTTGGGATATTTTGGTGCTACTGCAAGGAATTAGAATGGTTATATGATATTGGATGGTGGAATATTAATTCACACATTATTATAATTTGTTGTTGTTTTATAGTTGTATTAATAGATTAATTTTATAAAGAATAGGAAAGGGAACTTATAGTGTATACAGTAGGATGACTCGATTGGCTTCATACTGTAGTTGGGATTAAATAATGAAAACAAAAAATAATAAGCAACATGATATCAATGGCAAAACGTGATTATATTCTAATTATAAACCTATTATACTAGGCATTTGGTTAAACAACAGGAAGAAATTAGAACGAACACATTAGAAAAGCTTACTTGTACTGTACTGACAGCAAAATGTTGATAGCATTTGCATTAAACATATTTTAAGGTCTTTATTGATTACCTTACATTAAATCAATGCATGAATTCTAAATAAAAAAAATAAAAAAAAATATCTGTCACATGAAATATAGAACATATCTTTCTCCTGCGATTTTCTTTCAATATCTCACAGTGATCATGTTAATAAGACATATCTCTATTCTGTCATATGATTGATATAGGGACTGGAAAAATAATAATGTTAGAAGTATATTTCTAGGTTGAAATAATATTGTATATAATGATACTATAATAAACCATATTACTATATGTTATTACTATTCATGAACTCCCTTGCCGCCACCTCCCTCGCCGCTGGTCCACTCGATACATTGATCCCTAGTTGTGAAGACTTAATAACATCCCCTTCACCTTCCATACCCACACTCCTCACCCTCCATTCCCCCCTTCACCCTCCACTCTCACACTCCTCACCCTCCACTCTCACACTTCTCACCCTCCACCTTCCATACCCACACTCCTCACCCTCCACTCTCACACTTGTCACCCTCCACCTTCCATACCCACACTCCTCTCCCTCCACTCCCGCACTCCTCACCCTCCACTCCCCCCTTCACCCTCCAACCCAACACTCCACCCTCAACTCCCACACTTCCCGCTTCACTCCCACACTACCCCCTTCACCCTCCACTACCCCTTCACCCTCCAACCCAACACTCCACCCTCAACTCCCACACTTCCCCCTTCACTCCCACACTCTCCTCTTTACCCTACACTTCCACACTCCTCATTTCACCCACAACCCCCACGTTCCCTACTTCACCCTTTACTCCAACACTTCCCCCTTCATCCTCGACTCCCACACTCCCCAACTCGCCCTATACTCCCTTCACCCCTCCCCCTTTTCACCCTATTTATAAGATCTCTTCTACCTGGCACAAACTTCCCTTCAGAAGTTGAAAACAGTTCTTTAGCAGAGCAGTTCAAGAAGAGAGTAGACAGTATTTTGCAAACTCTGTGATTAGTCATAATCGGTAAGTAAGCTGACAAAGGAAATTATCATCCCTAGGACTCTGGCCCAAGAGTCTGTAATGAGTGTAGTGCACTAAACAATCTCTCCTTCCACTTTGAGTATCTTTCCGGAAGTGACAGCAAGGTCTTTGAGATACTAACTATTCCTTGTTACACACTGTAAATTGTAACTTCTCTCCCCCCCCCCCATTACCACCTTTCACCAACAAACCAGTCATAACCGTACTCAATTATTCCTCTAATTTACACTCTAAATAGTTTTTATTATACGCAAAATCCGATTTTTCTCGCCTTACCAATTCATGAAGTCGAAAGCTATACCTCTTCTTAGCACTATATATGCTTACGCCTTTTTATCGATTCCTACACTGACCTTCTGTTGTCTCAGTCTCATCTTCGTCTTTAGCTTCTTTTCCCTCACCAGCAATCTCCTCTCCCACTCTACAAGTTTCTACTACACCACACACGTTTATCTAATCATACTCACACCTTTTTTAGTCTTTGCTCTTCTTATAACTTACTCCTAACACCGCAGCAACAATATATTATATATACTGCTCCGCTTTGTTCCCTCTTAGTATAAATATATATATATATATATATATATATATATATATATATATATATATATATATATACTGTAAATCGATATCAATCTAATTTAACCTTTCTCCTGTCAAAGTTAAAGTCATTTGGATATCAACTCTGACATCTGAAGGATGAGCATTGAGAAAAATACATTGTATCACATTTCACTTTGTGATGTCCACGCATCTCTCTCTCTCTCTCTCTCTCTCTCTCTCTCTCTCTCTCTCTCTCGTTTCTTGGGTTTTTGTAGCTTCTGGTCTCCTATTTTTATATTGGGAGTTGAGTTCGAGATCTAATTTTGTGCACAACCTCAGAACCATTGACTTTTACTACCATGTAAGTTTATAGGCCCCAAAATAATCGAATGCAGATTCCTGTTGCTTTATGTTGCTTGATGGCCGCATGTGATGGAGGAAAGGAAAACGTCATCTGCTGCTCTTTCACTTAAACCCAATAGTAATCAGTTTCCATCAAGTGAGTCGAAATATTTAAATCGAAGTAATCAAAATATCACTTATTTCTATATTCATTAATGTTACAGACATATTACTCTCAAATTCTATTCAGTACATTGCCTAATATACAAAGTATATATGATGAATCAAACAAAATATATTAGGCCTCCAGAGACATTTGGCAAGGATCCGAAAAGAACAATTCGTGCGTGAAAAGCGAACAATATATATTTATTTGTCAAGTGGATTATTAACCCTTTCTGTACCGGCGACGTCTTTTGTATTCTAATATACATAAAATTAAACGATTTTGTGTAGTTTAAGAAGGATCTGTGGTGGCAAAACGGGTTAAGTGAGATAGTTCGAAGCCCGTTAATTGTTGTATGCACTTTTCAAACTGAATAAAATCGTCTAATAGTAGCAATAAATAAAATTAAATAGACGTCGTCTGGTACAGAAAGGGTTAAGTGTACAAAGTACAAAGGAGTACAACAGAAATCAAACAACAATAGGTCTAGTGACCCTTCTAGGCTGCTTGTCCTCCAAAACACTGAGGATCAAGTGTCCAAACAGTGGTTTAGAGTGGGTAAGGGAACATTGGAAACGGAACTAATGTCCGTGGCAGGATTAGGAAGTTAGTAGGGGACAGATGGGTTAGTAACTGAGGGGAGGATAAAATAAAGTTATTCATTTACAAACGCAGTCAGTCGCGGGTTTGATGCGAGATATTTGTCTAGGCGGAGTTTAAATGAATCAACGGTGCTGCAGTCTATAACGTCTCGGGGAAGCCCATTCCACAAGTTGACAACTCGATTGAAGAAGAAATTCTTAGATTCGTGTGAGTTAAAAGATTTACCAATAATTTTGAAACCGTTTCCCCGCGTGTAATTAGATTGGTCGATAGTGAAGTACTTACTACAGTTCATATTGTCGATGCCTTTGATGATTTTGAACACTTGAATTAAGTCGCCTCTTAATCTGCGCTGGGTTAAAGGAAATAGATTTAATTCTCTAAGACGCTCTTCGTACGGTTTGTTCTTTAGGCTAGGTATCATTTTGGTAACTCTATGTTGAACTCGTTCTAGCTTGTTTATATCTTTATGGTAATAAGGGCACCAGGATTGAACGCAGTATTCCAGAAGAGGGCGGACTAAGGAATTGTAAAGGGTTAGGATAACTTCTTTGGATTTATGCTCAAATGACCTGCCTATAAAGCCAATTATTTTGTTTGCCTTCTTAACAACTTCTGAACATTGTTGACTCGGTTTTAGGTTACTCGATATTGTTACTCCCAGATCGGTTTCTCTGTTTACATTCTTAAGCTGAGTGCCATTCATCGAATAGTTTGCTTTCTCACTTAGGTATCCGATATGTAGTACTTTACATTGTGACGCATGTCCAGTGTGAGCATGCTGTACAGAACGCCTAGTCATGCCCCACTCTCGCTAGGATCGTCAGGGCAGGAACTTTGGCTGTAGTCTATGTAGAGTTTCCTAACTTAGTTCATGTGAGCCGTTGTACTATAAGTAATATGAATATGTATTTTGTTTTCATCTGAGTCAACGAGTTCTATTTTATATCATTAGTTATAAGTATTGTGTGTAAAACTTATTTGTAATGATGGGAGAGGCAGCCACAGTTGGGGGTCAGTGGGTGTGCCATGCGGGAGGTGGGCCTAACTCACTAGCACTCCCCCCCTCCCCCCTCCCCTCAGTGCTAGGAAAGCCTTTGTCTATCCCAGAGGAGAGAGAGAAATTACGTAATGATTGTCAGTGGGCGGTCCTTAGTAGTTCACGTTGGGCTCACTAGAGGGCCGGGTATAAAAAGGGAAGTCTAGCCATTTTTTCTTCAGAACTCATTAGGCAGAGCGACTTCTCATTGCAGAGCTAGTCAGCCAACGTATTATCGCTTGAGTTCTCACGAGATACATGCCTATTAGATAGTCTATTTTGGAAGGGTTAACTTAGAATAGGATTGATTTATGTTTGTTGCACTTGTATATGCATTTCCCTGTGTGTTATTATTATTATTCCTGTTTTCTGCTAGTCTAGGTAATGCTAGACTGGGGTAAGGCTTTTCTGTGTTACGAGTTGTTGTTTGATGCAGTGGTTAAGCGATAAACCTGCATACTCGTTTCGGTTCAGTGAAGCCTAGGTTGTCTTCGCGGCTGACTGTGTTGAGTTAATAATTTACAGTGCGTGAGGGCAAGAGCCTAACCACCCTGTATTTTATTAACAGTTTGTTTTTACTTTGTCAAGGAGCCGGGAGAAAACCAGATACAAGGGATCTGGATTTCTCAAAGTGCACTTGTTAGTGTTAACGTAATACTTTAAACAGTTGTGAGGACTTCGCTAGGCTACGAGCCGTGTTTGCTCAGTCACTGCTACCTTTTGCCCACAGTACCCCAGCTAGACTTTACTCGATTAGTAGATACAGAATAGTATTGAAGCTTTCCTTATGTATGATATTGTTTATGCACTATTGATTTCATGTGTTGCACGCTTGGCTACTTTAGTGATTAGTGGCCCACGAGCACAATCCGAGTAGGCTATTGCCGTTGCATTTGCGGAGTACTTCTTTTTAATGTTTGCCATTTACTATTGCATATTCTTTTAATTATTCTTATGCCAATTTAAACCTTTAATAGTATTTAATTGCCAGTGTTTTTGCTTATTGAATTGCTGTTCAAAATCCGATACGTACTTCTTACGAGCATCCGAGAAGCATCTAACTTTTTTCAGAAGATTCCTTGCTCGATGCTTAAGGACTATTAATTAACGTAACGTAATAGTGCCGATCCGAAGTAGAGGGTGGAGGACTTCTTAAGTTCTTAGTCAAGGGTGGATTACTTCGGCTTCGGCCAACACTATTCTTTGGTGTTGTTGTTTCTTACTTCTTTGTTTGATTGTTGACCAGACTAGAGAATTCCTGTCTCGTTATTAGTCTGTTGTTGAACACTAGTACCGAGTTCTTGTATACCCCGTTATAGCAGATTGAACTCTGGAGGGTATTGGTGTTTTTTGTTCGGCTGGCAGTACTCAGGGGTTGGGATCGTGTGTTTCCGTTGTGGCAGCGAGCCGTATTCGAGTCCTGATTGAGAGCCCTTGTGAACCCGAGTGCCAGGTCGTAACAACATTTATCCGCATTGAAACTCATTTGCCAAATTTGGGCCCAACATGACAATTTATCTAGATTGTGTTGCATATCGTCAACTTGTTCTTTTGAGAGTACGCTATTTGCAATTTTTGTATCGTCAGCAAATTTTGAGATTGTACAGGTGAGACCCTCATCTATGTCATTGATGTAAATTAAAAAGAGAATTGGTCCTAGTACCGATCCCTGGGGTACCCCGCTACTTACATTGGTCCATTTAGATGCCTTACCGTTTATGACTACTCTTTGCTTTCTGTCGCTGAGCCAATTTTCTATCCATTTCAACACACCGTCTTGTATTCCATGCGCTTTTAGTTTCAGCAGTAAACGTTTGTGGGGAACTTTGTCAAAGGCCTTTTGAAAATCAAGGTATATAATATCTACAGCTTTACTCTCATCGTAGAGGTTGAGGATATCGTGGAAGAAGTCTAAGAGGTTTGTTAAACAGGAACGTTTTTTACGAAAGCGAAAGCCGAAAGCCGTGTTGAGTATCTTTAAGTATGTTATATTCCTCTAAGTGATTTACGAGTCTGTCTCTTATGGGCGTTTCTAGCATTTTACATACAACTGAGGTTAAGCTAATTGGACGATAGTTACTGGGTAAGGATTTGCTGCCTTTTTTTAATATCGGCGTTACGTTGGCTAGCTTCCACTGATCAGGCATAGTTCCAGACTGCAAGGATTTATTGAATAGTAATGTCAGTGGTTTGGAGAGCTCATCCTTAGCTTCCTTTAGAACTCTAGGTGAGATTGTATCAGGTCCAGGCGTTTTATTTACCTTGAGTTTATCTAAACAATTCAATACTTCTCTCTCTGTAATGGTGACATTGCTTAGAACATCTGAATTATCAATCTGAATCGGCGATGGTGTAGGGATATCACTGAGGTTTTTTGTTGTAAAAACTGATGCAAAGAAGTTATTGAGGGCATTACTCATTTGTACTTCGTCTTTGGTGTATTCTCCATTTTCATCGACTAACGGTCCAACAGTTGAAGTAACTACTTTTTTCTTTCTGATATAACTATAGAATTCTTTCGGGTTTGTTTTACTTTGATTCGCAATATGTAACTCTAGCGTCTTTTACTTTGCTTAATTAACTTTTTGGCTTTGCGTCGTAGCTCTACAAATTTCACCCGTTCTTCGTCATTTTGTGAGGATTTTAATCTATCATTAGCAGATTTTTTAGCAAGCAGACAGTTTGAAATATCTCTATTCCACCATTTGGGCTTATTATTATGGCCTGGATGCCGTATTTTCCATGGTATGCAGTCTTGCACTGCTTTTAGGTAAGTGGTTTCGAATAACTTCCAAGATGTATTTATGTCGTTATTGTTAATTAAAAAGCTCCAGTCAGTTTCTTTAAACATAGCTCTAAGTTTATGAAAGTTTGCTTTCTTGAAATTAGGGACTTTTTCGATGCTACTATTTGGTTCGTTACTAGTAAACTTTAAAGTGAAAGTTATCGTACGATGGTCGCTGTTGCTGAATTCATCACCAACATTCAAATGCTCTATTAATTCTTCTTTTGTTGCAAGTACAATGTCAAGAACGTTATTACCACGGGTCGGCGTTCGAACAAATTGATAAAGCGAACCCTCTTGCAAGTTCGTATACAAGTCATGTCCGGAGTGTGAAGTAAGAGTATCGCCCCACTTGGTCACAGGTATATTAAAGTCGCCAAAAATTATGGTATCTTGTGAGTTACTTACATCTGCAATTTGTTCGTAAATTTCTTGGTCAGTTTGCACTGATTGAGCTGGAGGTCTGTATATTAACGCAAGTATTAATTTTGTACCTTTATTATTCTTTATTAGCACAAAAGATGTGTCGACGTTCACAATTTGAGGTTTTGACAAGAGGGTAGGGTTAAGACTTTCTTTGATATAAAGTAAAACGCCACCTCCATTTCTATTTATTCGGCTTTTCTCAAACATTACATAACCGGGAAGTGAATATTCTGCTAAAAAGTCTCCATCTTCTGTATTGAGCCAAGATTCGTTAAGCCAATCACATCATAATTTTCTGTAAACACTAGGCCCTCTAAATCTGAAAATTGATTGCGTATGCTATGAGCGTTTGCATAGAAAACCTTTAAATTTGTTATTTTAGAACTCACGGAACGCTCTTTAATAATATTTTTGGATCTTGTCGGATCTACATTTATGTTCATGGGTGTCCTCGTCTTCGCTGTTTTCAGTCCTTATCGCTGGTGGTCCTCGGTTGCCTCTGTTTTTTGCTTGGCGCTAGATGATTTATGTCACTGCTGCTTCTTCTCGGATGGCGATTTTTGATCCATGGCTGCGGACTGCTTCGTGTAGGAGACGACCCATGCGTGCTGAACCCACAGGGTTTATATGAGTGCTATCCTTGCGGAACAGAGTAGGCTGGTTATAGAAATTATCCCAGAGGTTGATGAACTCAACTTCTTCCTTCAGACACAAATATTTTAGTCGGCTATTTGTGCTGAAGGCCTTGTCGTAGAATTTGTCAGGTGCGTCGATCTTGGGGAGAATGCCTGAGATGATGATATTCCTTGACTTGTCTTTGTAGTGCTGGATCATCTTGCGATATTTCTCCATCAACTCTTCGGATCTTGTGCGCATGACGTCATTTGAATCAGCATGGATGACAAAAAGGGTATTTTCGTTTGCATCCTTTGAGGTATCTTCGAAGGCTTCCACAATGTTGTCCAGTCCAGCTCCTGGGATGCAAACTCTTTTTCGTCGATTTGGGACTCTGTCGCAGAACTCTTCGACCTGTCCTCATAGGATGGAATCCCCAACGAGCCTGGTATCTTCTGGTTCGTCTTCCATCTCTACCAAGATCTCAAAGGTCGGGAAAGATCGGGAGGGTTATCAAATCTTCATCAAATCGTTTTCATTATGTATTCAGGTACATAATAAAGATGTTAACAAGGATAAAGTGAGTACTGGATAATCCTGCCAATAAACAGAAAACAAAGAGACAGGAATGCAGCCAGGAACACTCGTACAGCATAATGGCGATCAATGTCCAAGTGCTGTCGGAAATGTAAGGAAAGTAAAATGGAGAAATGTGAACGGTTAAGATAGAAGAGAACGAAAAATAAGTGAGATAATATACACAAGATTGAAAAGGCTCGGTGATGTGAATGGACGATCAAGGTGAGTAAATAATGATTATATAATTTAAATGTACGTCCTAAAGTTATGATTCTGTCCTTTAGACCTCATCCTAATCCTCCTCTCAATACCTATGCACACCATGCTGCCCTGGAAAACATTCAGTGTGTTGCCAAGCGAACTGAGCTGAACTTATCTGAAATGTTCTGATCTTAAATTAATTCAATTTAACTCAGTAATCTGATCTGACCTGAACTGAATTGAACCAAATTCAACTGAACTGAACAGGACTCAAGTGAACTAAAGTGAACTGAACCGAGTGAACAAAACACTTCACGGCAACATACGAACAAGCACCATAACACGAGAAGAAGCAAGAGTACTAGCCCACACACTTCACTCCTCCCAAGGTAATAGGTGGGTCTCGTCCAAGGCTGCTCGTAAGTAAGGCTCGTGATGAAGGCAATTATCGGCCCTCCCCTATCATTATCTACACCCGCTAATTTAGATATCGGTGACCTATGCTTGTAATTAGGCCGAGTAACTCTTCTATTTCCAGGAGACTCGCTATTCGGCTTCGATTAGCGGGGTTGTATATCGTGGCTCCTTCATGATTTTCTGATTCCGTTAACATTCATCAGAACACTACATCAGAGTTAAGAGAATATTATGGACGTGATGGTTGTCAGTATTAAATACAAACTTTGGAGATAATACATATATGTATATACATTATATATATATATATATATATATATATATATATATATATATATATATATATATATATATATATATATACAGTATATACTGTATATATATATACCGGTATATATATACAGTAAATATAAAATTATAATTATTTATTTATTTTGTAAATACTGTATATATATATATATATGTGTGTGTGTGTGTGTGTGTGGTTGTGTATATGTGTAGACCTATAGTGTTTTATATGTGTGTGTAGGAGGCAAAAGGTAAAGCTTCCTGTAACAAAAAAAAGCTGAAAGAGCGAATGAAAGGTATATTAGAGTCGGAATGTCTGGTTACACGGAACTTGCAGCAGTTTAAGTCATAGGATGAGGAAAAGACAGATTGAGGGAGAAAGTTCTGGAGCTTCCTTGTTGAGTAGAAGAAAGGCTGGGAAAATCAGTTCACTCTTGGGTTGGACAGAATAGAGGTGGGAATGTGTTGAAAGGCTGTTGCCCCTTACTCTCCGTAAGAGATTAGGTATAAACTTAGAGGGTTTGGAAGAACATGGGTTGTTGTAATAGTGATAGAAGAGTGACAGAGATTCAACATTGCAGCGTGTAGAAAGAGATTGTAAGGAACTAGTAAGTGGAAGTATGTTGATAAAGCAAAACATTTTAAACTTAACTCTTTCAAAAAGTGTGGTATGGGTGGAACCTCCCCACACATGCAAGCACTGCTCGATACATGAGCGTACTTAGCAAGAAGCTGTGCAGGGGTGTAGAACCCACAGAGACAGTTGAGTACACCAAATTTGTAAGAAGCTGTTTTAGCAAGAGTGGTAATGAGATATTTCCAAGAAAGGTCGAATTAGAAATATAGACCTAGAATATTGAGAGAAGTTGAAGGGCTGATTTGTATATGGTTGACGAGTAATTGATTACCTTTTGGAAGATTGTGACGGGTAGATAGAGGGAGAAATTGTGTCTTGGAGGCAATGAAAGCAACAAGGTTTTTCTCTGCCCCAATCAGAACTAATTGACATATCAGAAGAGACGCGTGCAATGTCCTCGTTACATGTATTTTAGTTTTGCAGTCCGTATGGTTAAGTGTGCGTGAGAATGTGTGTATGTGTGTTTGTGTGTGTATGTGTGCTTAATTACAGTCTTGCCGAAAGCAGTTCATTATGTTCTACATATTTAATAGGTAACGATATGCTTACTTGAGTTATGTTCAATCAATTTGACGGGTAAATAGTAATTAAGTCTGCTTAACGTGTCTTAATGTTGTTCTTATATATGTTTTACTCCGAATTGTGAATTTATATTTAGAGAAGCTTATTATTACTGTTATTTTAATCTCAATGTGTTTACTATATGATTGAATATGAATACATTCAAATCTATGTACAGTACTGTACATACAAACAATTTGAAATATAAATGACTATGCATAATTGTTCTATAATGCGAAGATCTACGATACATCAGCATTTCGATCAACCCAAGACATATCCTTGAAAGGTATAGTGGCATGAAAATTCCATCCTTTATTTTGTTTCGTAAGTCGATTATATCCAATACAAAGCTATAAGTATCTATTTAAATGACAGACATTTTATTTTCGATATGTACCCTCATAAACAAGGACTGAATGCAGAAAATAATATTGGTAATTCGAAAAAAAATCCAATTGATATCGATTTTTTTTTTTTTCCATAAATGTAATTAAGGGCCAGAACAAAGTAGCTGGTTCTCTATGGACATTTAAGCATTATAATACAAAAGCTGAGAGAGTTTAGATTTCCAATTATCCTGGTTTGCATTGCTGGAAATAATATAAATACTGTATCTCCATTACGTATCCATTGACAGCTTTATAACATGTTTGCAAGATCAATTATACATATATATATATATATATATATATATATATATATATATATATATATATATATATATATATATAATAATAACTTTTACTACTTAAATTTGTATTAATTGAAATTTAATATTATATTACGTCGTCAGATGCAAAAGGCATTTACCCTAAATGAGTCTACTGGAATAATATGAAATTCTTAAAATTACGTTGTTGAAGTCCATAGATATTTACGAGTGGTAATAGCTAGCTACAGATACTGAGACAGGGATACATCCATTCTTAAAAATTATATTCCCTATCCCTCCATGAATTTAACTTTAGTTTAGTATACATTTGTATAGCAAACGATGAATTTAAACTTGTTAACACGCATGGGCAGAACAAAGATTCGTTGAGGAATATTTAATGGTTTCTTATATCTAGACAGGAATCTAAAGATAAAGTTATGTAATAGGGACATATATTTTGAATGAAACTGGAGCTCGGATGCACAGGAGCTGTGAATTGATGGCGGGATCAAACACTTCCATAGGTTTACTTAAATTTTTGAATTCACAAGTTAACCCTATTGTATTAATGTTAGAAGTGAGATTGTTCATTCTCGCAAATATTAAGGTTTTCTGTATATGAAGGAGACAAAAGGCCGGTGGTCAAATACAGGTAACACTTAAGAAGAGATGGGTCGTTTTTCTGGGCTCCATCTCGCTCATGTTTAGTCCCACTAGATTTCAGATTTGAAGAAGTTCGACCCATTAGTTTGGCGATTTTAAGATCTTTCACCCTAATTCTTTGTCAATATTAGGACAGTTCATGCCATTTAGGTGCCAATTATTTCCTGGAGAGCGATAGAAAGCCTGTAATTGTAGAAGGAACCGGCCTTCGGCCGGGACAGTTTTCTACCGAAAAATATACAAATTTAGCCCGAAGGGGGGTCTAGGGGATGTTTTTTTAAACTTGATGGAGGTCTGGGGAGGAAACTAGAAACGAATATAAATATATAAATGAATTAGCAACTAAATAGCCCACAAGTACCCGGATCAAATCGCAGCTGTTGGGAATAAAGTAAATGGCATAGGATACATTTAAATTTTACAATTAATAATATGTCGTACCTCCATGTTGCTTATTACAATTAAACTCTCTCTCTCTATCTTTCTCAATCCTTATGTGGGAAGGCTTTGATCTCTTTACTCTTTTGACGACAAATTATTTATTATTTGTCCTTGCAGAGAATTAAATGCTATTTAAAAATATATGTTAATTGAAAACCTAAATCATCTCATTACCCCTCAATTAACCTTTTCAATACGATAGCGAATATTTCCATTGTAATATACGATAGCGAATATGTCCATTGATTATAGCTATTATCAAATTATATTCAGTTTAAGAACGTGTTTGAGCCACGAGATAGACGGAACTCATTGGCTGGAGACCTCATCAAAGCATTATCACATCATGAGGGCTTACAGTTTATCACATCATGAGGGCTTACAGTTTATCACATCATGAGGGCTTACAGTTTATCACATCATGAGGGCTTACAGTTTATCACATCATGAGGGCTTACAGTTTATCACATCATGAGGGCTTACAGTTTATCACATCATGAGGGCTTACAGTTTATCACATCATGAGGGCTTACAGTTTATCACATCATGAGGGCTTACAGTTTATCACATCATGAGGGCTTACAGTTTATCACATCATGAGGGCTTACAGTTTATCACATCATGAGGGCTTACAGTTTATCACATCATGAGGGCTTACAGTTTATTATATGCAGAATAGTAGTCACCACATATCGCTTAAGGGGGGTCACCTGCTTGTTTTCTCTTTCTCTCCTTTTCTCTCTTTCTCTGGCATGTATACATTCGGTCCCATTCAGCCAACAGTTTTAAGACGTTTACTCCCTTCCAGGTGTCAATTTATTCCTGGCGAGCGAAAGCGAGCCAGCATTGTATGGAGAAATCCGGCTTCACCGGAGACATTTTTCTATCGAAAAATGTACAAATTTAGCTTGCTTTCAAAACAAAGATATATATATGCTGGCTCGCTACCGCTCGCCAGGAAAATATTGACACCTGGATGGGGGTAAATGTCTTAAAACAGTCGACTGAATGGGGCCGAATGGATACAAGCCAAAGAGAGAGGGAGAAAAAGAGCAAAAAAAAAGCGACGTAGGCTCCCTTAAATCTGTTTGTAAAAATATAAGATCGGTTGGATAGAAGACATATAATTAAACAGACACGTATATATTTGGACAAACTAAACCTTCATACGTTTGTTGTACATAAGAAATCGTAAAATGTTGTTGGTGACATTGATAACATCGAATAATTGATCTAAGATAACAGTATAATACTATGTATGGTACAAAGTATCATACAATAATTGATCTAAGATAACAGTATAATACTATGTATGGTAACAAGTATCATAAACAAATGGCGGAAAGTGAGCATTTACAATTTGCATTATCTGACACGTATGATAAAGTTATGTTTTCTGACGACTATTGATGATTATGTAAGGAAGAGTTATTGGCAAGTGAATTATGACAACATCCGTCACTGGCGAATCCAAGGACATGTGGTGATCGATGGCAGTATGATGACACCAGTTAACGAGGACGAACGAGTGATTTACGAGTAATGATGGATGATGACAGTAAATGACCGATGCGGTGATGAAAGTGAAAACGAGTGATGATTGTCAATACAAATGATAATCGATGGTTATACGCTGTTAATGACGATGATAGTAAAGTATTACTATATATGACCAGGGATACAAAATTAAATAATACAAAATATTTGACGAGGATGAATAAGTGATGATCAGTAACATATTATGAAGACACTAGGAAACTATTTTTACCCTTTCAGTAATGAAACGCTCTTCTTCATTTTAGTCTGGCGACCATTTGACGATCGCTAACTTAAGAAAAACCTCACGCAATCAAAGTCGTTATATCTATTGCATATATACAGTAACTATACCTCACACAGACCCTTTCTAAATCTCCCAAGAATAGCCGGATTGTAATGAATGCCTGAGCCACAATGCAGCGAAAGGGTTAAGTAATAATAGTGTACAGACCCTGGCTAAAGCTGACGAAGATGAATGTTATAAGTGATGATTGATGACATTTTGATGGCGTTATGATGACTCCAACTAACGGCAGATAACTGTAGATAGATGACAGATGGTGGGAATAACTCACGAAGATTAATGATTAGTAAAGACTGATTAAATAATGGAATGACTTGAGCTGATACATTCTAATTATTAGTACAATGCCGAATACCTGGCGTTATTTCAGGCTTCTTGCAATGCTCGATTAAACATTTTAAGTAATGCAGTAGGTTTTTACTTTACTGAGCGAACTAAGAGTAAAACATGATACACGTGTATGGCTTATGTGGTTTATTTAAATAAGCTAAAAGATAAGTTTGGCAAATATTGGTAAAAGACTAGTAAAGAATAATTAATTAAAGACATCTATAAATATATATTCAATAGATACAGATATAATAGAACCTGCGATAGATACAGACTTATTTTTTGTGTGGGAGAGGGGAATTAGTAAAGTGTTAACTCTTTAAATGAGAGCCATTGGAAGCTTCTACGGTGATGAAATATAATTATATCATAATTGCGTTGGCGGAATCGTCAACGTAACCGAGAAGGTATAACTATAATATGCAAAGTAACAAGGGATAGCGTGTGTATTGTGATTAATTATTTTATGTTAGTAAGGATTCCAAAATAGAGAGCTACAATATTTATGGTAACTATTAAGTATTTGCCTGAGGTGATAGGCAACGGTACTGTGGGATTCTGAGCTATCGCAGGTGTGTGAGGAGGATCAGGTATCTTGTCGTAATTGGGCTGCGTCTCCATTTTCTCTTGTCTCTCATTCAGGCAGCGTGGTACGGGAGGGACAAGGGTAATATGACTTATCCTGGCGACAAGTGGAATATGACTTATCAGAACGAGCGGAATACAGCTTGTATTGCCAAGCGGAATATGACTTTAACGCCTTACACAGAATTTGACTTAAATCTGGTGAGCTGAGTAAGCTGGTGACTGGAGGTTAGCTCAGGGTATGTATCCCATTTTTCTTCTTCTCGTCGGTCTGGTGGTCGGGGGCAAAAAGGTATTCCTGGTCTCAGTTGTTGTGGTGTCTAATTTTCCCTTTTCGATCTGCTGTAGCAGGTACAGGGATGCGAAAGGGCCAAGTGACAGGTGAGATTGGTTGATGCTACCTTGGGAGACCGGGGGCGGAGTTTGTGACGTGGCTGCTTGGGGTGGGGCTTGTGATGTAGACAGTACCCGTGGCATGTTCAAAGGGCTGGACGACGATAAAGAACGTGGTGATTGAGGAGTGGCTTCTTTAGTTTTCTTTGATAAAATTAGCACTGGTGTAGTGCATCTTGGAGGTGCAGATGTTGAAATTTTAGGCATTATAATTATATACAATCGATGACAAATAATGACAACAACGAACTAGAGTTCAGGGAGTTTCACACAAGAACTTCGTCCATTGTGTGTCAATAGTTTCAACATGTTTCCGACCAACATACTGGTATCTTTTACATTGGCATTGGAGATTAGACTAGAGCTCAATAAATGTAGGCACCATAATTATTTGAGAAGTTTACCTCAAGCGCTCGTGTGATACTGGATTTAGTGATGTTCGAAAATGGATGCTGAAAATATCTGACAATGACAAATTATGTGAAATGAATGATTGATAGCATGATGCTCACAAATAACGATGATGGATAAACAATAATAATCGATAAAAATTGAAAATAATTACTATACAGGATGAATAATAATTAATTATAGATGAGAACATCCGAAAAAAGTGCATAATGTCATTTTGTTTATATATTGACCACAAATAACAAGGAAGTATAATGAGTAATGATCGATGATAAATGATGACAGCAATTCAAGGGTGGTTTTCTGGCCCCCCCTTCTCCCTCATAGTAAGCCCAATTAGTTTTGAGATTTTAAGATATTCGCCCAAAAAGCTTGGCGATTTTCAGACCTTCCGTGCCAAGGGGAGGCTTAACCTTTGACCCCCAAATCAGCCTGTATAAGAGATTGTGTTTCTGGCATTATACCATCTTATTACTAATGGAAATACTAAGACTTGCTGAAAAAAATCAGCTCTCTATGTGCGTGCGCACGCGCGCGAGCGCAGAATTTCATTGCGCAATTTGAAAAATCATCTAGTCACTGAAAAAATTTCAAATTTCCCGCAATTTTTGTATGGCGTATCCTACAAGCATCCCCTACAACGTAGCGTTTTCGTTTACCCATATAGAATAATAGAAGGTGCTGAAAAAGAATATATAATATACATATCTTTTGGTCAGAGTATTTTTTACAACAGCGTCACGAGCTCAGTTCGACAGGACTGGGTCATGCCACTGTGTGAGGCCCGGGCAGGAGTGGTGTATCCGTAGTCTTTCCACAGTAGGGTAAAACAAAACATAAACTTTATTTGTATGTAACATGTGTGATGCACATAAATAAAAGAGGATGTGTCGGATGGTTGAAAGCCACAGTTGCTCGCGCGTTTGGGGCTAGCAACACGTATTATGAAAAACATGTATCCTCCTTCATTCACTGTCCCCCCCTTCACTCACTCAACCCCACAATTTGCCGGAGGATAACAGGTTTTTCACAATACGTAGACGGAGGTCTTTTTAAACATTTAGAAAAAGGTCGAATCTCCTAATTTTTCGGCGAAACGGCCATTATCTAAACGTACAGGTGTTGCTATATAACCCTATTTATAGTGTGTAGAAGGGGAATTAATTTGAGCAATACAATTTTTTTTAGATAGACTCGGAAGTGCCAATATATGATCGCTGGCACACGAAAATCTTAGATTATCACAACCTTTAACTGTCTTCGTGGTGCGATGTATAAGGTGTTGATTTTCGGTGTGAGCATCCTGGGTTCGAATCCACGGACTGCCACATGTGTTTGTAAATTTCATTAATCGATTTTAGGAGTATGGTTGGTTGTTGGAAGGAACATAATAATTGATATTGGTTCAGGAGTAATTTATCGAGAGGACTTCCCTAAGTGGTTAAGGCCCCATTAATTGCTCTTTCCATTCACATATGCATAGCCTACGTGAGTTGCAGTTGGGATGTGTGTACATGCTTAGATTGATATGCAGGATTCGAAGTTGCATAATAAATCGTAGGCAGTGTCCACCAACCTTTAACTGTCTTCGTGGTGCGATGTATAAGGTGTTGATTTTCGGTGTGAGCATCCTGGGTTCGAATCCACGGACTGCCACATGTGTTTGTAAATTTCATTAATCGATTTTAGGAGTATGGTTGGTTGTTGGAAGGGACATAATAATTGATATTGTTCAGGAGTAATTTATCGAGAGGACTTCCCTAAGTGGTTAAGGCCCCATTAATTGCTCTTTCCATTCACATATGCATAGCCTACGTGAGTTGCAGTTGGGATGTGTGTACATGCTTAGATTGATATGCAGGATTCGAAGTTGCATAATAAATCGTAGGCAGTGTCCACCAACCTTTAACTGTCTTCGTGGTGCAATGTATAAGGTGTTGATTTTCGGTGTGAGCATCCTGGGTTCGAATCCACGGACTGCCACATGTGTTTGTAAATTTCATTAATCGATTTTAGGAGTATGGTTGGTTGTTGGAAGGAACATAATAATTTATATTGGTTCAGGAGTAATTTATCGAGAGGACTTCCCTAAGTGGTTAAGGCCCCATTAATTGCTCTTTCCATTCACATATGCATAGCCTACGTGAGTTGCAGTTGGGATGTGTGTACATGCTTAGATTGATATGCAGGATTCGAAGTTGCATAATAAATCGTAGGCAGTGTCCACCAACCTTTAACTGTCTTCGTGGTGCGATGTATAAGGTGTTGATTTTCGGTGTGAGCATCCTGGGTTCGAATCCACGGACTGCCACATGTGTTTGTAAATTTCATTAATCGATTTTAGGAGTATGGTTGGTTGATGGAAGGAACATAATAATTATCACACACAGAAATCCATTTTGGGGGAGAATGTATTAGTTTGTCCTCCTTAGACAGCGTTTTCTTTAAAAACAGTCATAGAATAAGGAGTTTGATGGCTAAATAAATTAAAACATCTGGAGTTACTAGACCTCAGACAATATTATTTAACAGTTTCTTACCAAATTCCATGATATTGGGGCCCCCCCAGAGGGTTGCTACGGATGTCATATGGGTGTTTATGCCCTCATATGGTAATTTCTATTGCTTACAGAAGCCCTTTAGACAAAAGACACAAACAAATTATTTTGGTGGCTGAAGGCAAATTTTTTAGTTTTTTTGGGGTCGTGGACGAACCCCCGGCCCGGGGGGTTATGGGTGCGATATGTTTTTTTGTTCCCTCCTATGCTATTCTCCTATGTTGAAAGAAGCATTTTAGAACAAGAACAAAACAATTATGAAATTTTGATTTCTGGGCTCAGCTGAGGTTCAGCCTCCCTTAATTAATTAATTAAATTAATAATACCCTCAAGATCTCCCTTCGTAATATATTTTTTGCATTTTTCGGTAGAAAAAATGACCCGGCCTAAGTCTATCTATCTATCTGGCTATTGCCTGACGCCGTGATACCCGAAGGAGTGGCCTAAGTCTTGTTGCTCTTAAATTGCAGGCTCGCTTTCGGTTCGCCATCAAAAAATCGAAAATTTTAATTAAGCTTGACAGAGGTTTAGGGAGGAGACTAAAAAAAAAAAAAAAAAAAATAATAATAATAATAATAAGAAGAAAATTAGTGATATTACACTACTCAATTAGTTTTCCTGAATGCCCCAGCCAGCAATCCCTCAAAAACAAACGTAATGAAGACATGCAACACTTATCTTCTAATCTAACTACTATTTCCAATTGAAGCAAAGAAAACCTTGTTACCTGTAATGCTTCCAAAACCCAATTTTCTTCATTTTACTACCCGTTCGGAACTTTCCTCTTCAACAATACAAAAATCAATCCTTCATCTTCTCTCAATATTCTCGGTGTCTCCTTTTCTTTTGCTTTCACTTGGAAGGACCATATTACCAGTCTTGGTAAGGCAACCTCCCAGAAGCTGGGTGCGCTAAACCGCCTCGGGGGGTTCTTTACCCCTGCACAGCTTCTTGCTCTGTACAAGGGTACAGTGCGTCCTTGTATTGAGTATTGTTCACATGTGTGGGGAAGATCCTCTCACACCGTACTCCTAGACAAAGAAGAAAGGAAAGCCTTCCGTAGACTAAGTAAAAGGAAAGCCTTTCGTATCATTAACTCCCGTCCACTCACTAACTCTCTACAATCTCTCTCTCTTCGCCGCAATGTTGCATCTCTCTCGCTATTCTATCGCTACTACAATAATCAGTGTTCCTCAGAGCTTTCCCAGTGTATACCACCTCCTCTACGTAGGGTACGTAGTACCCGTCTAGCAAAACAATCCCACCCCTACTCTGTGCAACTCTCCAACCCAAGAGTGAAATTATATTTTCAGTCTTTCTTCTATTCAACTGCTGAGCTCTGGAACTCTCTCCCAGAATCAGTTTTTCCCTCTTCCTATGATTTAAATTGCTTCAAACTCCTTGTGTCCAGGCATTTTGGCTCGAACGTCCCTTGATTTTGGCCCTGTCACTCTTTCAACTCTGGGGGACGCACTCGCTACAGGCAGTTCTGCTCTCACTCACATAGAAACAAAAAATAATACAATGACACCAACTGACCATGGTAATTGTAGACCAAAGGAAGACAGCAAATAATAAAGGTAGATAATGAGTTTTGATTTACCGATAGACTGACGACCGTTATTACCGAGGATTAATGTGATAAGTGATAAGTGGTTACAAATGATGGCAAATTACGAAAGTGAATAATGCGAGTGATATTTAATCTTGTCAGTATTACGGCGCCATTCTCCATTATATTCTGGCTAACATTAGACGGTTTTACTCAATTTTGGAAGACACTAAGATAATAGAAGCGGTAACGTCTAAATCAATTAACCTTCTGATTGCCACAAACCCAATGATAGCCAGAGTATGAGGACGAAAAGAGCCAATGTATACTGAAAGGGTTAATACTGCCCCCAGATGACGAATGTGAAAGGTAATTAAAGCTGCCACGGACGAAAATGAGAGAGGAGTGATGCTATTAACCCTTTATTACACTGTGACGCCGATCTGTATTTTATTCTGCTATGGATAGACGACTTAATCAGCTTAGGAATAATTTTTGGCAGTTAGAGGGAACATTTTTTACCCCATTCATTCCTAGAGGTTCTTCCTATAATTAATAAAATTGCTTACTGATAGCCTGCATAAACTGGGAAAAAGCGTCATGGGTACTGAAGGCGTTATTATTTAGAATAGGTCATTAACTAGCGATATATGGATTAGTGAAGTATGAGGGAAAATGGAAATGAATAATGAATAATATTTGTTGATACACTGA
This sequence comes from Paralithodes platypus, assembly GCA_032716605.1. Taxonomy (NCBI): domain Eukaryota; kingdom Metazoa; phylum Arthropoda; class Malacostraca; order Decapoda; family Lithodidae; genus Paralithodes; species Paralithodes platypus. The sequence goes on along the minus strand of CM064487.1, from coordinate 86,825,085 downwards.
CAATAGATGACAAGGATATACAATATAAACGTTCAACGATAATCATTATGGCACATATCGAACATAACAAATATGAACTGAATTTGTGGCAATCAGTATGAATATATTAAAAAGCGAGTCACATGCTGATGGTAAATGGTCGAAAAGTTAATACTATATTGAATAAAAAAAAAAAAAAAAAAACACGCACACACACACACACACACACGATATATATGCTTGAGTTTTACACTGAAAAATTTAACCCCGTTCTATATGGTTGGTTGTCCGTTTATTCCAGGGGAGAAAATACTGGGAGCCACTTGGAGTTGTACTTCAACATACTGTAGGTTCACCGACATGCCATGAACATAAGATTGCTGTTGTCAGTAGACTAAGTACTATATGGGCATAACCACAACCCCCAAAATAGAGTTAGCATCAGTATGAGCTCGTCTCGTCCAGATAGTGGTGTATACGGTGTGCTATTATTGTGATCCATCCGTAGAAAGCTGTGGAGGTAACGACCAATTTCGAGTGCCATCTGTCTGCTACCATTCAGACTTTGTTGTTCTTTTGACTTCAAAACCATATGCTTTATAAACCTCAGGTATGGAGGAAAGGAATATAGAACAAAATATTTCGTCTTACAACAAACGAGTTTAGTAAGCTTACGAAGTATAACTACTAAACTTTTGAATGGAACGGTTCTTCCCAATCTAGATAAAACTGCCTGATGATTGTCGGAGTGCAATATAGAAAAGCGTCATAGTTCTGAAGGAGATAAAGATGGAAACTGTTTTATGAGAAACTATCTATACATTGCAGCTACTTATCTTGTGGAAATACAGACACTTCAATGCAAATATGTCACTCTGTTCCCATGGACTAGCAACAGAGGAGATACCCAATCACGTTTAGCTTTGAACCGATCAGAGCAACAAGGCAATACTCATCAATCAACACGGCTCTCTGGCTTGTTTATCAAATGCTGCCATCTGGTGGAATGTGAACCTATTACCATTTTGTAAGATTCAATATCCACGAAGAGGCAAATAGCAAACAATAGAGATGGAACAAATATGACTATGATAAATGACTAACAATAGTGACAAAACAATTAAAACAATACAATGACATGAACATATATACGAATTAACAGACTATAGAGAAAAGACAACAAATGCATCGGTACAAGCAAAGAGAACCATAGTTCCCTAAACCTGCTCCACTGGAAAATAAATTCTGTTGACAGTTTGCACATAACGCTGGCAACACTCTTGATAATTGATATGGTCAGCGAGAGAGAGAGAGAGAGAGAGAGAGAGAGAGAGAGAGAGAGAGAGAGAGGGAGAGGGGCGTATAGAGAGAAGGGGACAGGAGAAGAGCACTGATTGGCTAATTACCAGGTAGAGGTGTGGAGGGGGTGATTGTAAGGGGACACACAGGTACACACACACACATGCACGCACACAGAACCACACACACACACACAGAACCACGCTCGCACACACTCAGATTCACAGAAACATACAAACACACACACACACACACACACAGAGTTTCACGTACACACAAGGAGACACACGCAGCCACACAAGACACAGAACCACACACACATAGACACACACACACACACACACACATACCTAAGTAGTAATATGAGTAATTCAATGGCGTATAGGGAGACGAGCAAGGTTATAAGGCTAAGGTGAAGGGAGGAGGAGGAGGATAATACCGTAGCAGGGAGGGGGGAGAACTGCCTAAGGAGGGAGGAAGTAATTGGAGAGAGAGAGAGAGAGAGAGAGAGAGAGAGAGAGAGAGAGAGAGAGAGAGAGAGAGAGAGAGAGAGAACATCATCAACAAAATAAAACAATATAGTTTCACATATCGTGTGTAAGATTCTGAGGCATTATGCAAACTAAACACATGTATGCAAAAATACATACATATATATATATATATATATGTATATATTTATACATACATACATACATGCATACACACATACATACATGTATGTACACCATCGCCGATTCAGATTGATAATTCAGATGTTCTAAGCAATATCACCGTTACAGAGAGAGAAGTATTGAATTGTTTAGATAAACTCAAGGTAAATAAAACGCCTGGACCTGATACAATCTCGCCTAGAGTTCTAAAGGAAGCTAAGGATGAGCTCTCCAAACCACTGACATTACTATTCAATAAATCCTTGCAGTCTGGAACTATGCCCGATCAGTGGAAGATAGCCAACATAACACCGATATTAAAAAAAGGCAGCAAATCCCTACCCAGTAACTATCGTCCAATTAGCTTAACCTCAGTTGTATGTAAAATGCTAGAAACGGTCATAAGAGACAGACTCGTAAATCACTTAGAGGAAAATAACATACTTAAAAGATACTCAACACGGCTTTCGTAAAAAACGTTCCTGTTTAACAAACCTCTTAGACTTCTTCCACGATATCCTCAACCTCTACGATGAGAGTAAAGCTGTAGATATTATATACCTTGATTTTCAAAAGGCCTTTGACAAAGTTCCCCACAAACGTTTACTGCTAAAACTAAAAGTGCATGGAATACAAGACGGTGTGTTGAAATGGATAGAAAATTGGCTCAGCGACAGAAAGCAAAGAGTAGTCATAAACGGTAAGGCATCTAAATGGACCAATGTAAGTAGCGGGGTACCCCAGGGATCGGTACAAGGACCAATTATCTTTCTAATTTACATCAACGACATAGATGAGGGTCTCACCTGTACAATCTCAAAATTTGCTGACGATACAAAAATTGCAAATAGCGTACTCTCAAAAGATCAAGTTGACGATATGCAACACAATCTAGATAAATTGTCACATTGGGCCCAAATTTGGCAAATGAGTTTCAATGCGGATAAATGTAAAGTACTACATATCGGATACCTAAATGAGAAAGCAAACTATTCGATGAATGGCACTCAGCTTAAGAATGTAAACAGAGAAACCGATCTGGGAGTAACAATATCGAGTAACCTAAAACCGAGTCAACAATGTTCAGAAGTTGTTAAGAAGGCAAACAAAATAATTGGCTTTATAGGCAGGTCATTTGAGCATAAATCCAAAGACGTTATCCTAACCCTTTACAATTCCTTAGTCCGCCCTCTTCTGGAATACTGCGTTCAATGCTGGTGCCCTTATTACCAAAAGACATAAACAAGCTAGAACGAGTTCAACGTAGAGTTACCAAAATGATACCTAGCCTAAAGAACAAACCATACGAAGAGCGTCTTAGAGAATTAAATCTATTTCCTTTAACCCAGCGCAGATTAAGAGGTGACTTAATTCAAGTGTTCAAAATCATCAAAGGCATCGACAATATGAACTGTAGTAAGTACTTCACTATCGACCAATCTAATTACACGCGGGTAAACGGTTGCAAAATTATTGGTAAATCTTTTAACTCACACGAATCTAAGAATTTCTTCTTCAATCGAGTTGTCAACTTGTGGAATGGGCTTCCCCGAGACGTTATAGACTGCAGCACTGTTGATTCATTTAAACTCCGCCTAGACAAATATCTCGCATCAAACCCGCGACGGACTGCGTTTGTAAATTAATAACTTTATTTTATCCTCCCCTCAGTTACTAACCCATATGTCCCCTACTAACTTCCTAGCCCTGCCACGGACATTAGTTCCAGGGCAGTAGTTCCCTTTCCAATGTTCCCTTACCCACTCTAAACCACTGTTTGGACACTTGATCCTCAGTGTTTTGGAGGACAAGCAGCCTAGAAGGGTCACTAGACCTGTCGTTGCTTGATTTCCTTTGTACTCCTTTGTACTTTGTACATATATACATTCATAAAATATACATACATACATATATACTTGCAATTGAGTATTTCTCACAAATACATGTGAACTATTACATACATATATATATACATACAGACATACATACATACATACAGACAGACAGAAAGACACACAGACAGACAAACATACAGGCAGACAGAGACAAACAGACAGACTAACATTTAGGGGTGATACAAATAATTCCTCCCAGCTTCTCTGCCAGAGGAAGTACTGCAAGATAATACACATGCAAAGATACACATGGACAAAGAAAGTGGCACATAGACGAAGACTCAAGAAACTAGTAATATATAAAATCACACAATGTAGTAGAAGGAACATAACACTTGTAAGATTGACCTCTACACTATAATGTAAACGTAAAGAGATAAATAAATGAGAAGACCAAACAAAAGAATGATAGAAGAATGGAGAAGGGATTACGTTGGAAAGGATATGCAGATAGTATATTAGGGAGAGTTAAGCTGTAATAAGGTAAATACGTCCAATAATTAGAAAGAATGTATAGAAATAATTTGAGAGAACCCCTTATATTAGTTTTAGTAAACCTTAGACAGTTGTGTTAATCTTGCAAGGGTTAACATTATATCAAGTAACTTCTTCGGTATTCTGGTAGGTTGTTCATACAAGTGTAGCTGATAAAAGCCAAAAGCTATTCCTCATCCTAGAAACCAACTTCAGTATTCAATGAGTTGAGGGAAGGCAGTAAACATGAGAATACAGGAAAGAAGAATAACGTGAAAGTAAAATAGATAAATATAAATACAATTTATGCAACTCTCGTTACCAATAGTTTAAGAGTTAAATATTGTTTTCGAAACAGATACAAAGGAAAGACTTTAGTCAATCTTTCAAGGGAATATATTAAAAACGAGGAAAAGAAAACATGAAAGGAACTCGCAATTACAAAACAAAAGAGCTATATATGTAAGGGAGAGAAAGGGAATGGAGGAGGGGAGAAGGAGAAGGGAGGAGAGAGAGAGAGAGAGTTATGTTGGCATGTCATACCAGACAGTAAATGGGGTGAATGTGAAGAGAGAGAGAGAGAGAGAGAGAGAGAGAGAGAGAGAGAGTTATTTTAGCATGTCATACAAACAGTAAATGCAGTGGATGAGAATAACAGGCAAAGTTGTATAGTGTACAGGGTGTTGTGTGTTTATGTGTGTGTGTGTGTGTGTGTGTGTGTGTGAGAGTAAGGTACGCATATTGTGTGTGATATACTGATTTGTACATGTATATTGCGTTAGAATGTGTGCAAATATCCGCGTGTGCACGAAAGACAGTTGCGTATAATTGTGCTATGGGTGTTAACGTATTTTTATGAGAGAAAAAAAGAGAGAACTGTGTAAATGAATATGTTGCTGAAGTATGTGTGAGTATATATGCAGTTACATATATGCATGAAATATACTCAAGTAGGCATGATTTTCTGTGCACATATGAACATTAAAACCACGAAAGGAAAATTAAACAAAATAGGATATATACAAAGAGAAGAAGGGAGGAGGAAACGGAAAGAGAGTTATGTTGACGTGTTATACCAGACAGTTAAAGGGGGATGAGCGTATTTAGTTCACCATTTATATATTGTTTTATCACTTTTTTTAATTTTGTTTTAATTTCCTCCCTAGACCTCCTTCAAGCTTAATAAAACACCCCCCAATACCCTCCTTCAAGATTTGGGGAGGGGAAGGAAACAGTTGAGTTTGCGTATGTGTAAGTAGCTGCGTGAGTGTGTATGGAACTTTGTGTGTACGTCATGAACACTTGAATACGGATAAGCCAACCAAAAAAAAAAAAAAAAAAAAAAAAAAAAAGGAATGTGCCTTGAGTAGATAGATAGATAGACAGATAGATAGATAGATAGGTAGAACAAACTAATAGAGATACAGTAAATATAGTTATTGAGAAAAGGGGAAAATAGAAAGGAAGGAGGGAGGGATGTTATTGTTGGCATAATTATATCCAAACAGTAAATAAGATGTGGCCGCATTTGTGTGTATATGATATTTTTGTATTTAAATGAGAGTTGCTTGGGTGTGTATTTTGCTCGTGTATGTATACATGGTTCGGTGGGTATGCATGGGGTTCTGTGTGTACGTGAGGGCAAATTGTGCAAGGGAAAAATAAGCTAAAGAGGTGGATGTAATTAAGAAAAGTGGATATAATAAAGATAGGGTGGAGCGATACTTATGTTTGCATGTCATAGAATTGTGTCAGTGTGAGAAGAAAGGGTTGTGTAAGTGTGTATGTCGGGTGATTGCTTTTAGACAATTGTCTGTGTAAGCCTACAGTCTATATCCATCTGGTAGAGTTGCATCAGAGAATTTGCTTAAGGGGAGATAGGTCGTATGTGTGGCCCCCCTTCTCCCTTATGTTTAGCTTTATTCATTTTGAGATTTTATGACGTTCGTTCCTTTAGTTTGGCGATTTTGACACCTTTCGCCCCATTTCTTTGTCAATATTAAGACTTTTCGTGCCATTTAGGTGTCGATTTTTTGTAATTTGCCTGTAATTTTAGGAGGAATCGGCTTTCGGCCGGGACATTTTTCTACAAAAAAATGTACAAAAATATCCCGGGGTTGTTATTTTAAGTTTGGCGGAGTTCTAATGAGGAAACTAAAAAAATAATACATATATGAAAAAAATCGACCAAAAATGTAACCATCCCCCCTTAAATATGCGTGCCATTTTGTTTCTAGAGGTGTGTGAGAATGTATTTCGTGAGAGAGAGAGAGAGAGAGAGAGAGAGAGACACAGAGAGAGAGACAGAGACAGAGACAGAGACAGAGACAGAGAGAGAGAGGGGGGGGGGGGGGGAAAGAGAGTGAAGGGGGAGAAGAGAGTTATGTTGGCAAGTCATACCAGGCAGTAAATGGGGTGGATGAGGAGGGCAGGTACTAGAGCATTGTCCGCTTGTAGGGAGTGTGCTGTGTGAATTCCTAATGTAGATATGTTTTAAGGTTCTGTGTGTATTCCTGGAGCAGATTTTTGTGTTCATTCCAGGAGTAGATTTGTGTAAGGGATTTGTGTGTGAATTCCGGGGTAAGGGATTTGTGTGTGTATTCCTGGAGTATATTTGTGTAAGGATTTGGTATGCATTCCTGGAGTACATTTGTGTTTTTATTCTATTCCTGGAGTATATTTGTGTAAGGGATTTGAGTGAGTATTTCTAAAGTAGCTTTCTTTATGGGTTCCGTGTGTGTATTAATGAATTAGATATATTTAACACCTTAAGAGCGGCCTATGCGGTTTATTTATATGTACCGCCCAGCGGGGTGTTTTTAGCCAAAATAGGGCTGTTTACGTGATCATTTTCATGCCTAAATAAGACCCAGAACGTAAAACAAGTATCTATCCCTGAAAGGGCATAAACAGAGCTTTCGAATGACACCATAACGATCCTTTTATGATGGCTAGTTTTCTTGCAATAACCGTGCAACGCGAGTGCAAAAAGCATGTAATTAGCCACTTTCCCGATACAATTCCTTATATAGCGAGTGAGAGAGGGAGGAGGGAGCTGGGATTCGTGTCAGTATGTTCGCCGCGGTGGTCTGGAGCAGTCATACGCTCGCTACTCTCCTGCCACCACTTGTCTCTCTCTCTCAGCAACATTACGTGCTGAAATTGCCACTCGACCTATGTCGAGCGCCGCCACATAGTCCAGCTTTATTTAACTCGACTTATGTTGCTCGCCGCTAATTAAGGGTTAAGGGCTGTGTGACGCCTACCAGCATTGCCAGAATCGCCTCCCGTTAGCCACTAGCGCTCGCCAGGGCAGTGAAATGGGCTACAGTTATCAGAGAATGTTGTTCTTTCTTTCATAGTACTTGCATTGTTACAGACAGTCCAGTGGTGGTCTTTATTTTCGTCTGTGACAACGGGAAGTATTTTATATCATGAGTAGAATATAAGATGCATTGTAGTGAAGTTGAGAGAGAGAGAGCGAGCGGGCAGTGTAGGGGGTAGTGAGTGTTGCTTCCCTCCTCCCTCCTCCCTCCCGGAGGAGTTTTTCCCGCCTGCGCGGGCTTTTGTCTCGCCTCTGATTGGCTGGTGCTTCTTGGCGCGTCATGGAGGCCTGCTGCCTTGTGACGTATAGGCCTGTGATTGGCCGACCACCATCCCTTTGTGGGATCCTGAGGGTCCCGAGGAGCTAACCTCCTCAGAGCAGGCTAGGGACGCACATGACTAACATCCTTTTTACCACTGTCCCCCATATCTCCACCATTCTGATACTGTCTCTCTTCCTCAACTTCTTTTCTTTCATTCCTCTAATCTTTTAACGTCACAGCACTCCCTTTGGGTTCTGCACACGATTTCATATCGGCCCATCGTATTATGTGCGTCGCTCTCTGAGATATTTACATGTACTTAGAATAGGTTTGAGGGTTCTTAGTTAGTAGAGGTTAAGAACTCGGTGTGTCTCCATTATTGATTTAGTGCTCTGCTGGGTTATTTAATGCTAGACTGGGATAAGGCTTCTGTTGTCGTTGTCAGCGATGTGTGTACAGTTTGCTTATACCTACACAACTTCGACGGTTTCTGTGGTAGCCTAGGTTGTCCTTTTGGTTGTGCCTTTTTCGAGTGCAGCATCGTGTTGTAAGAGGGCATTTGCCTACTACCTTAGAACACAGTGCTGCCTCTTTGCTTGAATTTAGAGGGATCGCCAGGGTAGAACCAGATACTTGAGATCTGGATCTACCAAGAGAGCATCCCCGTCATTAACGTAACTTTAATCATACCGCCTTAAGGACAACGCTAGGCTATGAGCCAGTCTTGCTCAGCCACAGTTTCCTAACCTTGATATCCCAGCTAGACTTTATTCGCCGAGCAGACACTAGTTAGGACATGAGCTCTTCTGATATGTATGCATTATTATTCACAGTATTTATTAGTCTAGGTTGTTATTGAGTTGCACAACCATAGTAGACTGTTTCGTTGATGAGGAAGTACTTCTTTTAGTGTTGAACATTACTGCTGTTGCGTATTTATAATATTCTCGTGTCAGTTAGCATTATATGTCCTATATTTTAGTGTATTCAGTCTACACGTTTGGTGTCCTGCCTCCTGCCTTTATATAATTTAAGATATGAGCATCTTATGAGCATCAGACTTTCTTCAGAAGTTTCCTGGTCTATGCTGTAGGACTATACTTCACTTTCTTTCAGATAGGAGCGAAGAGTTTATTGTTGTTTAGAGTAACTATATTGAAGCATCTTTTTATTGTATTAAATCTTGCAGTGATTTAACCCTCTCACGTTCTTGACGCAATTTTGAGCCTATTAGGGATACTTTAAAGCCTTTATTACCATCAGGGGTATTTAGAAACCTTTAGTTTAGTTACTTTAACCTCTGCAGTTATCTTTGAGTTAGCTGTGGGCAGAAAACTAATTTTGGAGAGGTAATTATATGAGTGAGAGAACTCTATTTCTCATTGCTAATCTGGCAACCTCTGCGTCATATGGTCGTGAGAGGGTTAATTGATCTTTCCATAGCTTCCCTTTTATGCATTTTAACGTAACTTGCATCTTGTTTGTTATCAGGCTATACCAGTGTGGGTTAGCCTGAAGTAGAGTACATTTATGCCCAGTTAAGGATACCCCGTTATCGCAGATTAACTTTGGAGGGTATAGGTGTTTTTGTTCGCCGGCATATAAGTTCAAGGGTTTGGATCTAGCGTACCGTACCGTTGTTGCATAGTGCCATATTACTAGTCCAATCATTAAGTGCCCTTGTTTTATTCGTAGTCCCGGTCGTAACAGCTGTGTGTGGGTAATCCTGAACTAGATTTGTGTAAGGGTTTAGTATGTGTATTTTTGAAGTAAATGTGTGTAAGGGTTTTGCGTGTATGTATAAAGAGCAGAGTTGCTTTAGTATGATGTGTATTTAAGGAACTCGTGTAAATCTGAGAGTGTGTATTGAGTTGTTTATGAAGTATATATGTAAAACTGTGTTTGTATATTGCGTCAGTCTTTATTGATTTGTGTGTGTGTACGTGAGGGAAGTCGTGTGTGTATTTTGTGTGAGAAGAAGAAATTCTTAGATTCGTGTGAGTTAAAAGATTTACCAATAATTTTGCAACCGTTTCCCCCGCGTGTAATTAGATTGGTCGATAGTGAAGTACTTACTACAGTTCATATTGTCGATGCCTTTGATGATTTTGAACACTTGAATCAAGTCGCCTCTTAATCTGCACTGGGTTAAAGGAAATAGATTTAATTCTCTAAGACGCTCCAATATGGTTTGTTCTTCAGGCTAGGTATCATTTTCGTAACTCTACGTTGAACTCGTGCTAGCTTGTCTATATCTTTTTGGTAATAAGGGCACCAGGATTGAACGCAGTATTCCAGAAGAGGGCGGACTAAGGAATTGTAAAAGGTTAGGATAACGTCTTTGGATTTATGCTCAAATGACCTCTGAGAGAGAGAGAGAGAGAGAGAGAGAGAGAGAGAGAGAGAGAGAGAGAGAGAGAGAGATTTATGTATACATTTTGTGCAAGCATGAATCTATGTGTGTAAGAGGTATGGGTGCATGCATATTGTATGGGAACGTGTGGATTTCAGGGAGCGTATGAGGAGAGTCGTATGAGAATGCATGAATATTTTGTATGTGCATGAGAGATTTGTGTGTGCATGGAGTGAGAGTATTTTTATTTATCTTTGAATCAGTATGTATTTACTAGATGTGTGTAACCGAAGGAATGTTGTTTGCTTACGAATATTTACAAGGGAATAAAAGCAACAACACATTTACTGATCCTCGAAAAGCTGCTCGTTGTAGGTAAGGTTAAGGGAAGAGGACTGGGTATATGAAAATGAATTGGGTGTGGATGGATATTGTTTGAAAATGATTAGGTATTTGGAAAAGAACAAGTAAAGGATGGATTAGTTGGGAAAGGATGGGTAGCTACAAAAATATCAACTGGAGATTCTCAGAGCCAATGATCTAAGGGAAACAAGAGGGACTACGCGCACAACCTGCGGCAACCATGGTTTCCTGTATGTGGGTTTGCCTATCCCTTTGCACAGGACCTTAGGTGGGCAATATCTCAACCGCTCACCAAATTTAAACTCAATAGCTCAAAAACTATGGAGAAAAATCAAATGTGTTTTTACCCAACCACCACCTATGATCCCAATAACAACAACACCAAAGACGATCATCCATAGACTTCCGGGGTTCCACCGCAGATACAAATGTATTACTGGTACCGTACTCAGTTACAAAGGCAATCAGTTGGGAATTCAGAGAAAGATACCAAACCATGTGATATTGAACTGTTTGACAACAGGAGGCAATAAATTCCACAACGTAACCACTCGGTTGAATAAGAAACGCTTCCTAAATATGTGTGGATGTATGTGTGCCGATGAGGGAAAGAAGTGTATGTATGGATGTATGTATGTGTGTGTGTGTGTGTGTGTGTGTGTGTGTGTGTGTGTGTGTGTGTGTGTGTACATGAATTATATTTAAGAAGGCATGTAAGGAAATGTTGATTGACTGTGAACGTATGGATCTTTGTGAGTGCGTGTATGGCGTGTGACCTATGGGGTATTATCAGTTTGATAATAACCCACTGTATATGTCATAGTCATTATGCTAATTTATATATTGGCTGATATAATTAAGCATACACAGAACAAATGCGTTATAATATTTCCAAAAACCACTCTATATTATTCATGAACATTATCATACCTTCCCTAGTTGCGTGATAATTCATAGACTGTCCATTGTTTTTGCAATATGTATTGAATGTAATGCTGATTTTATATATATATATATATATATATATATATATATATATATATATATATATATATATATATATATATATTTACATTTGAGATAATGCAATTACTGTATACATATTACATAAGTGTTAACATATTTTGAATATATCTTTCACCTTTAATCTAAATTTTCATTTCCCTACAGAAAGGACAATTATTACATCTTTGCTATGTAATTGCCCAATTACTAAATCACATTACCAAATAAATTAGAAACAAATGCTTGTTCTTCTACTTACACCTTTAGCAAAATGTTAGTGCCCTAATCTGTAGACCAATTAAAGAAGGTAATATTATACTCTGTGTTTTTGCTTGGCGGAAAATTTCATCCGTTAGCAGCCGATTTATCGATATTTGATGAAATAATGTATAACTACTATATTCGCACAATATATTAATGAGAAGTTCTGATAATTAGCAACATATTCCACAATAAAATGTTCACAATAGCAGAGTAATGAAGATGGTAACATGGCAATATTCTGTCAGTTTAGATAAAACAGGCATTAGTCATTATATAACATTGGATGATAAGTTTTGCAGTAATTTCAGCTGTCGTCAGGCTAATGTATTCAAGTTAACAAGAATCCGAAGCAGTACAAAGTATGCGAAATTTCACCTAATCCTCATCCATCCATGACACTGCTTTACTTTAGTAACTTGCCGCCTAGTCGATATTATTCGGAGATTTCATCCAAGGTTCACAGAAGACTAGGCTATGTACTGTATATGCTAAAGAATCCCTTAAAAATGCTAGCGTCGTTTTAGCTCTATCTTGGCTCTATTTTAGCTGAATGTTGGCTAACAATAGACGATGTTACTAAAGGTACCTGTAATTTCATTTAATCTCCTGACTCCCACATGCCATTCTAAAGTTGAATCAAATGTATGTACAAACTGAATCATAGTCTTCTTCCCCTTGGTTGGCGAGAATTTGTCTTGTCATCACCCTAATTGGTCAGGCATTACAAAGTGTTCATAGCATATACGTAGTTAATTACAAACACTTGGTGACGCAGAGACATACAACTGTCGTATGTTTACATTAAATATCGACAAATCAGCTGCTAAAGGACTACATTTTCCACTAGGCTAAACAAATCGAGTATAGATCATGTTTTCTTCGTCTAGCCTTTCATCAACTGTGGCTTTAACTTCCATCCAGCCAAGGGGAGAGAAACCTATTGACTGTGTCTGTGCCTCTCGAATGAAAAAGGTCGTTTTGATGCATAATTAAGTATAAGTAACTGGCAACTTTAACCCTATAAAATCTGAGGTTGGTCTCTTTTTATATAATATTACCTTGTTCGCCCCATTAGTTTGGCGATTATAAGCTGTTTTGCTCTTAACAAGTGTTGATTATTTTTTTCTGAGCGAGCAATAACGAACTCGGCGATTTGGGAGAAGCCTGCTTTCGGCCGAGACATTACTCTACCGAAAAATGCACATATGTTGTTTGATGGGGAGACTGGGGGGCGTTTTTCAGCATGAAGGGGATCTGGGGAAGCCTATGTTTTAGTTTAGAGAAATAACTAATAATTAATTCTTCAAAAATGGTAAACCATTCATGATCGTCAATGATAATAATAATAATAATAATAATAATAATAATAATAATAATAATAATAATAATAATATGAACACTACAATAAACCCCCCAAAATGCCGGATCAGCTAGTGATTAAAGCCATTATTATGTCATATCAAATACTTTGCCGTATAGACAAATGTATGGTCATATTTCGAGATGCTACCCCGGTAAAAATCTCCCACATGAACTAATTATGTACAAATGCGGACTTGAATAATTATCTGCATTAAATTTGGAAGAATTTTGAGACACTGCCGAAGCTGTCTGAAATTTGTATAGATCCCCAAAGATTGAATTATTACTTGTCACTGGCTAATGTTCATTATCTCGTTTATATCATAAAAATATATTCCAGTATTAATGCCCACGGTTGTACAAATAAATGTGTATCTGTACTGTAGGAAACTAATCGATAGGTCAAATCCCAAAATCGCACGAATCTGTACCATTCAGGAGAGTAAAGAAATCAACAACATTTCTAATATGCAGCTATTATATTATATAGGAACTCACTAACAAAGGTATTCATATCGAAATAAAATCTCCCCAGCATTGAAATACTTGTCTTGTAGATTATATACTGTAAGTAGCTAAAAGACCTATCTGATAGTACCGATTTTCACCCTGGGCCATGGACTAAACCTGATGATATACTGCAGTTGAAGTGTAGGGGGCATAGGTTTTACTGAGAGATGTTCTTAGCTATAGGATAATTGAAGTATATAGCATATAAGTACTGGTAGATATTATTAGGTATAGAATAGATGAAGTGTAGGGGATATAGGTTGTAGTGGGAGATGCTTTTAGTGTAGGGAAGAACTAATAGGGAAGAACGGGTCTGCCGCGTGTGGGCCAGTAGACCTTTTACAGATTTCTATTTTCGTATGTTCTCATAAAATTCCCTTTCATGTGTTAACTGTCAGTTCCTTATAATTAATTTGATATGAGACTGACAACATTCTACATTCCCATATATTTCATTGCGAAGAGTACAGTGACAATTTATAGTTTGTATAAGTCTTCATATACAATTGATAGGCATACAAATGGATCAATAGATAGGCAGACATACAGTATATAGTGTAGGTGAAGAGCAACAGCAATATAATCATACAAATAGATGTGCTTCTATTGACAGAAATATAGCCAATATATACAGAAGTAAATAAAGCCATTGTTTGATATAGTTTAATCATGTAGTATTAATAATAATCTAATGGCATAAACAAAAATTAGGACAGACAAACAGAGATATCACAAGTTCAAAGACTATTATTAGCATCCATGTAGATTAACCGACTAGCAGGCAAAAATCAGCAGCTTTAATCCCAAGCCACATTCAGCGTTCATTTTTCATCAGCCCAAATTAAAATCAACATGCATTATTCTCCCCAGATGAGACCAGGCAGTATTCCACGGTGAGGGAATACTGCACTGTTAAGCCGGTATCACACGAGAGCTTTTTTTAGTCAACATTCGATGATCAACATTTTTCTGGCAACATTTCTGGAATATTTTGCACTGGTATCGGAAACTAGACTGGTGATTGATGAATTTAGGATACCAAAATATTTTAAATGTTTGACCTCGTAAGCTGCCAGACCAGTGTTGAGGGAAAAAGCGCTCGTGTGATAACGGCTTTACTGCTACACCCTCATAGTTACTGGACCACTGTGTTCAGAGGAATCTAGGGAATTTTGGGTGAGTGTTAATGGTTGTTGTTAGTGGTAGGGGTGGTGATGTTAGAGTTGCTGTTTGTGTTGTTATTGGCGTTGGTGTTGCTCTTGTTTGTTAAGGTGTTGTTGGTTTTCTTGTTGTGGAGGTGTTGGTGTTGTTGTTTGTGGAGGTGTTGGTGTTTTTGTTTGTAGAGGTGGTGTTGTTGTTGTTCGTGGAGGTGTTGGTGTTGTTGTTTTTGAAGGTGTTGTGGTGTTGTTGTTTGTGGAGGTGTTGGTGTTGTTGTTTGTGGAGGTGTTGGTGTTGTTGTTTGTGGAGGTGCTGGTGTTGTTGTTTGTGGAGGTGTTGGTGTTGTTGTTTGTGGAGGTGTTGGGGTTGTTGTTCGTGGAGGTGTTGGTGTTGTTGTTTTTGAAGGTGTTGTGGTGTTGTTGTTTGTGGAGGTGTTGTTGTTGTTGTTTGTGGAGGTGTTGTTGTTGTTGTTTGTGGAGGTGTTGTTGTTGTTGTTTGTGGAGGTGTTGTTGTTGTTGTTTGTGGAGGCGTTAGTGTTGTTTGTGGAGGTGTTGGTGTTGTTGTTTGTGGAGGCGTTGGTGTTGTTGTTTGTGGAGGGGTTGGTGTTGTTGTTTGTGGAGGTGTTGGTGTTGTTGTTTGTGGATTTTTTTTTTTTTTTTTTTTTTTTTTTTTTTTTTAAAGAGACAATGAACGTAGGAAGGAAAAACACAGATAAAACAAAAAGGTCCATGTGCCTAAAGGCATCCTCAATTCATAAAATGTTTGTAACAACTGGATTTAAACATTTGTAGATTGTAAGTTTGTGGAAAGCAATTCGAGGGAAGTGAATTCCAAAGAGTAGTAGCTCTGGGGATAAATGAATTCTGATAAGCAGAAGTTCTGCATTGTGGAGGAGAAAGTGTAAATTCATGGACGCTCTCAGCTGCCCTAGTTCTACGGGGAAAGATGTGGAGAGGCGGCACAATTGAAGCAAATTCCTCGGAACAATTGCTATGAAAATATCTGTAGAAGAATGCAAGGGATGCAACGTTTCTTCGTATGGATAATGTAGGAAGGTCCTGTGTGATTGCAGGGTTATTTATTAATCTAATAGCTTTATTTTGAATTTTGTCCAACTGCCTCAATGCAACCACTCAACTTCCACCCCACAGAGGTGAACAGTAATCCATCTGAGAACGCACATGACTTTTATATATTACGGCCAACTGTTCGTCAGTGAAGAATTCTCGAACTCTGTACAGGAGTCCTAGTTATTTAGAGGCATTCTTAGCAATGCTTCTAACATAATGTGTCCAGCTCAAGTTAGTAGTTAATGTTACATCGAGAATGTCAATACTAGGGGAAGTGGGAATATTTACATCATTAAAACATATATGGGAGTCAGTGAGATTCTGTCGGTTAGAAAATTGAATGTACTTGGTTTTCTGAGCATTAAAGGAAACTAGATTCTTTTGTCCCCATTCATTAATTCTAGAAAGGTCCTGGTTCAGAGAAATTGCAGTGTTTATTTTTGAATTTATAAGATCGGGTTGGGTGAAAGAATTGGTAAATGTGAAGGAACTGTGGAGTGTTGAGTCATCTGCGTAGGAATGTATTGGATTATGAGTGGTAGATATGAGATCATTGATATGAATGAGGAACAGAGTTGGGGCCAAAACTGATCCCTGGGGAACACCAGCATTTATTGAGTGAAATTGAGAATAAAGGCCATCTACCATTACACGTATTTCTCTGTTATGAAGATAAGAAGAAATTAGTGGAACTAATGATGCAAGGCCGTAGTGTGACATCTTCGACAATAAGGATTGATGCCAGACTCTATCAAATGCCTTTGATATATCCAGTGCTATTGTATGTGTTTCACCATGTTGGTCTGTTGGTTGATTTGATGCGTAAGAAGGCAAAGAATGTCTGCAGTTGATCGACATCGTCTAAAACCATATTGCCTATCACTGATTAAGTTATTATTCTCAAGATGCTTAATTATGCAATTATTTAATATAATTTTAAAGACTTTACCTAGAGTGGAAGTTATAGCTATTGGTCTGTAGTTTGATGGATCTGAAGAGGCACCTTTTTTAGGAACTGGATGGATGTTTGCTTCTTTCCAGGGTACTGGGAAGCATGAGGTATGAGTACACAGACGGAAATTGTTTGCCAATACAGGAGCGAGCACCAAGGAGCAATTCTTAAGTACTATTGGAGGAATTTCATCTGGACCAGGAGCCTTATCTACTGAGAGATTCTGCAAAATAGTTTTGACATGTCTGGTGCGGATCTTAAGTGAGGGAATTTCAGGCGAATTAAAATTAAGTACAGGGACATCTTGATTTATTTCATCTAAGGTTGAGTTGGTGGAGAAAATATCCGCAAGAAGGTTAGCTTTACCTCGTGGGTCACTTACAAGATTGCCAGTCAGAGATTTTAATGGTGGAATCGATGAAGCAGTAGTGAAGTTGGATTTGAATGAGTTAAGAGTAGACCAAAAATGTTTGTTATCGTTTGGATTATTTAGAAGTTGATTTGCCTGCTTGTGGAGAAAGTTTGATTTAGTTAGGTTTAATACAGTTTTGGCATGATTTCTGATGTTTCTAAAGTAATTAAAGGCTTCATGTTTTTGATCTTGTGTATGCATTGTAGGCTATTGCTTTTTGTTCAGTTACTCTAGCACAATTATGGTCAAACCATTTAGGTGAATTAGATCTTTTACTGTACTTTTGATGAGGAATAAAAGTTTCCATTCCAATGTTTACAAAATCTTGTATGTGGCTCAAGGTGGAGTGTGCATCATTAGAAAAGAAAGAGGTCCAGGGAATATCAATAAAGAAACCTTGAAGACCCTCCCAGTCTGCCCTATCGTAATGCCATTTAGTCACCAAAACAGGTTCAGAGTGGGAAGGTGGGGTAGGTGATAGCCAGGTGGCCTGTATCATACAGTGATCAGAAGATCTAAGCGGGGACCTCACTGTAACATCATAATTTTCTGAATTGGTTGTTAAAAAAAAGTCCAGTAGGTGGGAATTATGATTAGGATTATCTGGTACACGGGTGGGTTGGTTGACTAGTTGAGTGAGATTAAATGAGTATGCAAATAGCTCACATTCAAAACCAGCATCATCAAGTCCTGGCTGAATGAGTGAGCCATTCAACATTATGGACATTAAAATCACCCAACACAGTGATTTCAGAAGAAGCATTTAAGTTGAGGACACTGAGTTGTGAGGACAGAGAATCAAAAAGACTTTGCTCTGAAGGAGTATTTGGGGAACGGTAGATGCAACATATGTATTTAAATTTACCAGCAGAAATTAATTTGTATATAGCATAATCAAAATAGGGACAATTGAAACTAGTAACCTCCTCCAGGGCAATTTCAGATTTTGCGAAGCAACATACACCTCCTTTAGGTCTGAAATTTTGGAGCAGTTGATCTATCTATCTATCTATCTATTGCCTGACGCCGTGATCCCCGAAGGGGTGGCCACGAACGAACCGCCCCCATGCACCTCTGTCCCCAGTCAGTCGACGCCCCTCCCCCCAACCAGCACCACCTTCGTTCATGTACTTCCTCACTCCATCCTTCCACCTCATATTCGGTCTACTTCTCCCCCTCTGTCCCTCCACCTCGCTCTCATACACCCTCTTAGTCATTCTCTCGCTTTCCATACGTTCCATATGGCCGAACCATCTCAAGTTGTTCCTTTTCACACTTTCCAGCACATCTACCTCCACACCACACCTCCTTCTTACTTCCTCATTAGTCTGTCTATCCCTCCATGTAACTCCGCACGCACTCCTTAAGTAATTCATTTCCACTGCTCTCACTCTTGGTCTGAGTCTCTCAACCAACGTCCATGCTTCGCTTCCGTAAGTCAGTGTCGGGATTACCACACTGTCATGCAAGGACTTCTTCACTTCCATACTGACCACCCTATTTTTTGTTACTGCTTTTAGCGTTCCTACAACCCTCTTCCCCTGTTGTACCCTCTCCCGCACCTCTTCATCCATAGTCCCATCTTTACTCAACACACTGCCCAGATACTTAAAAGAGTTGACGATCTCCATAGCCTGACCGTTCAGCTTCACCTCACACTCTGTGACTTCACCCCTTTCGAAGACCATAACCTTGCTCTTCCCCGTATTTACCTTCAAATTCCGTTTTTCGCACACTGTTCCAAACTCATTTACCAGACCCTGCAACTCCCATTCATTATCACTCATCAGAACTGTATCATCCGCAAACAGCAGTATAGGTAGCTTCCACTCAATTCCCTCCCTTTTCAGCGATACACCAACATCCACTGCTCTTGATAGTATTTCTTTCATAACTCCATCCATATATACAGTAAACAACCACGGGGACATCACACACCCCTGTTTCAAACCAACATTCAGGTCAAAGAACTCGCTCTGCTCACTCTCCACACGTACTGCCGCCTTTGCACCCTCATACATGCTCTTCACTGCTTTCAGCAACTTGCCCTCTACTCCGTATATTCTAAGTACTTTCCACAAACCTTCTCTATCCACTCTGTCATAGGCCTTCTCCAAGTCCATAAAGGCAACATACACCTTTTGTTTCTTCTCCAGATACTTCTCCACAACACAATTCAGGGTAAAAATCTGATCTACACATCCTCTTCCCTTCCTAAAACCTCCCTGCTCGTCGCCTATCCATTTCTCCGTTCTCACTCTCACTCTCTCAATCACTACCCTACTGTATACCTTCCCTACTACGCTTAGAAGACATATTCCTCGGTGGTTACCACACACTCCTCTTTCCCCTTTGCCCTTATATAGGGGGACTATTATGCCAGTCTTCCAGTCATCGGGTGCACTCCCCTTCTCCCATGCTAGTTTGCACATTTTCCATACCCATTCTATCACTATCTCACCACCATACCTCAACATTTCCCCACACACTCCATCTGTTCCTGGTGCTTTCCCCAACTTCACTCTTTTCATGGCTTCCCACACTTCTGACCTCCTGATCCCCACCTCCTCCTCCACTACTTCTCTTCTTCTCCCTCCCATACCATATCCAGCTATGTTTGCTGGCTCTTCATTCCTTTCATTTAGCAACTCACTGAAGTACTCCCTCCATCTTTCGACTCTCTCTTGCTTCTCGGCTAGCATTCTCCCATTCTTATCTTTCACACCCTTACTGTTTCCCTTGCTACCTTCCCTAACTTTCTTGACTTCTTTCCAGAACAGTTTCTTACTCTCCCTCCATTTTACACTCAGATTCCTTCCAAATTCCTCATCTACTCTTCTCTTACTTTCCTTCACTACTCTCTTCACCACCCTCTTACTCTCCACGTACCTCGCTCGTTTCTGTCTCTCGGAATCTTCATTCCCTCTGCTACCCAACCACTCTCTATATGCTTTCTTCTTTTCTTCCACAGCTATTCGTACCTCTTCTGTCCACCATGCTGTACCTTTCACTCCCCTCCCTCTTCTCCTCACTCCACACACCTCCTCACATGCTGCACAGATCTCATCCTTAAACACCTTGCTCATCTCCTCCACTTCCTCCATAACTTCCAGGTCGAACCCACCTAGTCGTCTTTCCACTGCTCTCCTGTACTCCTCCCTGATTTCCTCCTCCTGCAACCTCTCCACCCTCCTCACCATTCCACCCTCCTCTCGCCTCCCTCCCGCTCTCCTCACCCACTTCTTTTGTATCCTAACCTTAGCTACCACTACATAATGATCAGACAGACCCCCTCCAATACCCCTATACACCCTAGCATCCATCACAGATTTCTTCATTCGTTCATCCACACATACATAATCAATCAATGACTTTCGTTCCACCACTGTCTTATCCTTCATCGTCAACATCCGTTTCCACGTGTACCTGTGGATCATTCTGTGTCGGAAGAAGGTGTTGGCTATCCACAGCCTCCTCCCCACACATACGTCCACAAGTGCACTACCATTCCCATTCACCTCTGATGGTACCCCCCACCCTCCCACCACTCCCTCAACTTTCCTATCACCCACCTTACCATTCATATCCCCAATCAGAAATATTCTTTCGTTCTTGTCAAACTTCTCCAGGCACGCCTCCACATTCATCCAGAACTCCTCTTTCTTTCGTTCAAGTATATCCTCTGTCGGGGCATACACGCATACAATCACCCACGTTTGTATTCCTACTTTCATTCTCACCCACACAATCCTTGAACCCACAGACCCATACTCTCTTACACATTCCTTCCATTTGCTACTTACAAACAAACATGCACCTTCTCTCGCTGTTCCTTCACTCACTCCAGCACACACACCCATTCCACACTCCCACTCTCTCACATCTGAACCTTTCCATTTGGTCTCTGTCATTCCACATACATCCAGCCTGGCATTCACTAACACTTCCAGAACCTCTCTCTCTTTTGTGCCATCATTCATGCCACTAACATTCCACGTAGCCATTCTCAGAATGTCCGAAGGCATGTCCTTAGTCGGTCGTGGTTCGTCAACGTTGGTTCCGTCCGCATCCGAGGCTGTTCGCTCGTTTTTCCTTGCTTCGATATTTTTTCCGGGTGGGGGTCGCAAGCCCACCGACCCAACCTCTTTAGTCGCCTCTTACGACACGCAGAAGGCACGTGGGGCATATTCTATTCCCTAACCCCCAGGGGGGAAAAATTAAAATTAAAAAACCTAGAAAATTAAATCTAGACGTGTCAGATGTGGATGTTACTTGAGTCTCTGTCAAAAAAGGGAGAGTAGGGGATTATGCTTGAAGAAATTGGTGTACAGAATTGATGTTAGAGTGAAGTCCCCTTATATTACTAAAGCAAAAGCTGCACCGACGAGCAGCTTTGGGACGCTGCAATGCTCTTGACACAGTCGCATGATGACGACCGGGAGGGCCTTTTGTTTGTGGAGGTGTTGATGCTGTTGTTTGTGGTGGTGTTGGTGTTGTTGTTTGTGGAAGGGTTGGTGTTGTTTGTGGAGGTGTTGGTGTTGTTTGTGGAGGTGTTGGTGTTGTTGTTTGTGGAGGTGTTGGTGTTGTTGTTTGTGGAGGTGTTGGTGTTGTTGTTTATGGGGGCTTTGGTGTTTTTGTTTGTGGAGATGCTGTTGTTGTTGTTTGTGTTGGTGTTGGTGTTGTTTGTGGAGGCGTTGGTGCTGATGTTTGTGGTGGGAATGGTGTTGTTTGTGGTGGAAATGGTGTTGTTTGTGGAGGTAATGGTGTTGTTGTTGTTTGTGGAGGTAATGGTGTTGTTGTTTGTGGAAGGGTTAGTGTTTCGGTTTGTTTTGCTAGTGTTGATGTTTGTGAAGGGGTTGGTGGTGTTATTTCTGGAAGCGTTGATGTTGTTTGTGGAAGAATCGATATAGTGATGTTTGTTGATAATGTGTTTGTAAGTGTTAGTGAAGGTTAGGGTGTTACTGGATGTTATTGTTGTGAACGCTACTGGTTTGATGTGATTGTTGTACTTGTTTGTGGTATTTGTTGATGTTGTTGTTGTTGTTTTCGTGTTTGATGGTGTTGCTGCTGTACTTATGGTGGCGGTATATATGTTGTTGTTGATATGCTTGATTGTGTTATTATTATTGTAACTGTTTTTGTTGTTGTTGTGAGCGTTATTGACTAGGTGTTGTTGCAGTACTTGTAGTTGATATACTTGCTGTTGCTTTTGATGTTGTTGTGTTTGATGGTGTTATTGTAGATGTTGTTTTTGTTGTTGTCGTTGCTGCTGCTGCTTTTCGCTTCGATTGAGGTGATTAGGGATGATTTGTTTCTGGTGTTTCTGTATATTTGTTGTGGTAATGATAGTGTTTTTTTTGTTTTTTTTCCCTGGTTCTTGCTGTTTACGTGATGGTTAACTTAAGTGAGCTAGAATTTTGTGATGTATTTTTGGTGGTACTTGTTTTAAGACTAATGTTTGCTGCTATCGTCAAGTAGATTAGTATACGAGGCATATATATAATTATATACTGTATATATATATATATAGTATATATATATATATATATATAGAGTATATATATATATATATATATATATATATATATATATATATATATATATACAGTATATACATATAGACCACTACATTTGTAGACCACTGAAGATGACACCAGGGTGATGTCGAAACGTTTGATAATAAAGTATGGAACTGCTCGTAGCGTACTTTGTTCTTCTATTCCTGCTGGAGTATATATATATATATATATATATATATATATATATATATATATATATATATACTGTATATTATATAATCGCTGTATTGTACAGTATGTATCTACTTTAAGTTCATACATTACAGAAACTACCAGACAAGAGTTGCGGGAAAAAAACACTTGTGCAATTATTCCACCTTTAATATGCTAGAGGTATTTCCGAATGGTGGAAGTAGCGACGGTATTTATTATTGTGAAGGTTGTTATTGTAGCTATTGTTGATGTTGTTGCGGTAGTTATAGTAGTGGATATATTGCTGAGGGATGTTGTTATTGGGGTTTGTGTTGTCTTGTTGTTGCTACTGAAGTGGTAGTGTGTTGTTATTCTGTAGTGGTGGTGATTTTCATGTACTACTGGTGGTGACTGTGTTTAATTGTTGATAGTAGTCATTTGTCGTTGATGTGGTTTTTGTTAGTGTGGTGATGTTGGTAGTAAGGGTGGTACATACATTACTGCAGTATCTACATTATATATATGTTATTGTCACTGAGGCGAGGTGGTCATAAGATAAAGGGGTCATAAGGCGAAGTAGTCAGTAGGCGAAGTGACTAATATGATCTGGTAATTTTCAAGCTGATGCAAAGGAGCGGCTTGGTGAGGGTAACAATAGACATCATCACCAGCCTTACTACAAAAGAAGAAGAAGAAATAAGGCAATGTTGTCATGAAGTATAATCACTCATTAATAATGGTATAGTGTTAGTAATTAAAGTTAAATTACTATAGTAAAGTATATAAGTCAATTAAAATAACTGGCGCGAAATGGTCGAGCAGCGAAGTGATCACCCCTTCTCCCCACCCCAACATCGCTCTTCTGCAGCAATCCCCTCATCCACCCCCTCCTTTCCCCACAACATCTCTCTTCTGTCTCACTCCCCTCTTACCCTCTTCACCTCCAACATCTCTCTTCTGCCCCAATCCCTCGCATCCTTCCTTTGCAGCCCCTCCCCCCAACATCTCTCTCTTTCTCTCGCTCTCTTCCCCCACTCCCACCCATCGTGCATACAGTCAGCCAACAGAGGAAGTCCCAGCGCAGGTGTACATAATTCACGGTACAAAAGTAAAATATAAAACACCGGGAGGAGCGCAAAACACGGCGGCTTTGTATCCATTTTGTAGCGGGTTGTGGTGTCGGTGTGGTTCATGCAGTGGGAGAGGGGGAAAGATTTACATATAGTTACATATATACACAGACTGTACAGGCATTGAGGTCACTGCTATAGGTAGCGCCAATGAACTTGACAATAATCATGATCCCTGACCTCTTTGTAACTCAAAAGCGTCTATAGCAAACTGACTGTAAATATCCACACCTATTTCCTGGTGGACTCTTCCCAAATGATAAAAACATCAGCCCGATTGCTTTCTTTCATTGTGAGTTATAAACAGTGTAGGGGTCAAGATTATTGTCAAGTTCACTGACGCTACCTATAGGCAATCCAGACTTAATTCTACCATGGGATATGCTACAAAGTGGACGATGAGGACAACGAAGCAGAATGCTCCTTCCCCGCCCACCACTCCCTCTGACCTTGTGTTAGCATGAAATCTAGTTGGGGAAACAAGACCCCCAGCAGAATGATAACATTTCTACTGGGAAGTTCATAGAGCGGTTGAGAAATAGTATATACTACTGATACTTAACCTACATTTCTGTGTTCACCTTCTCAAAATAAATTTATAGCAGATTTTGAATGTGTCAATTGTATTACATTGTACAACTTTCTCTGGCAATTTGTTCCAGTCATTGACCACACTGTAGGTAAGGAATTGCTTTTTGACATCGAGATTTGCCCTCCTGGTTTGAAATTGCATTCCATTTCCCCGATTTGACGAACTATTATTGAATTTGATCAGTGAATCTACATCAATTATGTCAAAGATATTTAATGTCTTGAAACAAACAAAATCCCTTGCAATCTTCTTTTCTTAAGTTAGAATAAATATGTATTATTTAATTTTTCGTGATATGATATATTTCTTAGTAATGGTGTCAACTGCACTGACACGAGTCTTCCTATGGCCGTATTCAGATAAGAAGACCAATATTGCATGTCATATTCAAGATGGGGCCTCACTATACTTTTCAATACTAGTACTATGATGTTCTCATTTTATAAGTAATATTTCTTCTAGTATATCCGAATGCTCTATTGGTCTTGTTTGCAGCTGCTGCACATTGATCTGAGGTCGTTAAGTTTTCATATATTAGAACCCCCAGGTCTTTAACTAATGCACTAGTTTGTATTGGTTGGATTTTCATCTTGTATTCATAGTTTACTTTGAATATCTATGTCTAAGAGCTGAAATGTGTCAACGTTGAATGGCATTTACCATTGTTCTGACCACTAAGCTAATATATTTAAATCCAAATGCATCTTCTTTCTGTCTCTTCCAGTAAATAATGAATATCCCCGTTTTGTGTCATCGCCGAACTTTGAGATCATGTTATCTAGTCCTACATCAATAGCATTTATATAGATAAGAATAAAAACTGGCCCCAGGACCGATCCTTGAGAGAGAGAGAGTGTGTGTGTGTGTGTGTGTGTGTGTGTGTGTGTGTGTGTGTGTGTGTGTGTGTGTGTGTGTGTGTGTGTGTGTGTGTGTGTGTGTGTGTGTGTGTGTGTGTGTGTGTGTGTGTGTGTGTGTGTGTGTGTGTGTGTGTGTGTGTGTGTGCGTGAGAGAGAGACAGTCGTATACAGAGATGATAATAAGTGTGTGTGTTCTGGCATATGTGTGTTGTATGTGTTGTGTGTGTAATTCTGCTGGTGCTTATACTTTCCCTCACCCGATAACACACACCATTTCCCATGCTCCTACACGTTCCCCCTCAATTAGCATCTATACACTCGACCTGTCACCCAAAACACCACTCTCAATCCACTTAATCCCACTTCTCACCTAATAACACATCTCTGTTTCTACGCTCCTACACTCGCCCACTCAATTAGCATCTACTCTATACACTCGATCCATCACCCAAAACACCACTCTCAATCCACTTATGCCCACTTCTCACCCGATAACACATCTCAGTTTCCACGCTCCTACACTCGCCCCCTCAATTAGCATCATTCTATACACTCGACTCGTCACTCCGTATGCTCCCCATGTCCCTTGACGAGCTCTCTATGTGGCGTCTTCCATGTCCTCAATACCGACAGGCACTTCAAATAACGTGATTAGTCCTTGCACTGTGTTGCCGCGGGGGGGGGGGGGGGGGGGGGAGAGAGAGAGAGAGAGAGAGAGAGAGAGAGAGAGAGAGAGAGAGAGAGAGAGAGAGAGAGAGAGAGAGAGAGAGAGAGAGAGAGAGAGAGAGAGAGAGAACTTCGGATGGGTATCTGCCATCCTATACAAGCACACCTTGATTTTTTGTTAAATTATTGTATATTTTCAATATACATGTATCTGTATACATTATACAATTAACATTAAAATAATTAATGTTATACTTTCCCATGCCATAGCATTACAATTACATTGATAGCGTAATGGTTAGTGCGCCGGGAATTTCGGTGTGAGTATCCCAGGTTAGAATCCTTTGAGTACCACATTTATTCATTAGTTGCATTGATTTCATTAATTAGGTATAGTTATAAGGTAATTTGGTGGGTTGGTGATATGAAACTCGTAGGAGGTGACAATTACGTCTCGCAGTTGTTTTATATTGTCCTGGGTATACCGACCCTTCAACAATATACCACGTACTCATATCAATATAATTTCGCATAATAGAGATATTTACCTATATGCAAGGTCTGAGAGAGTGGTATGACAGGCATCATTAATCAATATGAGAACTTGTGGCGTGTATAAGTAACCTGCCGCTATCTAGTAAAATGCAAGGAAGCTATTGATATATCGAACAAAATTATATACAGTATATAAATACAAATTAGATTAAAATAAACCTCTGAAATATATAGAAAACAAAATTTGCAACATAGCCACATTATAAAGCAAGATATATGATAAAACAAATGCATGTATCAATCAAGAGAAGCTCCCAGGGAAACAAACGAACACAGAAGAATACCATTTGGTGGTTATAAATACTTGGACAAACGCTATACAAACGTTATCAAATTAAGAAAAAGTTACTATAAACTCGGTAAGTTTAATGTGTCTTATGATACCAGATAGTATTAGACTTAGGACTATTCTGTAGGTCAAAATTATTTACGTGCCAATATTTATCTTATATTCTCAATATATTTGACAAAAGTGAATGTTTCCCCATGAAGAATAAAATTGTGTATTACTCATAGAACTCCACCAAGTAAATCCATCAAATTTTCACTATTGGGAAGCAATCTAGAAGTAAATGGCTTGAAAAGAGAATTGAGTGCCTAATAATCTAAATTTACCCAGGAAGTGTACTGATGCATAGATAAAGCTCATTAGTCACTAAACTATATAAAGAGAAGATTTCAAAATATGAATAAGGAGATAATCCGTATACTACGTATATAATGCTAAAATATTAATTCTAGTAAATTATATGCAATTCTGGTCTCCAGAAATTAAAAGACGTAATAGTCATTCATAACAGTTAAGATTAAGGTAATTAATATTATGCAATCACCTAGAAACATGGCTGAATATGATAGCAGAAGATATTTAAGTATTGTTTCTCAGCTAGAGTTACTCCCAGGAATGTACGGCAAGGTTTTTGGGATAGGCACTACTCCTTGTAACTGCCCTCACGTCCCCTTTGTTACCCCCCCCCCCCCCCCCTCCAGTGTAATAGCTCCTGCAGTCCACAATACCAGTGTCTGCCTCTCGGCCTGGTATTACGGGTGGATCTGCAATTGAAACGTCCCCCCCCCCCCCCCCCACACTCTCCTCTACCCCCTTCATTCCTCTCTTCCTCCCCCCTCCCTACCCCTTATTCTCTCTACCCTTTCATTCCTCTCATCCTAGCTTCCTGCCCCCTCCCCCTTATTCCCTATACTGTTTTCATTTCACTAGTCCCTTTGGCACATCACTTTCATTCTCCTATGTGAACCATTGTCCACATTATGAAGATTAAGCATTGTATAAATGGAAATTTCAAATCCTGATTCTGATTCTATGTACTCTTTTCTACGCATCCATTTACTCTGTATTCCTCCCTATATCTTCCTTCCTTGCTTTACTGAATTTCTCGCTATTTACTTAAACTTCTCCCTCCTGTTCCTGTCTACCCTTAGTACTCTTTCTGTTCTTCCACTGTTCTCCTAAATAGTTTATAAATATAATCCTGTAATTTTTTCTCTTCCCCATTTATTTTCTATCCCTCTCCACCCTTAACATCTTTCTCGTAACTATCTCCCAGCGCATTTACATTTCTCTTTATTTTGTTCTTGTTCTCATACTCACATTGCCTGCAGTCTTCACATTCCTTTTCTTCTCTGCTTCCTTCCTTCTATAGCCTATTCTAATTGATCCTTTCTTTCCCTCTGCTGTTCCTCTATTTATCCTTTCGCTCTTCCCTCTGTCCATATATACATTTCTTCCCATTCCCTCTTATCCTACCTTTTCCTAGATCATCACCAATATTTCCACATTTTCATCCGTTGTCCTTCGTCCCAAGAGACCCTATTGACGTAGGCTATATTGAATCCACATAATAACTCTACTTATTCTTACGATATTTCTCTTCTGCCTTGTCCTTTAACCATTCCACTCAGATTCCAAGCTCTTTTTCATCCTTCATCTAAATTTCTCACGTTCCCACATTTATTCCCATGCCCTCTCTTTCTAAAGCCGCTGTCACACGAGCGCCTTTTCCGTCAATTTTCCATGAGCAAGTTTTTCCTCGTATTATTTCGGGACTTTTTCGCACTGGTATCGGCAACTAAACTGAAGGTAGATTATGTTAGGCGGCTGAATTCTGATAAAGTGTAATTTTTGAAGCTTCCAGACCATAATTGCCCGTAAAAATTGCTCGAAAAAGCGCTCGTGTGACATCGGCTTAACCACAGTCGCCCTTTTCCCGTATTCTCTATTTATCACATTGTATCTGTCCATTTCTGTCGCCAAGGTCACATTACTGGACTAGCATTTCGTAGATTCTAACAGTGTGTATCCAAGAAGACGCATTTATTATATGCTGCGGTTTTCTTAATCCTTTCAGTATATCATGAAGCTTTTCATCATTTCACTTTGGCTGAGATTAAATAATTTAACTCGTCTTAGTTAGTATTTGTGACAGGAGGGGGCACCATTGAGATAGCTTATGCTACTTCATTCTTAGAGGTCCTTCTCAAACTGAATAAAATAGTATAATGATAACCAAGCATAAGGGAAAATCGAAGGGTTAAACAAACAATCGATATGAAACACAATCTGACTCGTGATAGGAAGGGTTCTAGGTTAGCTATTGGGTCAGGTGGCGTATAATAATGGTCATAGCTCGTTACAGGTTAAAGGAGCCCACCTCGTTTTTTTTTTATCTTGCTCTCCCTCTATCATTGGCTTGTATCCATTCGGCCCAATTCAGCCTACTGTTTTAAGACGTTTACCCCCATCCAGGTGTCAATATTTTCCTGGCGAGCGGTGGCGAGCGGTGGCGAGCCACCATATATATTTTTTTGTTTTGACAGCAAGCTAAATTTTTACATTTTTCAATAGAAAAATTTCTCCGGCGAAGCCGGATTTCTCCATACAATGCTGGCTCGCTATCGCTTGCCAGGAAGAAATCGACACCTGAATAGGGATAAACGTCTTAAAACAGTTGGGTGAATGGGGCCGAATGGATACAAGCCAGAGAAAAGGAGAGAGAGATAAAAAAAAAACAGTGACCCCCCCCCCTAAGTTTAGGGTTCTTTAGGATAAGGTAATTGCTACTATGAAAAATATGGCGGAGTTTTAAATGTTTGCTATCACTAGACAAATGCATGCAGCTTAGGAAGGGTCTCTAGCAATCAAAGGGGTAAAATTGAGCTCAATGAACTCTTTTATTCTCACAAATCCTTCCAAAGTTTACTATAAATCATCCCAAAATAACCATAATAGAACGAGAGAATGCGTCATGGTATACTGGGAGGGTCAATTGACCACTTGCGAGTGTCAGACTGTAAGGAAGTTGGAGCCGTAAGCATCTATACTGAACAGAACAGCAATAATAATGCAGGGTTTTGATGGATAGAAAACATGTTTAATTGGATTTTATTTATGCATAAATGTACTTCAACCTTATTTTATCAGGTTATTCTGATAACTCTCGATGTCTACAGATCCAACTTCCTTATAAAACTAAACTCGCAAGTGGTTTATTGGGATGGTCTCGGACGGCCTCCGAGACTTTTGAGATGTGTATTTATGCTACGTTATGTTAAAATTACCCTTACCGTTTCTAGCAAACCCTACGACAAGAGATTCCTCTGACTGTTCCTTTTACTTATATATTATCTAGATCTCAAGTGACGGCGTCTCTTCCGTGGATTGACCTCCCAATTTACCAAGATTGGAAGCCAAAGCGTCACATTTTTCCTTTGCCCCTCAACTTTCTCTTCATAATTGCTGAGGGGCACAGGGCCCTGGGTGGGGCTTTGGTTTCCCGGGCGTTTCCGCACCCTCCTCAGCTCCCCGCCATGGAGTGGCTTCGGTCACCCAGGCTTTATTGTGGTAAGCAGGGAGGGTTCTGTGGGGGCGCTCGGTTATGGCCTTAGCTTTGCTCGGGGCCTTGGGGCTGTTCGGCCAGGCAGCTTAGGGAACAACAACAACAACAACAAGAGATTCCACTACATCTAGAATTGCAGTGGGCAAACAGATATATCGGTAAATTCATGCCCGTCCATCTAGACCAGCTGCCCTCCCTTGCTAGTTTTTGATAAGGTAAAAGTAGACAGTTTATTTAGAATAAAATATGTTTGCATAGGATATATTAGATTCGCTCAGGTATGTCTGCGCCCGATTCTACTAAATGAAGGTTTTTGGAATGTTAGATTTGGTTGATTAGAGTTGGCTATGTTGCTCACACCACACCACCATTCTTCCCCTTCCCCTCTTGACACCTTCATCCCAATCCTCCTTCCATTCCTCTCCTGACCCTTCCCTCTATCTACCTCGATCTGCATCACCACCACCCTCCCTTCCCCTACTTCTCTCCATACCTTTATGCCTCTCATCCCATTCCTCTCCTAATCCCTCCCCCACATGAGACATTTAGAGGCGTATATTTTCGGAGTAACAGTATCGGAGTTCGAATTATGATTAAGTAAAGTCTTTCATTCGATGATTTTCACGTCCATCATGACTAGTAAAAAGCGTATTCCTCGTAATTTTAAGTAGGTACATGGGATACACGAATAGCTTGTATAAACTATCGTGATAACCTATATCGAATTGCAGACTCCGGGATCATTCACTGTTAACACTGTTCATGTGATGCCAAATTTAGACCTGAGTATATCAATTTATATTGGAAATGGCTGTTATATTAAATAAGTCTATGCTAGGTGGTGACACATGCAAATTAGGTCAAACTACAATAATTTTTTCCAAGGTAGATTACGTTACACAAAATTATGCTAAACTACATTGAGTTAGATTAGTGAAGATTAAAAATGGTTATGTCACATTGGCATTAGACATAATTGCACATTTAAACGGTAAATAGGTAGGATACACTTTGTAAATGAGGTAAGCTATACTAAGATAGATTATATATTACCAAATTAGGATAGAGTAAAATAGGTTATAGGTTACATTAGGTTGGATCAAGTTACCTAGGCTATAACGTATAGGGTCGAACTTATCAAGAATGTTTATAAGGTTTATTTTCTAGATCCCCTTGTACCTCATGTTAGTCCTGAGATTTTAAGACGTTAGCCCCATGAGTTTAGACACTTAAAGACGTTTCGCCTCAAAATGTTGTCAATTTTAAGACCTGTCATTTAGGTGTTGATTTCTTCTTGGCAAGCGATAGCGAGTTTCTAAGTCGGCCTCCGGCCGAGAAATGTTTCCACCAAAACATTAAAACATTTATTGGAGGAGGAGGGCGGGGGTTATATTGGAGGAGGAGGGCGGGGGTTATATTGGAGGAGGAGGGCGGGGGTTATATTGGAGGAGGAGGGCGGGGGTTATATTGGAGGAGGAGGGCGGGGGTTATATTGGAGGAGGAGGGCGGGGGTTAAATTGGAGGAGGAGGGCGGGGGTTATAGAGGAGGAGGGGGGCGGGGGTTATATTGGAGGAGGAGGGCGGGGGTTATATTGGAGGAGGAGGGCGGGGGGTTATATTGGAGGAGGGGGCGGGGGTTATATTGGAGGAGGAGGGCGGGGGTTATATTGGGGGAGGAGGGCGGGGGAAATATTGGAGGAGGGGGGGGGGGTTTAGATTGGGGGAGGAGGGCGGGGGTTATATTGGAGGAGGAGGGCGGGGGTTATATTGGAGGAGGAGGGCGGGGGTTATATTGGAGGAGGAGGGCGGGGTTTATATTGGAGGAGGAGGGCGGGGGTTATATTGGAGGAGGAGGGCGGGGGTTATATTGGAGGAGGAGGGCGGGGGTTATATTGGAGGAGGAGGGCGGGGGTTATATTGGAGGAGGAGGGCGGGGGTTATATTGGAGGAGGAGGGCGGGGGTTATATTGGAGGAGGAGGGCGGGGGTTATATTGGAGGAGGAGGGCGGGGGTTATATTGGAGGAGGGGGCGGGGGTTATATTGGAGGAGGGGGGCGGGGGTTATATTGGAGGAGGAGGGCGGGGGTTATATTGGAGGAGGGGGGCGGGGGTTATATTGGAGGAGGAGGGCGGGGGCTATATTGGAGGAGGGGGGCGGGGGTTATATTGGAGGAGGAGGGCGGGGGTTATATTGGAGGAGGGGGGCGGGGGTTATATTGGAGGAGGAGGAGGGCGGGGGTTATATTGGAGGAGGGGGGCGGGGGTTATATTGGAGGAGGAGGGCGGGGGTTATATTGGAGGAGGAGGGCGGGGGTTATATTGGAGGAGGAGGGCGGGGGTTATATTGGAGGAGGAGGGCGGGGTTTATTTTGGAGGAGGAGGGCGGGGGTTATATTGGAGGAGGAGGGCGGGGGTTATATTGGAGGAGGAGGGCGGGGGTTATATTGGAGGAGGAGGGCGGGGGTTATATTGGAGGAGGAGGGCGGGGGTTATATTGGAGGAGGAGGGCGGGGGTTATATTGGAGGAGGAGGGCGGGGGTTATATTGGAGGAGGAGGGCGGGGGTTATATTGGAGGAGGAGGGCGGGGGTTATATTGGAGGAGGAGGGCGGGGGTTATATTGGAGGAGGAGGGCGGGGGTTATATTGGAGGAGGGGGGCGGGGGTTATATTGGAGGAGGGGGGCGGGGGTTATATGAACTTGATGGTGGTCTAGTGAGCAAAATATAAAGACGAAAATGAATAAATAAATAAAATCAATAAGAAATTCAACACAAGTGTGAGTGTGAAGGTAAAGTCACTGCTCTCCCTACTAAATTGCATTCAATTACCCCTAGATGTAACATTATCCAGTAATATAATTAGTAAGCCATCCAGACGGTGACGCGTTATTCCAGTTATGCTGGCCATTACTAGACGATTGTGTACAGTTTAGGAAGGATGTCTAGGAAAAAAAAAAGTAAAATATATCTCAATCATCCCTCAAACTCCCATAATTCTTTCCTAAACCAAATATTTAAATCATCTACTGATAGTCAGAATATAATTAAAGAACGCGTCTCCATATACTGAAAGGGTTATGAATTAAACAGTAACAAACCATCTCTCTCTCTCCCTCTCTCTCTCAGTATCACAACTCCCCCGTGTCCCTCGTTGCTCTGTCAGGCTTGATGAAGAACTGGATATGAAGCCTACTGCACGGGAAAAATATATATATATATATATATATATACTGTATATATACACGCGCAAAAATGACACGACCAAAAAGATGTATCGATTGTTGGAGGATGATGGGAAGTGTGGTGGTGGTGGTGGTGGTGGATAAGTGGTTGGAGTAGATTGTTGGAGGATGATGGGAAGTGTGGTGGTGGTGGTGGTGGTGGATAAGTGGTTGGAGTAGATTGTTGGAGGATGATGGGAAGTGTGGTGGTGGTGGTGGTGGTGGATAAGTGGTTGGAGTAGATTGTTGGAGGATGATGGGAAGTGTGGTGTTGGTGGTGGTGGTGGATAAGTGGTTGGAGTAGATTTGTTTATAATGTAGGTTATAAGAACATAAGAACATAAGAAATTATGAGTCTGCAAAAAGCCGATCGGCCCATACAAGGCAGATGATAGAATAGTATAGTTATGGCAGATGATAGTATAGTATATCCTTATAAGGCTCATATATACTATACATACTCATTCATACATATACACTCATATCAGAAGCACGAATAAATGCACATACACACACACATACACATGAATATCCACGCATATATGTTTAGTCACACACACTCACTCATACTCCCCCTCCTTCACGCTCACACACACACACACACACACACACGCAACCCCCCCCTCCCCCTTACACACACAATCACTCAGAAACACACACTCATACTCATGGTATAAAGACATTAGAAAACAAAAAAGTTATACCATGCTCATGCTCGCCCTCCGTACTACTACTACACACACACACACACACACACAAACCCTTCCCCCACACACACTCACTCAAAAACAACACACTTTCCTCCCCCCCCCCCCTCCCAGCTACACTCACACACACCACACACAAGCACACTGCCAAAGGATGAAATATAAAACCCCAACAGGAGACGAGAATAGAGGATAGGAACCGGCCATAACGAACGTCAGCACATAGAGAGAGAGAGGGGGGGGGGGGGGGGGTGAAGGGGATTACACAAATACGGTCGAAGGCTAAAAATGGAGAAACCGGTGAACATGAAATTGTGATTTTTGGTTGGGTGACTGTCCCTTAGTTCTGCGGGGCTCTGGGGGTGGAGAGAGAGAGAGAGAAAGTAAGAGTGAGAGTGAGAGTAAGAGTGAGTGAGAGTAAGAGTGAGAGTGAGTGAGAGAGTGAGTGTGTGTGTGTGTGTGTGTGTAAGGGAGTGACAGAATACTATGAACTATGTATTTTGAACTTGAGGGTATAAAAATGAATGGGATTGGTAGGAAGAACCATCTATGAGAGAAAGCGAGAGAGATAATGTTACAGAAGTTACAAAGAATAGTTAGTATCTCAGAGACCTTGCGGTCCATTCCGAGGAGATACTAGAAGTGGAAGGAGAGAGGCTGTTTAGTGCACTACGCTCTTTACAGAGTGTGCAAAATACTATCTACTCGCTTCTTGAACTGCTCTACTGAAAAACTGTTAACAACTTCAGAGGGAAGGTTGTTCCAGGTAGAACAGATCTTATATGTGAAAAAGTTTCCACAAATATTAGTGCTGAACCTTTTCAAATCTAATTGCCAGCCATGGTTGCGCGTTGTATTCATATTGAGTTGAAACATTTTGCTACAATCCACATTGTCAAACTCATTAAGTATTTTAAATACTTCAATGAGCTGACCTCGTAGTCTGCGTTTGAGAGAGAGAGAGAGAGAGAGAGAGAGAGAGAGAGAGAGAGAGAGAGAGAGAGAGAGAGAGAGAGCGAATAAGGCATACTGCATCTTGAATTTAAAGATAAACCACTAGATTTGTGTAGAAAGTTTTCGAGGCGATATTGCGTATTATGTTCGGTCAAAAGAGTTTATACTTTATATTATTTACTATAGACGGTAAGTTCCTATGTAGCGGGAGGAACCGTATTATATATTTCCATTTACCTAAGAATCTTTATTTATATCCTCATATATCTTACTTATTTTCTTCACTTACCTCAACAATACTAACCCCGATAGCTGGGGAGGGTATGAAATATATCAGGGAAAGAGAGGGGTTGAAACACAGCGATTAACTAGAATATAGCCATGTTGATTAACCAAGCCAAGACGTTGCGTATCCTTGCTTGTGATTGGTTGTTGACTATCGTGACGTTATCAGCCAAGGCGGGCCTCAGCGATGACGTCATTTCAGCCCTCGGCCAACATGGCGTCATTACACCCGCTTATTTTAAAGCCCACTTAATCTTACACCCGCTTACATGTACATCAGATGTGTATATGTTTCACACAACGTGTATTATAATGTCATTAGTGCACTGTGTAATTTGCGTCTTGATATTCAGTGTTTCTATTGATCGATACTAATTAGTATTCACGCCCCCCCCCCCCCGTATTTGGCTCGTGAACGGTAAGGTTAATCTGCGAGAGCGGTATCGTCCCAAGATGAACTGATATATTGGTAATTATAGGGAATAGGCTCGTACCCTTATTTTTCATGTTTTTTCCTCCAGATTTTGAGAAATGAGAGTATTCATGGTCTTAGTTATAATGCCAATGTTGGATACATGTTGGAATCATTGAAATCGTCATCTATGTTGCCAGCAGGGGATAAATATTGATTAGCCTATACTGCATAAAGAAGGCGTTTGTAAACAGTGAGGATGTCCGAAAGAGCTCTGAGATTGATTAGAATGGGCGTTATTTCGGTCAATATTAAAATTTAAGGAGACGGACCACAGCTATTTTCAAGGATTTTATTTTTGTGGATTTGTTATTTATATGATTTATAAGGTTTCTATAATAACATTTGTTCATGGAAATTAGTATTTACCCATTATCCAAGAAACTACGAATCTTGTTTCTGAGACCTAGTATATTAACCTAACCAAACAACCCAACCTAACCTAACCTAGACCCAGTACGTGAGATACTAAACTAGCCCTTGCATGCCAGGTACAGCGGATTCATAGTACCCAGTACGTGGGATACTATACTAGCCCTTGCATGCCAGGTACAGCGGATTCATAGTACCCAGTACGTGGGATACTATACTAGCCCTTGCATGCCAGGTACAGCGGATTCATAGTACCCAGTACGTGGGATACTAAACAAGCCCTTGCATGCCAGGTACAGCAGATTCATAGTACCCAGTACGTGGGATACTATACTAGCCCTTGCATGCCAGGTACAGCGGATTCATAGTACCCAGTACGTGGGATACTAAACAAGCCCTTGCATGCCAGGTACAGCAGATTCATAGTACCCAGTACGTGGGATACTATACTAGCCCTTGCATGCCAGGTACAGCGGATTCATAGTACCCAGTACGTGGGATACTATACTAGCCCTTGCATGCCAGGTACAGCAGATTCATAGTACCCAGTACGTGGGATACTATACTAGCCCTTGCATGCCAGGTACAGCAGATTCATAGTACCCAGTACGTGGGATACTATGTCCTCTGTAGCGGGGAGGACCTTGTACCCCTGAGACATAGGAGTGCAGACCTGAGAAGAGAGAAAGAGAGCCGCATCTCATGCCAAGTTATGACAGGCTTCTATGCTGGCGCTTTTTCTCCGATATTTGTTTAGCTAATCTGGCATAGAAGACACTTGCAGAAGGTCCCATACCTC
Organism: Paralithodes platypus; assembly: GCA_032716605.1. Classification (NCBI taxonomy): domain Eukaryota; kingdom Metazoa; phylum Arthropoda; class Malacostraca; order Decapoda; family Lithodidae; genus Paralithodes; species Paralithodes platypus. The sequence goes on along the minus strand of CM064487.1, from coordinate 86,787,574 downwards.
CCGACGATGAGAAGACCAGAGGAGTAAAGCTTCCTTGATCCCTGTTCAAAATTCTTTCTTCATAAGCGCGTTTTTTCTCACTTTCGTTTCTCAAGTATGCCGCCTTGTGTCCTCGCTCACGATATGTTTGTGCTCTTGGGTTGAAGATTCTGATGTCGAAAAAAGCCCGTTGTCCCCTCGTCCAAAAACCTCGAGCACTTACGTCCACTCTTGCTTCATTTGAAGTATTTGCAGTATTGTGGGCCAAGCGCTGTCCGTCCATAGGCAGAAGTTCCGGTTCGATTCTGACATCATGGCACACCTCGTCCAGCATTTGTGCAGTGATGTCTCGTACTTCATCATGCCGGATACAGATGAATCCTCCTTTCTTACAGGTCATACAGTGGTCTTGGTTGTTTATTTCACCGCATGGACATTTCAGCGGCAGGTTCGAAACTGGCCACCCATACCTCAAGGCTACGTCATCATTGAATTCTTGTTTATTTAAGCTGAAGCCTTTCTCCTTTATTGGTAATGATGTGAGCCAATTTGAAGCCCCCGTGTCTTGTGCCATCTCAACTCTCATTTTCAGTTCTTCCCTACATATGGTCTTAATTTGTTCTAGGCTATGTTTCTGTCTCTCTTCTCTGCTCTTTGTAATTTCCTGTCTTGCATTTCGTTGTTCCTCTTCGTCCACCTCATCATTTTCATTTTGCTCCTGTATTTTTTCTGTCAGAGACGTAGTAAGTTTAAGGGAATTTTGGTACTCGTGTGGTGCCGCCTCCACTAGGTTTATGATCCCCATACCTCCGAACCTTAGCGGAAGAGCTAATAGATCTCTTAGCTCTTGCGTGACGCCTTCCATCTCTGTTAAGGCCGGTATGAATGTTCCTCTGATTGCTTCTTCCAGCGGTTGGAGCATCTGTCTAATGCCAGGCACTGTTCTCATAAGAAAGGTCCATCTGTGCTTAACACCATATGTGAAGGCAGTATATGCAGCATGTGGTTCAGATTTCGCAATGTCTGCCAGGGTTTTCACTTCCTTTACCCACTCCGCTATCTTTTTTCGCACATAGTCTTTCTTGCATTCTTCTGTGCCTATTACTGCTCCCAAATGGCGTTGACCCTCCTTTGTAATCTTCACTCCTGTCCCATCAAAAGTCCGCACCGCTTCTTCATACTTGTTTTCTTTCACTATTAGTACAGATTTACTAGCATTCGGATGGTACCCAATGACTTCGCCTACCGATTGTACTCTCCGCCACCATTCTTTGAGATCCCCTATTTTTCCTGCACCTGTGAGGTCATCTGCATACGCCACTTATTTCACTCGGGTTACCTCATGTTTTATTTTCTGCTGCAGAATTGATAGTGCCAGTGCGTACATTGCCATTGCCACTGGATTTCCTTGCGTTGTTCCTTCATTTGATTTGAGAATTTTCATTTCTTCCTTCTTTGTGCTTCCAACTATATACAGGTTAGCTGGCTCCTTATAAGTATTTTCTATGTACTTTGCGATGCTCGGGCATTTGATCTTGATGTTGTGAATAGCTGCCTCCCTATTAATGGTGTTAAAGGCATTTGTTGCATCCACTAGCAGTACCGCTTCACAATCTTCCTCATGATACACCTTCCCCATTGCATGTATTGCTGCTTCTCCTCCGGCTTGCTGTCCTGCACATACTTGTAAGTTGCCCACTGCTCTTTGTACATCTTTTCCAAATACGGACATGATTGCTTTTCCTATAATCCTTCTAAGAACTTCCCCAACGCCTACTGGTCTAACTCCTGGATTCTTATTTAAAGGTATCAGGCGACATGCTGTCAGAGCTTCTATGTTCACGCATGGTGATGATGCAAGTTTCTTTGCCAGCATTGCTATTGCTTCACAAAGGTCACCCGCGGCTGAACCAAACTTGTTTTGACTTAGGAAGATCCTCCAAGTCTTAGCATCTACTCCTGATGGACCTGCTCCTCCCTGTGTTTTCAGCGCCTTTCTCCATATGAGGTCTCCAGTTATATTCTCATATATCACCGGGTCTGGAGGAACATATTTCCCGTCTAGTTTGGCCTCATCACTTGCTGGTTTTGCTTCTGGGTGTTTCTCCTTCAGCTGGTCCAAGATGCGTCGATTCACTTCGTGCACCCCACTTGAGGCTTCCCCAGTGACCATTCTGACTGCCTGTGCCACTTTACCAATCCTCATGCTATTTCCCACTGATCGTGCCATATCATCTGGCTTCCTCTTTCTTCGTTGTTTTGTTTTCAGTCTTTGCTGGATTGCTCGTACTTGGCTAAGAATTTTGTCTAACTCCTCATTTTTCCACCACTCCATTCTCTGTTTCAGCGCTTTAATGTTCTCATTCAGTTTTCCCTTTGGTCTTTTTCTTTGAAGGAACAACTGAGGAATGAAAGAAGCTATCTTGATTGCCACGTGCGCCAAAGGGGCATCCTGAACATACTTTAGGATCATATGTCTGAGTTCCCCCAGCATGTCTTTTGCGGCTTCACAAATCTGTAGTTCAAACTTATTATGTTGCCATTGTATCACTTCTGTATAGATTTCATTCACTAATGTTGTGAGTCCGTCACCAGAATGTCCCATCCATTCTCCACCATTCATGTTTACGTCACGAGGTCGTTCGTTCTGTTCACGATTTTCGATTATTTCTCTCTCATTATCTTCGTTTAGGCCTACACTATTTTCATTATTTTGTTCCACACCTCTGTTGTCTTGCGAATTATTGATTCCTGCGTTTTCTTCTGCGGGCTGCAGTTGTTGATTGTTATTTTCTGCATTTTCTCTAACAGGGTTTGCTTGTACATCTCCATTAACTTCATTGTCTGTTTCACGGTTCATTTGTACTGCATCTCTCACTGCGTTTTGTCTGTCATCAGGATTATTCCTCGACTGGGACCGAGTTAATATCATCTTGTCTTATTATCATAATTTCCTACCTATTCCCTAATACTGAGTCTATCTATCATTTCTTCCTAAGGGACGAGCCTCTGCCCGATAAAGGTGAAAATGTAAACATCCTATGAATAGCGTTAGAGATAGAAAGAGTAAGATAAGTTATTTAACTCACCTAGTATGATGCAAGGCTACAGAAGATCAGGCTATATTACAAGACAGTGAGTGCAAAAGAAAATAGAAAAATAAAGTAAAATAAAAGTAGTGTTTAAAAATACGCACAAAGAATAAACACGGGAAAACAAAACAAAAATATATATATATAATACAAAACGATTATTGTAGTGAGAAAGGAAATACACTAATTAAGAGAGTAAAATGATTAAAAAGACAAGTGTCAAAATAGTGCTAAGGATTAAAGAAGGATGTTAGAAATCTACTATTAGTTTGAGAAAAAGGTCCTGGTTATCAGTATGCACATAATATATCAGCGAATTATACCTTATTTTAAATAGTATACTTAGTTACTATTTCGTTAGAGATAACTCTCACATGAAATATACCACTTCAAGTCTGATTTCCTGACTGTGCCATAAATCATATATAACCCTACCTAATATAATCGGCCTGTTTCCTCAAAGCTAAATGACTCTATACAAAGCTAAAGAAACCTTGGCAATTTGAGCCGCTTTACATTCTAAATATGCCTAACTTTAAATGGAAACCAGCCAATTATGTCCTAAGATTTAATTATTTTCAAGACAAAAATATGTACAAAACTATTACATCATGTTACTCATGTAATAGTAGCATGAGGGACATTGAGGAAAGTGGAAGGAAGAGGGAAGGAGAGAAGAGGGAAGTGAATGTGTGGGTAAGGATGGGGGGGGGGGGAGGGGGGAGGGTTAAATACTTGTTGTCACTGTGTTTCTCTTTCTCTATTTTACAGTAGCTACTACTACTCTTACACAAACACACATTTATTTTTAAGCTGCATTGCATCAAAAACTACCACTGACATTTTGTTTTCAATACAAATCTCCCCCATGGATTTAGATAAGAACCATACTTAAATACACTTTTGTTTTGCCTTTATACTGTCAGGTATCATATTACTTTAAGCGAGGGGAGGAGAGGTAGAAAAGGGGGGGGGGGGTGTTGTGGTCAGCGAGGTTTATGGCTCCTTCCTATATTCCCTTACTCCGCTTTTTCGCCTCTGCTGTACTTCGCTGTCTCTCTCCTGCATACTTCCCCCTGCTGCAGTCGTCCTCTCAGCATTAGCGCCATGCAGAATATTTCGGTCCACTTTCACACGACCAGCTTCTCCATGCACTGGCGCGATGACAGATGGGATGTGGGTGGGGAAGGGGGGGGGGGGGGACACCCTAGGGTGAGTGGTGTTGGCTGGAGACAGTCAAGGAGGGGGGTATTTTGCCTGGCATCGGCTTGCCCCTCGTCCGTACGCTTCCCTCGCTGCCTGGCACAGCACTCTTCAATTTTCCATATAGTGGGATACTACCCTTGCATGCCAGGTACAGTGGATTCATAGTACCCAGTACGTGGGATACTATACTAGCCCTTGCATGCCAGGTACAGCGGTTTCATAGTACCCAGTGCGTGGGATACTATACTAGCCCTTGCATGCCAGGTACAGCGGATTCATAGTACCCAGTACGTGGGATACTATACTAGCCCTTGCATGCCAGGTACAGCGGTTTCATAGTACCCAGTACGTGGGATACTATACTAGCCCTTGCATGCCAGGTACAGCGGATTCATAGTACCCAGTACGTGGGATACTATACTAGCCCTTGCATGCCAGGTACAGCGGTTTCATAGTACCCAGTACGTGGGATACTATACTAGCCCTTGCATGCTAGGTACAGCAGATTCATAGTACCCAGTGCGTGGGATACTATACTAGCCCTTGCATGCCAGGTACAGCGGATTCATAGTACCCAGTACGTGGGATACTATACTAGCCCTTGCATGCCAGGTACAGCGGTTTCATAGTACCCAGTACGTGGTATACTATACTAGCCCTTGCATGCCAGGTACAGCGGATTCATAGTACCCAGTACGTGGGATACTATACTAGCCCTTGCATGCCAGGTACAGCGGATTCATAATACTCAGTACGTGGGATACAAATTAGACTAACCTCGGAGGATTTATGGTCAGCAAATAGGCCTAGGGCCTACATATTAGACTATCCTCGGAGGTAAAAAATACCGCGAGTTTAGTCAATATAAATCAGACTAACCTCGGTCATTCAATTACTGTTTGAATATCAATATGCGAATTACAGTGCATTAATTATGTCATAATACTAGTTGTGTGAAAAATATACAAATCCACAAACGGAAACCACCTCCTAAATACCGGTACAGTAGATCTGTTCCACAATATTAAGTGGGCTAAGAGTTGATCAACATGGCTAAATTGCAGATAATGTTTCAACATCACTTTTTCTTTGATATAATTCATGCCCTCTGCACCTATATGGGTTATTATTGACGAGGTATGTGAAGGAAATAAGTCTGTATTGAAGATATACATTAAAGATTCCGTGGTAAACGTAGCCTAGGCTTGGACCCAAATAACGATGGTATAAAACCCTTACCCTGTGTGTAGTGGAGATTAATGGTCTGCAGCCATATCAACACAATGCCGCTGGAAGCTCCGTTCATAATCCCGTTAAATAGACGATATTGTAGGTGTTTTCATAAAGCAAAAACACTTCACTATTCATTGAACAACAGTTCCACCACTTCAAATATGGGCGACACTGAGATGTTATAAACACCAAGGACGATAATAATAAATAAATTAATGTGACGTCATAGAGGGATTGGGAAACAAAAGAGGCTCATTATATGGACTGATGTGTATTTCTATAGCCATTCAAATATTGCGAACATTTGTGACGTCACCGTCTAGACACCTGTACCGAGGCCACCGAGAGTACCAGGCCGCGTCGACCATACTGTGATGTCAGCAAGGTGGTGCTACATTCACGGACCGCTCTGTCTCCCAAGTCTATAATTACTCTCCCTTTTATATTTTATCAGTTTAGTTTTAAATTAAAGTACACATAAAACTATATTTATCTTTTTCTGTGTACGCAAAATTATATTATTATATATTATTATGCCGATATTATAACAACATACTTTGGTATTTACTGCAAATTACACTCATACCTTGAAAAAGTATGTGTATAAGATGAAAACGTATTACAAATATATCACTATTACTTTTTTCCTATTGGAAAATATAATACAAAATTCTATTATATATTACTATATTTTATACACAGCCAATAAAGAGAGCCTTACTGGAGAGCCAATATAAGCGACATCCACTATTATTTGTGAAAAAATACATATAAGTAACTAACTAAATGTATTACTATATAAATTAATATAAACATATAATTAATGTAACACACAAACACACACACATAAAGGAATGACCTTTGTACTAGGCCTAATCCAATCTCCGTTCCGTTCCGGGATTATACTTTTTAAATCCAATTCCCTTACTTAACCACACCTGCAGACACACTCACAATCACAATCACACACACACCTGCAGTCACACACACACACACACACTCACAAACACACACACTCAATACAATAATTATACAATACAGTACCGGTACACATAGTCTATTTGTCTAGGGTTTGAAGCTTTCTCTTCATGCCAACATTCTTATTAGCTCTGGTAGCTGCTGGGATGTTATTTTCTTTTGCACAGTAATTATTTAATATTGCATTTGTAGAAGTATATATCCCCATACTTTCTATTTTGTCGGTGTTATGACCATTTTCACACATATCATTAGGGAACAGGAGATCAACATCTGCTAAAGCCGTAACTGTGTGCTGTGTTGCTATATTTCTTTGGCTAGTAGCATTTCGAAAGGCAGGAAGTTGAACAAGTTTTTTAATAACAATATAGTTATACATGACCATGTTGGCTGTCACACTAGTTGGGTAAATAAGAGAACCTCTGCTAATTCCAGCAATGTCACTTTGATTTTCAGGGATGTCTTCACCACTATCTGAACACGTAATAATTTCTTTACATGAATTACATTTCATTTTCTTTATCACAGAGTAACAACAATAGCCAGCTAAATAAACTACACTGGGATGATGTCTTTACACCTGTCAATATCCTCCTTACAAACTTCAACATTCGTATGACATAAACCAAAATAAATTTCCTCATCTGTTTTTACTTCTTCATAATTAATGTCTTCACAATTCCTTAACATGACCTTCTTGTCGAGTATGGGTAAACATAGTTTTAATATAGGCTACTTATAAAGTATTTAGAAGGGGGAAATAATTTGGAAACACAGCGCGATCTTCCCCATATCTCACTCAAATGTATACTGACCTGTGAGGGTAGTGCGAAAATTAACCCTACCTTTGCCTACATCACAGAATTTAAAGGTCCCATCTGTGCGGCCTGGTACTCTCGGTGGCCTCGCCTGTACAGTGACGTACTCCCGCAACAGCCAATCATATCCCAACATCGTTCGTGACGTCACACCCAGTTTATTGACCAATAGAATATCAGTTTACAACTCTACTCGCCTCCACTCGTCCGACTCGTCGTCCATCAGCTGAGCTGAGAAATTGTAGAAAGTGAGTCCACAGATGCTCTCTAATTATTCATTTAACAAGTATAGTTTCCATTTATATTATACTACGAAGCAACATACATAATACATATATATATGTACAAACAAAAAATATGCTATAACACTGCCCAGTTCTTGAGATATAATGCATACCGTTAGTTACGCAGGAATATACCTACCCTTTTGCTATTAACCTAAAGGTAATAATGGACAAACAAATAAACATGAAATAAAATAATAATTGATATGTAAAACATATGACTGTTTTCTCACGTAACATTTCTTATTTTTTTGCGAAACCGGTATCTAATCATATTAATGAACATTGAGCGATTCTTTTTTTAGTATTATAACTCCTCTAAAACGTCCTAAAATAATACTATAAACAATAATTTTAAAACATAATAAAAATTATGAATAATAGAAATGGAAGTGTCGTTATTTACAATATGTGTACAAAGGAGTACAGAGGAAAACAAACAACAACATATCTATTGAACCTTGCGAGGCTGCTTGTAAGCAAACAACCAACATTTTATAAACATGTTTACAATTTTGCACTCTACTGATAAGACTGATAAACGGGGCAAATATATTATACTATACAGTATATATTATACTATACAGTATATATTATACTATACAGTATATATTATACTATATTATACTATACAGTATATATTATACTATATTATACTATACAGTATATATTATACTATACAGTATATATTATACTATACAGTATATATTATACTATATTATACTATACAGTATATATTATACTATACAGTATATATTATACTATATTATACTATACAGTATATTATACTATACAGTATATATTATACTATACAGTATATATTATACTATATATAATACTATACAGTATATATTATACTATACAGTATATATTATACTATATTATACTATACAGTATATATTATACTATATTATACTATACAGTATATATTATACTATATTATACTATACAGTATATATTATACTATACAGTATATATTATACTATACAGTATATATTATACTATATATACTATACATTATATATTATACTATACAGTATATATTATACTATATTATACTATACAGTATATATTATACTATACAGTATATATTATACTATTATACTATACAGTATATATTATACTATACAGTATATATTATACTATACAGTATATATTATACTATATTATACTATACAGTATATATATATATACTATACAGTATATATTATACTATACAGTATATATTATACTATATTATACTATACAGTATATATTATACTATACAGTATATATGATACTATATTTACTATACAGTATATATTTATTTACTATACAGTATATATTTATTTACTATACAGTATATATTATACTATATTATACTATACAGTATATATTATACTATACAGTATATATTATACTATACAGTATATATTATACTATACAGTATATATTATACTATATTATACTATACAGTATATATTATACTATATTATACTATACAGTATATATTATACTATACAGTATATATTATACTATACAGTATATATTATACTATACAGTATATATTATACTATATTATACTATACAGTATATATTATACTATACAGTATATATTATACTATATTATACTATACAGTATATATTATACTATAATATACTATACTGTATCTATTATACTACAGAATATATTATACTATACAGTATATATTATACTATACAGTATATATTATACTATACAGTATATATTATACTATACAGTATAAATTATATATATTATACAATACAATATATATTATACTATATTATACTATACAGTATATATTATACTATATTATACTATACAGTATATATTATACTATACAGTATATATTATACTATACAGTATATATTATACTATACAGTATATATTATACTATATTATACTATACAGTATATATTATACTATACAGTATATATTATACTATATTATACTATACAGTATATATTATACTATATTATACTATACAGTATATATTATACTATACAGTATATATTATACTATACAGTATATATTATACTATACAGTATATTATACTATACAGTATATATTATACTATACAGTATATATTATACTATACAGTATATATTATACTATATTATACTATACAGTATATATTATACTATACAGTATATATTATACTATACAGTATATATTATACTATATTATACTATACAGTATATATTATACTATATTATACTATACAGTATATATTATACTATACAGTATATATTATACTATACAGTATATATTATACTATACAGTATATATTATACTATATTATACTATACAGTATATATTATACTATACAGTATATATTATACTATATTATACTATACAGTATATATTATACTATATTATACTATACAGTATATATTATACTATATTATACTATACAGTATATATTATACTATACAGTATATATTATACTATACAGTATATATTATACTATACAGTATATATTATACTATACAGTATATATTATACTATACAGTATATATTATACTATACAGTATATATTATACTATATTATACTATACAGTATATATTATACTGTATTATACCATTGAGTATATTTTATTCTATAAAGTATATGTTATGCTATACAGTATATATTTACTATACAGTATATATTATACTATATTATACTATACAGTATATATTATACTATACAGTATATATTATACTATATTATACTATACAGTATATATTATACTATATTATACTATACAGTATATATTATACTATACAGTATATATTATACTATACAGTATATATTATAGTATACAGTATATATTATAGTGTACAGTATATATTATACTATATTATACTATACAGTATATTATTGGATTATTGGATTGTTATACTATACAGTATATTATTGGATTATTGGATTGTTATACTATACAGTATATTATTGGATTGTTATACTATACAGTATATTATACTATATTATACTATACAGTATATATTATACTATATCTTATACTATACAGTATATATTATAGTATACAGTATATATTATACTATACAGTATATATTATAGTATACAGTATATATTATACTATATATACTATACAGTATATATTATACTATACAGTATATATTATACTATATTATACTATACAGTATATATATACTATATTATACTACAGTATATAATATACTATATTATACTATACAGTATATATTATACTATACAGTATATATTATACTATACAGTATATATTATACTATACAGTATATATTATACTATATTATACTATACAGTATATATTATACTATACAGTATATATTATACTATATTATACTATACAGTATATATTATACTATATTATACTATACAGTATATATTATACTATACAGTATATATTATACTATACAGTATATATTATACTATACAGTATATTATACTATACAGTATATATTATACTATACAGTATATTTATACTAACAGTATATATTATACTATATTATACTATACAGTATATATTATACTATACAGTATATATTATACTACAGTATATTATACTATACAGTATATATTATACTATATACTATACAGTATATATTATATATTATACTATACAGTATATATTATACTATACAGTATATATATACTATACAGTATATATTATACTATACAGTATATTATTGGATTATACTATACAGTATATTATTATACGATACAGTATATATTATACTATATTATACTATACAGTATATATTATACTATATTATACTATCAGTATATATTATACTATACAGTATATTATACTATACAGTATATATTATACTATACAGTATATTATTGGATTATTATACTATACAGTATATTATACTATACAGTATATATTATACTATACAGTATATATTATACTATTATTACTATACAGTATATATTATACTATATTATACTTACAGTATATTATACTATACAGTATATATTATACTATACAGTATATATTATACTATACAGTATATTCCTATATTATACTATACAGTATATTATTGGATTATTATACTATACAGTATATTATACTTATATACTACAGTATATATTATACTATATTATACTATACAGTATTATACTATACGTATATATTATACTATACAGTATATATTATACTATACAGTATATATTATACTATACAGTATATATTATACTATACAGTATATTATACTATACTATATTATACTATACTATACTATACTATATTATACTATATTATACTATACTATATTATACTATACAGTATATTATACTATACAGTATATATATATTATACGTATATATTATATATTATACTATACAGTATATTATACTATACAGTATATCTATACTCTATTATACTATACAGTATATATTATACTATATTATACTATACAGTATATATATACTATACAGTATATATTATACTATACAGTATTATACTATACAGTATATATTATACTATATTATACTATACAGTATATATTATACTATACAGTATATATATACTATACAGTATATAATATACTATTATACTATACAGTATATATACTATACAGTATATTATACTATACAGTATATATTATACTATATATACTATACAGTATATATTATACTATACAGTATATATACTATATTATACTATACAGTATATATTATACTATACAGTATATATACTATATTATACTATACAGTATATATTATACTATATACTACAGTATATTACTATATCACTATACAGTATATATTATACTATACAGTATATACTATATTATACTATACAGTATATATTATACAGTATATTATACTATACAGTATATATTATACTATATTATACTATACAGTATATATTATACTATACAGTATATATTATACTATATTATACTATACAGTATATTATACTATATTATACTATACAGTATATATTATACTATACAGAATAAAATATACTATACAGTATATATTATACTTTACTGTATATATTATTCTATACAGTATATACTATACAGTATATTTATACTATACAGTATATATACTATACAGTATATATTATACTATACAGTATATTTATACTATACAGTATATATTATACTATACAGTATAATATATACTATACAGTATATATTATACTATACAGTATATATTATACTATACAGTATAATATATACTATACAGTATATATTATACTATACAGTATATATTATACTATACAGTATAATATATACTATACAGTATATATTATACTATACAGTATATATTATATCTGTGTGAATCTTCTTAAATGTAAATAGTTGTACCTATCCGGCCATTCCTGCTTCGAGGTATTAGTGTAATCTAAACTGTTACATGCCTCATGATTTATGTTCATATCTCGTCATAGTAGCTATCTATATCAAGAGAGAGAGAGCGAGAGATAGAGAGAGATAGAGGGAGAGGGAGAGAGAGAGAGAGGGGGGGGGGGGAGTGGGAGGGAACTGGGGGTGATAACTACTCTCGCTTGGGGAGTTTCCATTCTCCCCCGGTGATTGGTTGTGAAGCTCTCTCTCTTACTCACTCACTCTCACTCTCTCTCTCTCATTCTCTCCCCTTCAATACATATACAGTACTATGAGGTTTAATTCTAGTTTCGCTTTCACAGCATACTCATAAATTTCTATGGCTACTTTAGAGTTGTCATATACCATACTTAATTCCTATATATGTCCAAAGCGGCGGAAATGCATTATAAGGAATTATACCTACTGTAAACAAAAATAATATTTTCTCCCCATATGCGGCACCATAGCTATTACATAATACTAGGTTAGGTTAGGTAAGGTTGTTAGGTTAGGCTAATGTCGTTAATGTAGTTTATTATCATTATATTACGTCTTTTACCCAGCAAATTCAGCAATTTCCCTGATCTTCATAGTTGGTCGGGAAGCTATGCCTTTACAACGGCGCCTCCCTTTTGTCGCTGTGTACGTGAAACTAGAATTTTACCTACTATGATAATCAACTCCAATAATATCCGGTTCCCCCTGTTCTTCCTTTCATCTGTATTAATTTACCTAATAATCTTAACTAATTACTCATTTATTACCCATTATTCCTTCCCTCCTACTCTTTCATCTACTATTTCCTGTATACTTGTCATTATCTCTCCCTCTCAATTCTCTCCTACAATAATGTTTTCTTTCTTTTATGTTCACTTTATCTTTCCTCAGTATTTTGTTTGTAGTTATACAGTATTACTTCCTGTTTCTCTTCAGCCTTCTTCCTCCTTTGCTTAATTCATTCTATTTCCACTCCAATTTTTGTTCTAGAAACCCTTGTTATTATTCTCATAGATACTTATCCATAATATGCTTTATTCATAACTCTTATTCCTATTATCTTAAGGTAACGTTCAACAAGACTACATCGACCTTATTTACCATGTTTTTTGTGTTTTTCTTCAAGGAATATAGTGTTTCATAGTTGTTTTGCATGGTTTGAGTGGAGGATTCGCATAAACTTACCCATTATCTATCAATCTGAAGATACAGCGTCAAATTGCGCCATGTATTGGGTGAATCGCGCTTTTACAGTAGGTAAGGGAAATTGTGGGGAAAATTGGATACAGATGGGTTGAGGGGGGCGTTGACCCCCCCCCCCTCACCCCCCTAGATTTATTGTCATCCTCATATATGTAGATCTGTATGGGGGCAAAAACAGATTGCCGGTATTTCATTTTTGTGAGTAACGCTCACGCCATTTATTGGGTGAATCGCACCCACCGCATCATTCAAAACAAGAAAGAGTCAAGTCGAAGGATTCATTGGACGCAATGCTTTGTTTACGGTCGGGACTTATTATTTTCGTGTTATTTTTCGGTGTAATCGGATTTTTTCAAGTGTCGATAACGACATTCCTCCATGCCGACTATAATGAGAAAAATATGGCGAGTCTATTGGTCCCTATTTTCCCTAATAAATTGTTTCTAATAGGGCGGATGTAGTGTCCTTGAAGATTATCTAATATTTAACTTGTGAATGTGGGCTGCAGCAGTATATTATACACGAATGATATATTAGAAATAGTGAACATTAATAACAGAAGCGGGTTGGTTCGGTATGTATGAATTAAAGAAATTATTTAATATATCACGTCATAGAGCTAGAATTACCTACATACTGTAGTGTAGACCGTAAATTGTGACACTTACTTCTGCGGGTAGGTGTCCTGTATTAAGGAGGGTCCGTACTTCACTATGAGCTCCTCAACCTACTTCACAACACTGAACGGATTTCTAGCTTGGAGAACTGTAGCTTGAGATATAATTATAGGATCCCTCTCTTCACAGTTGGACACCATTTTGAGTCCAACTTCCGCTGTATCCCAGAGGACACAATCGTTCCTCTTCTTCATTAATGAGTATTATGCTCTAATGATTAAGATTTATATAACCTTCTACATAATAATTCCGCAATTCTACATCTAGCTACCTGTTATAGCCAATGCCTCTGAATTAATTAAGTGATTTGACAGAAAGAGACTGGGAGTCAAAATGGCGGCCATTAACCTGACTCCCCTAGACCCTCTTTACAACTACACTGTTTACCTAGGTGCCTTCGCGGTTGTTTCTGAGGGCCAAAAACGCTTGTCGGGTAATTGGCCTATTTGTTCCTATTGATTCGTTTTCTAGTGCTTCGAGACTCTTGATTTCAATTTCTAAAATGTAAGATACACAAAACGGTTTGAAGATTTGCCTTGCTTTAAATGTTTACCTTTAATTTATTTAGTTATAATATACAGTAGGTTACGCGTAAAGTCACTGTCACTAATTATGTCATTACAGTTTTGAAACTATGTCATACTTATAAAACACATGTATTGGTATTTTCACTTAAAAACCTGATATGAGTCGTTCGAGCGCTCTATATGGGTCATAACTACTAAAAAAATAGAACTTGCGAGTGTGAAGTCGTCAGAAAATAAATATCGATGGCTTTAAAAAAACAAAAAACAAAAAAGTGATATTACAGTGATTTTATGTAAAGGACAATAAGCCGAAAAGCATAGACACAATTGACTGCAAAATAACATATTGTACAGTCGTGGGCAGGAATGTCTAGACCATTTTTAAAGGAGCAAATATTAATAGACTGACAAAGTAATGAGTAACTAGATTGGGTCACTTGAGTCGGATTGCTGGCTTTCTCTAATTAATGCTCACCACCTCGTGTATATCAAACAGTGGTGTTCTAGTACCCACTGTAATGTACAATCAACATCAATATTTCCCCGAAAACTTTGATGATAATTTGCGAGACCATTAGAGGGAGGGGCATTGTCTTGACATGTTTACAGTGTGACATAATTACTGTAGTACTAGACTTGGCCTTTTAGAATCTCATGAAGACTGTCAAGGAAGAGGTATATTAACTTAAAGAATACACTGTTTATGATCAAGGACCTGTTGATTTTGTCTGTGCATTCAAAGACTATAATTCCTATCCAAGAAGCAAATCTCCATAATGCAAATAATGGGTAAAGAACGGATGAGGATATGCATTAAAGTTGGAGATAGTATTTTAAGTTAAGGTTGAGCATTAGTGTCAGTGTAGAGTCATGAGGTATAATGAGTACTGTACATACTCATTTTAATCTTTGAACCATTAAATTAAAGTTCTGAATCATCCAATATATATTAAACCAGCATAGTGCCTCGTTTGGATTGAATAGAGGTTCAACTTGGTTCTTAGCAATTATGGCCCACTGCTGTATAGCATAGTAAAGTTAGAGGGTTCACGCTAGGCTGTCCATGGCTGCGACATTCATATCCATATCATTGCCCATTGGAGCCTGTGGTGCATAGCACGGGTTAGTATCCAGCCTTGTACACAGGGGCTAGTGCATAATTATTATTCTGATAAACTCAGCTTACCTTCCGCAATGGGACATTACTATGTTCCCTAACTACAGTTGAACGAGGCGTTAAGAGACTTGCTTTAATGTCTTGTCCTGTCCAGCAAATGAATCCAAGTACTTTTGATAAATCTATAATAAATATACTTTATTATGTGATGGTTTTGGAAATATCCTATATTTACCAGGATATTGGGAGGTTTGACGTACCTCCCAACCTACCAAATAGGAAAACCTACTATTTGGTAGTAGTCTTGGAAAATCCAACGTCAAGGCTATTAACCTAATTGCAATGACGACTTGTCTATTTTGACTGCTATGTCGTCATTCCAACCGCGGTTAAAAAGAAAACGTCTAGAGTCTATTCCTTATCTTGCTCTAGGAGACGTTGTACATTAACCAAAACTACCACCGAAGGTGAAAAAAGCATAGAAGAGAAGAAAAAGGGGTTTACCTTAGTTACCGCTCAAGGCCCATCCCGTGTTCCGTCATGTGCAGATCCCTGTCGAACGTGCGCATGAGCGACCCTCTTTTGTCATCACATCTCACGTCAGCAGAAGAACGCGGATGGGCAGGGGTCCGGCGTGAGGGAGGGTATTATGTACGTCGGATTTTCCAAGACTACTACCAAATAGTAGGTTTTCCTATTTGTTAGGTTGGGAGGTACGTCAAACCTCCCAATTTGTTAGTAGTCTTGGCAAATCCAACGTCAAGGCTGCATAACAAATAGGAGGAGGACATCCAAGCCCAACATACCAAAAAAAACAATGCATAAAACAAAATTATGAATGACAAATAAACACAATTTAAACAAGAGAGTTTAATAAAAGAGTGAAAAACTAAGGAGTAGCTAAAAAGAACAGTTTTAACACGTGCCCGTCATTCATAGTAATGCAAAAACATAGACTTGTCTTAAACCAAAACAGTACTGTACCCAAAATCCCTTTTCTTCCAAAACCAGCAAAAACATTGAACACAATAATAAAACACAATTTTCAATATGGCAAAAACACTTATGTACTGTATACATAAAACATAATCCCAAACTTGCAATCAAGTGTTGCAAACCCGTACTCCCCCCCCCCCCTTTTCCAAATAAAACAAAGTAAAAGAAAGAGTGACAAGGGGGGAAGACCAGGCATCTTCGCCAGAGCTCTAGGAAACACGACTCCCGAGAGCTATCACAGGCCGAGGGGGTCTAACAATGGACATGGAGAGGTAGGAGGAGACGAAGGTATTGACAGAAGACCACAAACCCGCCGAGGCGATGTCAGGTAAGGATCGACTTTGCAGGAACCGTAAGGAGGCAGCAAAGGAACGCACATCGTGCGCAGAACCCCTACAATCAGGGTTACTGGCACGAATGACCCGACAAATGTGGCGTCCTATCTGCACCTTCGAGAGCCTCCCACCAGTCCGAGGAGACACCCACACAGCAGTACCCGAAGTCGGCGCCACAGACTCAACATAGGAGTGCAAGGCTAGCACCGGGCACAACACATGGTGAGTATGCCCACGCTTTAAAGCCTGGATGGTGAAAGGCTTGAAAACGTTGGACTCTCTCTCATTCTTGGCAACAAAATGAGGGGAGGGGGCTAACGTGACGATATTCAAGGACGGGGAGAATCGCATGCATTCCTGGGACCGTGACATGGCTGCTAGTTCAGACACCCTATCCCCAGTGGCCAGAGCGACAAGGAAGAGTGTACGCTCAAGCAACTGAACCGGTCTAGTGTTCCGTGTATATGTGTGGGAAGCCAGAAGGTCCAGAGCTCGCCCCAGATCCCACTGAGGAGGGATCTGGCGCGGAGGCGGTCATTCCCTGAAGGCAGCCTTCATGAAGGAATCCAGCTCCTTCGGCGGAACGACCAGCCCAGTGACGGACTCAAAGACCTCCCGGATGGCAGACAAGTGGTTACGTATAGTGTTGACTTGAAAGTGACGTGTACGGAAGAGGTGAAACAAGTAGTGTAGTATGAGGGAAGGAGAGCTAACTGTCTGGCGAGTGTCCTGTATCCACCTAGTAAAAGACCTCCAGTGGGACTCGTAAGTCCCCCAAGTCGAAGACGTCCATGAACGCTTCAGGAAGTCAGTCAGGTCCCGTCCGTGGACTGGGAGCCACCGTGCCTCACGAACATCCACGATGCGAAGGCCAACGAGGTCCGCAGGTCTCCAACCTGGCTCAAGTGGAAGCTTGAGAGGGGGAGAGGGACCGGACTCGGGCACCACCGCTTCAACTGGGCGTACCAAGCCTGGGCCGGCCACAGAGGCGCTATTAGCCAGACTCTGCCGCGGTACAGCCGCAGCCTCGCAAGGACTTTGCACATCAACAGTGCGTCTGGTGGCGGAAATATGTATATCGACTGCCACCTGCTCCAGTCTTCCATGAAAGCGTCCGGACCCCCCTCCGGAGTACGAGTCCGGAGGGATAGGTACTGAGGCAACTTGCGCGTCTCCTTCGATGCGAACAAGTCGACCTCCGGAACACCCCAGGAAGCTGCGAGGTCGTCGAACACTGTCTGTTTCATTGCCCATTCTACAAGAACGCCCTGTCCTCTCGACAGGGCGTCCGCCCACAGGTTGGCAGTCCCGGGCAGGTAGGAGGCGTGCAGGGAGATGTTGTGTCGGTTCGCGAGGAAGAACAACTTCTCTGAGATCCCCAACAGAGTCAATGACCTGGAGGACCCCTGCTTTTGGATACAGTGGACAGCTGTCTGATTGTCCATCCTGAAGGCCACCGACTTTCCCCGGAGGGCCAGCGCGTGGTCCCTCAGGAAGAACAAGGGAACCAACAGTTCGAGGGCATTGATGTGTAGGTGTGTGTCCCACCCATCTGCCGTAATGTTGATGTCCCAGGTTGGATTGGTAACCCCACCCTACCTCGCTCGACGCATCTGTATCTACCCAGATCGTCGGCGGGGTGGGGGCGGTCCAGGGCACAGCCGCAGAGAGCGTGCCCAGAGCAACCCAGTGTCCTAAGTGTCTGTGAATGGTACGCGGGATCGGCATGAGCCGATCCATAGGGGCCAATGGAAACACCTTGTTGCCCATGAGTATTAGGCGGCGTAGCCTGAGCCTCCCTAAGGGAATGGTCAGAGCGGCCCAATTCAGTGAACCCACTAACGAGTCCCAGATCCTCCTCGTGAGGGAGACCGAGTGCAACACGGCGAAGACCTTCCTGCGAAGTTTCACCGCGTTTGGCTGACTCTGGGTCACTGTAGCGCTGGTCAGATCCCATTCGAGACCTACCCACGTCACGACACGCGACGGGGTCAGGCGAGACTTGGGAATATTGATGTTGAACCCTAACTGTGTGATGTGTTGAACTACTGTGAGGGTGTCGTGGACGCACTGTTCTAGGGTGTCTGAAACTATCAACCAGTCGTCCAAGTAAAACAGGATCTGGAAGCCGCTCCTGAGGAGAGGATCCAGAGGCTGCTTCACCAGTTTCGATAAGACTCGCGGCGCGATGTTGAGACCGAAGGGAAGTCTGTCGAACATGAACACACGATCGGAAGTCTGAACGGCCAAGAATCGCTGGAAACGAGGATGGAGAGGAACGTGCCAATACGCATCCTTGAGGTCCAGCGACACTACCCACGACAGAGGTCGCAGGGCCAGTCATACCTGGTGCACCGTCAGCATCCGAAACCGTGTGTTCACGATGTGCCCGTTGAGGGCCGACAGATCCACCACCGGTCGCATCGCGTCGCAGTCCTTCTTTGGTACCAAAAATACACGGGAGAGGAAAACCGGTTGACCGGATTTTACCTCCTTGACGATTCCCTGCTCGTGCATGGACGTTATCACGTCGGCCACCTCCGACTAGGCGAGAAGGAGAACAAGGAGGAGACCGACCCGGAGAACCTACACATTTTTTGACGTGGAGGGTCCCCCGGTATGGTCCTTGCGGTCATAAGAGCCACGTTGACCTCCTCTACCCCCCTCCCACCTCGTCGAAAAGGGCGGGTCACCCCATCCCCTGTCCGGCGCGCGTCTGACCCCGTCGAAGTGCGGCCGGAAGTGGAAGGCTGGCCAGCCCCTTCTCGGCGGGGATGAAAGGGAGCAGGAGCAGAAGTGCGAGGCGGAACCGACGCTCTGGCCAGCAACTTCCCTTTCCTGCGCCCTTTCTTGGCTGCAGCACTGGCGGCAGCACTCCGAAGAGGACCGTCAGAAGGACGGGACTGAGAAGACCCTGGTCGCGACACAGCGCATCTTTGCGTGTCGTAAGCAAGGTCCGCCGACAGAGAAGCGTAGCGTTCCCAAGCATCCTGCGCAAAAAGCCCCGATGTATAGAGCTCAGAGTACAACAAACCCTGACGAATATCCAAGGGGGCTTTCCGGCAGAACGAGGACCTTACCGTCTGGCGTTGTCGAGTTGCGTCGCACAAAACCGCCTTCAGCTCGGGAACCAAAGACACCGCGACCTGAAGGTGGATCCGCCGAACGTGGTCCAAACCCTCACGAAGATCGCCCGGTGCAGTCGCCTCGATAAGTCTCAGGTGGTGAACAGACGTCTGGAGGGAACCTAAAAGACAAGATAATAAGTTCGCCACCCTCTGTCGCAAGGTAAAATCCCTGTCGACAGAGGACTTATCAGGGTGAGAGAAGAACGGGTTAGCAATAGAACAAATTTCAAGTTTGGGTGCGCTGATCCAGGACCAGAACTTGCCGTCCAATCCGCCGACAGATACAAGAGGAGGCAAAAGCAGTGATGACTCCGGGGGAGGGACTGAAACAGATCTGTCGACGGAACGGTTGGCGAATTCTAAGGCCTCAGCAAACCAGGCCTCCAATGGGAGAGGGTTATCGAGCACGACGGCTAAGCCAGGCTTACCGTCGTCGCACAAACCCGTCCCATAGGAGGACAGTCCCATCAACACAGCCAGGGACTGAACATCCTGAAGGATGTCCTGGCGGCTGAAGTCTGACCAGAGCTTAGTCCGAGGAGCAGACGGGGGCTTGGGCTTCACCGAAAAGTACTGAAGGTCAGTCCTCGTCGGGTAAGCCCGCACCTCCACGTCGGCCACCTGACCATCCACCCTGATCGCCCTGAACTGCATCTTATCATTAATTTGCACCGACCAGTCCGAAGGTAGGGCCCCCTCACCTGACGGGAAGCCGGTAGCACGCTCCGGGTGGGAGGCCTGCACCCCCTTCCAAACAGCCAAGGAGCCATAGAGGAGCGGCATTGTCCGCGACGGGACCTT
Organism: Paralithodes platypus; assembly: GCA_032716605.1. NCBI lineage: Eukaryota > Metazoa > Arthropoda > Malacostraca > Decapoda > Lithodidae > Paralithodes > Paralithodes platypus. Next base: position 86,765,874 of record CM064487.1, on the reverse strand, counting down.
GGCCTTCTGGATGGGGGGCAAGCGCGGACCCTGCCCTAGCAGACGGAGAACCTCCGCATGGGAGACAGCAGGGGCAACCTCCTGAGCTAGGGCAGGAGCAGTACTAGCCGACGACCAGGCAGGCGGAGAAGCAGGGCGAGGAGGAATGTGGTCCACTGCAGAAGGGAGGGGGACCAAAGCAGGGGTAGGTTGGGTGAGGCGCTGAGGTTGTGTCACCGCCAACAAGCGCGATAAGAGGGAGTCTTGCATCGCCTCCAAGCGCTCATCGATGTGTGACACAACCCACACCTGCATAGCCGAAAATCGATCCGAGAGAGGCGACCCCCCCCGAAGATTGTTCGGCCTGCAGGGGCGAGCGTGAGCGGGAGCGAGACCCATGACACGAAACAGCAGCGTCGCGGCCCAAAGAAGGCGAGCGACGACGGCCGTGGCGCCCCTGAGGGTCTCGACCCCAATCACTAACGCCCGAGGGGGAAACATCACCATCCCCTTCTTCCAGCGACACGTCAGCTCCCGAGAAAGGGGACCCCGAAACCTCGCTATACTCCACCGAGTCAAGAGGCGGGGTACCCCCCTGGCGAGCTGGTAAGTGAAGATCAGGGATAGAAGAATGAGGAGGAGCAGGATGACGGGAGTGGGAAGGCTGGCCGGGTGAAAGGAGGTCAGAAGGAGCCGCGGCGGGAAACAGAGCAAGAATCCCCGGGGCTGAGAGAACAGGGCGGCCCGACACCGAGGCGGAGGAGGGAGGGACCTCCACCTTGGGACGAGACCGTGAAGGAAGAATAGGCACCGAAGCAGGAGAAGTAGGAGGAGAAGCAACTACATCCTGGCGGACCCTCCTGGACAGTGTAGGAGGAGGGAGCAGAGGGCCAGCTACAGCATGAACATCCGCGCGCATAGAGGACAAAGGAAGAGGACGTCTTTTGTGCAAGGGAAGCGGGCGGAAGGTAGTAGAGCCCCTATCCGGAGAGGCCAGGGGAGGGCGCACAGGGGCAGAGCCGCTAACCCTGGCCTCAGGGTGAGAACCATGACGAGGGCGATGAGCGGCGTCAAGGCGATCAGGAGGACGATGAGGGGCAGTAGAGGACGGGCGATGAGGCGAGCGAGAGCGTGGACGGAGCTGGGGATCCTCCCGACGATGTGACGACCGGCCACGGGATCCAGGGAGAAGGGCCCGAGCAGGGCGAGGGCCAGGTGAACGGCCTCCAGATGGGTCAGGGATGCCCAGGGCGACGCGGATCCGGTCGTCAACAAAGGCCGGGGAACGATGGCCCACAGTCCGAATGTGGTGGGAGACCACCGCCCACACTGATTGAAGGGAAGCAGAGGCCACTGCCGCTTCGGAGGAACCAGGGTGATGGTCCACCATATCCACCAGGTCCATACATAGGCCACACAGAGCAGGGAGGTAGGCCGTAGAGGACACACATTGCGAGTGGCGTAAGCAGGACCTGTGGCGTTCCAAGCACGGGGAGCCACAACCCTGGCGAAAGCAAGGCATCCCACCTGCAACGGAAGAACACACACCATAAGCAGCACATCGACGGAGTAAGTGTAGAGAATGTCCAATAAAAACCAGGTAATGAGCATGGGTAAACAGTAACACACATGCAAATCGGTATCCGTACTCACTCAAAACCGGGAGCACCGAGGTAGGTGAGGAGGGCGGGCGAGGCGGAAGAGCACAAGCAGAACCTGCAAAGATGGAGAAAGTGTTAACCACCACTCAACACCTTACATGCAGGGTCCATAACACTAGTAAAGTGCATACACCAATATAGTATCAGGCAACAATATGACATAAAAAAGGTCAACAGTGAAAGCCCACTATAACCGCAAATTTGCGGGCCAATGGAGGCATAACCGTACCGACACAACCCTCCCGCATCTCCGCGGGACCCCCCAGCGATCTCCGCAAATATGCGGGGAACCGAAACGTCCCAAAGGACCGAATCGAGCACTCCGCAAATTTGCGGGACCGGCCGAGATGGTCCGGCGCCGAAAAAGCGAGAGGAGCGTCTAGGGAATACCAAAAAGGCCCATAAAAATGCGTCATCTCCTTATGAACTCCAAGCGATGATGGCCATCAAGCTGAGCAGTGTCTTCCTTGATTATATCCTGACTCAACCGGTCAAGGGAGAGGCAAGGAAGACACACCAGGGGAGAGGAGGCACATCCCCCAGGAACCACCCAACCCACAGAGATAGAGCAAAGCCCATGAGGAGAAGTGGCAGGGAGGGTGGTTTGGCACAAACAGGGGCCCCCGTGGGGTACCCCTGGATTGGGCAAAAAGACTATGAAAGGATGGAGGTGAAACAGGAAGAAAAACAAAAACCAGTAAATGAAACTGGTGAGAAAATGGGTGGCCTAGCTGTGAGCAGAGAATGTGTCAGGGGCGAAAAACCCTGTGATGTGAAGAAGAGGCCCCCGTGGGGTACCCCTGGATATCACGAACCACCTGTCGCCCAGGCCCTTGAGACACAGTGAAGGCTCGAAATGGGGGACTCGGGAAAAACGCTAATAATGCGGCCGACACAAACTCTACAAACAGCACCGCCACCAACTAAATCTCAGATTGTTTACCAACTGTACACCTAGGCTATGAAAAAATGAAAACTCATAGGGGCATAACAATTCCTGAATGAGAAAACTAGCTAGGCTAAAATAAGCTAAAAGCTAAACTATGCCCAGACTAACAGGAAAAAAGAATATGAAAAGAGAAAGAAATGAAAAAACATATACGAGGAACGCCAGGCGCCCCCGTACCTTCGGTAGCTATTTCCACACGCGTCTCCATTATACACACTGAGGAGCCCATTTACGTGTGCCCTAGATCATGTAACATCTGTTTAAACAAAAAAGAAGGCCAGATAAGCCGAAACGAACCTAAAACAGGGTGAATTGAAGGAGCACAACAAAAGCGGACTCAACAATGGCGACATGTGAAAAAATGATGACAAAAGAGGGTCGCTCATGCGCACGTTCGACAGGGATCTGCACATGACGGAACACGGGATGGGCCTTGAGCGGTAACTAAGGTAAACCCCTTTTTCTTCTCTTCTATGCTTTTTTCACCTTCGGTGGTAGTTTTGGTTAATGTACAACGTCTCCTAGAGTAAGATAAGGAGTAGACTCTAGACGTTTTCTTTTTAACCGCGGTTGGAATGACGACATAGCAGTCAAAATAGACAAGTCGTCATTGCAATTAGGTTAATAGCCTTGACGTTGGATTTGCCAAGACTACTAACAAATTACACATTTTAGTTTAAATGGGAAAGTCAAGGGGATGAAAACGATCAGTAGAACCTGTGGAAGAAACAGAAAAACAGTTAATACACTTAAAAGTTAGCCCCGTAGACGGACTCACCCACATAACACTTATGTACAAATATACTTGGCAAAAATGGCAGTAAGGGATAGCGTGTATATTGTATAATTAACATTAGTTTTAGAATGGATCCTGGGTGCCAGGAACAGTAATACTTCTATACCTTTACTTCTTAGTGTTTGATATGTTTTCCCAGGGTTACAAGTAAGGGGGGATCAGGGGTTGTCTTCTTCACGGGTATACTAGGAGGGCCACGTCTCTTGTTGTAGTTACGTTGTGACGCTTTCTTCTTCTTCTGCAGGTCAGCTGCCATAGGTACTTAAGACAAGTGAGGTACTTTACCACGTGGATATACATACTAGTTCTTTGTCAAGTCCAAGTGGCATGTGCGATTATACTTTTGAAGCTTTTAGTAATTTGGACGTCATACTGGTATTTAGACTAACCAGTGCCTCGGCATGTCCAGGTGTTATGACCGAGCATACAGGTGAAGGATAAGGGTGACTAAATCCTCAGTGAACTTCAGGGGGACTAAATGTTCTTCCGAGAGGGGGACTACTTGGAGTCTCACCATGGGGACTAAGCGAGTGTACAGGTGGACTATATCATATTTCCTAGACAGGGGAACAACATGAGAGAGCAGGTGAGCTACCGAACAATCAATGGGCTGGTCTATCAGAGTGAAAACTGAGCGATCTCTACCATACCCATAACTTACTCTGACTGCTCCTTTTACTTATATGTTTTCTAGATCTCAAGTCTTTTCCGTGGATTGACCTCCCAATCTACCAAGATTGGAAGCCAAAGCGTCACATTTTTCCTTTGCCCCTCAACTTTCTCTTCATAATTGCTGAGGGGCACAGGGTCCTGGATGGGGCTTTGGTTTCCCGGGCGTTTCTGCACCCTCCTCAGCTCCCCGCCATGGAGTGGCTTCGGTCACCCAGGCTTTATTGTGGTCGGCAGGGAGGGTTCTGTGGGGGCGCTCAGTTATGGCCTTGGCCTTGCTCGGGGCCTTGGGGCTGTTCGGCCAGGCAGCTTGGGGAACAACAACAACAACAAAAACAACAACAATCACTCCAGCCGTACCTGTATCCTCTTTCTCCATCTCCTGCTGGTCTTAGCAGTCCGGGCAAGAAGATCTGTGGTGACCCTTTGTTCCTCCTTTCTCTTAAATACCCTTTTGTTCTGGACTGTCAGGTAAAGGTGAGAGCATGGGCAAACTAACAAGTAAAATGGGCTGGTGGTGGTAAGTGTCGTTTTCCTTGAAGTTTGGTGGTGAGCGATTATGTATTTAGTGGATGTACTGGTTTATTTTGCAACCGGCGTCACAGTGATGGCTGCTATGTGTCTTGGGGCGTCAGAAGAGGTGGAATCCGGCATAGTAATTTTGTTGAAGGGTCGTCAAACAAGTATAATAGATATGTAATTACATTTATGACCAGTAACAAACACACTCGCACACTCACACACACATCCACGCAAGTACACATAAGCTGTCCTACTACACACAAGGGTCAGCACGAGTGTTTTTCCTCTTAGTGATTATATGTATTGAATTAAATATAGCATAACTGGTTTATGGGTGTAATTTGTAAATAAACAAAAATCTTTAGCTGCGTTATTTCTTTGTGAAACGATTCATGAGTACACTTGGGAGTGAGACAGTTATGTGCAATTATAAACGTAATGCATAAAGCTCTAGCTCTCATTTTCATCATAGTTATTAAATACTTTTGTTGATAAAAGAATTAACTCTTCCATAACAAGAAACCCTCGTAATTAATTTTTACCAATTTTACTTGTATGCAAAACAGTCACTCAGAAGGGAAATATTTACGTAGACGACTGAGTACTGGTAAAGATATTACTTACACATCGAGTTGTATTTCTATCTATCTATCTATTGCCTGACGCCGTGATCCCCGAAGGGGTGGCCACGAACGAACCGCCCCCATGCACCTTTGTCCCCAGTCAGTCGACGCCCCTCCCCCCAACCAGCACCGCCCTCGTTCATGTACTTCCTCACTCCATCCTTCCACCTCATATTCGGTCTACCTCTCCCTCTCTGTCCCTCCACCTCGCTCTCGTACACCCTCTTAGTCATTCTCTCGCTTTCCATACGTTCCATATGGCCGAACCATCTCAAGTTGTTCCTTTTCACACTTTCCAGCACATCTACCTCCACACCACACCTCCTTCTTACTTCCTCATTAGTCTGTCTATCCCTCCATGTAACTCCGCACGCACTCCTTAAGTAATTCATTTCCACTGATCTCACTCTTGGTCTGAGTCTCTCAACCAACGTCCATGCTTCGCTTCCGTAAGTCAGTGTCGGGATTACCACATTGTCATGCAAGGACTTCTTCACTTCCATACTGACCACCCTATTTCTTGTTACTGCTTTTAGCGTTCCTACAACCCTCTTTCCCTGTTGTAGCCTCTCCCGCACTTCTTCATCCATAGTCCCATCTTTACTCAACACACTGCCCAGATACTTAAAAGAGTTGACGATCTCCATAGCCTGACTGTTCAGCTTCACCTCACACTCTGTGACTTCACCCCTTTCGAAGACCATAACCTTGCTCTACCCCGTATTTACCTTCAAATTCCGTTTTTCGCACACTGTTCCAAACTCATTTACCAGACCCTGCAACTCCCATTCATTATCACTCATCAGAACTGTATCATCCGCAAACAGCAGTATAGGTAGCTTCCACTCAATTCCCTCCCTTTTCAGCGATACACCAACATCCACTCCTCTTGATAGTATTTCTTTCATGACTCCATCTATATATACAGTAAACAACCACGGGGACATCACACACCCCTGTTTCAAACCAACATTCAGGTCAAAGAACTTGCTCTGCTCACTCTCCACACGTACTGCCGCCTTTGCACCCTCATACATGCTCTTCACTGCTGCACTGAGTTGCATTTACACATGTATAATCGTCACACACACACACACACACACACACATACATACGAATAGACCCAGACCCAGACAAACTAGTTATCACATAAGTACTGTAGACAGATATACAGTATATCCCCCTGGCAGCTTCTCTCTCTCGATATGAATAGATACCATGACAATACATGAACATAGACAAATGAAGCACACACACAGTAACAACCTCACCCCCTAAGCATATATATCTCTCCGTCTACTCCTTCCACCGATACACCTAGATTTTGGCCCTGTCACTCTTTCAACACTGGGTGAGGCACTCGGTACAGGCAGTCATGCCTTTTGTCTCCCTCACTCACGTAGAAAAAATATACACCCCTTCCTCCTGCACCTCACACACATAACCCTCCCTGAGTCGTTCCCCTCCGCCCCCCCCCCCCCCCCCCCCTCCCGCCGTCCCCTTTGTTCACATACACACATACACAGGTGAGGACGTAATCAGCAGTAAATCAGCAGGTAATAAATCATCTTCACACCTGAGACACACACACAGAATACACACCAAGGGATGGCCACACGAAGAATTATTGCGCACCGGGGAGTGATGACCACGGGAATAATTCAAGTCAGATATAATACTGCTTCTAGAAATGTGTAGTACAGGTGCGGACTGTACTTCGTGGTACTTCCCAACGGTACACACAGGGCAGAAAGTGTCACTAATTCAACACAGCGGTTGGATATTTGAGGCCCTTTATAGAATTTCATAGTATAATGCCTGTGCTTATATTGTTCGACCTAAATTGTACGAAAACTCCTGAACGCGACTGTGCATACATCAGTGATAAGACAACAACAAATAACAAAAAAACAAAATATGCCTAACTATAGTTTTAAAATATTATCCTACAAAGTGAACGTATTTATCATGGTGAGACCACAAACACACACACTCTGTGTAAAAGGTGTATCACAGAGCTTTTACCGTCCATTTCCCATAATGATTCTTTTTCTGGTAACATTTCTGAGATATTCTAAATTGATATCTGAAACTGAACTGAAGATGGATTACATTAGGTGATATCATTAATTTAAACAAAATACCCCATAACTACTAGACCACTGTCGACGATACAAGATTCAATTTTGGATGAGATCAATCGAGTTTTAGATCCCGTGAGAAAAGTCGGTGTTTTTGAAGAGTTGATGGCATGTCTGGCAGTTTTAATGCACAATGATATATTACCTCCTGGCTAATTCAACCAATCAAATTAACCCATTCAATTAGATATCGCAGTTTATTTATTTGTATTTATTTATTATATTATTTTATTTGTTTTGGCTACCATTATTTGTTTTAATTTCATACTAAACCATCAAGGATATAAACGTAAGGTATACATATAAAATCATTGGATGCATTGGTAGTGATTTACCCATATACACATTAATAAATCTTTTAACTCCTTCTATAAGCCCATTATTTTGACGGTGTAGTCTTGGGAGGGATTGTGACAGTCAGAGGGTTCATTGAAATAGTTATTACCACTTTGATTCCAATACATCCTACCTCAGCCGAGTAAAATCGTCTAATAATAGCCAGGATATTATGTGTCCGCCATATATGAAATAAACGAAGAAGCGCATTAATCAACGGTCAATAACCCTTTCAATATAGGCCTGTCTTTACTTTGATCTGGTTATCACTACACACATTTATGCAGCTTAGGATATATTTGTGGGAGTTAAAGGGTTTATTGAAATTGTTTGTATAGTTGTGATATTATATAAGATAAAACAAATCTCGAATCTTTAACCCTTTAATGCCAAGTTCTAAAGCATCTGGGCTATTACAAACCATTGCCTTATCTCGTCTGCGTTCCATACTGATTCGATTAAGAGCGCCGCCGTCTATGTTCTTGAATGTATTTAATAGCGTGTAGTGTTAGCCAGAACAAGAAGAACATTACGATATCCTATACTGAAGAAGTTAAGTATGATAAGCCGTGGTGTCTATGAACAAAGTGTCTCTGGGGTATATAAAGCAACTACCTCTTTGAAGCTTCACTATCGTAAACCCTGAAGAAGTTAACCCATGGCGTCTTTTCACCGTATTCTCGCTAACATGTGACGTTTTGTTTCAGACTAGGAAAACACTTCTTCAGTAAATAAAACATGATAATATAATACAGATAAGGTCAAGTAACTCCATAAGTACAGTCGTAGACAGGCATTTCTAGACAGTTTTTGGCAGCGTAATTATTCTGATACACTGGCGAACTATTAATAATTATAAACTGCTTGAGCCAATATAATGAAATTACTACACGCTCATTTCAATCTGTATCGAACCCAAACGAGACAGTGCGACGCTTTATTGTATTCCGTATACTATAAATTGCGTTTAATAGTTAAACAGGTTTCAATGGGAAACTATTTGTTATTGCTTACATTTTTACAGCTGAAATATACGCCAAACACTCCATATGAATAAAATTACTGACTAGGCAAGACATATTAGTAACACAACATGCATTCACTTGTCACTACACAAAACAAAAAAACTAATTAGATACATACAGTAACTCAGTAACTAACAGATAACACAAACACACACTTACACACACACACATGCACACACAGAAAGAGAGAGGGATGTGATTGGTAATTGTTTAATCACCCATCAATATCTGGCCCAATGATTGCATTGTGCCCCCCTTCCCTCTCTTTTGCTCGCTCATGCCAAAATTTAACTCTCTCTCTCTCTCTCTCTCGCTCTCAATCTGTTTACACGAAACAACCTTTGGTTAGAAGATATACATTCTTCTTAAGTAAATCAAATTATTTTTTTATATAATTCGCAATGGGTATTTTGCATTATGCAAGTTCTCTTGTTTTCTCATTTAGAAAATCTCATTGGCATGGACTAGCTATAAATAGCTCCAGATGCAAATTATTCCTTTTAACTCTCTCTTTCTCTCTCTCTCTCTCTCTCTCTCTCTCTCTCTCTCTCTCTCTCTCTCCCCGCCCCACCGCAATCCTCCCCTACTCTAATCTCTTCCCCCCTATCAATTATAAAAAAAATCATTTGTGTCACCACGCTCCGTTCCGGTCAATTTCCAAAACCAAAATTAAACTTCGGACTGAATTAAACAGGCCAGTTGCATCCTAACCCCCCTTCCGCCCCCCGCCCCCACCTCTCCCCTCCCTAAAACGTGGGGAAATATAAACAGAAAAACGCTCATTAACTCCATCCATTAAAACGAGTCAACATTATGAGTCAATTTTTTTCGTAAATTGGGATTCGATGGAATTTTTGTAAGAGCCGAATTTGTGTATACATATACAGTAGTAGCATAGTTTGTGTATACATATACAGTAGTAGCATAGTTTGTGTATACATATACAGTAGTAGCATAGTTTGTGTATACATATACAGTAGTAGCATAGTTTGTGTATACATATACAGTAGTAGCATAGTTTGTGTATACATATAGTAGCATAGTGTTGTGTATACATATACAGTAGTAGCATAGTTTGTGTATACATATACAGTAGTAGCATAGTTTGTGTATACATATACAGTAGTAGCATAGTTTGTGTATACATATACAGTAGTAGCATAGTTTGTGTATACATATACAGTAGTAGCATAGTTTGGGTATACATATACAGTAGTAGCATAGTTTGGGTATACATATACAGTAGTAGCATAGTTTGGGTATACATATACAGTAGTAGCATAGTTTGGGTATACATATACAGTAGTAGCATAGTTTGGGTATACATATACAGTAGTAGCATAGTTTGGGTATACATATACAGTAGTAGCATAGTTTTGGGTATACATATACAGTAGTAGCATAGTTTGGGTATACATATACAGTAGTAGCATAGTTTGGGTATACATATACAGTAGTAGCATAGTTTGGGTATACATATACAGTAGTAGCATAGTTTGGGTATACATATACAGTAGTAGCATAGTTTGTGTATACATATACAGTAGTAGCATAGTTTGTATATACATATACAGTAGTAGCATAGTTTGTATATACATATACAGTAGTAGCATAGTTTGTGTATACATATACAGTAGTAGCATAGTTTGTATATACATATACAGTAGTAGCATAGTTTGTGTATACATATACAGTAGTATACATATACAGTAGTAGCATAGTTTGTATATACATATACAGTAGTAGCATAGTTGTGTTAGTATATATAATTATAGTGTAGTATATTTGGAACTGTGATATAGTTGGTCATAGTGGTGGTGGGTAAATAGTTGGGGGGTGGAGTGGGGCTTTATCTGTTGAATGTAGAAATCTAAGTATCCAATATTAAGGAGAGGCAGACCCTTTTTCTGGACCCCCTTCTCCCTAATGTTTAGCCCCACTAGTGTTGAGATTATAAGACGTTCTGCCCATTAGTTTGGCGATTTAAAAAAAATAGCTCCATTTCGTTTGTCAATTTTAAGACCTTTCGTGTAATATAGATGTCGATTATTTTCTGGCGAGCGATAGCGAGCCTGCAATTTTAAGAGGAATCGGCCTTCGGCCGGGACATTTTTCTACCGAAAAATTTAAAAAATTATCTTGAAGGGGGGTCTAGGGGGTGTTTTTCTAAGCTTGATGAAGGTCTAGGGAGTACACTAAAAAAATATATGAATACATGAATTAATAGACCAAACAAACGGTCAGTCTCCCCTTAATTAAGCAGTAAACACATACACATACACCCACTCATACATGTACAGCTACTGCCAAATGTTCGTGAGCTATTACGATTTACTTTATACAAATATATACATTAGGTTGATGCTCAGATCAAAGCAGCTATATTTTAATATATATGCAATATTTTGTTATTGGAATATTTTATTATGTTTTTTCCACCAACCAACTTCACCTCCAAACCCAATTAATGAAATCAACAAATACAGCTGATTTGATCTGAACATCAATGGGTATATTTGCATAAAGAAAATCGCAATAGCTCACGAATCTTTGTCAGTAGCTGTACACATATACAGAGCTAAATTCAGACGTACACATAACAAAGGAAGTTCACACGTCTACACACACGCGTTCAAGCACAAATGCACGTTCTAGCACATACACGCGGTCAAGGACACGCACACGTTAAGGGAGCCCACCTCGCTTTTTGTTCTCTTTCTCTCTCTCTCTCTTTGGCTTGTATCCATTCAGCCCCATTCAGCCTACTGTTTTAAGACGTTTACCCCCATCCAGTTGTCAATGTTTTTTGTTTATATAGCAAGCTAAATGTTTACATTTTTCGATAGAAAAATGTCTCCGGTCGGATTTCTCCATACAATGCTGGCTCGCTCTCGCTCGCCAGGAAGAAATCGACACCTGGATGGGAATAAACGTCTTAAAACAGTAGGCTGAATGGGGCTGAATGGATACAAGCCAAAGAGAGAGAGAGAGAAAGAGAACAAAAAGCGAGGTGGGCTCCCTTAACGTGTGCGTGTCCCCCAAAACAGTTGGCTGAATAGGGCCGAATGGATACAAGCCATAGATAGAGAGAAAAGGAGAGAAAGATAAAACAAAAACGGTGACCCCCCTTAAGACACACCCACACGTTCAGGCACGCCCATATGTTCAGTCATACCAACGCGTATGTACACGTTCAAGCACTTCCACGCGTTTAACCACATGCACACGCTTAGGTAAATACACACGTTCAAACACATACATACGTTCAAGCACTCCCAGGCGTTGAAACACATATACACGTCTAAGTATGTACTGTACATACACGCGTGCAGGCACAACCACGCGTTCAAAACACATACACCAGCTCAAGTACACACACACATCCATAAGTTAAGGCACACCCACACGTTGAAGCACATACACACGTCGAAGCATATATACACAGTACTTCACTATCGACTATAGTAAGTACTTCACTATCGACCAATCTAATTACACGCGGGGAAACGTTTGCAAAATTATTGGTAAATCTTTTAACTCACACGAATCTAAGCATTTCTTCTTCAATCGACTTGTCAACTTGTGGAATGGACTTCCCAGAGACGTTATAGACATCAGCACCATTGATTATTATTTTAAACTTCGCCTAGACAAATACCATGCATCAAACCCGCGACTGACTGCGTTTGTAAATGAATAACTTTATTTTATTCCCCCCTCAAATGCATCAAGGATTATTGCGTATAAATATTACTAAGACGTTAATTACTCTTTTTTTTCCCCCAGATATACGAAAGATCACTTATAACAGTGTTATGTTGCTAACCCATCTGTTCCCTACTAACTTCCTAATCCTGCCACGGACATTAGTTCCATGGCAGTAGTTCCCTTTCCCACTCTAAACCACTGTTTCGACACTTGATCCTCAGTGTTTTGGAGGACAAGCAGCCTAGAGGGGTCACTAGACCTGTTATTGCTTGATTTCCATTGTACTCCTTTGTACACAGACATGCACACACAAACAACCACACACTTAAAGACACACATATAAAAATAGATACACATATACTGTAGAGTATGAACATTTAGTTCTCTCTCTCTCTCTCTTTCTTTATCTCTCTCTCTCTCTCTTTCTCTCTCTCTCTCTCTTTTTCTCTATATCTCTCTCTCCCTCTCTCTCTTCACACACATACACCAACGCACGACTGCTCAGAGGTACTGGTTGTATGTAGAGGCCACAAAGAAGGGGTCAGTCCTTTGATCAAAACATACGAGTCCCACCTAGAACTCCCCCAAATATTACTGTGGGCCAGAATAATCATAGTACTTAACAACATAATCATAAAATATATATATATGTATAATTGACCTTCCTCTTGCGGTGTTCCAGAGCTAAATAATTCGGAGGGTGTGAATTTACAGGTTTTCTGATATGTTATTTCATCCTTCTAATTTCGTCCGTTGCACCCAATATCTAAAGTGTTCATAGGAACGAAAATGTCATGATTATTAAGGAGTAAAAACAGGGGTTGATAATTAGATTGCATTTATTGTATATAATGTACTTAACTCAGATTAAGGGGGGGGGGGATCTATTATACCGTAGTATCCAACAGTGGATAATCTTTCATTTCGTATACTTGTATATCCTGCTCTTGATCCTCTGTACCCAAAAAGTACCTAAGCTAAAGATAAAGGATACTTGTATTCAAATAATAAGACAAACTGTAAACAATCACAGAATAGGGGTGAGAGTGTGTTAAGAGGCGGGTGCCCCCCACTCTCTGCAGGGGAGGAAGTATACACTGAGAAAACTCTGAAGAACACTGGTTATTGTAATAGCGGTAAGAGAGTGAGAGAGATGTAACATTGCGGCGTGTAGAAAGAAATTGTAGGGAATTAGTAAGAGAAAGTAAGTTGATGAGACGTAATGCTTTTGACTCTACCCTTTCGAGAAATGCGGTATAGGTGTAACCTCCACACATATATAAACAATACTCAATAGCCTACATGGGCGCACTGTACCCCTGTACACAACAAGAATCTGTGCAGAGGTGAAGAACCCACAGAGACTGTTGAATACACCCAACTTCTGAGAAGCTGTTTCAGCAAGAGTGGTAATATGATCTTTCCAAGAAAGGTCAGGAGATAAAGAAACACCAACAATAATGAGAGAAGATGAAGGGTTGATTTGTGTACTGTTGGAAAGTAACAGATAGTCGTGTGGAATAATGTGACGAATAGATAGGAGATATAGGGTCTTGAAAGCATTGAAAGTAACAAGATTTTCTCTGATCCCAATCGGAAATAGTTGACAGACAGAAAATAGGCGTGAGTAGTGGAGTGATTGCATGGTGGGTCGTTGTGGAAAAGTAGTTGAATGGTGTATTGTAGCGTCATCGGCATAGTAGTGGATAGAACTGGAGGTACAGTTGAGAAGATCATTAATGAATATCAGAAAGATAACTGGAGACAGGGCAGAACCTTGAGGAACATTATTTTAAGCAGTTTGTGGATTCATAAAGGGCCATGAATTATGTCTTAGCATTGTACTAGCCAGTGACAGGTGGAACTAATATAAATGAATAATTCTGACCGTTGTTAACCCCTTCTGCACCGATGACGTCTTTTCAATTTAATACTAGCTACATTTAGACGATTTTACGAAGCTTAGGAAGGATATATGATAACTAAAAGAATCAATAGAGATAGTCGGTGACCTATTAATTAGTAGACATCTTTCCTAAGCTGAATACAATCGTATAATAGCTGTCAACATATAATAAGAAAGTCACCGGCACAGAAAGGGTTAAAATATGACTAAATGTAATGCTCTCACAGGTGTATATAGAGTTTGAAGCTCAATTTATGAGTTTACCCTCGTGTAATAATGTTGCTCGAAGTTGGTAAGACCATTTTTGTTATTAATCTATCTATCTATCTATCTATATGCTCAGGCCCAATCCCCATTTTGGGGGTAGCCGACTCAAGACAGAGCAAGAACAGGGAAAACACAAAAACAACATAAAACAAAAAATAAACACAGATAAAAAAACACAAACTCTCACACATCCAGGTCACCCAGGAGAAGACCCAGAGACCAGGGTTACCTAGGTCGCTCCAGCACTCCCCCGGCCCCTGACCACCAGGAGAGGTTCCGATCTCGGCAGGCAAAGCGACAAGCCCTCCCACCACACTTCCAGGCACACCCTTCATATTAATCGTCTCCCCGGGCCAGGCGCCTGATGGACTATTATCTAGTCCAACTTGCGCCCGACCCCTTACTCCAAATGACCACGTGTTCACTCAACTATTCACAAGCATTCTCCATTCACTCCTGTCATTAATACAAATCATTAATTTGTCATAGTGATTAAATACAGCCAGCTTTCCACAGCGTTCATCCCAAAGTCATGTCCTGGCAACAGTAATTACGTAATCATATGTTTTGCCATATCAACTAACTTTTTGTTAATATATCTTGGTGTCACAAAATGAAGATACATACGCCTATGAGTATCATCAATCAGATGTTATAAGTTGAATACAAGCCAAAGGACTAAACAGTGAAATCCGTCAGCAGCCCGAAAACATCCAAATTATCTGACGATATTCAGCAAGAATCGGTGTCCCACCATCCCCAAATCAAGGCTTAAAGAGGCATCACACGGGCACTTTTATCGTCAACATTCGAGATAGGTAATATTTTGTGGGCAACATTTTGGAATCCTTTACACTAGTATTGGGATCTAAGCTGAATATAGGTTAATTTAGGTGATATAATTATTTGAAAGGTTGACCTCATAAGCTACCAGACCAGTGTTGACGATACAAGTTGGGGGAGGTGCTCGTGTGATACCGGTCTAAACTAAGAACGCTGATAAAATGCAACCACAGGCATTGTCAAATATGCCTTACCACAAAAAGAAACTATATCTAACATGCTTATACGAACTACATTAGAGTAAGTTTGGCTATTGATCTGTTTAAGTCTGTGGTGAATGTAAACAAGGTGTAGATTCTCGATATGTGTGGGTGAGATGGAAAAGTAAGTGTTGAGAATCCGGTAAAGTCGGTCTAAAATCCAGTTTAGCCGAACCTCGTTATAGCAGTTTAGGATAATGAGAACAAATTGGTTTTTCTGGAGGCTGGCGAGAAGAAGGAAAGAGAGAGAGAGAGAGAGAGAGAGAGAGAGAGAGAGAGAGAGAGAGAGAGAGAGAGAGAGAGAGAGAGAGAGAGAGAGAGAGACATCTAGTCGAAAACAATCAGATGCAACATTGCAATAGCAGTGAAGATAATATGCAAACATGAAAATCATACTTTTCATAATATGCTGCCCACGGATAAAGACAAAGGAAGGTTGACCTGGAAATGTAAGGTAAACAAACTCCCTGCTCACCATGGGTCTGTCCTTCGCAACATAATTGGTACAACAATATTATGCCTCTTACGGATAGAAGATTTGTGGAAGTATACTTTGAGGAATTGAGAAAACTTGAGCTGAAGATCTACAAGCACTACGAAAACTTATGTTATTTCACTAATGTTTTCAGAACGATTGTTTTGTTTTGTATGGCAATTAGTATAGCCTATATATAATATATTGAATAGTTTAGCAGCTCATTTTTCGTTACGTAATGTAAGAATAAGAAACTACTATATCGCTGTGGCATATTACTGTTATGTTTTTGTAATTATAAATATAGTTCGCTACATAATAGCAAAGTAATCAAGATGGCGACTTGGCAATTTATCTTCATCTGCAAAAACAAACAAAAAAGTAAAGGATACGTTGTTTTTAGTATTCTGTGTTGGTATAGATGCCTAACTTTAAGATAAAGGAATAGTTAACCCTTTGAGTACCAACGACGTCTTTTTCAATTATATTCTAGCTATATCTATACGATATTATGCAGCTTAGGAAGGATATGTGGTAGTTGAAGGGGTTGGTTGTGATACTTTGAAGCCTTATTATGGCTAGAGGTCCTTCCTAAGCTGATTATAATCGTCTAATAGTTGCCGGAATAAAATTAAAAAGACGTCACTGGTACTGAACGGGTTATGGGACTTAAGCTAAGATGTGCTTTGCCCAGCTGATAATTTCCTTATCCTAGTATTTTGGAACCCGTGGTGGATGAGTAACCCAGACTGGTACACAGTTACTATTGTGTATTAATCAGGTTACCACAGTTTATCTCCCCGGATAGGACATCACAAATGTCCACTAACTCTAGGTCTATATTTACGTTAACACTATTCGATCTGACATCTTGTTTGTGTGAAAGTACATTGTCAAAATTCAAGGGTATAATAAAGGCGTGACAAATATATATATATAAGATTATTGGGTACATTGGGAGTGATTTAGCATTTTAACTGATATAATATGGGTTTATTACTCCCTTTATACCTTTAATTGGGTAGATAATTATGGACACATTAAATACCTTTTGTATACCCATATTTGCTTAAAGTGTTTCTTCAAGGAACTAATCCCTATGTGTACCAAAGTCTCTGCAAGGAACTAATCCCTATGTGTACCAAAGTCTTCAAGGAACTAATGCCTATGTGTACCAAAGTCTTCAAGGAACTAATCCCTATGTGTACCAAAGTCTTCAAGGAACTAATCCCTATGTGTACCAAAGTCTTCAAGGAACTAATCCCTATGTGTACCAAAGTCTCTGCAATTTTGGGCTTACATAATTTTATTAGCCTTTTAAATATTGGTTCTCTTATTGCAAGCACTAGATAATTGTATACAGCCTAGGGAGAACGTTGAACTATCATAGCGGTATAATCAATCTCCATTCAGTTTTTGACCCCGGCAGATCCTTTCTAAATTTAATGAAAATCGTTTAATAACAACCCGAATAAAGTGAGGGAATGTGTCATGGTATAGCATACAGGAAGGGTTAAGTACACCATCCTTTTGACTAATATAATATGTATGCGTTCAGAAGATAATTAAACTTTAAAAATCTGCCATATAATCGGCACATCTCAAAATAAACATTATTAGATAACACAGTAGACACATTTAAATGGACAAATACTATGTTTGGGTTCGAGTCCTCGGAGTGCCACATGTATTTGTTGATTTCATTAATTGAGTTTAGATGTGAAGTTGGTTGGTGTAAAAAAACATAATAATATAATTATATGGGTACAATTTCATTACAATTAAATTACGGAAAGTGCTACAACAGTTCTTATGAATTATGGGCGCCGAAAAAGGATATGCTTAAATAATAGTGAGATTGAAGATAAACAAGTTAAAAAAATTGTACATAACTACATAATATGTAGTCAATAATTTCAGTAAATAATAAGTAGATGGACATTATTATATTTTGATATATTGTAAGAAGCGAGACGTATGACCATTAAGAAAATATTGTGAAATAATGAAGACTGAATAACTGATTATGAAATATAAAGAATATTTATCATAAAAGCAAACCCGAATGACGAAAATAAGAAAATATTAGACATAAAAGGAAACCTGTGGAAAAGGTGGGAAAAGGAGGAGGGAAAGAAGAGACAAAAGAGGGAGGGAATGAAAGAGAGGATTAAGAGAGGAGGAGAAGGGGAGAGCAGAGGGAAATGATGAGATTAGAGAGAGAGAGAGAGAGAGAGAGAGACGAACAGAGTGATATAGAAGCAAACTGACAGACAGACAGAAGGACACAGAAAAAGAGAAGATATTAACGTTTATAGAAATAGATATATAGAAATATATGAGTATAACTTGAAGACAGGTAAAGATGAGAGGTTCAATCATCCCCATTAGTATAATAGCTTGTATACAGGTACTTAAGGGGAGACAGGCCGTTTTTCTGGACCCCCTTCTCCCTAATGTTTAGCCCCTCTAGTTTTGAAATTTTAAGACGTTGGTTCCATTAGTTTGGGGATTTTATGACCTTTCACCCCATTTCTTTGTCAATATTAGGACCCTTCGTGCCGATTTGTTCCTGGCGAGCGATAGCGAGCCTGTAATTTTAGGAGGAATCGGCCTTTGGCCGGGACATTTCTCTACCGAAAAATGTACAAATCTATCTTGAAGGTGGGTCTAGGTTTTTTTTTGTTATGCTTGATGGAGGTCTAGGGAGGAAACTAAAAAAAATATATGAATAAATTTATTAATAGACCAAACAAATAGGCACTGTCTCCTTAATTCCTATGACCAATGAACTGTATCATAACAAATTACTCTTGTACACCAATCATACAATAATAATGACTTCATTCATAATGTCTGAGCTTATGTAGGTGATTGTTCATGCTCTCTCTCTCTCTTTCCCTCTCTCTCTCTCTCTCTCTCTCTCTCTCTCTCTCTCTCTCTCTCTCTCTCTCTCTCTCTCTCTCTCTCTCTCTCATTTTGTTTTATCTTTCTCTCCTTTTCTCTCTTTCCCTGGCTCGTATCCATTCGGCCCCATTCAGCCAACTCTTTTAAGACGTTTATCCCCATCCAGGTGTCGATTTCTCTCTCTCTCTCTCTCTCTCTCTCTCTCTCTCTCTCTCTCTCTCTCTCTCCTGAATCAACACACCCGAACACCTTGCCCCACACACACATTTTCGCGTATAAACTCGCCTGAAGAAAAATCCCGTGTAAGATTAAGGGGGGGTCACCGGCTTTTTTTTCTCTTTATCTCCATTTCTTTCTTTCCCTGGCTTGTATCCATTCGGCCCCATTCAGCCTACTGTTTTAAGACGTTTATCCCCATCCAGATGTCGATTTCTTCCTGGCGAGCGATAGCGAGCCAGCATTGTATGGAGAAATCCGGCTTCGCCGTAGACATTTTTCTATCGAAAAATTTAAAAATTTAGCTTGCTGTCAAAACAAAAATATATATATGCTGGCTCGCTACCGCTCGCCAGGAAAATATTGACATCTGGATGGGGGGTAAACGTCTTAAAACAGTAGGCTGAATGGGGCCGAATGGATACAAGCCAAGAGAGAGGGAGAGAGAGAGAGAAAAAAAGCGAGGTGGGATCCCTTAAGTAAGACTCGGTAATTCTCGCAAGCTTCCTATTTTATATTTCACATTTTTGGCACCCCGGATCAGCTCAACTTTTTAATAACGCATATATTGACAGGGATCTATGCTCTCGCCTTTTCGGTTTTTGGGCATCTTTTATTTATTTCTTTTTTCTTTGGTGCTTTCTGAAGTTTGGGAGAGATTAAGTAATATTTTCTGCGAGGTTTTCTATGCCCTAAGTTTTATTATTAAATCAACGTTTTTCATTACTCCTTCCTGGATTTAGTGAATTAATTGAAATTTTCTGCGTGCTTTGATATAGTTGTGTAATATTAGTAGCAATAAATAAAATGTACTTATCTTATCTATAATGTACTTTGCTCCTTCTTTCCTCCTCTACTTCTCTCTAATTCTTAGACACTTTTCATCTTCACCACCTGTCTATCCCCCCCCCCCCCCACACCTCAACTTAAATTTTAACAGGATCAAATCTGCAAATACTCTGACAATGTTTAATACACCTAATTTACTTTTCGTATTTTAGCATATCCTAAATAATGTCAACCTGTAATAATACTATTATGAGTGACTTTAACCTTAACTTGATGGGATACACTTGAGATTCCTAGGAACCAACCTCTTTTTTTAGTAAAGGGTTGCGGGATGAAGAGAAGTAAGAGGAAGAGAAGGAACCAGTGGTGGAAGGAAGGAGGAGGAGATGAAGAACTGGGAGGAGGAGAGAGAGGAGGAGGAGGCGGAGGGGGAGGGAGAGGATGAGACAAATATAGGAAGAAGAGGAGGGGGATGAGAAGGAAGGGGAAGAGGAAGAGGAGGACTAGGGAGGTGGGTGGGAGGATGAGGACTGGTGGGCGGGGGGAGGGGGGTTAGCGGAGGAGGAGGAAAGCGTAGGAAACATGAGAGCCTAAGAGTATGACGATAAATGAAAAAGGCCGAATTAAACTAAAGGAAAGATACAGTGGAGGTGGCCTTGAGAATGTGTGACAGGGAGAGAGTGTGCGAAGATGGTAAATGCTGGAGGTGGAGGAAATGAAGGCGGAGATAAAGGAGTTGGAGGAGGAAGTAATGGAAAGGGAACAAGTGAAGAAGGGATGAAGTAAGGGGTGAAGGAAGAGATGAAGGAGAAGATAACGGAGCATGAGTAGAAACATACACATAGCAATACGGAAGAGATGAAGGAGAAGATAACGGAGCATGAGTAGAAACATACACATAACAATACGGAAGAGATGAAGAAGATAACGGAGCATGAGTAGAAACATACACATAGCAATACGGAAGAGATGAAGGAGAAGATAACGGAGCATGAGTAGAAACATACACATAGCAATACGGAAGAGACACGAATTAAAACTAAATTTATTTACTGCCATGCTAATTTGTATGCAAGTAAGTACTAATTGGTTATAAATATTTGGAAAAGCCTTCCTTCCATACGAAGCAAACATATTTTATTAAACAGAGAAGTTAACTTCAAGAATACATTCCCTAATTATGTCATAGCACTTAAGGTCACACAGACACACGTACAGTTTTGCTTACCCGAAACGCTTGTGCCAAAACAGTTTTATTTTACACGGCCTCAAGTTGAAGTGTTGCAGTGGGTATCTGTAGTAATTCTTCCTTTATAAATCCCAATCCTTGCACAAAAATAGCCTCGTAAGGATACTAAAAACAATAGATAAAAGCCAAAGTAGAAAGTGGAAGAGAACATAAAAGTGAAACACGATGATGGCGAAAGCGTTAGGAGGAAGAGGGAAAGAGAGACGAAGACTATAACCAAGACAACATCAAAGAAAGGATGGAAGCAGGACATGACGGAGAAGGCAAGAAACCATACACGAGGGGAAACGAAGAGGAGACGGCGAAGAATACGAAATGGAAGATTAGCAGAGAAGGAATGGAGAAAGATGGAAATGTGAAGAGAGAATTACAGTTATATCTGTCTCCAATTAATAATGAAATATGATGTCTTAAGGGGAAAATGTACTTATTTATGTATTTTCTTATGTATTATTTTACTTAGTTTCCTCTCTAAACCTACATGAAGCTTATAAAAATACCCCTAAGACTCCCCTTCTAGATAAAAAAAGATGACCCGGCCGAAAGCCGGTTCGCATTAATTTCATGTTCACTATCGCTCGCCAGGAAAAAATCGACAACTGTATGGCACGAATTAAGTTAAAGGCCTTAACATTTTCAAACTAATGGGACGAACGTCTTTATATCCTAATTTTATGGGGCTAAGCATGAGGGTAAAGGTGGCCCACATAAAACAAAACTTAACCCCTTCTGTACCGACGACGTATTTTGTATTTTATGCTAGCTCTATTACGACGAGTTTGTGCAGCTTAAGAAGGATCTGTGGTAGTAAAAGGGGTAAAGTGAGATAGTTCCAAGTCTATCCATTGCTGCAGGCCCTTTTGAAGCTGAATAAAATCGTCTAATAGCAGCCGGATTAAAGTTAAAAAGACGTTGCCGGTACAGAAGGGGTTAACAGACAGGACGAGAGGAGGAGAAGGAAGACACTGAGAGAGCATGGCAATAAAATAGAGGGGGAGGGGGGAATGGAGAAGAAAGTTTGGGAGGACAGAAGCGGAGGAGTCAAAATAATGAAGGTGGCATAGCACAACATTTATAAAGGGGGATCACCGTCTTTTGTTTTATCTTTCTCTCCTTTTCTCTCTTTCTCTGGCTTGTATCCATTTGGCCGCATTCAGCCAACTGTTTTAAGACGTTTATCCCCATCCAGGTGTCGATTTTTTCCTGGCGAGCGATAGCGAGCAAGCATTGTATGAAGAAATCCGGCTTCGCCGGAGAAATTTTTCTATCGAAAAATTTACAAATTTAGCTTGCTGTCAGAACAAAAATATACATATGCTGGCTCGCTACCGCTCGCCAGGAAAATATTGACACCTGGATGGGGGTAAACATCTTAAAACAGTAGGCTGAATGGGGCCGAATGGATACAAGCCAAAGAGAGAGGGAGAGAAAGATAAAAGAAGTGAGGTGGGCTCCTTAATATTGAATGCAAGACATGACTAAGCAAAAGTGAAAGAATATGGAAATGGAATGGAAGACGGAAACGAAAGATGGAATGAAGCAGAGGAAAATAACAGAGAAGGAGAAGAGCTAACAAACAAAGGAAAGGAGAAAGGAGAAAAGAAAAGCGGGCTATAAGAAGTTAACGAAGGATATAAAGGAGGAAGCAAAGGGAGAGAAGGAAACGGTAGTGTGAGGAGAGGAGTCATCACTGAATATTGAATTATCTATCTTAGCAGGGAGAGGGATAGGAGGAGAAGGAATGGGGAAAAGGAAGAAGGAGGAGAGAGGAAGGCGGAAGAAATGATACGACAGATAAGAAAATAGTGTGAAGAGCAAGGGAGAGGAAGGGGGAAATGGAGTTAGGGAATGGGATAGAGCAATGGAGGAAGCGAAATAAAAGGCGAAGCAAGAACCAAAGAGAGTGATTTATAGAAAGAGGAGGAAACGAAGGAACAGACAGATGAAACGAAAGCGAATGAAACTCGAGACGGAAGAGAGAGGAAGATGGTACTAGTGTGAGGAAGGGATTACCATCGTGTCTGTCATCACTGCATATTGAATTATCCATCCTAACAGGCAGGAGTGCAGGAAGGAGAAAGAGAAGAGGAAAGAGGAAATGTAGGGGTAAGGGGAAAAAGAAGAGAGAGGTGTTGGGGTAAGGGGAAAGAGGAGTATGGGGAAAGAAGAGAGAGATGTAGGGGTATGGGGAAAGAGGAGTAGGGGAAGAGAAGAGAGACATGTAGTTGTAAGGGGAAAGGGGAGTATGGGGAAAGAAGAGAGAAAGAGGTTGGGGTAAAGGGAAAGAGGAGTCGGGGAAGAGAAGAGAAAGATGTTTGGGTAAGGGGAAAGGGGAGTAGAGGAAAAGAAGAGAGAGATCTAGGGGTATGGGGAAAGAGGAGTCGGGGCAAAAGAAGAGGAAATGTAAGAATAAAGAGGAAGAGAAGAGGGATGTAATGAAGGAACAAGGAGGTAGAGGAGTAGGAGAAAGTGAAGAAGGAGGGAATGTTGGAATAAGAAGGAAGGGGGGAAGAAGAACATGAGAAGGATAAGAGGAAAGAGATGCATGACAAAGGAGGAAGAGAAGAAAGGAGAGATAAGGAGAAAGAGAGGAGGACGAACAGGAGAAAAGGAAGAGAAGGAACGGAGAGAAAGAAGAGGGGGATGCAAGTGTAAACAGAAACAGGAGTAGGAGGAAAAGAATGGTGAGTAGGTGTAGGAAAATAGAGAAGTAAAGAGGAGGGAGATCAGGGAATAAGGAGAAAGGAGAGTAAAGGGAGAACGAAATAAGAATGAGAGGAAGCGATGGGGTTTATCGAAGGACAACAGGAAGAAGATGACAAACAAATCCAAATATTAGCCGAAGATGGACACGGAGGCGAAACCTATAAATATCACGAGGGAGGGTTGAGAATGTAAACCAAATGGGGTACTTGCTGATGAAAATACACTTATCTAAATATGGGATAAACTCGCAAGAAACGACGTTTTTGGTATTACTATGCCCACAAATAAAATAATAATAATAATAAAGTAGACGTGCCGTTTTGCCCAAAATCAAAACGGCATACCCAACTCTGCGATGGGTTAACATTGTTACGCTGGCCAGCTTGCCAGAATGTGCTCGTACTCGCTAGCGCTCGCCAGGGCAGTGAAATGGGCTATAATAATCGTAGAACGATGTTCTTTCTTTCTTAGTATTCATGATGTCACAGACAGATCAGTGGTGGTCTTTATTCTTGTCTGTGACACTTGGAAGTATTTTATATCAGTGATAGAGTATAAGATGTGTAGTGTGAAGTTAAGGAGAGAGAGAACGAAGGAGGCAGCGAGGTGGTAATATGTGCATGTGTATGTACGTGTGCCTCCCTCGCTCGGGCGGAGGTTCCCACGCTCTTGATTGGCCGGCGGGCCTGGCGCGTCATATGCCGCCTGCTCTTCATGACGTAGTGGTCTGTGATTGGGTGCCACTGTCCTAGTGTTGGTGCTGGGGGGCTCCTACCCGCGTGTCTCCTTAGCTTGGTCCTAGACGTCCCTTGCAATCTGTCCCCAATCTAACCCCCTGTACTACTGTTTCTCTCTCTGAACTTCTTCTTTTCCAATACTTCTTATCTTTATTCAATTACTTATCCCTTCTGGTTCTGCATACGACTTGCATAGTCGGCCAGTCGTATTACCAGCACCAGTTCTCACATATAAGTTTTGCACTAGCTTTAGGGATTATTAGTCATAGTCACATGGAGTCATATTATCATTGGGTGCTTCTAATTATTGAGTTGTTCTTTGTTACTATTTAATGCTAGACAGTGGAGGGTATCCCTGGTCGTTGTCTGAGTTATGTACATGGCAAGTCAGAGCCTGTACGACTTCGACGGAGCTTAGGTAGCCTGTAACCCTTGTGCATATTTTTCCTTTGCGAGTGTAGCAGCATACAAGCGAAGGGCTTTTGCCTACTCTTGCTCGTATGCTTGCTACCTCATTTTGTTGACCTTTGTGGAGCGCCAGGGCAAGACCAGATACTTGAGATCTGGACTTACCAAGAGAGCCTCCTAGTCACTTAACGTAGCATAAGGGAAAGCTGTTCAAGGGGAGACAGTAGGCTACGAGCATGCTTGCGCTCTGCCTAGCCTCCTGGTACCTTTTATACCGCTGCTAGACTTTATTAGTAATAAAGACAGCATTGTGTTTATTAACTTTAACTGTGTATGCGTTAGGAATTATTCACGCCTTATTTTAGCCTAGGTTGATGTATAGTGCACAACCCAGTTTGGCTGTTACTTTGGCTAAGGAAGTACTGTTTTGAGTGGCTATTATTAGTGCTGTCACAGAGTTGTTACACTCCCTTGTTTTATATATATGTATCCTACTTATTGGTGTATTTAAGATACACGCTTTGGTGTCCTGCCCCTGCATATTTCTGTTCTATATTCGACGAGCATCTTAGAGCATCAGACGTTTTCAGAAGATTCCATATCTGTTTGCTTTAGGACTAGACTTCCAGTGTTTTCATAGAGCATTGAAGAGTTTAGTGTTGAGTACAGACTCACACTAAAGTTAACGTAAGCATAATATACTCCTTTATTAAATCTTGTTATAGTTTATTTAAGCATTGTTATTACTTGAGAGCATTTTATTAACGTAAAGTACTCCTGTTGTGAGTAGGCTTTGCCATCACCGGAAAGCCTTTGTAGAAGTGCACTAAAACCCAGTTAATTGATACCCCGTTATCCAGTAGATTAACTCTGGAGGGTTTAAGTGTTTTGCACCCCTTGATGGGGAAGGGGGGGTTGGACGTGCAGCGGACGAGTTTGACCCAGGTTGGGAATAACCTGTTCGTTGGCACTGATTAAGATTATGTGGGAGGGCACAATGCCTCCGAAACTTTTGCTATGCTTCTGGAAAAAAGGAAAGAAAAGACAGGAGCGGGAAGCCACTATTAATTAAGAGCCGCACTTTCACCCCATTCAGAGTGAGTTTGTGATACACCGGAAGTCCTCTTGTGGTGTATTGTCATGAGCCCCCGCCATGGTCGCGACGATTTGTGTGGGAGGGCGAGCTAAAAATCCAAGTTTTCTGTTTGGATTGGTTCCGGCTGATGCATTGAAATCTCTGGGGCATCTTCCATGTCTTCTTCTCTGCCATGCTATTTTCCGTGATAGCGGACACTGGTCGTGGCTTGCTCCTCGGTATTTGGGCCCACCAACTTGGAGCTCGGTTACTTTTCCTGGTGAGTTCCCCAAAGGACATCTTTATTGACCAAAGCAAGCATGTAGAGTTGCACGGCTTCCAGTCAGCAGGGCGTATCCGCGCCCATTCTTCAATTCTGTCTGAGGGTTTGGGAACTGCTTGGCCTTTGTTAATGAGAGGGCTAGGAGTAGGGTGAGTAGTGACTTTGCTAATCACTGCTGCTATCTTGTTGGTGGTGCTGGGTTGACTTGGTTCTTGTGGGTTATGCATTAATGCCATGATCCTCTTAATTGTGAGCAGGTCTGCATCATAGTTAGTAGGATCTATGATGGAAAAATGTCTGGCCACAGGGTCAGGGAGGATCCTGACTAGAGCTTTGAACACTAGTTTTCTTCTCTGTGCAATTGTTTCTTCATGGAAAGCGTTCATTGCCAGTTGTTGTAGCTTGTCGATGGTCCCATCTAAATCGCCAGTGTATGTGACTGCATGAAACTTCTGATCTGCAATCGTCTGACCTAATATGGGGCTAACAGCTGACCTGACATAAACTTCAAATTGGGCCCATGTCAACCCTGGCATATTATCACCCACATATCCTGATACCTTTGATGCATACTTTCCTAGTTTAAGTTATAGGTAGTAGGGGTAGGCAGCCCCGCCCCGGGAAGTACTACCGCCAAGGTTTCGGGAGACTCAGGGAATAGCCTGAATTCCATTTTCTCTCCCAGGCCTTGGTAGCTGGATACATATCTTTCTGCCTCACACATCAGGGGTATCAGGAAAACCCTCTTTATATAACATACACATCCAACTTCACGACATTGCCCTACATCGCTATCCTCTATCCATAAAACACTACTCTTCCCACTACATATCATACATGTAACACCATACATCTTTACCTAATATATCATGGCAGTACAATTGTTAAGAGCAAACCTGGTGGTCCCTCGGATATCCATCCCCGGCAGGGTTGGGTCATCGACACAGGGCCCTCCCGGTCGTCATCATGCGACTGTGTCAAGAGCATTGCAACGTCCCAAAGCTGCTCGTCGGTGCAGCTTTTTCTTTAGCAATATAAGGGGACTTCACTCTAACATCAATTCTGTACACCAATTTCTTCAAACAGAATCCCCTACTCTCCTTTTTTGACAGAGACTCAAGTAACATCCACATCTGACACGTCTAGATTTAATTTTCCAGGTTATCAACTGCTCCAAAATTTCAGACCTAAAGGAGGTGTATGTTGCTTCGCAAAATCTGAAATTGCCCTGGAGGAGGTTCCTAGTTTCAATTGTCCCTATTTTGATTATTCTATATACAAATTAATTTCTGCTGGTAAATTTAAATACATATGTTGCATCTACCGTTCCCCAAATACTCCTCCAGAGCAAAGTCTTTTTGATTCTCTGTCCTCACAACTCAGTGTCCTCAACTTAAATGCTTCTTCTGAAATCACTGTGTTGGGTGATTTTAATGTCCATAATGTTGAATGGCTCACTCATTCAGCCAGGTCTGATGATGCTGGTCTTGAATATGAGCTATTTGCAGACTCATTTAATCTCACTCAACTAGTCAACCAACCCACCCGTGTACCAGATAATCCTAATCAAAATTCCCACCTACTGGACTTATTTTTAACAACCAATTCAGAAAATTATGATGTTACAGTGAGGTCCCCGCTTGGATCTTCTGATCACTGTCTGATACAGGCCACCTGTCTATCACCTACCACACCTTCCCACTCTGAACCTGTTTTGGTGACTAAATGGCATTACGATAGGGCAGACTGGGAGGGTCTTCAAGGTTTCATTATTGATATTCCCTGGACCTCTTTCTTTTCTAATGATGCACACTCCACCTTGAGCCACATACAAGATTTTGTAAAAATTGGAATGGAAACTTTTATTCCTCATCAAAAGTACAGTAAAAGATCTAATTCACCTAAATGGTTTGACCATAATTGTGCTAGAGTAACTGAACAAAAAGCAATAGCCTACAATGCATACACAAGATCAAAAACACATGAAGCCTTTAATTACTTTAGAAACATCAGAATCATGCCAAAACTGTATTAAACCTAACTAAATCAAACTTTCTCCACAAGCAGGCAAATAAACTTCTAAATAATCCAAATGATAACAAAATATTTTGGTCTACTCTTAACTCATTCAAATCCAACTTCACTACTGCTTCATCCATTCCACCATTAAAATCTCCGACTGGCAATCTTGTAAGTGACCCACGAGGTAAAGCTAACCTTCTTGCGGATATTTTCTCCACCAACTCAACCTTAGATGAAATAAATCAAGATGTCCCTGTACTTAATTTTAATTCGCCTGAAATTCCCTCACTTAAGATCCACACCAGACATGTCAAAACTATTTTGCAGAATCTCTCAGTAGATAAGGCTCCTGGTCCAGATGAAATTCCTCCAATAGTACTTAATAATTGCTCCTTGGTGCTCGCTCCTGTATTGGCAAAAATTTTCTGTCTGTGTACTCATACCTCATGCTTCCCAGTACCCTGGAAAGAAGCAAACATCCATCCAGTTCCTAAAAAAGGTGCCTCTTCAGATCCATCAAACTACAGACCAATAGCTATAACTTCCACTCTTGGTAAAGTCTTTGAAATTATATTAAATAATCACATAATTAAGCATCTTGAGAATAATAAATTAATCATTGATAGGCAATATGGTTTTAGACAATGTCGATCAACTGCAGACATTCTTTGCCTTCTTATGCATCAAATCAACCAAGCTACAGACCAACATGGTGAAACACATACAATAGCACTGGATATATCAAAGGCATTTGATAGAGTCTGGCATCAATCCTTATTGTCGAAGATGTCACACTACGGCCTTGCATCATTAGTTCCACTAATTTCTTCTTATCTTCATAACAAAAAAATATGTGTAATGGTAGATGGCCTTTATTCTCAATTTCACTCAATAAATGCTGGTGTTCCCCAGGGATCAGTTTTGGTCCCAACTCTGTTCCTCATTTATATCAATGATCTCATTTATCTACCACTCATAATCCAATACATTCCTACGCAGATGACTCAACACTCCACAGTTCCTTCACATTTACCAATTCCTTCACCCAACCCGATCTTATAAATTCAAAAATAAACACTGCAATTTCCCTGAACCAGGACCTTTCTAGAATTAATGAATGAGGGCAAAAGAATCTAGTTTCCTTTAATGCACAGAAAACCAAGTACATTCAATTTTCTAAAAGACAGAATCTCACTGACTCCCATATATTTTTTAACGATGTAAATTTTCCCACTTCCCCTAGTATTGACATTCCCGGTGTAACATTAACTACTAACTTGAGCTGGACACATTATGTTAGAAGCATTGCTAAGAATGCCTCTAAAAAACTGGGACTCCTGTACAGAGTTCGAGAATTCTTCACTGACGAGCAGTTGGCCGTAATATATAAAAGTCATGTGCGTTCTCAGATGGATTACTGTTCACCTCTGTGGAGTGGAAGTGGAGTGGTTGCATTGAGGCAGTTGGACAAAATTCAAAATAAAGCTATTAGATTAATCAATAACCCTGCAATCACACAGGACCTTCCTACATTATCCATACGAAGAAACGTTGCATCCCTTGCATTATTCTACAGATATTTTCACAGCAATTGTTCCGAGGAATTTGCTTCAATTGTGCCGCCTCTCCACATCTTTCCCCGTAGAACTAGGGCAGCTGAGAGCGCCCATGAATTTACACTTTCTCCTCCACAATGCAGAACTTCTGCTTATCAAAATTCATTTATCCCTAGAACTACTACTCTTTGGAATTCACTTCCCTCGAGTTGCTTTCCACAAACTTACTATCTACAAAAGTTTAAATCCAGTTGTTACAAACATTTTATGAATGGAGGATGCCTTTAGGCACATGGACCTTCTTGTTTTATCTGTGTTTTTCCTTCCTCCGTTCATTGTCTCTTTAAAAAAAACAAAAAAAACAATGGTGTGTATCTTGGAAGCGTCATCTTCCCTATACATCATGTCTAGGATAGGTTTGACTATTTCCAGGTAAGTATAGATGTCATGCTCCTCGGTTTTAAAGACCGGGATTTCGAACCTGAGTGCTGCTGCCATGATGAGAGTAGGATATTGTCAATTGAATACCGAAAAAAAATGTTTGAAATTGCTAGAATATCCGTACTGGTACGCCGTATCAAGACACCGCTGGCTACCAGTGTTGTGCCGGGTTCTGATCGATGAATTCCCTTGATACAGTCCTCAAAACAATCCAATTCTGGTTTGATGCACTTAAATATACTTGACAGGAACGTACCGAGGAGGTTCTATATGCAGTAAAAATGGTATTCAAAGGTTCAATATAATACTCAATAACAACACCAGGAAGAACACATAAAAAGGTTTTATTAAATGAACATGTGGATAAGTGAAAAATAAGGATCATAAAGAAAGATCCAACAATAGGAACAAACATATATATATATTGTCCTTACTTCAGAACAATGTTACTGATACTAGAATAACTCAATAGTGAGAGTCTAGTATGAGATCAGATCATATGAAAAACATACATAGGTGCATAATGTACAAGAATCAATTTTAACCTTCAATGCAGTAATACATGAGTCACATATCTTCCGTTTTCAAAGAGACTTCAATGCCCTAGATAATGATCTTAGGGTCACAATGAGGAGGATTGAAGTTATAAAGATAATGTCATAGGAGGCAAGGTGAGTCATGCGTAGGGCTCAGCTGACCCTTAACCTGACAAGCGCGATATAGACCTAGGTGCTAGGGTAGTTTTTTGTGCATTTCTAGCCCTGGATTCTGACAGAATTCGTTATATTTACAAAATAAAGCATTATTTGTTTTCGGTATGCTTTTATTTTACATATATGATGTATATATGAACCTTCAAGAGTGCTAAAATAAGTGGTAAAAGCATTTGGGTGGTGAAAAACGAAGATATTGGCCACCCGGTCATAATCTCAGGCGAGAGAGAGCCACAGGCAGCCCTCCCCTCTCGCTGTCTGGGAGTCAACTGAGACGAGAGGGGCGGTGTGTGCCGGTGTCTGGGTGTTGCATAACGATCTTTTATGCAACCCAC
Source organism: Paralithodes platypus (assembly GCA_032716605.1). NCBI lineage: Eukaryota > Metazoa > Arthropoda > Malacostraca > Decapoda > Lithodidae > Paralithodes > Paralithodes platypus. Next base: position 86,734,337 of record CM064487.1, on the reverse strand, counting down.
TTGTGCTACATTATCGCGGGAGAGAAAAATAACCGATAAATTATGATAATAAGAGGAAAAATAGGTGATAATTGAGGAGGGGGGGGAGGGGGGAATAAGGTGGGGAAGGAGGGAAGGGGGAGGGGTGAGAAACACATGGATGAGTACTAGAGGGGAATTATCTCACCTAGAGACAAAATCCTTTGTTTTGATAGGCCCTTTTTTTTTTGGAAGGCTTTTTTTATGGTCTTGCTTCCGTGAGGCCTATCGCGTTCCCTATAGGAAGCCTTCCGTGAGGCCTATCGCGCTTGCCGGGTTAAAAACTGACCGCGTGAACTTGTCCTCAGGTCAGGTCAATGGGAAGGTCACCAGGTGAACTGAGGTAGTGATACATCCTTTTTCTAGTTAATGCAACTATGAACTTAGCTGAAATGCGATGTTAATTTATTTTACAAGAAAGGGCTGAGATTATTATTTATAATTAACGAGAAGTGTCAAAATCGCCCTTTGAGACTTTATATCTTATCACGGAATTATATTACTTGAACATATGCTACGATAACGAACCGAACTTAGGAACTCATGTTTCTATATTTTTCTTAGGTAAAGCAAAGTAGTAATATGAATTTAATAAGAACGAAAGGGTAGTTTAATAGGTATATTGGTTGGTATTAATTAGGTCAAGATGTAACCATCAATATTCGCGATTAAGACAACACACGAAGATCAACAAAATAACTAACTGAGTTCCAATAGACTCAGACTTGAATGAATACTATGGTTTAATCTCAGAAAGTGAAAACTGACTGATTAACAGATATCGATCGGTATATCGTACTTAATAATTAGATTGTCGCTAATGACGAAGTTTAGCTCATTGATATTTAACGCAATATCAGATTCGCTTCTGAACGAGTTAACAGGGCGAGGTACATAAAATGTACAGGCACAATTAGTACATGGGCATAGGCGACGAATCCTACTCATTGATACTTAAAACAGGCAGTACCAGGCTAGGGCCTGAACGGGTTAACAGGGCGAGGTGAATAAAATACACAAGTACAATTAGTGTATGGTGGATGAAAGTGACACGAAACACGGAGGAAAGAATTCCTAAACACGGTATTCGAAATATCACAACATCAAGATTTACAAGAACATAAAAGCACGTCTACAAGATATATTTCGTATGTGATTACTGAATAGAGATTTTTAGGAATTACACTGAGCACTCGTTGGAAAATTGGGCGTAGGTTCTAGGTAAAGCGATTATATAAATGGATTGATCACGGAATATATTGGGACTTCAACTCACAAATAATAAATCAACATACACCTAGTTAGTAAATCTGCGAGCGTGGGGGCCGGAATATATTTTAATGACACTAATATGTAACGTATGCGTAAGTTATGAATTAAATAAAGTCTTGAACAAGGGTCAAGGAATTAAGGCAAGATTAACACAGAATAGCACAGGTTCAGAAGGATGAAACTTATTACACAAGTACGGGATCTTGGGCACAGATCACAAGTAAATCAGGGCACAACACGGTTCACATATTTACATAATCAATACCTCGCAACAATAACCAACAGAGAAAGACACAGAAACACTTAAGTATTTGGGAGGGCAGGAGGACAAGAGTGCTGGTCTGGCCGGCATAGAGGGTAGTAGCCAATCTTACACAGCTGGTTACCTCCTCGAGCAGGGGTCCTCGATCTAGGCCTGGTTACGTTATTTGAACAGGGGTCCTAGGTCCAGGCCTGTTTACGTAATTCGAGCAGGGGTCCTAGGTCCAGGCCTACGTCCATAGCTCGTGTAGGGGTCCTCGGTTTAGGGTGCCAGGCACCAGGTGCCAGGGCGCCAGGTGGCTCTTCAGCAATCCGGAAGGGGGGAGGCGTAGTCCAGGGGGCACTCTCGAGGGGCAGGGGGACGAGGTGGGGGGGGGGGGGCACCGTAGCAACACTGTCCTTAACTAGCCCGTTCCAGAGAGGTCAAGCCTATTCAGCAGGTGAGGTGGTGGGGCACCGTAGCAACACTGTCCTTAACTAACCCGTTCCAGAGAGGTCAAGCCTAGTCAGTAGGTGAGGTGGTGTGTACTTTCCTCAGGTTTTCCTGAGGTCCTATGCAAATATTTTCTTGCTTCTGGTGTCAATGAACTAGGGGAAAAACGGGTATTGAGGAAAGAGGAAAAATGGTTGTTGTGAGGTACATATACATTCTAGTCTTGGAACTCAGGTATTTTCCTGTCGGCCTGGTTCCAAGGTAATATTATAATACTTAATGGGGCGGCTGGACAGTCCAGGGCTGCTGTGAAAAATAGAAAACACTTAAAGCTAAAAATGGAGCAACTGTCTTGCAGCTCTTCTAATTATTCGAGTACATACACATAGAGGATTGTAGTTGTATCCTCGGGGGCCTGGAGTAATCAGGCGTTATCAAGTCCATGTGTTCCTGACATATTCGGGGTGCTGGTGAGTAGATTGCATAAGAGAGTGTTCATCATATTCTAAATCTGGTGGAACAATACAGGGAGCGTCACTTCTGGTGGAGGCTACGTAAAAGGAGGGTTCTAATTGGTGGTCCCAGGGCGGTTGTGGTTGGCTGAGGAATACGGCTTGTGACTGGCTGAGAGAGCACTCCGTTCTCTTAGATGGCTGTGGGCGTGAAAGAGAACTGTGGCTGGGCATGGTCAACTTAGGTAGATTCCGGTAGGTTCGTAGGGGGGACTCAGGTAAACGTCCTCGTCGTCTGTCCTGGGGTTTTGAGGTTGCCTGAGTGGTTATGCAGGCCACTCGGTGTATCGTTGGTACGGGGCCTGTCATCTCAAGGGGGGTGACCTGTTTTTGTTCTGCCCTTTTCTATCTTTCTCTGCCTTGTATCCATTTGGCCCCATTCAGCCTACTGTTTTAAGATGTTTATCCCCATTCAGGTGTCAATTTTTTACTGGTGAGCGGTAGCGAGCCAGCATATTTTTTATTTTTGTTTGACAGCAGGCTAAATTTGTAAATTTTTCGATAGAAAAATTTCTCCGGCAAAGCCGGATTTATTCATATAATGCTTGCTCGCTATCGCTCGCCAGGAAGAAATCAACACCTAGATGGGGATAAACGTCTTAAAATAGTTGGCTGAATGGGGCCGAATGGATACAAGCCAGAGAAAGAGAGAAAAGGACAGAAATAACAAAACGCAGGTCACCCCCCTTAAACTGTGACGAAGTAAAGTCAGAGATTGTGTATTTTTGTTCTCTTCCCTGATATAATGTCTGGAAGGAAAATGCTTAAAATTGAATAACGAGTGTACGCAATAATGTGTTCACTAAATTTGAAAAATAATTATGCGGTTCTTACTTCCAGACATATAATCGTGAAGATGGAAGAACTAATGTGGTAGATTTTACATCAGCTGTTCACATCAAACCCATCTTATCTGAGCTAAGCTCACACATTCTACTTAACTAATGCTCTCAATCCCTGCAAGCAATGTGTGCTCTCACTTGCTGCTATTCTGATACAAGCTTCCCTGAATTGTATCGACACAGTTTGCACTTTATACACAAAATATATCTCCAAATACAATTCGATGACAGCTTTATGTTATTGTCACCATTACGACATTATTTTGTTGTATAACATGCACCAAATAATTTAGTGCATACTGCAATGTACTGACTATTCTCATCATTACTGTAAGCTATGAGAAACAGTTCAATTATATCCGATGGCACAAAGGGATAATATGCATGAATCTAGCAGCCACCAGGTCACGCACACATACAGTATATAGAACTGGAACTACAATATACGGAACACCTACATGTCTCCACTGAAATGTTCTTACCTGAATACAAAAAACAAATTAAGGGGAAGTGGTTCACTTTTTGGGCGATTTGTCATGTATTCGTTATTTTTCTAGTTTCCTCCCTAGACCTCCATCAAATAAAAACAAAAAAATCCATTAGATCTAGATTAATTTGTACATTTTTCGGTAGAAAAATTTCCCGGCCGAAAACCGGTTCTTCCAACATTACAGGCTCACTATTCTTCGCCAGGGAAAAAATCGACACCAACATAGAACGAAAGGTCTAAATATTGACGAAGAAATAGGGTGAAAGGTCTTAGACTCGACTAACTAATGGGGCAAGCATCTTAACATTTGAAAACTAATGGGGCTAAACATGAGGGAGAAAGTGGTCCAGAAAACCGGGCCATCCCCCCTTAAAACATTTATTAATAATCAACTTAAGCATGTTAGAATTTTAATATCCAGCAGTACCCGTAGTCAAATGAAATATATGATACATGGTTGATAATTGTACATAAAAATACACATATCAACACATTGAAAGGAAGACCGCTATACATATGCCTACCAAACAGAGAAGATATATGGAACTATGGACTCTTAATCTGCATAGCATACTCTTTAATAATATACCTGGACTTGGAAGAAAACATAATAATTTGACTACCAATTTCCTATAAACCCAATAGTTAGTGGTAGATTGATGGTATGTATATTATACTCAGACACAATACCCCATAGCTGGGGGTTGCCGACTCGTGACAGAGCCCTAACAGAAACAACATTTAAAGTTCCAATTCTTAAGGTTCGGGACTACTTTCGCATTCCCTCGCCCCTTTGTGTCTCGTTTAGTAAGTAAATGTTACAAGGGGAGCATTCCTAGCCTCCCGCCCCCGAAGTAAGAAAAGTAGTACAGGAAAAGAGACAGACAGATTCGACTAATACAGGACCAGCCCTCACCAGATATATGCTAAGTATTTTCAATTTGATGCTCATATACATTTGGGTGGAGATAATTAACTATTTGCGAGTTTCGTTCTAAAAGGAAGTTGGAACTGTAGACCCCGACATTTAGCAGGACTACCAGCTATAATTAGGTTACAGTACAAATATGAATCAAGCAACAACAACAACAACAAAATATCCATCAACAACTCGTATGTTATTATATCTGTTGAATATCGATGCTTACGGCTCCAAATTCTTTATAACCTGACACTCGCAGGCGGTCAATTTACAGCGCGACTGACTGCATGAAACTGCATAATCAATGCTGTGAACTTATGAAAAACAATTTCGATCACATTAAGGGAGTCCACCTGGCTTTTTTTATCTTTCTCTCCCTCTCTCTTTGGCTTGTATCCATTCAGCCCCATTCAGCCTACTGTTTTAAGACGTTCACCCCCATCCAGGTGTCAATATTTTCCTGGCGAGCGGTAGCGAGCCAGCATATGTATATTTTTGTTTTGACAGCAAGTACATTTTTCGATAGAAAAATGTCTCCGGCGAAGTCGGATTTCTCCTTACAATGCTGGCTCGCTATCGCTCGCCAGAAAGAAATCGACACCTGGATGGGAATAAACGTCTTAAAACAGTTGGCTGAATGGATCCAAGCCAGGGAAAGAGAGAAAAGGAAAGAAAGATACAACAAAAACGGTGACCCCCCTCAAGTAAACAGGCAACACAACTGGAACATGAAAAACATTTGAGCTGGATATTAGACATTACGAGGATAAATACTTGCATCATTACTGATCAATGTAAGATTAATTAGTGTACTAAAATCAGGGAAGCAATTTGCGTTTAAACAAATAAATCAACAAGAAATAAGGTCACACATAACGAACTTTTAGTATCAATGTACGTGTATTTAATGGTAACGAATTAACTATATCAGAGTATAATACTCGCCTTGAAAACTATACAATCAAAATCATATAGGCCTACAATATGTACACGAGAGAGAGAGAGAGAGAGAGAGAGAGAGAGAGAGAGAGAGAGAGAGAGAGAGAGAGAGAGAGAGAGAGAGAGAGAGAGAGAGGGAAATTAGATTTGTACAAAAATAAGTTCAATATGCAAATCCCACCTGCTACCCTTTCATCACTTCCTCTATTAATCTCTCTCTCTCTCTCTCTCTCTCTCTCTCTCTCTCTCTCTCTCTCTCTTAGTATTTATATTAACGTTGTATCCCTATCTCACGTCTCATTTTACTTGCATCCTTTGTACTGTCAGATGATGCCTTTAATATCACTTTAATTCTCCATATTATAATGAAGTAGATCGCTTCGAATTTCTAGTTTCTGTATATTTTCAAAATTTATCATAATTTTCGTTTCATATATAACTCACTCCTGTTGATTTCTAGAATAACTTACATTAGGATATTTATTTTTTTAGTTTTTTAGTTTTCTGTTTGTTCAATTATATTAATTTTGGTTTACTTCCATTAGTTTTTCATTATTTCAAATTCTGTTTTTTATTTGTCCATCGTTCTACCTATTGTTTTACGCTAACATATTTTTTTTTCAATATTTCGTTCATTGCTATTTTCCTGACTTTTCTATCCCTTTTAATATTCGCTCCCGCTATCTTCCTATGTCCCTGTGGTGCACCGTGCATTTATATAATGTACACCTTTCTAGCCCTCCATTTCGCATCCTGATTTCTCCTACCCTCTACGCTGTATACGGTAATTTCAGATATATAAAATTTCGCTCAAAATAATTTAACTTACATTCAGAAAAAAATCGCCAGACTAACCGACCTAATATCACTTTATATATAAGTTTAACTTAACCAAACCTAGCCTAACCTAAGCTTAGTATACATGCAAAATTTAACTTACGGAAGTTACACTGTACTCGGTTTAATTTCATCTGATGGTATATTGAATCCAATAGCAACTAATTTATCGATACTTAATGGAAGTATATGCAACTACTATGTCTCTGCATCATATAAATACCAAGTTTTCACAATTCAAAGCGTATTTCGTTACAAAATGTTCATATCAGCTGAGTAATTAAGGCGAAGATATTGCAATTTACCGTCAGCTGGAATGCAACATAGTTTAGTCTGCACTTTCCTCCATAATTTTACGAATGGATTCTATGTTGGGTACCTAGAGTGAGGTATCCAAACTGTTACACAAGGGCCACTGCATGTTATCCAAGTTACCACAGTTATAACCCCCCTGGATGAGCCATAGCATATGACCACTAACTTGGGTTTCCTTGTTACTGCTAGGTGAACAGAGGCATCGGGTTTGTAGAGATCGTCCACCTGTCTCGTCCTGCTCGGGCATCCAACCTGGTTTGTCTCTAATGTGAGACGAGAGCGATACCCCCCCCCCCCAAAAAAAAAAAATGCACCACAGAACATCCTGTTACAGCATAGTCTTAAAGGGGTAGGGAGGGGGGGGGGGGGGACCCCCTTCTCACTCATGTTTAGCTTTGAGAATTTAAGAAATTCGCCCCATTACTTTAGTGACTTTAAGACCATTTTTGTTTGTAAAGCGACATCGAACCTGCAATCTAGGAGGAACCCGGCTGAAAAATGCAAACATTTACGTCGAAGGAGCGTCATGGGGGTATTTCTTAAGCTTGATGGAGGTCTAGGGAGGAAACTAAAATGAATAAATAATAAAACAAATACATAAATAAATACACAAATCAATTAAGTCCTCCCCTTAATGTAATTTTAATCATGTCCTACTGATTTTCTAGTTTGGATGAAATTATTCGATTGAATACGAAAAGACACAGGACAAAGTGTCTTGTAAGCGAAACCACCAACAGTATTTATACCCCTCCCCCCATTACCCCCACATCCTCTCACCCCCTACCCACCCCCTTCTCTCCCACCTCACGACCTTCCATCTCAACCCACCCCCCCACCCCCCATGCAATGTTCCATCACCCCTGCAATCCAATTTTAATGTCCCCTCTTTCTCCATTCACCCCAATCAAAGCCCTCCTCTCTCTCTCTCTCTCTCTCTCTCTCTCTCTCTCTCTCTCTCTCTCTCTCTCTCTCTCTCTCTCTCTCTCTCTCTCTCTCTCTCTCATTCTCCTTCTTTTGCTTTATGCATGTTTACTTAGGTTTCCGAGTCATATATTTTCCTTTGCCTGCCAATACTTTCACTGTTGTCTTCCTGTTTCTCCTTACGCTTAAATACACCCATCGCACTTTGTTTCTCATGTACTCCTATGACTTAATTTTCGACCTAGAGTTACTTCACCTTTTCTTCCTTACGACTTATACCAAGGACAGTGAACAGCAACATAGGAAAGCAAGTAACAACGCACTATAGCATGAAACGAACACATTGATGAAAATAAATAAATACTAATAACCAGAAGGGATAGACCGTTTATTGATTTATTTATATATTTTACTCGAATAACTTGTCTATAAAACAAATTGTAAGCCCGCAACGTGAAAACAATACTGCTCACCTCTATTTATATACTATTTTGGACAAGAATAATAAAACAAAAAATAATTGGGGCAGATTTTCATATGTGGGGAAGGGTTAAACAATATACTGTACATTTAGAGGTTATATATTGTGTGTACAATACATTAGAGGTGCACTTTTATCTAGCTACAATTATTGATATAAATGATTTGTTTCTTAATGATTCCCGTCACATTTTGGATCACCGTTATTGTTTCAGCAGGTAATTCGAACTTTCATAAATCACTTCAATTGAGCATAATTATGGCTGACTGTGATTGTACACCATTATGTTATGGTATATATTAAGTATACCCAGCAATCCTATTATAGTTTTATAGTCTGGGGAGATTTCCACTGGAGGATTTTTTCTTCACCCCTTTCTCCCTCATGTTTATCCCCATTGTTTTTTGAGATTTTAAGACGTTCGCCCCATTAGTTTGGCGATTCTTAGAACTTTCGACTTATTTCAATCAATTTTTAGACCTTTTTGTGTCATTTAGGTCTGGATTTTCTCCTGTCGAGCGATAGCGAGCCTGTTATTTAAGAGGAAGCGGACTTCGGCCGGAACATTTTTCTACCGATAAATGTACAAATCTATCTTGAAAGAGGGTCAAAGGGGTGTAATTTTACGTTTGGTGGAGGGGTAGGGAACAAACTAATAACCTCCCCTTAATAAACAAAACACTTCTACGCATATAAGTATAAGTCTTGTGTTTCCATTCCTCTTGCTAAACATAATTTTCTCCCTATTGTTCCTCTTTCCATAACATTTAATATTTTCCTCTTCCTGCCTGACGCTTCCTTCTGATTTTCTCTCTAACTTAATTTTCTACCTGAGTCCACACATTTACCTGTCCAGCTTCTCTCTCTCTCTCTCTCTCTCTCTCTCTCTCTCTCTCTCTCTCTCTCTCTCTCTCTCTCTCTCTCTCTCTCTCTCTCTCTCTCTCTCTCTCTCTAAGTCCATGCCCTTCCTCTCCTTCCACTTCACCTTCCCCACCCCCTCTCCCCCACCCCACACCCCACCTTCCCCTTGGCAACAGAGTGTGTGTGTGTGTGTGTATATGTGTGTGTGTGTGTGTGTTGGGGAGGGGGGGGGGTCTAGGGGGGCGGTGAGACAGGTGAGTGACCCCCATTGCCAACCATTAATATTATACCCGATCCCTCTTTTTTTATATTTGTCAGTGGAATTGCCTGAATGTCTCTAGTATTTATGTAGAGAGAGAGAGAGAGAGAGAGAGCGAGAGAGAAAAAAAATAATGTGTGTGTATCTGTGTGTGTGTGTACTGTACGAATATGTGTTTATTGCATAGGTACACTCGCCACACAGAACTTGCGATCACGGAAAGGTGACTAGTATTTATATTTACTTGGTATATTGAATTGGAATAATTATATACTTACCTGAATTAGCTTTCTCTACTATCCCAAATATAGGGTGCGAGCAAACAATATAGATGCATGCATTAAATATATGAGTAAAAACCTTGTGCATAATCTGAATTTTAATTACGATATACTCCTGTGTTTCAAAAACAGATTAAAACGTATAAGAGAGAGAGAGAGAGAGAGAGAGAGAGAGAGAGAATCACAGCCCGCACTTACGAGGGATAGAAGGTTTAATCACCCTAATTTTTCCGAGTCAAACCTAATTTTGCCATTTGCCCCCGTCATTTCAGATCTGACAATTACTGCGCAAATTATGACGTTATTTGTGATAGTGGATTAATTAGGAGGGCGTTTTTATGTCGTCCAGAATTATTGTCCGGGAATAAAATCTTCTTATAATAATATTATAATATTATTTTACTAAAGCGTTGTTTCCACATAGCGATATTGATAAGTGCTTTTGTCTTTTTACTGTGTTCGTCTAAGTTTTGGTTTGTTTATTTTGCAAGTTTTACATTATAATTTCGAAATTCACAATGAAATGTCAGATTGGTGCTATAGGGATTTTTTTTTAGTTTGCTCCCTAGACTTTCATCAACCTTAAAAATACCCCCAAGACCCCCATCGTGATATATTTGTACATCTTTCAGTAGAAAACTGTTCCTGTCGAAGGCCGGTCCCTCCTAAATTTGCTAGCTCACTACTGCTCGCCAGGAAAACCTCGACACCTGAATGACACGAATGGTGTTAAATGAGGTGAAAGGCCTTAAAATCACCAAAGTAATGAGGCAAACGTCTTAAAATATGAACATTATTGGGGCTAAGCATGAGAGAAAAGGGGATCCACAACAACAAATATCTTGTTTTCAAAGGATAAGTTATAAGACAATGTTTTTCCCTGGATGTATTATAATTTTTAAAATCCCATTTTTGTTGGTATAATTCAACCTATTTACGAATTGCCTTTATGTACTTTAGATACAATATTTCTTCACAAAGGCAATTCAATAAATAAATATTATTTTTCTTTGACGTAGATTAGATAAATGCCGGTTTTAAAATAAAGAAAGTTTTATCTAATTACGTGTTTTTTTAAGATGAATCAAAACAGATTTATGTCTAATACTAATATTTAACGTTTGTAGGAGCTGTAGGAAATCCATATAAATACGCAATTAAATAGTATTTCAACTGGAGTATATACCGGTATTACTTCTATTTCCTTTCTTTCTATGTTGATAACTATCAGAAATGCATAATGTGACAAAATGATATAGATTACTTAGACCGGCCTTGCTTTCCAATTTCTGAGAGAAGTCTCCCCGTGGAGGTTTGGGTATACTAGCCAATTCGTACACAGTGGTTCTATTAGTACGAGACACATATATTCGTACACAGCGGTTCTATTAGTATGAGAGACATATATTCGTACACAGTGGTTCTATTAGTACAAGACACATATATTCGTACACAGTGGTTCTATTAGTACGAGACATATATTCGTACACAGTGGTTCTATTAGTACGATACACATATATTCGTACACAGTGGTTCTATTAGTACGAGACATATATTCGTACACAGTGGTTCTATTAGTACGAGACATATATTCTTACACAGTGGTTCTATTAGTACGAGACATATATTCGTACACAGTGGTTCTATTAGTACGAGACATATATTCGTACACAGTGGTTCTATTAGTACGAGACATATATTCGTACACAGTGGTTCTATTAGTACAAGACTCATATATTCGTACACAGTGGTTCTATTAGTACGAGATATATATTCGTACACAAAGAAATCGTAGAGATTAATCAATAAATCTCATATCAAAATATGGGACAGAAAAGGTATAGATTATGACACAACAATGGATTAATCTAACTCGACTCAAGTTTCTATGAACATTTCTTTCCAATTGATTAATATCGCTTAAACAACAGACAACCGCGTACGAATTGACCGCTTGCGAGTTTCTTTCTATAAGGAAGTTGGAGCTGTTAACATCGATATTTAGCAGAATTACCAGCTAAAATACGGTTGTGATGCATATATTTATACATGAAACCCAATTTAACACACTTTTTATCCATCAGAAACCTACCTTGTTATTACATTTCGTATTAATATCGATGTTTACGATTTCAACTTCCTTATAGTCTGAAACTCGCAAGTGGTCAATTGACGTCTAACCTAAAACTGAGTAGCTATAGTATTGGCCTCGTATGTATAACGGTTTATCTACGGTAGGATGGGAGTGTGGATTATTTGGACGATACACTTTTGTTTTTGTTTTTTTTAGTCAATTGCTATGTAATGAAAACAAATATTGCTAATGCTGCTTTCAATTTATATATATATACATACTGTATATACATACTGTATATAGAGTATATATATATATATATATATATATATATATATATATATACTGTATATATATATATATTATATATACAGTATATATATATATATATATATATATTATATATATATATATATATATATATATATAATTTCTTAATTTATATTTTCGATGTCCGAGTAACAGGGGAGGCTGAACCTCTGCTGAGCCCAGAATTTTTTTTTTTTTTTTGTTCATGTTCTATAATGCTTCTTTCAACATAGGAGAATAGCATAGGAGGGAACAAAAAAACATATCGCATCCATAACCCCCCGGGCCGGGGGTTCGCCCACGACCCCCGAAAAACATTTGTTTATTCTTTCAGCCACAAAAATAAAAATTTTGTGTCTTTTGTCTAAAGGGCTTCTGTAAGCAATAGAAATGATCATATGAGGGCATTAACACACATATGACATCCCTAGCACCCCTCTGGGGGGACCCCAATATCATGGATTTTGGTAAAAAATGGTCTGAAATAATTCTGCCAAGCTTGCCCCTGACAAATGTTGTGTTTAGTTGGTCATAAAACTCGATCTTCTATGAGCGCGCCATGAAAGAAAACATTCTCTAAGGAGGACTAACTATTCTATCTCCCCAAAATTGTATTTTGGTGTGTGAAAATCTAAGATTTTAGCTTGCCAGCGATCCTATATTGGCACTTACGAGATCATCTACATTTTTTTGTATTGCTCAAATTCATTCCCCTTCTACACACTACATATAGGACTATTAGCAACTGTAAAATGATGAGATAATGGCATTATCTCACATATTTTTCAAGATTCGACATTGTTCATGTTGAAATGTTGGCTAAAAAAACATATAGATATATATTATATATTTTTTTCAGCCTCTTCTATTATTCAATATGGTAAAACTAGATTATTTTCTTGTAGGGGATGCTTGTAGGATACGCCATGCAAAAATTGAGGGAAATTTGAAAATGTTTGAGTGAGAAGATGATTTTACAAATAGTGCAATGAATTTCTGCGCTCGTGCGCGCACGCACATAGAGAGCTGATTTTTTCCAGCGAGTCTTAGTATTTCCATTGGTAATAAGATGGTATAATGCCAGAAACAAAATCTCTTATACAGGCTGACTTGGGGGTCAAAGATTCAGCCTCCCCTTATTAACTTATATTTTCTTTTATCACCCATTTTGTTTTGACTTCTAATTTATATACATTATTTACTAGACTACCTTAATTTTGATTATGCTAGGCTAACTAGTATCCCTAGTGCCCTATGTACAGTCGCGGTCAGAAGTCGTGCTCTACCTCAGTAATTACTAGTCTAGTAATCTTTCTAGTAACCGTACAAGTGAAAATGTATCTATAACAAACGCATACCTACCCTTTATACTCAAGGTTTGTTCAGTGTGCTTCAGGAGTATTTTTGTAAGAAACCAAAAGATAACAAATAATTAAAAGTTCTGAAGGTGAGATACCGATTCTCTCCTTGACCGTGCGAGGCTATCCCCATCTCAGCAGGAATAACAACCTCGCGATCCGTGTCGGGCGAAGGGTTGTGGCAGACAGGAAAACACGTACACTGTAAATTGCCAACGTAAATACAACAGAATCGGGAAGCGGACATTCTAACCGTATTAAAATGTCGCCCCTTCCACCCCCCTGAACCCTGGATTTACATAAATCGGGATGGGGGGAGGGTCTCCTTGGTTTTTGGTGCACCCTGTTGCATATTCACACCCTCAGACGCATACAAGGTAGGGGAGGGGGGAGAGGGGTAGCTGGATTTATTCCTATTGAGGCGGGGAGGTTCGTAAATATAGTATGGTTACACTGGCATTAGCATTGTTACTTTTTTTATTCTAAGCTTAGTAAAATCGATTAATGTTTGCCAGTATATAATACAATGGCACAATTGTGTTAAAAGTGCCAACTTCTGAATATTCTGCTTTACGACCAAATATTCACAGGCATGTCGACTAATTATTAACAGGCCTAACCACAAACGTCAACAGTAATGAATTCGCTACTGTATTTACCCCTTCAGCAAGATGACGGAATGCTTGCTTATTCTGCTTACCATTAGACGATGTTATATACCATATTATCTACCTTTTTAAGACTCAAGGGGTCAAATACTATAACGTCAAGCCGTCCAAACATAATTATTAATTCTGAAGCTGCTTATAATAGTTTAAGTCTAACCAGAATAAAAAGTAAAGAAGCATCATCTTAATGAAGGATTTATACTTGGCCCCCTGCGCCATGTACAAAGGAGTACAAAGAAAGTCAAGCAACAATAGTTCTAGTGACTCCACGAGGCTGCTTGGGCTCGAAATAACTGTTTCGCAGTGGTTTAGAATGGATAAGGGACAATTGGAAAGGGAAGTACTGCCCAGGGACTAATGTCCATGGCAGGGGTAGGATATGCTAGTAGGGGACAATTACCTAGCCCTATGCATAGTCTATATCCTGTACAGACATTTATAGAAATACGAGGACCAATTATGTTATTCTATATAATCATAGATCTATTGGGAGTATTATGTGGATATAATAAACTGTAATCAAATTATAGATATCGATTGTATAAATACTATACAAAATCCCATTAAAGCATTACCTGTATAAGTAAGATTAGGTGTTGTTCGGATTTTGAAAGCGTAATTGTACAGTTGCCCACGAGAATATGTATAAACTGGGTAATTTTATATATTATTGTGTTCTCTCCACCATTCAACTTTACTCATAAACTCGATTAATGAAATGTATATGAAAGGAAAATTAGTATGATTGATATACTGTTGAACTGTATTATCTTATGCAGTAGCTAAATAAGAACATGACCAATTAACCTCTTGAAATTACAGGCTCGCTATTGCTCGCCAGGAAAATATCGACACCTAAATGGCACGAAAGGTCTTATATTGACAAAGAAATGGGGCGAAAGGTGTTAAAATCGTCAAATGAATGGGCCGAACGTCTTAAAATCTCAAAACTAATGGGGCTAAACACGAGGAGAAAGTGGTCCAGAAAACCGGCCATTCTGCCCTTAAGGTGATAGGCAGGGTGATTGTTATGAAGAATGATGAGTTTACTGTTGTTGACTTTATACCATCACTCATTTCTAGATCCCCTTCTCCCTCATGCTTAGTCCCATTAGTTTTGGCATTATAAGACGTTGGCCCAATTAGTTTGGCGATTATAAGACTTTTCGCCCCTTTTCTTTGCCAATATGGACCTTTAGTGCCATTTAGGTGTCGATTTTTTCCTGGCAAGCGATAGCATGTCTGTAATTTAGAAAAAAACACAAAAAAATCTCGAAGGGGTGGTCTTTAGGACCCCCAAGAATGAAATCGACACCTAAATGACACTAAAGGTCTTAAAATCACCAAACTAGTGGGGCGAATGTCATCAAATTTCAAAATTAATGGGGTTAAGCATGTGAGAAAAAAGGGGGTCCAGAAACCGCCCCTAAACACACTGGTTTTGGGTGAGGTGTAGTGATATTAGGACTGCCAAGAGAAAGTGCTACACCTTCAATTTACATAGTTTTCCATATTGATTCTCAGAGATGTTTTAAATCCTGGTATGCATTTTTATTCGGTCAGGGGTATAGTTGGGAGGTTACGTTAAGTTGTGCTTAGCCTTAGCGCGTATATCCTCATACTTGCCCTCTGGAACCTGTCGTGGGTAAATTGGGCTACTTATCCAGCCTGGTACGGCATGTTATCCAGGTTACCACAATTTTAACTCATCGGATGTGACGCTACTAATGTCCACTATCTCAAGATTTCTATTAACTGCTACGTGAACGGAGGCAGCAGTTGTTAGGGGTCTCGTAATGGTCGGATATCGAATCATGGTCCTCTTGGTTGTGAGTTGAACGAGCTAGCCTATATACACCAGATATCAGGCACCCCAGGGGTCAGGGGTAGGTCTTAATTTATACTGTCGTGCAACTGAATAACTAAGGTTCGAATCTTGCGAGAGGTTCACATGATATTATGTTACAAGTGTGTTTGTGTGTGTGACATACTAAACCCTTTGATATTTATAAACTCTTGACATTCACCGAAGAAAGCTCAATAGGATCACATACTTCCGTCACTACGCGGCGCTACATAATCACAACTATTAACAGCGCAAACACGTTTAAAGCACAACTTCTATACACCTGTCAAGCAGAACTGAAGCCGGTATCACACAACCTTATAATTTTGTCCTCAAAATGTTACTGTCAATACTGGTCGAGAAGCATATGAAGTAAACTTTCTTAAATAATTATAATGCGTAAGTTAATCTATTTTGTCTAGTTTATGTTACCAGAACAAAAGATCCCGGAAATATTCACGGGGAAATGTTGACCATCGAAAATTGACGATAACATTTCTTGTGCAATATCAGCTTAAGTGTGCGCATTAGCCTGGCTCAGAGTGATTCTTTATACTAGCTAAATCGACACAGAAACACAAACATTTGGTGACTTACTGCTAGCATCATGGGAACAATATATATATATACAGTATATGTATATATATATATATATACCGGTATATATATATACCGGTATATATATATACATATATATTTTTTTTTTTTTTTTTTTTTTTTCTATATTCCAACTACTCCCTCTCGGGCATAGGCTGAGAGCCTGTACATTCCACCGCTCAACACGGTGAAGCCCGTGAGGTCTTGTTCCAGTCTGGGGAGTGAGACATGGCTCGAAGCAGCTCCATCTCTGAAGCGGCTGGTTGCTTCGCTCAAGTGCTTCACCGTCTCATCCTCCAGACTCAGACCCTCACTCTCAGAACGCCACCTATTGAGCAGTGAACTCACTAGGCATTGTCCCCCTGTAACATATTTTGAATATGGGAATATTCATACAGTGTTATTTAATCAGGGAACAATGAGGGTATTTTTTTGGCATTTCGGTGGGCTTTGTGGTAATGCACTGATACTAGGTACAGCACAAATTCAATCCCAATAATATCTTCCCATTGACATATCGGGATTTGAACCCGGGTCCATTGGATTACCAATCCAGTGGCATGACCACTCCACCACACCTCCCCTGTATATATATATATATATATATATATATATATATATATATATATATATATATATATATATATATATATATATTTGTATATATATATATTTAATCTAAGCATAAATAATTGATTCTGTTATAACACAATCTTGAAATGGATGATAACATTTGCAAGACAATAACTTCGTATGCCAAGGTCTATCCTTTATGCTCCACCGTCTCATCCTGCTCCTTTATCCTCTATTTTATTTTCACATTTCTCAAACCTTAGCTCATGATTGTGCTATGAAGAGGTGAATAATGTATTTGTTTGAGACCATTGAAACACATACACAGGAACAAAATGATATGGATTTTATAATAAGATGCTGTAATTCATCCTCAGACTGAGGCGGCCAGTTTCACGACTGTGAGAATTGCATAAGAAGTCCCCCCCCCCCCCCCCACCCCCATTCAAACTGAAAAAAGCCTCCCACCCCCGACACACACACTGAATATAATAGTCTGTCGATAGTTTTGCAATGAAATTAATCAAATCTGCCAACTTCATCAATTTGATCAACTATGCCAAGTCTGCCATGTTCATCAACCCTATTACCTTACTCAATTTGACGCCAGGTAAAAAGTATGCATAATATCTTTCAAGTCACTTAAAATAATAAATTCAATCAGCCTAGTTAGTAATATAACTACAATGTTCCACTTGAATTGTAATATCTATAAAAAACCTTCTCAATTTACTGTAATAGATCCTTAAATATTGTCCTCCTGATGTGTAACTGCTTGTATATCTGCTTGAATGTGTGGTCGAGTATGTAAAATATATATGTGCATCTCGGGTGTATGCCTGTCTGTCAGGGATTCATGTATGTAAATGGTATGTATTTATGTGCGTGTGTTACATATGGCCGTCTGTAATGCAGATTAGATTCCAAAGGGGCGTCTGGGGAGAAGGCGGAGGAAGGGGGGGGGGGGAAGGAGAGAAGGTAGGAGGGGAGGAGAGGAATGGTGGAGGGGGAGAGGAGAATAGGAGGGAGATAAATGTGTTAAACCAGAATAGAGGGGGAAGAGAAAGGGAGAAGGGAAGGGGGGAAGATAGATCAATACATAAATATATATATATATATATAGATATAGATAGATAGGTAGATTGACTTTCAGAGATATAAAATAAACTAAATAAAAATATAGTTATAGAGAGAGAGAGAGAGACAGAGTCAAGAAGGTAGACAGCAGAGAAGGAAATTGGATGACAGAGGGAATTCAGTATGGCCAATATAAACAAAAAAAGACGTTTATTATGAAACTACATGGGTTAATTATCAAAGCATGTTGAAGAGATTTGGAAAGCATAAGGAACAGTCATTGGGCGATCTAACAAAGGGATATTGTTTTCCAGTCTTGCATTATGTACAGTAGACCTCTAGCAAGCCTTAAAGTACCCCTTCCGCCCCCCCCCCGCCCTCCTCTTGTCCTCGAGCCCGACGCGCCAACCCGCCAACAGCACTTCGCTCTCGCTGCTCGAAATTTGACCATAACTTGAGTACTCCATTACTCATCCCCTTATTTGTTTGCATGAGCTGTAGCTAAGTTCTAGCTTAACTGCCCTGTAGTTGCTTTGCATGTAACTCTGCTGTGTTTTTGACTGATAAACGTTTGTTTATCGAGACTGCTTTTGTTTACATTTGTACCGGTTAGTGACAACCGACGCTCTAAAGTAAACAAACTATTTGCTTGTTTCATATTATAAAGTTCTAGCACTTATTGCAGATATTTTAGCCCTCACTGTAGTTAAGTGCTTAGCAAACCACCCAGTAGTTATCTTGCATGACATTGTACTGTAGTTTTGACTGATAAACGTTTGTTTTTCAAAATTCTATTTGTCAAGTTAGTAGAGACGCCGCCGATACCAGCGCCACCTGTGTACGCATAAACAAACCCTCTTCTTGTATTTTATATATCAAAGTCTAGCCAATACTGTACTTGGTTGAACTTTTTATCTTGGTTATCTATATAAATCGCACACACTAACATTTGTCAAGATAGTTTTAATATTGGGTTAGAATAATTTAGTTACTGTAATACTTTTTGATAGCCTATTTATTAATCGAATTTCAGATACTTGTTACCATATTAATAGGCCTCTCACACTCTTGCCAGGGATATTACTAACTCCATTATTATTAGTATTGTGTCGACCACTGTATAAACTAATATACAGGCTTTAGCCTAACTGTGTCATACTGCTAACATCATTTTATTTTTATATTCAGGCATAACATTGTGTTCTATTGCTAACATATTCTTTTTGTGATCAACATATTCTTTTTGTGATTTACAGGAATTAATTGTACCATATTGCTAACCAATATTTTTGTGTTACTGTACTGTATACTGCTTTCCAGTTTTCTCAATAGGCTAAATTAACCCTCTCCCATTTTTTTTCCAGTACATTTTGTAACAAATTACTAGTCCATTTACAATTTTCAGGCTTTAACTGTGTCATACTGCTAACATCAATTTTAGTTATATTTTCAGGCATAAATTGTGTTCTATTGCTACCATATTTGTTGTGATTTACAGCCATAATATTCTTTTTGTGATTAACATATTCTTTTTGTGATTTACAGGCATTAATTGTACCATATTGCTAACAAACATTTTTTGTTACTGAACTGTATACTGTTTTCCAGTTTTTTCCACTAGGCTACATTAACCCCTTATTGGCGGCCCGCAACATAAGTCGAGTTAAATCAATTTGGACTATGTGGCGGCGCGCGACATAGGTCGTGCGGCAATTTCAGCACGTAATGTTGCTGAAAGAGAGAGACAAGTGGTGGCAGGAGAGTAGCGAGCGTATGACTGCTCCAGACCACCGCGGCGGACAAACTGACATGAATCCCACCCTCCTCCACCCTCGCTACATAGTGAAATGTTTGGGGAAAGTACCGAATTACATGGTTTTTGCACTCGTGTTGCGCGGTTGTTGCAAGAAAACTAGCGGTCATACAAGGATCGTTGTGGTGTCATTGGAAAGCTCTGTTTATGCCCTTTCAGGGATAGATACTTGTTTTACACTCTGGGTCTTATTTAGGCATGAAAATGATCACGTAAACAGCCCTATTTTGGGTAAAAACACCCCGCTGGTGGCTACATATTATATACCGCCTAGGCCGCTCTTAAGGTGTTAACCCTCTCCCACTTTTTTTTCCAGTAAATTTTGTAACAAATTTCTAGTCCATTTGTGATTTTCAGGCTTTAACTGTGTCATACTGCTAACATCAATTTTTTTTTTATTTTCAGGCATAAATTGTGTTCTATTGCTAACATATTTTTTGTGATTTACAGGCATATTAATTTTATCATATTGCTAACAAAATTTTGTGTGATTTTCAGGAATTAATTGTATCACATTGCTAACATACATTTTTTGTGATTTTCAGGCTTTAATTGTACCATTTTGCTAACATAAATTTGTGTGATTTTCAGGCATATTGTGATTATATCGTCACGGCGCCGCAACGAACCTGCACGAGTTGTTCCGGTAAATTTGGCCCTATCATGTTTGTTGATACTGATGTCCAAATTTGTAGATTTTGCCAGCTCCGAGAGAAGATTGCGGATGAATTGAATGCAGCTCACCGCAAGATCGATGCCCCGACTACGAAGCTTGAATCCCTTCAAGAATTTGCCACACTCAACGTAGGAGTGCCCTCGGCCCAAGAAACCACTACGATGTCAACCGCCATTCCAGTGCATACAGTACTGGTACCCACACCAACAGCTACCTTAGATGTTGCAGAAAATAATAATGACTCTACTCTCACTCTCCCCCAGGACAATTTTCAGTTAGTGAGATACAATGTGAATCCCAGTACCAGTCCCAGGAAGGTCATCCCGACAACATGCCAAAACCGCTTCAAAATTCTGGCTATTGATGAGGAAGAGGAAACGGAAGAAGTTCGGCTTGTGGGCGACTCCATGGTCCGTGGCCAACTAACCGAGTTCTGAGCCAGGGCACCCAGGACCAGAAAGCGATTCTGTATCCCAGGTGGCGGCGTGGACGACATTGTTGCGGCTGTGGAAGAGATTTCGAGGCTCGCCCCCGCAAGCACTACGTACGTCATCCACGTTGGATCTACCGATGTCCAACGGACGCGGTCAGAGGAACTACTTTGCAAGTACCGGCGGCTGATCAGGTCTTTCAAGGAAAAATCTAATAGAATCTTAATTTCAGGAATTGTTCCCCGGATTGATGTAGAAAACCGATTCTACAACATAGCTACCAGTACAAATCGCCGACTAGCCAAACTCTGCAGGGAGGAGGACATCGGCTTTGTCGACACGTGGGATCATTTTTACTATGATAAATCTTTGTTTTCAGGAGATGGTGTACATCTCAATGAAGTAGGAGCTGCACGTCTTGGTCGTCTGCTGAACGATACAGTCAAGGATTTCCGTTCAAAAAACGGGGTCAACCAGACCCCAGACAGGGTAGTGTAAGTCAAATACGAACTGAAAATTCAGACAATGCACAATCAGTAACATCCAACTCTAATACTCTTAAGGTGTTTTATGTAAATGCTCGTAGCATACGCAATAAATTTTCAGATCTAGAGGAAATCGTGTTTACAGAACATTATGATATAATCGGCATTACAGAATCTTGGTTAAATACGGAAGACAGAGACTTTTTAGCCGAATATACGCTTCCTGGTTATACAATGTTTGAGAAAAGTCGGATCAATAGAAATGGAGGAGGAGTTCTGTTTTTTATAAAGGAAAGTCTTAATCCCGTCTTAATGTCAAAACCTCAAATTGCGAATATAGACATATCTTACGTACTATTAAATAATAAACGAGGAACTAAAATAACACTAGCTTTATTATACAGACCCCCATCTCAATCAGTGCAAACTGACAGTGAAATTTATGAACAAATTGCAGAAATAACTAACATACAAGATACCGTAATTCTTGGCGATTTCAACTTACCCGTGACTAAATGGGGCGATATTCTTACTTCACACTCTGGACACGACCTCTATGCTAACTTGCAAGAGAGTTCACTTTTTCAATTTGTACAATCTCCGACCCGTGGTAATAATGTGCTTGACCTTGTACTCGCAACAAAAGAAGAATTAATAGAGAATTTGAATGTTGGTGATGAATTCAGTAACAGCGACCATCGTACGATAACTTTCACTTTAAAGTTTACTAGTAACAAATCAAATAGCAGCATTGAGAAAGTCCCTAATTTCAAGAAAGCAAATTTTCATAAACTTAAATCAAAGCTTAAAGAAACTGACTGGAGCTTTCTGACTAACAATAACGACATAAATACATCTTGGGAGTGTTTCACAACCACTTACCTTAAGGAAGTGCAAGACTGCATACCATCGAAAATACGGCGTCCAGGCCATAATGATAAGCCCAAATGGTGGAATAAAGATATTTCAGACTGTCTGCTTGCTAAAAAATTTGCTAATGATAGATTAAAATCCTCACAAAATGACGAAGAATGGGTGAAATTTGTAGAGCTACGACGCAAAGCCAAAAAGTTAATTAAGCAAAGTAAAAAGACCCTGGAGTTACATGTTGCGAATCAAAGTAAAACAAACCCGAAAGAATTCTATAGTTATATCAGAAAGAAAAAAGTAGTTACTTCAACTGTTGGACCGTTAGTCGATGAAAATGGAGAATACACCAAAGACGAAGTACAAATGAGTATGCCCTCAATACCTTCTTTGCATCAGTTTTTACAACCGAAGACCTCAGTGATATCCCTACACCATCGCCGATTCAGATTGATAATTCAGATGTTCTAAGCAATATCACCGTTACAGAGAGAGAAGTATATATTGAATTGTTTAGATAAACTCAAGGTAAATAAAACGCCTGGACCTGATACAATCTTGCCTAGAGTTCTAAAGGAACTTAAGGATGAGCTCTCCAAACCACTGACATTGCTATTCAATGAATCCTTGCAGTCTGGGACTATGCCTGATCAGTGGAAGCTAGCCAACGTAACACCGATATTCAAAAAAGGCAGCAAATCCCTACCCAGTAACTATCATTCAATTAGCTTAACCTCAGTTGTGTGTAAAATGCTAGAAACGGTCATAAGAGACAGACTCGTAAATCACTTAGAGGCAAATAACTTACTTAAAGATACTCAACACGGCTTTCATATAAAACGTTCCTGTTTAACAAACCTCTTAGACTTCTTCCACGATATCCTCAACCTCTACGATGAGAGTAAAGCTGTAGATATTATATACCTTGATCTTCAAAAGGCCTTTGACAAAGTTCCCCACAAACATTTACTGCTAAAACTAAAAGCGCATGGAATACAAGACGGTGTGTTGAAATGGATAGAAAATTGGCTCAGCGACAGAAAGCAAAGAGTAGTCATAAACGGTAAGGCATCTAAATGGACCAATGTAAGTAGCGGGGTACCCCAGGGATCGGTACTAGGACCAATTCTCTTTCAAATTTACATCAACGCATAGATGAGGGTCTCACCTGTACAATCTCAAAATTTGCCGACGATACAAAAACTGCAAATAGCGTACTCTCAAAAGAACAAGTTGACGATATGCAACACAATCTAGATAAATTGTCATGTTGGGCCCAAATTTGGCAAATGAGTTTCAATGCGGATAAATGTAAAGTACTACATATCGGATACCTAAATGAGAAAGCAAACTATTCGATGAATGGCACTCAGCATAAGAATGTAAACAAAGAAACCGATCTGGGAGTAACAATATCGAGTAACCTAAAACCGAGTCAACAATGTTCAGAAGTTGTTAAGAAGGCAAACAAAATAATTGGCTTTATAGGCAGGTCATTTGAGCATAAATCCAAAGAAGTTATCCTAACCCTTTACAATTCCTTAGTCCGCCCTCTTCTTGAATACTGCGTTCAATCCTGGTGCCCTTATTACCAAAAAGATATAAACAAGCTAGAACGAGTTCAACGTAGAGTTACCAAAATGATACCTAGCCTAAAGAACAAACCATACGAAGAGCGAAGAGCGTCTTAGAGAATTAAATCTATTTCCTTTAACCCAGCCCAGATTAAGAGGTGAGTTAATTTAAGTGTTCAAAATCATCAAAGGCATCGACAATATGAACTGTAGTAAGTACTTCACTATCGACCAATCTAATTACACGCGGGGAAACGGTTGCAAAATTATTGGTAAATCTTTTAACTCACACGAATCTAAGAATTTCTTCTTCAATCGAGTTGTCAATTTGTGGAATGGGCTTTCCCGAGACGTTATAGACTGCAGCACCGTTGATTCATTTAAACTCCGCTTAGACAAATATCTCGCATCAAACCCGCAACTGACTGCGTTTGTAAATTAATAACTTTATTTTATCCCCCCCTCAGTTACTAACCCATCTGTCCCCTACTAACTTCCTAATCCTGCCACGGACATTAGTTCTAGGGCAGTAGTTCCCTTTCCAATGTTCCCTTACCCACTCTAAACCACTGTTTGGACACTTGATCCTCAGTGTTTTGGAGGACAAGCAGCCTAGAAGGGTCAGTAGACCTGTTGTTGCTTGATTTCCTTTGTACTCCTTTGTACTCCTTTGTACCCTTCGAGATAAATATGCACTTTTTCGGTAGAACAATGTCCTGGCCGAAGGTTGGTTTCCCCTAAATTTTAGGTTCGCTGTTGCTCGCCAGGATAAACACGACAGCTAAAACCTCGGGTCACACATACACGTTCTAACGTCCCGTCCGGCCCCGACCTCTTAATAAAAAGCACCTAGGCGGCGTCCTTTTTATGCATGCATAAAATGGTCCGTGTGGGTCGGGGCAACTGCCAGAAAACGTGTTATGCCGGGACACCCACGGGACATACACTGACACACACAGAAGTTATTTTCTTGGTCGGGGACGGACGGGACATTAGAACGTGTATGTGTGACCCGAGCTAAATGGCACAAATGGTCTTAATAATAACAAAGAATTGGGCGAAAGGTATTAACGTCACCAAAGTATTAGGGCGAACGTCTTAAAATCTTAAAACTGGGGTTAAACATGAGTGAGAAGGGGGTTCAGAGTAAAATAAACACCTCTCCTTAAGCTCGGTTCACATATGCACGAATTAACGTCATGTCCGTCCCCGACCAAGAAAATAGGCAGGACGACATCAATCTGGAGGCGCCATGTGGCCACGATGGCCACTAGGGCCGTTCCAACGTTTTTTTGCCGCCGTACTCATCCCATTAATCGTCGTCTAAATGCCGCCAGTCGTCGTCTAGACGCCGCCAGGCTGCGTCTAGACAACGACTGCTCCCGTGTGTGTCCGTGTGTGTCCTGTGGGTGTCCCCGACATAACACGTTTTCTGGCAGTTGCCCCGACCCACACGGACCATTTTATGCTGCACAAAAAGGACGCCGCCTAAACACGGCGAATTAAGGGGTCGGGGACGTTAATTCGTGCATGTGTGAACCGAGCTTAAACCCTATCTGCTTACGAGGACCCTTTTCTTCCTTATGTAGTGATCGCTACTGTCTTTAGATGAGTTTCTACATAATTATTATGAATGAGCTATGGAAGTCAAGGGGTTAATCAAGATAATCTATACACATTTGATTCTCAGCGAGGCTTCCAAAATTGAGTAAAATCGTCTAATGTTAGCCAAAATAAGATTAAGAAAATAATCATACTACTGAAAGGGATAAGGGAGAGTATAATTCAGACTGAGTAACCAAGATGTTTGAGCAGACCGTAGGCAAATACGGGCTCGTTTGCTCGTAGTATCGACTTATCTATGAATTGTAATATTTACTTAGTTATTCAGAGAAAAGAAGTCTAACATTTGAGATCTAATATGAATTATGTAATACCCAAATAAAGGTATTTATATGGAACGTAGAAGAAAACAATAATCTATGCGAGCAAGAAAGAAGGCATTTTTTGTTTGTACATATTATGCAATAAGTAGAGACAAACTCAATGAAAACAATATCCATGCACTGAGAGGTGCCCTTCATTCAAGACGAATCCTTGTTCTATAGCGTTGTGTCATACGTGATGTTGGAAATACTTGCAAACTCCCTCACAGCCAACATACCCTAAAGCACGTTGAAGGAGGATATCTATTCTATACCTCAATTACTATACATTCTGTTTCAATGCATCCCCCTGCAAGGAATATACCCACCCTGAAGATTATCACAGCCATCCATAATATACCCACCCTGAAGATTATCACAGCCATCCATAATATACCCACCCTGAAGATTATCACAGCCATCCATAATATACCCACCCTGAAGATTATCACAGCCATCCATAATATACCCACCCTGAAGATTATCACAGCCATCCATAATATACCCACCCTGAAGATTATCACAGCCATCCATAATATACCCACCCTGAAGATTATCACAGCCATCCATAATATACCCACCCTGAAGATTATCACAGCCATCCATAATATACCCACCCTGAAGATTATCACAGCCATCCATAATATACCCACCCTGAAGATTATCACAGCCATCCATAATATCAAGGACGGGTAAATATTCTCAAAAAAAAAAAAAAAACGATCAACAGTCGTACACATCTACACTCATTCTATTAAATATTTAATTATTAATTCACCATCTAATATTTATATTTATATATAATTATCCATATTTGTTTTCTGTTTTCTTTTTCTTAGGGGGGTGGGAGGGTCGGTGTATCTGGGCTACTGTAGAACTTTGAAATCCCCAGCCGTTTCGTTGGGATTGAACCCCTGAACTTCAGTTCAGCAGTTAACTCAGCACTACCTAATGAGCTATGTATGCCTCTTCTTTCTGTAATTCTCTCACTTACACATTTTCTATCTGACTGTCTGTCTGTCCATCTGTCGGTCTCTCTCTCTCTCTCTCGTACACACACACAGTGCCAATAATCGGTGCCATCAGCTGGTCGTGTTGTTGAGCGGCACTGATGACGGCCCCCTCCCTCCCCTCATTAGTGCCAGGGGGGAGAGGAGTAGAGAGAGAGAGAGAGAGAGAGAGAGAGAGAGAGAGAGAGAGAGAGAGAGAGAGAGAGAGAGAGAGAGAGAGAGAGAGAGAGAGAGAGGGGGGGGGGGTAAGGCATAAGGAAATGAATAGGGCGAGGAGGGCTAGGGAAAGACCTTATTAGCGCTGATGAGAACATACAGTTAGAACTAACTGGATATTTACAGCCAGTTTGCTCTAGGCCCTTTTGAGTTAAAGACATATCAGGGATCAAGATTATTGTCAAGTTCATTGGCGCTACCTATAGTAAGAAGAATCTACGTAATTGGCTAGAAAATAATACAAAATATTTACTACAGAAATTCTTTAGTATCCACAGCAAGCAGGAAGAAGCAAAATCATATTTGATATGAGAATATTAATATATAGAATTAACAAAGGCACAAACTTTGGATAAAGAGGTAAAGTGAAGCAATAGAACAAGAAGAGTACAATATAGAAGATGATTCATATAGTAATATTGAAATTGTATTGATTAGGAAATTAGTACCAACTAACGTACCAGCATAAATTACACCTGGTTACATAGATGATTGCAAATAAATATCAAGGAAATTACCGTCGACAGACCCATTGATGCTCACTAGGCTGCCTATTGACGAACGAATGAAGATGGTATGACGAAAGACTGCCACAGAACGCATCTGAATGTGTGGAGATTATGAAATGGCAATAGGTTAGACTGACTTAAGGGGGTGACCTGCTTTTTTATCTCCTTTTCTCCCTCTCTCTGGGTTGTATCCATTCGGCCCCATTCAGACTACTGTTTTAAGACATTTATCCCCATCCAGGTGTTGAATTTTTCTTGGCGAGCGATAGCGAGCCAGCATTGTATGAAGAAATCCGGCTTCGCCGGAGAATGTTTTCTATCGAAAAATTTACAAATTTAGCCTGCAGTCAAAAACATATTTTAAAAAAATCGACACCTGGATGGGGATAAACGTCTTAAAAAAGTAGGCTGAAGGGGATGGAATGGATACAAGCCAGAGAAAGAGAGAAAAAAGCAGATCACCCCCCTTAAAGCAAAAGTCTTTTTACGACCTCAAGTCAGAGTCCACTTCATTATTAGAAGGAAGCATCGAAAATGAATAGATTGGCATGTAGAATGTTGGTTATATATGAAAATATATAAACATCGATGAAAACAAACACTAACTAGCTTTTTAATAAACGACATGAACGGTGTTTGCGGAAGATTAGAGGATTACAAATGAAGGCACGCACCAGCAGACATACTGATCCTCACTAGGCCGATTGGTGAAGGGTGAGTAATTGGTACTTGCTGGGAAAATACATAAATACTTCGAGCACAATGAAAGTCAGTAGGGAAATTGATGCGAGATATTTGTCTTCGTGGCCTATGAAAGTTTAAACTACGCGACAGTTTGCTAGATCGTATTGCAGGTTGATCCACAAGATAACCCACTCGGTTGAATAGTGTATGATTTGCTTCGTGTGAACGAAGATATGTTTATCTAGATTATCATAAATTGAAGTGGATTACGGAGGACGCCCAGCGAGACAATTTGTTTCAGCAGCTGCTAAGGATGAATAGTACAGACGAATCAGAGTACATGTATACTCTATTCGCTGTAAGTAGGCAAGAACTCATGACCTCTATCCTCTGTAATTTAAAAACGACTAGAGTATTCGAGCTAATATGTCTACCATTTGGGAAGAGTCAGTAAAGGAACAGAAGTGGAAATTTACAGCCAATTTGCTTTAGCCCTTATTGAGTTACAGAGGATAGAGGTCATGATTTCTCGCCTACTTACAGCGAATAGACTGGCCAAGAGCTGCTATATAGTTTGAAATCTTACCGGGTGTACGCTACAAAGAGCGTTGACAAAAATTACACCAAGAGAAAAGACAAATAATATGAAATAAAGATGGCTACAAATCATTACATAGAGTAAAGAAAGGAAAGAAAGAATATTAAGGAAAATTGAAGGTGGGCTAATGTAGAAAATAAATTAGATAGATGCAAAGAGGACCATTTAACGAACTAAGTATGATTACGTATTTTTATTTTTACAATGTTTTGCTTAATTAGATTTTTTGTTCCGGACTGAAGAGTATTAAGAGTAGGTTATATATATTACACACATGCATACTTATATTCACATATAGCCTACATGCTTGTTTATACATATATAATATAAGAGCTTATAGAAGATAGCAATATATATATATATATATATATATATATATACCGGTATATACAGTATATATAT
The DNA here is from genome assembly GCA_032716605.1 of Paralithodes platypus. Classification (NCBI taxonomy): domain Eukaryota; kingdom Metazoa; phylum Arthropoda; class Malacostraca; order Decapoda; family Lithodidae; genus Paralithodes; species Paralithodes platypus. The sequence continues at coordinate 86,704,998 of CM064487.1, read as the reverse complement.
ATGAGAGAGAGAGAGAGAGAGAGAGAGAGAGAGAGAGAGAGAGAGAGAGAGAAGTCAATGTAGTTGGTATTAGTTGGCAACTTAGGGGGTAGTACTGAAGGGGGAGTGGCGGTGGGAGGAGGGGGTTTCGACCGGACCAGCAATAAGGGCCTAATGGCTGAAAATATCCTGTAATGAATGCTACACGACAGTCATTATAAAAAAAAAAAAAAAAAAAAAAAAGATTTAGTTAATTTGGATACCATAAAAATTTAAACAGTCTGGGATTTTTCGTTCTGATTCTCATTAATACAGTATGTCGGGTACCTATCTAGGGATTTCAATATGTTCGGAGGGGAAGTCTAGTATGTGAATATTGTCACATATATTATACAAATAACCATACTAATTATTTATTGTACTTTACTACTATAATTTAAACAGTAAACAGTAATATTTAATATTGACAATCATCGCTATTTCTAAGCATAATTAAATAGACGACTGCCATTCAATTCGACCAGAAAACACTAAGTATGTGAATTAAGTTGAAGACAAAATAATTGCAAGGATATAGCAGTATATTTAAGTATAAAACTAATATTACCGCAATATAAAGATAGAACTATTGCAAAATAACTTTAATCCTTACCTGGAAGACTTGCATGTGCCAATATATTTGATTGAAGTCAACATCTTGTAAACTTAAGTGTTTTACCCGTCTATATATTTGTGGCAGGACGAGACAGATGGACAGTCCCATTACACCCTTTGCCTCTGTTCACCTAGCAGTAAAGAGGAACCTGGATTTAGTGGACCTTTGTGACGTCTCATCCGGTGGAGTAAACTGTGGAATCCTGGATACTATGAAGTAGAACCCTGTGTGCCACTCTTTCAACTCTGGGGGAGGCACTCGTCACAGGCATTTTTGCCTTTTGTCTCCTTCATCCACATAGAAAAACAAATATTGGATACTATTTTCAAATCGAATATATATGGTACTAAATAATCAATATTGTGTTAAACTGTACATACCTTTAATGTGCAGCATATTTGTGTTATTATTAATCATGTGGTAATTACTACTATAATTTGCATATGGCATAATGAGGGATCGATTACTCCTAAGAGAAAATACAGTATATTAGCAACTAGCGAGCTTTGTAGGAAGGTGAGCGAGCCATTTACCTATACAGTATTTCTAAATAATACCGGAGTATACGCTAAAAGTGTATGTCTCAGATTTACAAAAGAAAAACACTTATCTCCAGCACGCAGGCAGCTTTTGGTCTGAGGCCAAAATATGCATGATTAGGAACATGGAATCCATATTGGTATGATGGGTGAGGAAATTATGTAATCTTATTTGATAGTGAATGCTTCCAGGACTCGAACGTTTTATGTTAATGCATGTTGGCTAAAATTAATCGATTTTACTCAACATAGGAATAATTTATAGGAATCGAAGAAGTAGAAACTCACAATTAATTGTTTGGTAACCACAAATCCCTTTTAAGCTTAATAATATGGTCAAAAATAGCAAGAATCAAATGAATAAATTTCTTATTGTATACAAACAAGAATTATAACATTTCCTTCATAGTTTCAGAAATGTTGCAAGGAGACAAACGTAATAACTGTAATGGTTACAACAGTTTATCACATAAATATTGAAGTCAAAATCTTGTAAACGTAACATAAACCCGTCATTATATATGTGGATTTGTGGCAGGACGAGACATATGAACAGTCCCATTACACCATTTGCCTCTGCTGACCTAGCACAAATGTAGCCACCAAATTCCGTACCATGACGTGTATACCACTTGTAGATAATGGTATATCAATATGAGCGGATCAAGCTCCCAAACCACCAATTGATTTAGATAATAATTTTCAAAATCGTGTATAAATTGTGTGCCTAATAACAAATACTATTATGGATATCGTAAACATCATATTTAATCATGTTATGGTCTCTAGTTGAGGGCCCAACACGGGGAGAGTTTAGGACAAGGGTGAGTCATCCCATAAACGTTAATCGTGTCTAGTGATATCAGTGGAATTTAAATACTTGGTTATTCATTCATTTGATATTTTCATATTTTGCGAACACGTGGGCAGACATATACAGTACACTAACAGAGTAATTACAACACTCTTGTTATCCACACTACTGTATACTGTACCATAAACAACACACCCCTAACACATACACACACACCCAAAATCCTAGGAGTAACATATGATACTCATATGACATTCAAACAGCACACCACAAACATTAAAAAGAAACTGACACCCAGACTTAACGCCCTCAGGTCACTTGCTCACACAAAATTTGGACACAACAAAGAAACTACCACCACAGTATATAAACAATACATAAGATCAGTGATGGAATACGCAAGCCCAGCCTGGGCTTCTAACCTAGCTGAAACACATCATAAGACCTTACAGACTATTCAAAACAAAGCCCTGAAGATCATTACAGGCTGCACAGCTACTGCACCCACAGATCACCTACATCAAGAAACCAAAATCCTCAAAGTCAAAGACCATCTGGACATGAGAGGCACTCAATTCCTGGCAGCAGCCTCCACGAACCAAGACCACCCACTAAACTACATGGCAACACACCCACAGACACCAAGAAATATCAAAACAACACCCAGCACACGGTATCACACACAATTATTGTCCTCTCTCCCTCCCTGCCCAACCGGAACCAACTTCCAGAAGCACATCCATACTCATATCTCTCACCGATCCATCCACTCACTCACAGACAACACGCAGCTGCATGCACGACCTCCCGAAATCCATCCTTTCGAATCCTTCCTTCCTCGCGAGGACAGAGTCCACCTGGCCAGGCTGAGATGCGGACACCATCCAGCTCTCCTGAGCAATCAGAAGAGACTGGATGACTCCGTTGTCGACGCCTGCCCGGGATGTAACACAGCACCCCATACCATTAAACACATCATAGAAGACTGCATTTCACACAACCACTTACGCCAACAACACAATCTACACTCAATGAGAGCTCTGTGGGAAAGCCCGATCGTGGCCATGGCCTTTCTCAGGGACTCGGGGCTGTTCGGCCAGGCAGCTTAGGGAACAACAACAACAACAATAACTGTATAGGGTGCACTGTGGCGTAGTGGTTATCATGTTCGACTCACAACAGAGACAATCGGGGATAAATTCCCAGGCAGAACGAAACATTTAGGCAACTCACCTGAATTACCTGCGACAGACAGAGATGAGTGTTGTGGTCAATAGGAGCGTAGCATAAGCCTAAGCCCCCCCCCCTCTCCCCCCCCCCCCCCCCCACACACACACACATACACATATCTTTTCTTTTTACCCACGCTTCACAGCGATTGGCAGGGTAATAAAGGGGCCACGGCATATAAAGTAAAAACAAAAACAAAATAATGAATACCAATATAAATAAAAATGAAACCAAAATATATGTACACATATCAAGCACAGCAGTCAGACATAGACACTTCCAGCACAACGAAAACAAATCCTTCAGGGCCATCCAGTCAGATTTTATATATAAACAAACACAAATGTACGAGAGAGTATATGAGTATAAAAAGAGAAAAAGGGTGTATAAAGATAAAATGTGTAAACAACAAAGAGAGTGTATGTGTATAAAGAGAGAGTATGTGTGTATGTATTAAAATATAGTATTTATGATTAAAAACATAGTATAAAGAAAGCATATGTGTGCATAAAGAAGGTATGTGTGTAAAGATAGGGTATGTGTGCATAAAAAAGGTATGTGTGTAAAGATAGGGTATGTGTGCATAAAGAAGGTATGTGTGTAAAGATAGGGTATGTGTGCATAAAGAAGGTATGTGTAAAGATAGGGTATGTGTGCATAAAGAAGGTATGTGTGTAAAGATAGGGTATGTGTGCATAAAGAAGGTATGTGTGTAAAGATAGGGTATGTGTGCATAAAGAGAGAGTATGTGTGTTTCAAGAAAGTGTATGTGTGTTTCAAGAAAGAGTATGTGTGAAAAGAGAAAATATGTGTGTATGAAGAAAGAGTATGTGTGTATCAAAGAAAGAGTATGTGTGTATTAAAGAAAGAGTATGTGTGTATTAAAGAAAGAGATATGTGTGTCTAAAGAAAGAGTATGTGTGTATTAAAGAAAGAGATATGTGTGTATTAAAGAAAGAGTATGTGTGTATTAAAGAAAGAGTATATATGTATAAAAGAAAGAGTATGTGTGTATCAAAGAAAGAGTACGTGTGTATTAAAGAAAGAGTATGTGTGTATTAAAGAAAGAAATATGTGTGTATTAAAGAAAGAGTATGTGTGTATTAAAGAAAGAGTATATGTGTATCAAAGACAGAGTATGTGTGTATTAAAGAAAGAGTATGGGTGTATTAAAGAAAGAGTATATGTGTATCAAAGAAAGAGTATGCGTGTATTAAAGAAAGATTATGTGTGTATTAAAGAAAGAGATATGTGTGTATTAAAGAAAGAGATATGTGTGTATTAAAGAAAGAGTATGTGTGTATTAAAGAAGAGTATATGTGTATCAAAGAAAGAGTATGTGTGTATATTAAAGAAAGAGTATGTGTGTATTAAAGAAAGAGATATGTGTGTATTAAAGAAAGAGATATGTGTGTATTAAAGAAAGAGTATGTGTGTATTAAAGAAAGAGTATATGTGTATCAAAGAAAGAGTATGTGTGTATTAAAGAAAGATATATATGTGTATCAAAGAAAGAATATGTGTGTATCAAAGAAAGCGTATGTGTGTATCAAAGAAAGAGTATGTGTGTATTAAAGAAAGAGATATGTGTGTATTAAAGACAGCGTATATGTGTATTAAGAAAGCGTATGTGTGTATTAAAGAAAGAGATACGTGTGTATTAAAGAAAGAGTATGTGTGTATTAAAGAAAGAGTATGTGTGTATTAAAGAAAGCGTATGTGTGTATCAAAGAAAGAGATATGTGTGTATTAAAGAAAGAGTATGTGTGTATTAAAGAAATAGATATGTGTGTGTATTAAAGAAAGAGTATGTGTGTATTAAAGAAAGAGTATGTGTGTATTAAAGAAAGAGTATGTGTGTATTAAAGAAAGAGTATGTGTGTATCAAAGAAAGAGTATGTGTTTATTAAAGAAAGCGTGTGTGTATCAAAGAAAGAGATATGTGTGTATTAAAGAAAGAGTATGTGTGTATTAAAGAAAGCGTATGTGTGTATCAAAGAAAGAGATATGTGTGTATTAAAGAAAGAGTATGTGTGTATTAAAGAAAGAGTATGTGTGTATTAAAGAAATAGATATGTGTGTGTATTAAAGAAAGAGTATGTGTGTATTAAAGAAAGAGTATGTGTGTATCAAAGAAAGAGTATGTGTGTATTAAAGAAAGAGCTATGTGTGTATTAAAGAAAGAGTATGTGTGTATTAAAGAAAGAGTATATGTGTATCAAAGAAAGAGATATGTGTGTATTAAAGAAAGAGTATGTGTGTATTAAAGAAAGCGTATGTGTGTATCAAAGAAAGAGATATGTGTGTATTAAAGAAAGAGTATGTGTGTATTAAAGAAAGAGATATGTGTGTATTAAAGAAAGAGTATGTGTGTATTAAAGAAAGAGATATGTGTGTATCAAAAAAAGAGTATGTGTGTATTAAAGAAAGAGTATGTGTGTATTAAAGAAAGAGATATGTGTGTATTAAAGAAAGAGTATGTGTGTATTAAAGAAAGAGTATGTGTGTATCAAAGAAAGAGTATGTGTGTATTAAAGAAAGAGATATGTGTGTATCAAAAAAAGAGTATGTGTGTATTAAAGAAAGAGTATGTGTGTATTAAAGAAAGAGATATGTGTGTATCAAAAAAAGAGTATGTGTGTATTAAAGAAAGAGATATGTGTGTATTAAAGAAAGAGTATGTGTGTATTAAAGAAAGAGTATGTGTGTATCAAAGAAAGAGTATGTGTGTATTAAAGAAAGATATGTGTGTATTAAAGAAAGAGATATGTGTGTATTAAAGACAGCGTATGTGTGTATTAAAGAAAGCGTATGTGTGTATTAAAGAAAGAGATATGTGTGTATTAAAGAAAGAGTATGTGTGTATTAAAGAAAGAGTATGTGTGTATTAAAGAAAGAGTATGTGTGTATTAAAGAAAGCGTATGTGTGTATTAAAGAAAGAGTATGTGTGTATTAAATAAAGATTGTGTGTGTATTAAAGAAACAGATATGTGTGTATTAAAGAAAGAGATATGTGTGTATTAATGAAAGATTATATGTGTATTAAAGAAAGAGTATGTGTGTATTAAAGAAAGAGATATGTGTGTATTAAAGAAAGAGTATGCGTGTATTAAAGAAAGAGATATGTGTGTATTAAAGAAAGAGTATGTGTGTATTAAAGAAATAGTATGTGTGAATTAAAGAAAGAGTATGTGTGTATTAAAGAAAGAGTATGTGTATATAAAGAGAGAGTATGTGTGTGTTAAGGAATGAGTATGTATGAAAAGAGAAAATATGTGTGTATGAAGAAAGAGTGTGTGTGAAAATAGACAATAACCGTGTGTTAAGGAATGAGTATGTGTGAAAAGATAAAGTAAGTGTGTATGAAAAAAGAGTATGTGTGTATAAAGAAAGAGTATGTGTGTATGAAGAAAGAGTATGTGTGTATGAAGAAAGAGTATGTGTGTATAAAGAAAGAGTATGTGTGTATGAAGAAAGAGTATGCGTGTATAAAGAAAGAGTGTGTGTGTATGAAGAAAGAGGGTGCGTGTATAAAGAAAGTGTGTGGGTATGAAGAAAGAGTGTGCGTGTATAAAGAAAGAGTGTGTGTGTATGAAGAAAGAGTGTGCGTGTATAAAGAAATAGTGTGTGTGTATGAAGAAAGAGTATGCGTGTATAAAGAAAGAGTGTGTGTGTATGAAGAAAGAGTGTGCGTGTATAAAGAAAGAGTGTGCGTGTATAAAGAAAGAGTGTGCGTGTATAAAGAAAGAGTGTGTGTGTATGAAGAAAGAGTGTGCGTGTATAAAGAAAGAGTGTGTGTGAAAAGAGACAATAACCGTGTATGAAGAAAGAATATGTGCATAAAAAGAGAGAGTTTGTATTACAGTTACTCTTCTCGGTTGCATTGATACTCAGTAACCCAATCCAACCGCTCCTGAATCCGAATAATCCAGGAATGGATAGGCCAAGTTCCTGGATCACCTCAAAATCAAACACAAATCAATAAAACTCTCCAATAACATACATATACAGCCAATTAGTACACATGTGTATTTATCTATTGCCAGACGATATGTTCCCCAAAGAAGCGTCCACGAATGAATTGCCCCAAGTACCTCTGTCCTCTGTCCGCCGATGCCCCTCCTCCCAACCAACACCGCTTTCTCTCATACACCTTTCAACTCCATCCTTCCACCTCACTCTCGGTCTGGTTCTCCCTCTCTTGTCCCTTCACCTCATTCTCGTACACTCTCTTAGTCAGTCTGTCGATTCCCATACGTTTCACATGGCCGAACCATCTCAAGGTATTCCTTTTCACACTTTCCAGCACATCCGCATCCATTCCACATCGCTCTCTTACTTCCTCATATGTCTGTTTATCCTTCCATGTAACTCCACATGCATTTATCTAGTAACTCACTTCCACGCCACTCAGTCTTTATTTGTGCCAATCAAACAACATTCATGCTTCGCCAATGTCGGGATTACCGTATTATCATGTAATGACTTTCATACCTTCATGCTGATCACCCTATTACTTGTCACTTCTTCAGCTTTCCTACAACCCTCTTCTCCTGTTGCACTCTCTCCCACACTTCATCATCCATACTCCCAACTATACTCATCACACTTCCCAAATACTTAAATGAGCCGACATTTTTCATAACCTAACCATTCAATCATATTCTTCCCTGCTTTTATCTTCAGGTTCCTTTTTTTCACACACAGCTCCCAACATATTTACTAGAACCTGTAACTCCCACTCAATATCACTCATCCGAACTGTATCGTCGGCAAACAGCAGTACAGGCAACTTTCACTCATTTCCTTCGCTTATCAGGGATACACCAATCTCTACTGCTCTTCCTTTAATTTCTTTCATGGCTCCATTCATATAAATATTAAACAACCATGGTGACATCACACACCCTTGCTTTAACCCAACATTCAGATCAAGGAACTCGCTCTTTTCATTCTCCACATGCACTGCTGCATTTGCACACTCATACATGCTCTTCACAACTTTCGACAACTTACCAGCTACTCCTCATATTCTCAAAATACTTGTCGGGTATCTTATGAATCAACTGGTTATTTGTCCTCAACATCTATTTCAAGGAATATGTTGACAAAGCAAAGATGCACAGACTCACACATAGCCACACATAACACAGTAACCCTGTGCTCACCAGCAGCTAGTAGGTTAATAAATTAAAGAGGCACTGAGTATAAAGAGTGTGTGTGAAAAGAGAGTGTATGAACTCCTTCAGTACCATGGCACCATATTTAGTCCCATGTTATGCTGGCTAACACTAGACGATTGTATTCAACTTAGAAGACACCTTTAAACAATCAAAGAAGGAATAGCGATCTCAATTAAACTCTGGGCTCCCACAGAACTGAACAAAACGTCTAATGCAAACCAAAATTAGCCGATAACAGACGTCGCAGTCCAGGTGGGGATAATACTAGTTCATCCAACGTTCGTAGGGTTATTGTGACCAGAAATCTTTCGATTTATGGATTTATTTATGCTTTTATTATAGTTTCTCTCACTTTTCGGTACAAACATAATCCGGCCGAAGGACAGTTTATCTTAAATGGCAGGCTCGCTTTCGTTCGCCAGTAACTAAATCGACTCCTGCAGAGGGCGAACTGTCTTATACTCATCAAGCTAAAAGGGCAAAGCGTCTTAAAATTCGTCAAACTTATGAGGCAAAATAAGGATATCCAATGCAACAACCCCTAACTTAGATACAGTTAATAGATGACCAGTGTGTATATAAATCTAACCAACCAGTGCGAGAGAGAGAGAGAGAGAGTGAGAGTGAGAGTGAGAGAGAGCATAATAGTCTAGGGTGTGAATTAGCTTAAGGGATTTACGGAATGGGGTGCCGAGTGCTGGAAAATGTTACCTGGCGGGGTCAATTAGACTCATGGCCGGAAGTTAACGGCAGCTGAAGGGAGACAGTCCAGGTAGGGGATTTGTACTGATTCTAATAGTATTGTGTGTGTATATATATATATATATATTCTTTTTTCATATTCTAATTAATTATTCTCTAAGGCAACCGATATATATATATGTAGAGAGAGAGAGAGAGAGAGAGAGAGAGAGAGAGAGAGAGAGAGAGAGAGAGAGAGAGAGAGAGAGAGAGAGAGATCCTAAAATAGGTAGTACTAAATTCGTGTAACATAGAATAGCTAAGCCTAGCATAATCATACAACGTAACTAAGTCTAACTTAACCAAGTCTAACCTAACTTCAATTAACCCCTGCTGTACCGGTGACGTCCTTTTCATCCTATTCTGGCAAGTATTAGACGATTTGTTCTGCTTTGGAAGGATCTGTGGTAGCTTAAATGATAAATTGAGATACCTTGTAGCCTTTTGATAGTTAGAAGTCCTTCGTAAACTTATTACAATCTTCGAATAGTTGCCAGAATATAATGAAGAGGACGTGCACTGGTACAGTATGGATTAAGTGCAAGTATGTTTTGTATTAAAGCAAAACAGGAATGCGCTAACTTTAACTTTATATTATAAGCCTCTGATGTTCATTTCCTCCTAATATTGCGTTTGTCTTTGTCTGATATTGTGTTCCTTCTTTCATCGTATTTGTTTAGAATATTTTCATCCAACTTTCCGATAAACTGTATGTTAGTTTTATAGTATACTTTATATGAAATCCTTTGCACTTTGTCTTAACCTTTGTGACGTATGACCAGGCTTCGAACACGGGCCTGTAGTATAGCAGTCCAACACCTAACCGCCTAGACTACCGAGGAGCTATTTTCACCAGGTACTTAACAGGAGGGGTTGGTGTACAAGCAGCCTTATATAGATCAGTATAGTTGCTGTTCCTTGCTTCCCTTTATACTCCATATAATATGTCTGCTCACCTCTCATCCCTGCAGCAGCTATAAATAACAACCCTAACTTCATTGTCTCGTAATTGTCATAATTAATTTTTCAATGTCTCCATTTACCTCATTGTCGGCCTCTCTCTCTTGTTCTTTTATTCCACGCAATATTTTCCACTAACATGGAATATATGTCTGCCAGTCTGAATGTCTGCCTGATGTCGTCTTTCAAACCACTCCCAACCAAATGAGATTTGTGAGGTCATTTTAGAGCCGGACATGGAAGATCACAATGCGTGGACAGAATTTTATTTTGGCTCTCACGTCGACCTTGATGAACCAATCAGAACCCATACACATGAAAGCCACATCAAAGGTCTATACCCACTTCGGAAGTCCATTCCTGCAACAGCGCCCAAATCATTGTTCGGGAAAGCCAAGGTACCTGATTTTCTAGATACTTATACTCAGGTGCCAGTGCCATGGCTTTGGGCTAGTTGTGTTCTTATATCGATTAAACTCTTGTGATAAAACAAAAATATATAAACAAATGAATAGAAAAAAGTGCGAAATGGGATTATAAACTGGGTCGAATCACGGGAGCTCAAAATTGATCGAAGAGGTGCTAGATGTGTATCATATATCGCGCTCAGCTCGGCTTTTACCTTGTTGATCTTGATGGCATCATGGAAATGGTGATACAGGTGGAGTAAAACATGGTGATTTCGATTTGGAAGTAAGTTTTGGACAATCTTACTCGAGTTATGATTGAGGTACAGCAATAAAATTGGCCAATATTGTTAATTCGCTGCTGTTTATCAGACACTAAGTCGATGGTAATGCAACTAACAGACTGATCTACTGTGAATGTAGTTCTTTTGTGACCAGCAACACCAGTTAAACTCAAGTTCCATATCAGTGAATTTCGCTGATAAAGATAATGTTATACTTTTAACTGTGTTGGTGGTGTAATGGTTTAGATGCTTATGTTCTGGGTGTGGTGTCCCGAGTTCGAATCCTGGGAGGACCATATGCTTTAATTAGTTTATTCAAGTACATTGGGGTTTGTAATGGATGATTAATGTTAAGAACGGGGTGTTACTTATTCTCACTCATACATTCTTCACCCTCTCCCTCTTTATCTCATTCTAAGCCTTTCTTGTCTACTCTTTACTGTACTCCACATCATCTTCAAACGTGCAGTACTTTTCTCAACAATTAATGTTGTCCACATTTCTATTTTTCTCCGTTATTATTTCCCCTTCATGCTCCATCATACTTGTTCCACCCTCCCCTTCTTCTTTGTTTTATTCTACTTATCCTCCTTCCATGTCTTCAATTCTCACTCTAGCACATTCTAAAATTAAATCTCCTATTGTATTCTTCCATGCCCCATCTGTCTCAGTCATGCAATCCATCAATGTTCTCCATCCTAAATTTTGTTCCCGGTCTAGCTGCCTTTCCTCTTCCTCCTTATATGCTACAATATTATTAACCCCTTCTATACCGGCGACGTTGTTTTAATTTGATTTCAGATACATTTAGACAATTTTGATGAAGCTTAGGAAGGATATGCCGTAGCTAAAATGATTAATGGGGATAGTTTGAAGCCTTTAGATTGGTAGACCTTCTTCCTAAGCTGAATAAATTGGTCCAAATGTAGCTGAAATAAAATACAAAATACGTCACCGGTATAGAAAGGGTTGAGGGGGGGGGAAGGTTTATTAATTGGTCCATTTTCTTAATTTATTAAGTATTATTTTAGTTTTCTCCTCAAACTTCCATCAAGCTGAAACAAAAATATATCCAAGATACCCCTTCTAGATAAATTTGTACATTTTTCGGTACCAAATGTCCCTGCCAAAGGCCGATTCCTCATAAATTACAGACTCGCTATCGCTCGTCAGGAAAATGTCGACACCTAAATGGCACGAATTGACAAATAAGTGGGGCATAAGGTCTTACAACCGCCAAACTAATAGGCCGAACGTCTTAAAATCTCAAAAAGTAATGGGGCTAAACATGAGGGAGAAGGGGAGCCAGAAAATGCAACCATTCCCCTTAAAGCATACACCATTCCACCTTCTTTCTATACAACATTTTCCGTCCTCACCATCCTTACCCCCATCATACTGTACATTCTCCGCCCTCTATTTAATTCTTGATCTTCCTCTCTTCTTATCCTTCTGCTTCCATCAATCTCAAATTCATACATTTTTTTCTCCACTTTCGCCCTCTCTTCTTTCTCTGTCTATCTCTCTTCCTTTTCTCTCTTTTTTCGATATCGGATCATTCTCAATAGTAGTTCTTCACCGCCCTCACTTGACTACATTCTCAAATTATCTTCATTCTTCTCCTACATAATGTGTAATTGTGTGTCTTGTACCTGTAATCTGCCTCCTGTTTCTCCTCATGATTTTCCTTCTCTTCGTCCTTCTCCTCCCCCTTTCTTCCGTTTTCCTTTTACTCCTTCTTCTCTTTTCCTTCCATGCCACCACCTTCTCCACCATATTACTCCTACCCTATCCCTTCGCCTCCATCTCGTCCTACCTCCTCCCTCTTCCATCATCCATCTCAGTTTCCCATTGCCCTTTTGGTCAGCCTAATTTCACTCTCCATTTGTTCTATAAGGACGATGGATGTGACGTCAGAGGGAGAGTATATTTTTAGTTATATGTGGCATCTTCATCAGAGTGTAGCACTTATAATAATGCACATACATCATAACAAATAAATACATGTTAATAGCTTACATACTGAAAACTACTGAATATTGTAAACACATTATAATGACAAAAATCATAGATCCCATGCATAAAACACAAGTATGATACAAGATGAACGATTCGCATGCACTGTTCATGTATCGTTGTAAATGTCCCTATATAGTATGTATAATGTTCCAACTTCAATCGAGTGCTTATCGATTATATATCTGACGATTCCACCCAAGTTCTATATGCACCTTGATTCCACTATACTGTACATACAGTAGTGTGTAGAATTAAATTTCGATACAGTTTTTGTATTATATATCCCCCTTGATAGATGGAAGCACATGTTATTTATATACATGTGCATGTTCTTGATTGATCGAACAGATATGATTACTATTATTTTATTTATGTTTATATTTTATTACTCCTATCTCTATTATGAGCTCGGTTATTATCACGTATTATTATCACGTCTTTTATCCAGCTTTATGAATGACTAAGAATCTATCTCTCTCTCTGTCTGTCTGTCTGTCTGTCTGTCTGTCTGTCTGTCTGTCTGTCTGTCTGTCTGTCTGTCTGTCTGTCTGTCTGTCTGTCTGTCTGTCTGTCTGTCTGTCTGTCTGTCTGTCTGTCTCTCTCTCTCTCTCTCTCTCTCTCTCTCTCTCTCTCTCTCTCTCTCTCTCTCTCTCTCTCTCTCTCTCTCTCTCTCGGCCTTTGTTCCTTCTGACGATGATGGAGCAGGTAATATTTCCCATTATGTTTAAAATTACTCTCACACCCTCCATGCTTTTCTTTTCTTTCCTCTCTCTCTCTCTCTCTCTCTCTCTTAATATTTTTCATTTTCTTCACTCTTTATATTATGTTGTCTGAACTTGTGACTGGCCTTTGCATCGGCACTAGCTGTGGGTTAATTGAGGAGGCCATTTTGTATCTACAATATATCGATGTTTCCTTCATCTTTATCATCATTATTATCATCATTTATATGCTTCATCCTTCTTTTTTCGTTTTTTTTCTTCTTCTTCTTCTTCGTCTTCTTCTTCTTCTTCTTCTTCTTCTGTTTTTTTTTTTTTTCTTCTTCTTCTTCTTTACCCGTTTCACTGGTCATTCTCCTTCCCTCCACCCCATCGTTGCTCTAACTCTCTTTTCACGTCTATGTTTGTCACTTCACTTATTTCCTCTGACGGGGTCTGCAAAGATAAGATTTGACTAGCCAATTCGTATGCGCAGATCCAATTAGTAAGCAAAATTGATATAATATGGTAGTCCCAAATACGAGTGCACGTAGATTGTAGGATAGTTGAAGCATAGTTGTGAGCGTTTTATTAAACTTATACCAATTTGAGTCTTTGAACCTTTAAAGCCAAGTTCTGAAACATTTAGACCATAATAGGCCATCGTATTGTCTCGTTTGTGTTCGATACCGATTCATATGGGTGTGTCTCCACTAATGATCTGACTACTTTGTGATGCTACGTTCACCTAAAGGGGCCCTCACACAGTCAGGAGTGCGAGCTAGAGTCACTAGGAATAGAGGAAAATTCGGACCTCCTATTCGCGGTGAAAATCGATGACTCCTAGTGACTAGCGACTCCTGTTAGACTCCCACTCGCTCGCGGTGAAAATCGATGACTCCTAGTGACTCTAGCGACCCCTAGCGACTCCTGTTAGAATCCCACTAGCTTGCACTCCTGACTGTGTGAGGGCCCCTTAACTCTATTAAGGGGGTGCTATGCTGGACTCTTATCTCCTATATGTTTAACTCCATTAGATTTGATATCTTAAAACGTTCAACCCATTAGTTTGCCGATTCTAGGCCTTTCGCGCTATTTAGGTGTCGATTTTTCCCTGGCGAGTTATAGCGAGGCAGCCGGCCTTTGGCCAGGACATTTTTCTATGCAAAATTGAGAGCTCTTGATCTCTTTCCATTGTAGACACGCAGACTACGAGGTCAGCTCATTGAAGTTCTTAAAATACTTAATGGGTTTGACAATGTGGATTATAGCCAAATGGCTATCTTCAATATGAATGCAACACGCAACCATGGCTGGAAAATGGAATTGAAAAGGTTCAGCACAAGTATTTGTGAACACTTTTTCACATAAAAGATCTGTTCTACCTGGAACAAACTTCCCTTCGAAGTTGTAAACAGTTCTTCAGTAGATCAGTTCAAGAAGAGAGTAGATAGGATCTTGCACACTCTGTAATGAGTGTAGTGCACTAAACAGGGTCTCTCCTTCCACCTCGAGTATCTCCTAGTTATGGACCGCAAGGTCTCTGAGATACTAACTATTCCTTGTAACTCTTTGTAACTCTCTCTCTCTCTCGTTCTGTGTCTCGTTAAAAAAGAGAGTGAAATATGAGGTTGTAATTCCCTTAACGTCAATGAAGAGCGCGCGTAATAAAGCAATTAGAGGGTAAATGAGTGTTTATTGTCCTACGGCTGTGATAGGGCGTTATTGCTGTTTGGAGGGCACGGTGGGGAGGGAACTTGCCAAGAGTTACAAGTAATCGTTTATCGTTTCTAGTAGATACTTTAGATGAATAAGATTGATATGCAGAGATGTGTCATATATAGAAGTGATAAAATAAAGGGGAAATACGCGAAACAAATACAAAGAGAAAGACAATTACATAGGTAATACTATAACTAAATCAAAATATGCCGATAATGAATCTTATAATAATAATCACATATGACTGCATCCTAGTTATGAACCATTTGTAACATAAAACAATATATATATATATATATATATATATATATATATATATATATATATATATATATATAATTGTTATCATTTAACGCCAGATTAAGTTCCATTTGGGCAATTTCCAGACGGTTTAATTCAACTTAGGAAGGACTGGATTAATAATAAAGTTTCAAGTTCCCAAAGTAATTAAAGGGGTTAAGCGGTATATATATAACTTGTTATATATGCTGGGTGAGGGATGGTTCTATCCAGAGTGAGGTTTGGCTTCCTCTACCCAACCTTAGCCGTTTTTGTCTGTCTCTTTTCCATTACCGGTACTACTTTTCCTTCTAGGTGTTGGCGAGATCCCCCGATTGGGTGGCACTGCAAGGCGGATAGTGGGGGCATTGGTCCGGGGGTGCAAGCCCGTGGGCTGATGATCCCCTCCCCCACTGCCCTCTCAGAGACAGATCTAATCTCAGCCTATCCCCTTCGGGGGCCCCGAGCATCTGGAGCGGCTTCGCCCTACCAGACGCGGGTCTGTTAGGCCAGACAGTCTGGGGAACTCCAACAACAACAACAACAACACTTCAGCTGTTTTTGAAGGGTCAATATTGGTAGCGTATAAGTAAAATTGGGGTCACACGAGCAATGTACAGCAGATATGTATCATAATTATAGTCATCCAATAGATAAGAGGGATTTGTTGTTTATTTATAAGCTTATATAATTATGATGATGCAAAATAATGAGCTTTATTATTCAACATATCGTAATATTACAAGTGAAAATAATACAACATTGATTTCATCAAAGTATGCTTTGGACTCGACACTATGACTCCGATACATTCTCTGATAAACTAGTTCATGTGGCTCCACCATGTCCCTGGTCTCTCTTCACACCAGTCTCCTTCACAGAAAACGAGAATAATATGGGGACCTTAAAAATCGGTTATGTGACACTGATGTAATAAAGTCTGGGAATGAGATTTATACGGTCCTTTAGGCCTGCCTTCACTCGTTGTCGGGCTCAATTTCTCTTAAGTTGGTTATTTAATGTCGCTCACCACCTGATCTGACGGTCTGAGAGATTATCGTGGTGTTTATGTTATTGCTATTGGGGATATTGATTGGGTTTACATATATGGAGGTAATTTCAACATTCTTGTATTTCAAATGTATCAGTTCTACACCGACACATCAAGAACACCCCTCCGTATCGTCATGAACTCGGGAAAAATAAAACAAATATAACAATACAAATACAATGGCCATTTTGGAAGACACAGTGACGATGGTATGGTAACACTCGATAAAGGTTGTGGTGTGAATGATAAGAGTACTGCCATCTACTGCAACAGAAGTTAAGTAACCAAGATATTGAAGCTTCTTTGAGCAATCTCTGGGCCGCACATGACTACTGAAAAACTTACGATGCAGAGGTTGAGACTAAAAACAAAAAAAGTATAGAGAGATCTGTGTGTCTGTTGTCCATCTGTTGGTATGCAGGTAGTTCAAAATATTTTGAAATAATGTTGACGGAGATAATGGAGCACCCTAAGTGAGAGTAGTTATCGTCTCTCTCTCTCTCTCGTTCTCTCTCTCTCTCACCTTGTAATCCCACCTCCTCCCCTGCCTATTACCAGCCATCAGCACGCTTCTAATTGGCCACTTTCTTCATTAAAAGAGGGGACTACTGACACACCTTGACCCCCCTCACCCTCCCTACCCACTCTCACACACACCTTGAACCCTCCTCTATCCCCCTCCCCCACATCTCCACCCCTCTTCCATCCTCCTCTCATATACTTCTACATCACTCATATTTATATTCAAATTTACTTGAACCTTGCATTCCCTTTTTAAAGTGTGTTCACGCTTTCAGCATGTTTCCCCTTGTGGAATATGGGGGCCTCTACTCTGTTCTGGAGCAGAGAAAAATCAGAGCATTCCTCCTATACCCATTCATTGTATGATTTACATTTAATTGGCAAGGATATCGATTGTTCAACTATTTGTGGAGCTATACTTAATAGCTCTTATTTGGATAATGATATGTTTACTATTTCCCTTATATTATTCGCTTGCATTTTGACTTATAAAATCCAAGATCATCTCTATAACTTGATAAATAATGCAACAACTAAATGTTTTTAATAATATGCCGCCAGTCACCGTGTTATAGCTGTCACATATTCGGAGTAGAAAGGACCTGATAGTGATAACACACAAATATTTACATAAACAATTACACAGGAAAGCAAGGACACATTAGTTGACATTCTCTACTTACAGCGAAACGAAATTTTAAATGTGAGGGGTAGGTGTTGTTTATGTAAGATATTGGTGATGTGAGGGGTAGGTGTTGTTTATGTAAGATATTGGTGATTTAAATGTGAGGGGTAGGTGTTGTTTATGTAAGATATTGGTGATTGATTGTCATAAATGTGAGGGGTAGGTGTTGTTTATGTAAGATATTGGTGATTGATTGTCATAATGTGAGGGGTAGGTGTTGTTTATGTAAGATATTGGTGATGTGAGGGGTAGGTGTTGTTTATGTAAGATATTGGTGATTTATTGTCATAAAACCAGTTAGATTGTCATTATATTGCCCCTTATAGTTATGTTCATCTATGTTTGTATATAAACATAACATTTAATGTAGCTTCGATAGCATTGTCCATTTCTGACTGTTGTTAAAATTATATCATCTGATTCGATGCAAGAGCATAAGGTACATCATAATATATCCACCTTCAATATCACATCTCACAAAACAAAATACTAAACATACTACACTAAATACATACTAATCAAAACAACTGTTAGTAGTACTATAGTAGTACTTAATTTAGGAGGCGTAGAGGGCAGTTCTCTATAGTGCGGCGGGTTTGGAAGTAGGAGTAGGAGAGGATCGGAAAAGCTTGGATTAGTGTACCATGTATAAACGTATGGCTAATGTACTATAGAATGTTACTGTATATAGTAGATAAACCATCACACTGCAAATTACCACCCTAAAATCCATGACATTGTTCTTAAGATTGTGATTGTGTGGAAGGGCTGTGTTAGCTGAATCCCAGTTAAAGTTGTTGAGATATTTAATTATGCAAGCAAAAAAAAAAAAAAAAATCTACATATAAGAATGTATCTGAGCATGTATGCTAAACACACCGCATATATTCAAGAAGAAAATTATCAATTAATGTATGCATAATGAAGCACATTTGTGTGCTTAATATAACAAATTCAAACTGTTCAGTAAATGACTACCAAGAGATTTTCATAGGAACACACATTGCAAGTATTATGCTTATAAGATGGCACCGGCTTACTCGCACATACAACATAATAGGAGAACACACTTTATGCTTTACAAACTTACTTTTGAATGAGAATGGGCCATCATAGACAAGTCTATCTGAAAAGAAGAACAATATTTGTTATGTGTTTAAGACTATATTGCAGTCTTCAGAGAGATGAGATATTTCAATTATGCAATATACGCAAAACAGTCTATCTCTCTCTCTCTCTCGCCTGACAGTCCACGATATCACCCTCCATAAATTCATCAGGGCCATACATGTAGACACCATAACTTCGTGGTGGTGATATTTATAGTGTACTGGTGAGGTTCCTGCTGGTGGACACGGTAATGGGGGGAATGTGTAATAGTGGTTGTAAGGGAGGGAGGGAGGGAGATTTACATAGATACACTGGCTACACAGACCTTGCAATCCTTACGAGATGATCAGGACTCGTATCTAGAAGAGATAGCAAACCCGATAGAATTGGAAGATGGAAGTAAAGGATGCCAGGAGAGAGAGAGAGAGATATGTTTACTTATCCTTTTTCTTCGGTGTAAATTATATTATCTTTCTCTCTCTCTCTCTCTCTCTCTCTCTCTCTCTCTCTCTCTCTCTCTCTCTCTCTCTCTCTCTCTCTCTCTCTCTCTTTCACTGAATAAGTATATATGTACGTACATGTATGTATTTGCATGTATGTATGTGCATGTATGCATGAGTATGTATGTGTCTATGTGTGTACATACAGTATATATGTGGTGTGTGTATGTGTACACATACTGTATGCGTAAATATAGTATACAGTATGTGTATGCAGTATATGTATATGTGTGGGTAGAATGCATGTGTACTGTGTATGTATGTACATGTGTATATATATTTAAAAACAAATCTACTTCTTTTTTTACTATAAATGTACAAGTAGATATTTTTTCGACTCTGCTGGTGTCATTCAGTTATAATATTTCTTGTCGTCCAAAACGTCGGAGGGAGAGGTGGGTGGTAAGAGCCTTCCACTTTACTATCCCATGGTTTAAACCCTAGCAGATTTTTTTTTTTTTTTTTTTTAAGGCTGAATTGCCTAGTAGGGACTGCAAAACCTCTGTAGTCTGTGTATCTATGTAACTCTACGTAACTCTCTATATCTCCATACTGTATATATTTTGAACAAGCGGCTATGATATTCTTGTTTCCTCTCTATATTTTCCTTTATTATATTTTCATAGCTGTCTGTCACCTATCAAATTCCATTATGTTTTTTGTCTTCTAAGTTCAACATATATAGTGTCCTATATTTGATCTAACATTTTTAGCTTCATAAATATTTCCAGTCTTTCATCGCTTGTCTGTTATTCCTTTTCCCCACCACTCCCTGGTTCCCCCGGTTTTACCTGTTGAGTTTATTGTATACTTCCATTCTGTCCACTGCTATGTCTTCATTCTTCTTCTTTCTCTTGTGTCCCTTCTCCTATTTCTAAAATGTGTCTATCTTTCCACTGTTCTTTTTATCTTTGCTTATTTTTTGTTTTCATTTTTGCTCCCATTCTTTCTTTCCATTTTTCTTTTCTCACCTCTTAGCCATTGTCTAATTTTCAAATATTTCTCCTTGTGTTTTATTTTTCTTTCTCTTCAGTTTAATTTCTATCCTTTCCTTGTCCATATTTTAATTAACTTCTTTGTTTCCATTGACCAATTGTCAAATATTCCTTGCGTTCACTCTTTTATTTTTGTTGTCATCCTCTTTCATATCCCTCTTTTCACCACTTTTTCTCTTTTAACCTCTTTTCCATTGACCCATTGTCAAACATTCCTAGTTTTCTTTCATACCGATTATATTTGTCATTTTGTTTCCATGTCCTTTCTTGATTTATTATTTGTTCTCTCTTTTCCTCTTGCGGCTCTTCATCATCCAACATGTTTTAGTATTTGCAGTTTTCTGTACGAGTCCATTATGTAGTTGTAAAATGTTTCACCATGTCCTGATATAATATGCTACCCCTTTTGTTCCCTATTATATGCGCTCCGCCCACATTTTAACATTATTGATTTCCTCACTATTTCAACTACTTCAAATCCTTTCCTCTCTTTTTTTTTTTTATCTCATATCTTTCTCCTAACTACTTTGTCGCGACTATGTTAGGTTCCAGCTTATTCCAAACACCTTTATGCCTTCAATCTTATTCAACTTTCACATTCTTCCATTTGCCAGCTGTCCTTCCTCAAACTTATTTTTCTTAGCCAAACAAATTTTGCAGAGATCATGTGACTGTCACTGTCTGTTTGTTAGTCTGTGTCTGTATGTTTGTAAGCAGGATTTCTCCGAAAATGAATGCCCCCTTCCTATGCACTATCCGAAATAATTCCCCAAAAAGAAAATTGTATTGCTCGATATTCATGATATGTTGAGACATTGTGGTTCCCTAGAGACTTAACACATCAAATTTGTCATGATTGAGATACCTCAGTTAGGAGCCCTAAAATCTAACATGCTGGTATTTCTGAATTGTATGAACGGAATTCGATGACTGCATTCATTTGGTTTAACATATTATTGACCGGTTTAACCACTAAAGCTAATTTGACCTCTCGAACCAAATTATTATTCAGCCAAAATTGACGGATCAACTAAATACGACTGCCTTGACACAATACAACGACCTCAGGCCCATTAGACCACAATGTGATCAATAGACCCCACATGACCTCTTGGTTCAATTCAACCATTCCCCAATTCAAATACTTAGCCCGATTCATCGCTTGTTCCAATTCCATCGCTTATCTAAATTCCACAGCTATCTTTTTGTTCTCCTCTTCTGCTGCCACCACGCTCCACACCTTGTATATTATCCGATCTTCCAATAATGCTCACTTTAGTAAATACTTTCAATTGTTATCCTATTTTCCATAATTTATCTCAATCTTTATCATTCTTTCCAGCCACATCCCATCCGTCACCGACCTCTCTATCATCTTATTTTCCAATACCACCCACTTTTTTCTTAATTAATCTTTCAAATGTTTCCCTCCTTTCCAATCCATTCTTGAACTACTAATCCTCTTCCTTCCTTCCTTCCTTCCTTCCTCTGCCTATTATCTTCTTCTTCTTCTTCCTTGTTGCCACCCATCTCTCCAGCCCCCACCCCCTCTCTATTGTCCTTATTCGAATTGCAGATCCGGAAGAAATCTGATTCCCTTACGTCTCAGGCCTATACGACATCGACCCCCACACTCTCTCTCTCTCTCTCTCTCTCTATTTAAAAATTGGGATACATAAGATGCTGGTCAAAGTGAAAACTGCGTTATACAATATCACTATATTAACAGCAGCTTATGTTTAGTTATTATTAAATTTTATTTATTTACAATTATTTACATATTTCCTATTATAGGAATGCATAAATTTGATCTTTGAGTGTTGTTAGGTTGAAAAATATTAACATTACAGCTTAAACTATTCCACATATAAATAAGAGTAGTTATAGGTGGAAGAACGTTGGAAGTGGGTGGTGTGTGGCCGGGGCACGCTGACAGCTGCACCCCTGGATGTTTGAGCTGCCCTAGTGTTGTAGGCTGGCATTTGTGATGGCTGGCGTAGTGGTGCCAAGTTCTCCACCTACAACACATTCACCTTGTAGAACACTGTCAAACCTCCAACGTTTCTCCTGTGCTGTAAGGTGTCCAGAGGAGCATCTCAGATCTCTTTCTTCTCCTGTCTAGCGAATGGAGTGAGTGGAGTCAGAAGCTGGACATAGAACAAGAGACGCAACTAGTTACTCTTGACACTGCCAGAGTCTTTGATTCAGTCTGGCATGGAGGGCTGACGGTCAGACTCATATCATTGGGAATTGACGGCAACCTAGTTAAGGTAGTTACCTTGACGACAGAAGTACAGTAGTTGGTAATAATACAAGGGGAGGAATCTGCACCTTACCCTATCACT
>CM064487.1:86519908-86682179 GCA_032716605.1 Paralithodes platypus | reverse complement strand
AAACATTAAACAACACAAACGACAAATCAAGCAGCACAAATTTAACTACACTACATAAATGGCGGGTGCCCGACCCCGAATGGTGGGTGCCCGACCCCGAAATGGGTTGAAATAGGGGAGCTATCCCCCCGCCAAAGGCGGCTTTCTAGGGCCTTTCCTAGCTGATGCTGAGAGGATTGGGTTCTAGTCATGTGGTGATGGGCTGGTCTATCAGAGTGAGAACTAAGCGATCTCTGCCATACCCATAGCTTACTCTGACTGTTCCTTTAACTTATATATTTTCTAGATCTCAAGTGACGGCGTCTTTTCCGTGGATTGACCTCCCAATCTACCAAGATTGGAAGCCAAAGCGTCACATTTTTCCCTTGCCCCTCAAACTTTCTCTTCATAATTGCTGAGGGGCACAGGGCCCTGGGTGGGGCTTTGGTTTCCCAGGCGTTTCTGCACCCTCCTCAGCTCCCCGCCATGGAGTGGCATCGGTCACCCAGGCTTTATTGTGGTCGGCAGGGAGGGTTCTGTGGGGGCGCTCGGTTATGGCCTTGGAATTGCTCGGGGTCTTGGGGCTGTTCGGCCAGGCAGCTTGGGGAACAACAACAACAACAACGTGAAAAAATTAAAGTACCGCAATGTTTCTCTAGCTCCGTATTATTACCGCAAATACAATCAACCACATGTATACAAACATCAGGACGAAACAAACAACATTGCAGGCCATATACTGGGAACAAAAGAGCACAAGAAAACATAAATCTGCAACAGACTTAGTGGGACAAACGAAGCAGTTCCGCTTTTCGCTTAATAACAATTCCATAATATCACTACAGCATTGTACCATAACTGCCAAATCACTATGCAAACCATGAATACAACATATAAGATCAAATATATTAGTATAGATAATATAAAAAAAAAAACACTCGCACGAAACCTAACTACAGGATGTAAAATTATTATAAAATAAAGGACATGGAACAAAAGTGCACTACATAACACAACATTCTAAAAACGGAAACATCCTCCAATACCAAATCTTAACTGCAAAAACAATGACATCCACGCCAGGAAACACAAGACATTCATCAAACTACTGTACACTATAGAATTACATATAATGCTAACTAATCGCATTTTTTCTATACCGTCGCACTATAATTGTAAAAAAAAAAAAAAAAAAAATCTAAATTAAAACAACTGGACGGAAACTAAACTACATCAAACAAAATGCTAAAATCACTGCACTATCATTACGGCGCCACACCACAAACACAATCACTGCACTATCATTACGGCGCCACACCACAAACACAATCACTGCACTATCATTACGGCGCCACACCACAAACACAATCACTGCACTATCATTACGGCGCCACACCACAAACACAATCACAGCACTATCATTACGGCGCCACACCGAACACAATCACTGCACTATCATTACGGCGCCACACCACAAACACAATCACTGCACTATCATTACGGCGCCACACCACAAACACAATCACTGCACTATCATTACGGCGCCACACCACAAACACAATCACTGCACTATCATTACGGCGCCACACCACAAACACAATCACTGCACTATCATTACGGCGCCACACCACAGACGCAATCACCTGCACTATCATTACGGCGCCACCCCACAAACACAATCACCTGCACTATCATTACGGCGCCACACCACAAACACAATCACTGCACTATCATTACGGCGCCACACCACAAACACAATCACTGCACTATCATTACGGCGCCACACCACAAACACAATCACTGCACTATCATTACGGCGCCACACCAACAAACACAATCACTGCACTATCATTACGGCGCCACACCACAAACACAATCACTGCACTATCATTACGGCGCCACACCACAAACACAATCACTGCACTATCATTACGGCGCCACACCACAAACACAATCACTGCACTATCATTACGGCGCCACACCACAAACACAATCACTGCACTATCATTACGGCGCCACACCACAAACACCATCACTGCACTATCATTACGGCGCCACACCACAAACACAATCACTGCACTATCATTACGGCGCCACACCACAAACACAATCACTGCACTATCATTACGGCGCCACACCACAAACACAATCACTGCACTATCATTACGGCGCCACACCACAAACACAATCACTGCACTATCATTACGGCGCACACCACAAACACAATCACTGCACTATCATTACGGCGCCACACCACGAAACACAATCACTGCACTATCATTACGGCGCCACACCACAAACACAATCACTGCACTATCATTACGGCGCCACACCACAAACACAATCACTGCACTATCATTACGGCGCCACACCACAAACACAATCACTGCACTATCATTACGGCGCCACACCACAAACACAACATGGCAAAACATGAGCACGGTGATGTCATTACAATACGGCAACAAGACCACACTAACCTCAATAATGGACGGATGTCATTAATAAAACACAACGGTACGAGAACACCACATACAAATACGGTGTCGCCATTATAATTATATATTAGTTTAGCGCATCTCTTGACTCTCACCTTCTATTAGAAACTATATTATGGCCATAAGTTTCTTAATGTCACCACAACGTACTGTTCCACATCACATCACAGTCCACAAACATCAAAGCACAAAAAAAAAGAAAAAAAAAAAAAAGGACGCCACCGTATTATCAAATGACTCACATTCTCAACACCAACACGCAACTATATCATTATCCTAACCCTCCGTAATTCCACTCCACCCACTCCACTACCACATACTACTTAGATCATGTTCAAAGTTAAGCTGGTATCACACGAACATTTTCTTCCAAAACTGGCAGCTCATTAGGTTCCCAGTTTAAATAATGATGTCCCCTAAGATAATCTCTCTTTAGTCTATTTAGATACCAATGCAAAATATCTCAGAAATGTTGCCGTAAACATGTTGACATAGATAGTTGACGACAAAATATCTCGTGTGATACCCTTTATATTTTCATCTTTTCAGTAACCAATAATGATAATACAACCATTCTCGAAATCACAATATCTCAGCAACACGTACATTGTAATATCATGTTTCCTCGCACATTCTCATTACCAACAAGAAGGTACATAATTAATTCAGTACTATCCCCATTATTGTATGAATGTATGTAGGTATATACTCAAGCAAATACCCCATACCTGGGGGTGGCCGACTCGAGGCAGAGCCCGAACATAAACAAAATTTAAAGTTCCAATTTTGGGGGCCCGGGACCACTTACGCGATCCCTCGCCCCTTTCTCTGTCTAGTCTAGTAAGTGAATTTTACAAGGGGAGGAGGATTCCGAGCCTCCAGCACCCAGAAGGAAAAGTAGGACAGTAAAAGAGACAGACATAAACGGCTAAGGTTGGGAAGAGGATGCCAAAACTCACTCTTAATAGGACCAGCCCTCACCCCATATTACTAGCACACATCATTTCAATCACCACCAAATAATAAAAAAACAAAAAAAACACAGTCGCATTGCATCCATTAACAGTCCACGTCACCTGCTCAACCACTTCGTTTATTCTACATCAACACTTGTATTATTAATTATATAATATTTTTCGCATCATCCCACATCGCTGTTATATCATTGTATATCATAGCAGTCTCACATTCGCCATAACATAACTTCGTATGGAATTCATTGAATCTATCTATCTATCTATTGCCGGACGCCTTACTCCCCTTACGAGGGTGGCCATACACAGAATGCCCCCAAGCGGACCTATTCCCTGTGAGAGGGACAACCCGAGCCAGTTTAGTGAAGGACTTACAGGATTGACCACTCAATTTAGGATCCGTCCGACTCAGAGGCCCTCTGTGTATCTTGTTAGCACTATTTTTCTACAGTGGTGTTCGGCTAATCCATCCACTAACCTGCCTTACCCTTAGGTAAGCAGTACGGATTTGTATCAGGTTTACTCCCCTAGACAGGTTGCCAACCAAGGCTGACGAGACCCATCCACCCGGATTTGTATAAGGTTGTCTCCCCTAGATGAGTTGCCGACCAAGGCTAACGAGTCCCATCCACCCGAGTATTCATTGAATACAACGCCTAAATATTTTGCATAACGCCATGTCTGCAACGCCACCCTCAACGACAGCCATCTCCACAGAATCACATCACAGTTATACTTCTACAACACTAACACAATAGCATCCTAGAACAACTAATTACTAACTCTACAACACCAAATAGCAAAACACAACCTTTAAGCTGCCAAGTATCACATAGCAATACCACCAGGGACATCATTATATCATCTCTGAAACACCACATTCACAAAACCTCAAGTATCAAAACCACAACACCTCCACAAAAGGTTTTCAAAATTCCTCAAAGCAACTTATTAAGAAAACAGTAACGTCCTAGAACACTACTTATTGCTCCCCAAAATACCACTCCTACTCTATATCATACCACCAACATACCACCACTTACAGTCAGTAATATAAAACACCACTCCTACTCTATATAATACCACCAACATACCACCACTTACAGTCAGTAATACAAAATACCACTCCTACTCTATATCATACCACCAACATACCACCACTTACAGTCAGTTATATAAAATACCACTCCTACTCTATATAATACCACCAACATACCACCACTTACAGTCAGTAATACAAAATACCACTCCTACTCTATATCATACCACCAACATACCACCACTTACAGTCAGTTATATAAAATACCACTCCTACTCTATATAATACCACCAACATACCACCACTTACAGTCAGTAATACAAAATACCACTCCTACTCTATATCATACCACCAACATACCACCACTTACAGTCAGTAATATAAAATACCACTCCTACTCTATATAATACCACCAACATACCACCACTTACAGTCAGTAATATAAAATACCACTCCTACTCTATATCATACCACCAACATACCACCACTTACAGTCAGTAATATTAAACACCACTCCTACTCTATATCATACCACCAACATACCACCACTTACAGTCAGTAATATAAAATACCACTCCTACTCTATATCATACCACCAACATACCACCACTTACAGTCAGTAATATAAAATACCACTCCTACTCTATATAATACCACCAACATACCACCACTTAGTCAGTAATATAAAATACCACTCCTACTCTATATCATACCACCAACATACCACCACTTACAGTCTATCTATCTATCTATCTATATGCTCAGGCCCAATCCCCATTTTGGGGGTAGCCGACTCAAGACAGAGCAAGAACAGGGAAAACACAAAAACAACATAAAACAAAAAATAAACACAGATAAAACACACAAACTCTCACACATACCACTTACAGTCAGTAATATAAAATACCACTCCTACTCTATATCATACCACCAACATACCACCACTTACAGTCAGTAATATAAAATAGTGGCTCTCCGATACTATTAAGGGGGGTGACCTGCGTTTTGTTATTTCTGTCCTTTTCTCTCTTTCTCTGGCTTGTATCCATTCGGCCCCATTCAGCCAACTATTTTAAGACGTTTATTCCCATCTAGGTGTAGATTTCTTCCTGGCGAGCGATAGCGAGCCAGCATTATATGAAGAGATCCGACTTCGCCGGAGACATTTTTCTATCGAAAAATGTACAATTTAGCCTGCTGTCAAACACAAATAAAAAATATGCTGGCTCGCTACCGCTCACCAGTAAAAAGTTGACACCTGGATGGGGATAAACGTCTTGAAACAGTAGGCTGAATGGGGCCAAGTGGATACAAGCCAGAGAAAGATAGAAAAGGACAGAACAAAAACAGGTCACCCCCCTTAAAGAAAGCAAGTATAAATGCCTCAGATGATAATAAATATAAAAATGTATGCATTAATATAAATATATTTATGGTTTAATAGGAAGCCGAGTCTTGTATCTACTCGTAATCATATAATTTATAAAGTTTCATAGTATGTTTGTTTGTATGTATGTTTACCTCTAGCCCCCACATCCTTAGGATTATGAAAATTAAATAGGTTGGGATGTTCTGAAAGTTTCAGAGAATGCCTAAATCAATTAAAAAATACTAACATACAAATGAATTAAATATATAAATAAAAACTCAGCGTTACGGTCGATCGGTGCTACGGTTTATTATTGTTCAACATGACCGGGTACCTCGGCTATAGTTACTCAATACTATACCTAGTTCCAAGTAAGTATGCTCAAACTCTTGAACATTAACCTCTATACTTCACAAACCACTAAAGTAATCGAGTTAATAATTCTACCGTATGGGTAGGGTCAGCTAGGGAATAGGTGTGGAAAGTTATAGCCCATTTGATCTAGCCCTTTATTAGTTATATAAGTTATAGTTTATGAAATCTGAACTACCTATATGGAACGGGGTATAGAGGTAAACAAACATACGAGTTCCACGCGTAAATCAAGAGCTCCACGTACACCACAATCCTTAATTAATAGCCTACTTTACGCATAATACCATACCACCACAACACCACCCCTTACCACATCACCCCAATACCGCCACATGCCACGCCAAATCACAATACCACGCCTACAACACCATTTCCACCAAACAAGCACAACGCCACCACGTACCACACATCAAACCCACCACCTGCCAATCCCCATTACCACTACCTACCGTACTACATCACCACCTACCACTCAACAGCACTTCCACGCACAACACCACGCCTAAAGCCCCTATTCCACCACACCATCCCGTCATTAATAGCACACCTGACACATTATTATATCCCACCATAACGACACCACCTACCACACCGCAGAACCACTACGTACTGTACCACATCATAATACTACCGTAACACCACCAGGACACCACAGAACCATCACCACCTACCACACCATACGCCACCACAGTACCACTACGTACCGCATAACAATAACACTTCTTCCTTGGTGCATATCCTATCTGCCCACCAATTTTCGTGAAAACCGTCTTATAATTTTGTAAGATATCTTGTTTACAGACAAGCAAATACCCGTACGCAAACAAGAAACGGAAACGAAAACTTAACCTCCGTCCAACTTCATTGGCGGAGGTAAACATTACCTCCACTACCACGTACAATACCACACCACAACACCACGCCTAAAACCCCACCCCCAGAACAGCTGCCCGTCGTTAATAGCTTAGCCGGTGGTTATTTGGCCATATATCAATGTCCGGCACTAATATTATGGGTCACGTCAGGCCGCACTGATGCCGGGCTACGATATAAAGAGACTAAGTTACTAAGTAGAAGTGTATTACCAGATGGGGCCAGCCAGACTCCCTCTTACCCAAGTTGGCAGAGGAGTTTACGTTCGTGGTGCTTTTATTTTTCAGGACAATCACCCAAACTAACTACTTTGTAATCGTAGTATTTTGTTTCCAGGATAACCAAAACCGAACTAGCCTAACTACGTAACCAACCTAACAGCTCGTCTAGTCTCTCAACTTTCCCTGGCTTAAACTGACTACTGGTATGTGAATATATAGGTCTACATCTAGAAGTTGACTCATAATAACAAGAACAAAATCTGAGGAAAACACTTTATTGATAACAAATATTTTAGTGAAACATCAATAGAGTGTTCCTTCTCAGTTGGTGTACATAATGATATCCTGATATTGTTATTTTGAACTTCTGGACAGGCTTTATACAGTCTGTATATACAGTAGGTTCATAGTTTTAATTACAGGTTAAAACAAATGAGTTGTTGGCGCCAGGCACATTCACACAGGAACACGTCGCCAGTCAGACTGGATACTGTAATACCCACTGTAGTTCTGGAGAATTATAAATACCCATCAGGTATTGATGTACTGACAACAAGGGTATAATATGACATGTTAGGTGGAGGACTAAAACTAAATTTCATAATGAGAAATGTTACACGAAAAATGGGATTCTAACTTACGAGCAAAAGTTAGTAATGTAGCAGCATAACTTCTCAGTCACCAAACTCCCTAACCGGTAGCTTGGTTAATCTCGGTTAATATACACCAAATACTTTAGTTCGAATTTTACAGAATTCAATTATTTGTTGACCATCTAAAATAATTATCGATGTTGTTATCTTGCTGTCGATATTTGTCTTGCAGTACTTTGCAAAAGCAATCGAACTCATATGACAAATGTTGAAATATTGATATAATTGTCCAAAAATGTGTTGAAAAAAATAAAATAATAATCGACGATCTAAACAGAGACACAAATTTCGTTAAAATAATATGAGCGCAACCGCCTGAAAAGAGAAAGAAAAACAAAACATGAAAACAAAAGTGCAATATCTAATAGAAAGTTGGGGAACACTCTGCCGTATGGTGGCGTGGGGCCGGACCATAGCTCACGGCTTAACGTAAGATTACCAGGGTTCCATAGGCCACACACAAAAAAGGTCAGCGTTATATCCTTTGAATCCGATAACGATATTGTATAGTCACTCAAGCCAATAATCGTCTTGGTCTAGGAATGGCGATTAGCAGCGTATGTGTGTGTACAGTAAGTGTGTACAAAGGAGTACAAAGAAAGTCAAGCAACAACAGGTCTAGCAACTCCTCGAGGCTGTTTGCCCTTTAAATCGTTGTTGCTAGGAGTGTTCAACGGTGGTTCAGAGTGGATAAGAGACAATTCTAAAGGGAAGTATTGCCATGGGACTAATGTCCATGGCAGGGTTAGGAGATCTTAGTAGGGGACAATTGTGTGTGTGTGTTTGTGTGTGACCTCTAAATGAGTTCAGGTAGAGTCCAACATTCCATAGATTTATGGCATAAAGATAGTTTAGTTAGTTCATCCATGAGAGATAACGCCTCCTTCCTTGTACGCACTAGGCTTGGGTTCGCATTTCTACTGAATACCCTCAAATTGTGTTCATTATATCGTCATGTCATAATACTGTAGTTAGATTAAGAAAATATCTAAAATTCATATAACATATAAGATTAATAATGATTTGCTATGTTATGAGTTTGTAAGAATAGTATTTGACACCCTAATACAAATATAAATATGTTATCAATGTTTCTTTTGGATCTAATAATTTGCAGGAAACGGGAAGGTTATTTTTGTCAATGTCGGTAACCAAGAGATTACAAATTTCCCAGGCTATAGATCTTTAAAATATCACAGGGAATTTCTGCTATGTTTTCAATTATTCGATTTTCTTCCATAACAACGATGATTTCTGGAGGTCGGACAACTGAACCAGCAGACTATTCCGACTACAGTCTATTCACCACAACTAGGCCAGAAATCATAACCCTTAAAACTTTAAAACTATAAAAGAACGAGAGCAATCTATCTGACATTGCTTTTCTTTTGGAATAGTCAACCAGAAAATAAATATGAAAATTGAAGCCTGTTTGTTCTAGCCTTTTTTGTTTGTGATACGAAAGGTTTTTCGTCAAGATTCTGGCTTTTTAATAATGGGTATACCATTCCCAACTCAACCAATACCGTTAAGTTAATTTAAGACTTTAATTTGATTAGTTGTTTTTAATAGAGTTAGTACTGATTATGGTATACCAGTTAAAAATAATTATGTATACCAAACTCATATAATCAAAGAATTCAGAAGCCGAGGAAGGAATCCGAATTCAATCTAGGCGATGGTGGTCATGGAAAGCGACTGATATGGGCACTCTGTAACAATCACCCACAGCTACCTGCTTCCTGGAGCCATATATTCCAGGGTAGATGGGTGGAGAGGTTCTGACCCACACCATCCTGTCTCATCAACCTGTCCTCTCCTTCATCCTAAACCACATTTTTACTTGCTCGACACTAACAGAAGCGGGAATATACATATATATATATATATATATATATATATATATATATATATATATATATATATATATATGTGTACAGTATATATAGTATGTATACCGTATATATATATATATATATATATATATATATATATATATATTTATATATATATATATATATATATATATATATATATATATATATATATATACAGTATATATGCAATAACATTACATGCGTGTGTTAGCAATACCAAAAGTACAATGTTGGGCTCCAAGCATGAATACTTTATATCGTGACCAAGTTGTACAGCCAGATCAGTACAGTGCATCAGGAACAGCCACAACGTGTCACGGACGGTTTATTAACCATCAGTCATGTTACCGGACAACTCCTTCACAAAACTATTTCGACTCTAAGTTGGCCTTGGTTGAGTTAATATTAGTTGACATACTGATTCTCCCTCTGCCCCATTCTCTGTATGCAGTATAGTAGACTATTTCTATCAGTGGATCTTAATAAGTTTCATCTTACTAACCTTGGCTAGGTTATATATGAATATATGGTTGCACTTGTTGAATTGGCTTTGGTTGATGAAGTACTAATAGATATAAACTGGTTGAATAAATTTGCCTTGCTGTTGAATTGACGTGAAACCACCAAATCTGTATTTGATAAGTGATGAAGTGGCGGATCATACAGCTTAGAAAAATGTAAAGTAGGTACAACGATTATATGACATTAAATGCATTTGTCAGTGCATTAACTCAGGCTCGACTTTGATTGGTTTAATATGACGCATAAAGTGTAAAATGCCAGTCGATAACTTTTGATTAGTTTATTATAAATCAGGTTAGATTAGTGGAGTTTACGCTAAGCTACGTAAGGCTAGAATTATTGATATCAATTTAGTTGGGTTTGATTATGTTATTAACGCATAGGATATTTTAGATCAAGTTAAGCGAGCAATGATTAAGGAAATTTAGGATTAGTTGGTTAGGCTAGTCAAGGTCAGGTCAAATTAAGCTAGGGTAAACGTATCTGCTGTAATATGTACGAACGATAAAATCGCCTACAAAAGTGCATACATCTCTATGATTGTGTATCACTATCTATCTATCTATCTATATACTTAGGCCCAATCCCCACTTTTCCGATTTTTTTTTTGGGGGGGGGGGGGGTTGCCGACTCAAGACAGGTTTGTATCACAATTACATAACATATTTATAATTATTAAGTGTTATTATATATAGCTTACACTAATTGGTAAATTATATACAAAATATACTTCAAAGTGAATTGAAACCATTACTCCTGCATAACCGTTCGTTCTCAATTAATGTAAATCACTAGTTCGCCTTCATGTGGAGCTTTAGTCTCCAATCTCCATACTAATAAAAAGTGGAGATAAATTAAAAAGTACAGAACCTGAATACTAAATTAATAGACAATCCATGCATGAAGCATATGCACAGTGTGACGAAACACAAAATAAGAAGAGGCCTAATTATATTTATTTTGTTATGGGAAACTACAATACAGACGGCAGCAATTGCATTTCAATCGTAAATCATAGGACATTAGACAATTTAATATATTATTTCAGAATACCTTTTCATTCGAACGCGGCAGAGCAAAAACACAATCGTCAAGAACAAATTGCACAAAAAGTGTCATTATATAGTTATTTCACAACACGCATCTTTAAATGTCACAAACATAAAATAATATCTCACCTAAAATCCTTGACTTGCCGTGGTTGTACCCAAGTATTTGACTTTTCTCAAGAGCTGATAATGAAGCATTATACAGTAGCCAAAAATATACTAACACAGCATTCCAAAATCCATCAACCTAACAATTTCTGACCCAGTCAGACTGCATAATAAATCGTAGGCTTGTCCATATTTCTTTAACTGTCTTGATAGCGTAATGTATAGTGCGCGGAATTTCGATGTGAGTATCCTGGGTTAGAGACCTCGGAGTGCCACATGTATTTGTTGATTTCATTAATTGAGTTTAGATGTGAAGTTGGTTGGTGCAAAAAACATAGTAATTCAGAAAGTTGAAGCCCCCAGAAGTTTGTCATAGTTTTAAATATGATTGTGGCATTTACACCCAACTGTGTAGCATCTCAAAGCTGATATAAGGTGTAAAACATTAATCAGGAGGCTCTCTCAAGTGTGGTGTCTTAGGTGGGATATTGATTTTTGCCAATAAGGGGTAAATCTAGTTTCAAAAGAACCTTTGATAAAGGAGTGCTAGACCCATGGCGTCATAGCTGGCCAAAGGGAAAAGCAGTGTTATGCTGATATCTGAGTCCACCGAACATAAGTCAAGGAGGATGGGACTCTCCAGTGAATATGGGATTTCTGAGGGGCCCCCCCCCCCCCTAAAGTGACTGAGCTGAAGAAAGCTGCATGATCCTGCCCCTAAGACAGTTAAACCAGTTCCAGCCTCCAAAAAGAATACAGCGGACACAATAGTGGAGGAGGTGTGCCATTCTAGTTCAAAGTCGCCCTTGCTGCGACACCTCAGCCAGCACTAACCAAAAGTATGATCTTCAAAATAGGATCAACAGGGCAAGCATGTAATACTCCAGCCTAAACTGCAGCTGGGGACTGTATTTGTAGGCTTCGTTTGCATGTTGCTTATGTGTTCTCAATCCTTTATTTGTAATTGAGGTTGAGCCCACAGTCTTTTTAATTAGTGGTTTGTGTGAAAGTTTTACATATATAGCTAGTGCTCCGAGGTCTAACAGTGGAAGCCCCATGATTGTAACTACGGCAGAACCGAAACTGCTAAATGTAATACAACCTCGACAGTGACTGATCTGAGTGTTCCTTGTGCTCCACCCTCATATGTAACTAGTGGTCTCATTTGCAACTGATCCTGATAGTGATACTCGGACGTTCAGTGTATAATCGCACTCAAGACGGGTTAACATGCAGTTTGAGAGTATATGCTAGGAGCCTCCGGAACTTAGCCAATCAACCTTGGGCTCTGACAACATCTTGGGATCGCTATTCCTTCCCTCTGACCAAATGAAAGACGAATGCCCTAACTGGAACCCCTGCTGTGCCTCCGTTGGGAGAGTACTGTAAGATAGAAACAATTTTGGCCTCGCTTATAAATGATCTGGCTAATTCTGTGGACTTGTTGGGATGATCAACATCAAGTGTAGATTCGCTATGAATTAGACTAAGCCTTCAGTATGTCATATATTTATGGTGTTGACTACCCTTCATGTATTCTTCACTATCTCTGTGTACCTACTAACTTTGTATATAAAAATACAATAGACTAAGCTGTCTCAGTGTTAAGTTATTTACACGTTAAAACCTAATGTATTACTAGCATAACTGGATCAACCTATTGGAGGCTCATGCTCATCATCTATTATATCACAATATGTGGCATTCCATCCTTAATCTGCCACAATAACTGTCTTAAGGGGAACGTACTCGCTTATTCTGAACCTCCTTCTCCCTCATGTTTAGCATATTAGTTTTGAGATTGTAAGATGGTCGGTCCACTAGTTTGGCGATTTTAACACCTTTAGCTCCGTTTCGTTGTCAATTTTAAGACCTATCATGCCGGTTATAGGTGTCGATTTTGTCCTAGCGAGCGATAGCGAGCCTGTAATTATAAGAAGAACCGACCTTGGGCCGGGACATTTTTCTACCGAAAAATGTACAAATTTAACTTGAAGGGTCTAGGGATTTTTTCTAAGTTTGAGGGAGGTTTAGCGAGGAAACTAAAATATAAATGGACGAAAAAAGGATCTCTAGATCTGTTGTTGCTTGTCGTCTTTCGCATTCCTTCAAATCATGAAAAACTTAAGAATAATACAAATATTTATGAGTGACTGTACTAACTCAGTAAGATAAAACAAAATAATGGTGGCCAGCATGACGGAAAAGCGTTAACCCCTTCTGTACCGGAGAGGTCTTTTCAATTGTATTCTAGCTATATTTAGACGATTGTGTGCAGTTTTAGAAGGATCTGTGGTAGTAAAAAGGGTTAAGTGAGATAGTTCAAAGCCTGTTAATTGCTAGAGACCATTTTAAAACTGAATAAAATCGTCCAATAGTAGCCAGAATAAAGTTAAAAAGACGTCGCCGGTACTGAAGGGGTTAACCGTCAATCCAGGGCTCACGCCAGTTGCCGATTCATCATGGAGTTTCAAAAGGCCGCCGGAAACTACTCTGGGCTTTTCTTTTAAGACAATTTGGTTTCTTTCCCTTGCATGAACTAGGAAAGTACGTTTTAAATAAGTGAAAAGGCTAAGCTAAAGAAAAATCCTGGATATAATTATGAACAATAATTATCTAGATTAAATATATACAGATAAAAAAACGGAAATTGAGTGGTAATGTGAAATAATTAGTAATATGCTAAAACGTGAATACAATCATAAAATCGTGATAGCGTGAATTGTTTCGATTATCAATTTAATGCATGTTATTCTTTTCTACTGCTTAAATCTCTAAAGAAAGTTGACCACATATTTTCATAATAAATATAAATATCGAATATTGCATCTGAGGAACTTATAACACAGGATTAAGAGTTGCTAGTCAGTAAATATCTATATTAAGAATAATATATTAGATTAAATATCTTATTTCATGTTTTGTACATACTGTATCATGTGTATGTTTGCATGGGGAATCATACCGCTAACTGAGCAAGGCATGGACTCCATGGAGCAACCAATACACGATCAGTATTATCACAACGACTGTTATCATTGTGCAGTAAACCCCCGTTCTCGTTCACTTTCTCTCGATATCTATTTATCTTCCTCTCCCCATGGAGTATCACAATTTTGTCTTGGCTTTCTTATGATGCGTTGGTTCTCCAATAAATCTATTCCATTACTTGATTAACGCGCGCATGCGCGCGTGCCTGTGTGAAAAAACAGAGAGACAGAGAGACAGAGTGTGTGTATGTGTGAAACATGTTTATTTTTTGGAGTTGTTTATTTTCATTCAATTATAAAAAAAGTGTAATTAATTTTACTTGATCCTTTAAAAAAGATAAGTTTGGTGATTTACACTGGGCTGCCATTAACCCTTGGAGTACCAGCGACGTCTGTTATAGTTTATTATAGATGTATTTTGACGATATTATGCAGCTTAGGAAGGATCTGTGGTAGTTAAAAGGGTTGGTTGAGATAGTTTGAAGCCTTATTATTGCTAGAGAACCTTCCTAAGCTGAATAACATTTTCTAATGGATGCTAGAATATGATAAAAAGAATGTCCCTGGTACTGAATGGGTTAAACGCGGAGCTCCTTTCCGTACCATTGCCCTTGGATCTTGTGTTGGGTCCATGGGTCTACACGGGCTGCTGAATAATATCCAGGTTATCACAGTTTATCGTTACGAATGGGACGTCAAAAATATACATTTATTCCAAGTTCGTGTTTGTGTTGGTAAGTGAAAAACATCACAAAATGTTAGGTAACTTGCTCCAATGTCTGTTACTGCCCACAAATTGAACCCTTATTGTTTATGTTGTGACTCGAACACGCCAACTAATACGGCACACAACACCCTTCAAGTATCATATTAGTTCATAAATTCGCCATATGATACCCTTTGTTCTCTGTGATGACTGAATGAACTGGTGCATGCAGGGAGCCTCTAACTGTGTCTCTATCATCCTTCACGAATATAATTAAAGTAATGGTCACAAACAGCACCATAAAGCTACCTATTTCTATTAAGGCTTAGTTTTACTTTGAGGATCAATTTCTATGTTAACCTTTTCCTTCCTTATTTCATTTCTCCAAATCCATTGATTTTTAATTCCACTTTCCTCTTTCCTCATTCGTCCTATCCTCTCTTTCTCTCTTTATCCTTCCATTTCATTTTTTTTTCTCTATCCCCTTTTCAATATCCACTCAATGTTTTTATTCCTTCTTTTTCAATTCCTTATTCCCTGCTACACTCACTCCGCTTTTGTTTTCATTCCACTGTTCTCCTTTTTCTCTCCCCATGTTTGTAGGTTCCGGGTTCGATTCCTGGGCAGGGCTTAACGGATGGGCAGTCTTCTTAAAACTTATGCCTCTGTTCACCTAGCAGTAAATAGGAACCTGGAGTTAATGGATATTTGTGACGTTCCATCCGGAGAGATATGCTATGGTAACCTTGATAATATATAGTAGCCCCAGTGTACCAAGCTGGATAATTCCCTTCTACCGCTCTTCCTTCCTAAATACTGACGTCCTTTTCTTCCTCGTCCCTTCGCAATTTTGTCATCCTTTCTCCCTTTCGTCTTCCCTTCCCTCCGTCTTTCCTTCCTTCTACTCTGGTCATTCCTTCCATCCTTCGTCCTTCCCTCACCCACAACCTGGTCGCTCTCTTAGTTTTTATCATCTATGTCTGTCCTTCCTAGCGTCCTTCTTGTCCTCCTTCCTTCAGTCTTGTACCCTCCATCCCTCCTTTTCCCTGCCTTCCATTCTTCTTTATCTCCCTCTCTCCTTCCCTACTTTCTTTCGTTTCCTCCTCGTTTCATCCCTCTATCCTCCTATCCACTCTCCTTCTCCCTGCCTTCCCCTTTTCTGTATCTCCCTCCCTTCCTTCCCTCCCTCCTTTCTTCCTTCCTTACTTCCCTCCCCCACAACCTGGTCTAATCCGAACCTCGCCTGTCGCTCTCTTATTTTTTATTAACTTGTTCCATTAACTCAGCTTGTCACGTCCCAGAAGGGGTGCGGGAGGGAAGGGGAAGGAAGGACAGAAGGAAGGAAAGGAAAGGAAGGAAGGAAGGCAGGAAGGAAGGAAGGAAGAAAGGAAGGAAGGAAGGAAGGTAGGAAGGAAGGAAGGTAGGAAGGAAGGAGGAAGGAAGGGATGAAGGAAAGAAGGAAGGAAGGAAGGTAGGAAGGAAGGAAGGAAAGAAGGAAGGAAGAAGGAAAAGAAAGGA
This sequence comes from Paralithodes platypus, assembly GCA_032716605.1. Lineage (NCBI taxonomy): Eukaryota > Metazoa > Arthropoda > Malacostraca > Decapoda > Lithodidae > Paralithodes > Paralithodes platypus. Next base: position 86,665,428 of record CM064487.1, on the reverse strand, counting down.
GGGAAGGATGGAAGGACAGAAGGAAGGGTAGGAAGGAGAGACAGACGGATGGAATGAACAAAGGGATAAAAGGTAGGAAGAGCAGACTGGATGGAAGGGAGGATGGAAGAAAGGATGAATGGGTGGTAGAAGGACAGTATAAAAGGATAGATAGACGATTGAATTATTATGTTACCTCCACCAACCGACTTTACTCCTAAACTCAATTAATGAAATCAACAAATACATGTGGCGGTCCAGAGATTCGAACCTAGGATGTTCACACCGAAATGGAAGGAGCTATGAATGGATGGGAAGGTGGATGGTTTGAAATTGGCAATGCAGGAAGGATTGACAGCAGGAAGGAAGGGAGGAAGGATGGATGAATAAATCGATCAATAGCAGAATAGATGGATAAAGAGACAGAATTAAGTGGATGGAGGAAGTAAATACAAAATAAAATGACATAAGGCATTACGAAATATAAAGAAAGTAAAGTAAGGTACGTCCGTAGGAAAAGAATAAACATGAGTAAAACAAGGCGAAAATTAATAAAAGTATATATTTGAAACTATATCATTATTATAATCCTTTGACTACCACAGACCCTTCCTAAGCTGAACACAATCGTCTAATACTAGCCATAGAGAATGAACTCATGTGTCATGGTATACAGAAAAGGTTAAAATGTAGATAGGAATAAAATATGGAAAGGCATAAAATTAAAGTATATGAAATTCGAGGTAAAGAAGCTGGCCATAGGAACAACAATAGGAATATATATTAGGCAGGAGTATCAGTAAGGAAGAAGTGGACAGTGAAATTAGTCATGGGGAAAATTGGGAAATACTAGTAAGGGTGTATGGAAAAATATATATATTGATAAGACGACTGATATACTAAGAAATACTATTATATTAGGGAAAAAGAGAGTTGGGAAAAAAGAAACTTGCAAGGACGAAGGAAGTATTTTAGATAAAACTAATAAAGAAGGAAGAACGTTTTGAGAAATAGACGATGTTGATGATATAATGAGTGGGAATATGAATGATTATAGAAAGAAAGGCAGGCAGGTGTGGAAGACAGGATATTAATTTAAGGACAATATGATGGATATGGAAAAGAAAGTTTGATGGGAAAGAAGTACTTTATGAAAATGAAGGTACGGGATGGAGGAAATTACAATGAGACCAAGGAGAATACTTTTTGCTATTGCAAATCATGCAACAGACAGAAGAAGAAGGGGAGTGACAGAAAATTGAGATATGGAAAAGAGGATAATATGTGAAATTCAGAGCAGCTACATTGAGGTGAAAGAGATATCGATCTATCTATCTATTCTATATGCTCAGGCCCAACTGTACTTAATCATCAAATCCCCTAAACTAAGCCTTTATTCTAACTCTATCCATTCCTCTATGGTCACTTTGGTTAGTTCCACTTGTCTTTCCCTTCTACTGTATATACTGTACATATTTGTTTTAATATGTTATCCTAAATACGCCCACCTCAAGTGTCACCTCTCTCTCTTCATATTTCGTGCTCTTAGTATAATTCTTTCTTCCACTTTTCCCCTACATATCGAATATAAGCCCATCTTGTTATTCTCTACATATTGTTGTATATTAGGTGAAAGAGCTAATCAGAATAATGAGTGGAGAACGTTTTCATGATGTGAAACTAAGAATGCAGTGGGAAAGACAATGAAAACGATGAAAAACAGAGCAAATGAGCGGCAAAGATAAAGCATTATAAAATATAACAAATAAGAGGGATATTACCAGGAACAGAGATGAACAAAGAAATATTGGAATTTCATTGATATGATAAAGAAAAAAGTACAGAAAGATACAAAGTCTGTCCATGAAATTGAAACAAATATTGTTTAAGTTATACAAAAGACGATGAACAAATTGTAAAATATATACTCCATTATTAAATATATACTCCATTATTAAAAGGATGTGAACGCGGCCATGACGAGAAAGCTGTATTAAATGTATGATGAGATAAGCTAATGACAAAATGGAAAGGTAAAGACAAACAGAAAACGATGAATCCTTTTAACCCTTTCACGCTCATATGATGCAGACAGAGGTTGCCAGATTAGCAATAAGAAAATATAGAGTTCTCTCACTCTTATAATGACCTCTCCAAAATTAGTTTTCTGCCCACAGCTAACTCAAAGACAACTGCAGAGGTTGAAGTAACTAAACTAAAGGTTTCTAAATACCCCTGATGGTAACAAAGGCTTTAAAGTATCCCTAATTGGCTCAAAATCGCGTCGTATGTCGGAGAGGGTTAAGGTGAGACTGAGGAGAAGCAAGGGAGAGTAATACAACAACATGTAGAAAATTACAATATAGACTTATATTCGACATGTAGGTGAAAAGTGGAAAAAAGAATTATACTAACCGTACGAATTATGAAGAGAAAGAGGTGAAACTTGAGGTGGGCGCATTTAGGATAACATATTAAAACAAATATGTACAGTATATAGAAGTGGAAGACAAGTGGGATTAACCAAAGTGACCATAGAGGTACGGATTGAGTTAGAAGAAAGGCTTAGTTTATAAGATTTGATAATTAAGTAAAGTTGAAACGACAAAGAGATAAGAATTTAGAAACTCAAACATGAAATATATAAAACAATTTAAAGAACAGTGACTTACAAACTATAAAACTGTAAGATCGGAAGGGCACCTAAATACGAAAGGGCAAGGCGAGCATGTTTTTAAGAATAAGTTAAGAATATACTGGTAGTAAAAGTAAAATAATATTAAAGTTGAATATTGTGTAGCTTCAGGTCTAAAAGAAGGACATGGAATTTAATGATAGGAACGATGATGGAAGAAAAATTGGAAACATATGCAGAATAAAAACAAGAAGATTAGAATGGATAATGGGTTGTGAAAGATGGAGAATATATGAGAATAAGATGCTTTAGAAGTGTACAGTATAATTATGTGCGGCAATCAATCGCCAGATGAATTGTTAGATATGTGTATGTTAGTAATAGCATAATGGATGTGGAATAAAATAGAAAAGAAGAAGATGACGAAGGAAATGAAGACGACGAAGAAAGAGACAACGAAGATAATGAAAAAGAATTGGAAGACGGCGAAGAAGAAGATGATAACGAAAAAGAAGACAGGAAAAGCAAAGACGAAGAAAACGAGATTTAGGAGAGAGAAAGAGAATGTGAGAGAGGCAGGAGAGAGCAGGACAGGAAGTGAGAGAAGCACACATGCAAAAATCTCATTTATGCGTGCGTATGTGCGAGTGCGTGTGTGTGGAAGGAAAGAAGAAAGAAGCAGGAAGAAAATGATTGATGAATATGATGGCAGGTTTAGAAGTAGGTGACTGTGTTGGTATGTGTGTCCTATGGTTATATAATATGCAAAAAGTGTGCTTACAATGGAAAAGAGTGAAGAAAATTACTGATGGATATAATGACAGCTTTAGAATGGGTGAATGTGATTGTATGTGTTACCTAAATTATGTAATATGCTCATATATGTGATTTCACACATTTCATGACTATAATATATGATACAGTGAGGACCTATTAACATGACTAAATGAGTCCGATATATAAATCGGGATGTATGAGGCTGGTAAAGGTTTATATTCCATACATTGGCTTGTGGCAATATGTTATAATATTGTAATTATAATAATATGGCCACGATTTCCCAGTGTACTTGGGTAACCGTGGGCTGCCGAAAAGACCACGAAACGAGATGCGAAGGACCACGCAAATCATGGTTTTGATGAAGGACGACGGAAAATATGCCAGTGTGATAGCCCCTTCAAGCATTGACATATAATAAACTATGCAAACAGTAAAATACTAAAAATGTGTAAAGAAAAATGCTTGCATCAATTTTAGCCGAAGGACATTTCATGAAGGGTGAAAAATGTATCCTTGAAACTATAGAGACAACAGAGTAAACTTGCGACACATTTTTTATATTACCGTAACCTGAACGACATAAATATAAAATCATCTTTTTCATTGCAGTTGGAATGCTTAACTTGCAGATATAGTTCTTTTAGCACGAACAAATTGATTGCAAACATTGTTCAAGTAGTATTATAGTGAAAACGAATACTAATTGAAAAGATAAACACTTCTCCAATTTCAATAATTTCAATAAGCTTAACAAGTGAATATAATATAAATGTATTGCTGAGACTAGGTGTAACTATTATACGACTGTAGTGAAGTGAATCTGATGAAACTTTATTCTTTGGGTTCGGAAAAATGTAAGCCATATTCCAAAAAGCCTTGAAGGAAGAGGAGTGGGTACATATATGAAAGACTTTGTATAGGATCATGTTATGAGATAATACGAGTGGTTAATTAAGATACGTTAACTGTTGATATATAAAGTTGGTAAGGGGAGAGTGTTTTCTATTTGTGTATTGTTATTTTATTTTATCTTTATAAATTTGAATTTTATTATGATTATTATTATTATTATTAGTATTATTAGTATTTTTTTGCCTTTAATTTCTTCCCATCAAAATTTAAAAAATAACCAAAGACCCCCTCTCGAGATATATTTGTGCATTTATCGGTAGAAAAATACCCCGGGCGAAGGCCGGTTCATCCAAAACTGAATGCTCGCTATCGCTCGCCAGGATAAGAAATCAACACCTAAATGGCACGAAAAGCCTTAAAATCGCCAAACGAATAGGATGAATGTCTTAAAATCTCAAACTTAATGGGAGAGGGGTCCAGGAACCCCCCCTCCCCTCCCCCCTAGCCCAACTTAACTCTATCTGGCTGTGTGAGATGGAGACGCGTATGCATATATATATATATATATATATATATATATATATATATATATATATGAATGGAGTGATGTGAGAACACTATTAACAGTTTCAATCACATTATCTCATTGTTATTTAATTTTCATAACCAGCAGACAATTTGACTGAACTTAGGCCTAGTTGTCAAACTATGAGGTACATTACTGAGGTTTACTGACTATGGGTTGATAATGTACTGGTGGAGAGAAGTGGTCGAAGCCGGTCGAAGTCTTCCAAAATCGAAACTGCTAACCTACCTTCACCTCTTCAGTAATTATTCTAGGTAACATTTGACTATTTTATTCAGTTTAGGAGAGAGCATAGCTGCCTTCCTAACCTGAGTAATACCACCTATTGGTTGCCAGTATCATATTAAAAGAACGTCATTTTACTAAGGGTATTAATTGCTTACCTTGCTTGAGATTTTATGAATGGAGCCGACTTGGGAAACCAGTGTATTTGATGTGGCACCACTGTGTAATTAAAAGGACGAATGCATGAAGTTAAAACCGAACCGCGTAAAATTAAAAAGATCGAATGAATCAGTTAAAGAGATGATAGTAAACAAAACAAATATGAATGATGATAATATTACCTCTTTTTACCCGTAAACGAGCATTATGCTGCTGTCTGAGTATTCTTCTAAGTAGGCTAGAGGTGATATATAGGTAATCACAAATAGATATTTGATGGTTAAAAACACACTGTAAGTGAGTATAACTTGATTAATCCTCTTGAGGGGTTTGCACATGCGCTCTGAGTATAGGCCATCATTTTGTTGCCATACAACCCGGTCACCATTAAATAGTTGAGAAATTGACTCTCATATGGACAGACTTGTAACAAATCCAGTCCATTTGTTTCTTAGATTACTTTTTATTGATAATACTGTATGATCCTAGCATTCTTTGACATACTTTAATTAGTTTACATATTGGTTAGTGAAGAACAAATAGTTTGATATTGAAGTATCTGGTATATCACCCACAGACTCTCTCTGTCCAACAACTTGAAGAAAAAATTCACAGTTCTAAGCCTGCTCTTGAAGTTAAGCAATGCCTTGTATTTTCTTTAATATAGTATATAATGACACACATTACATTATTACCAAACTGCATAATATTAATCTTGTGAAGAGAGAAAAATGTATAAGTATGAAAATCTTGCAGTATCAGGCACATAATGACGCTGTAGGAGTGCCATCAACCGCCATCATATTTCCTGTAATATATACAGTATAGCCTGCATAAAACCATATAATTTATGCTAGCAATCTTAAACAAACCTCTGATATAGAATGTATGCTAAATTGCTATGCTAGTATATGTGTTCTTGTAACTAGTACAATATTTATAATTTTTCATATAAATATCTAAACCTTTCGAAACACGTAAGTATTCAGTCTTTCTATATAATTATTGCAAATGTGAAGTTTTAAAATTTTCTCTTCAGATTATTTTTTATATCTATTACTTTAAGAAATGGGGTCAATGGTGATGACAGGGATAACGGTGGTAAAATATACTAATAATGATGATGAGAAAGATGGTTAATGGAGAGAACATGTGTGGTAGTGCGAGTCTGTCAATGACAAATTTTTCCCTGGGGCGAAGACGAAGGCCTTTATGTAGTTGTTGTTCTTGGTAATCCATACAGTATAACCCTACACCCTGATGCATAAAGAAAACCCATATAGTTACTCTCCAACATAGTGATCATTAACTGAAGACTGTAATTGAATATGGATGATAAGGTTAATAACAGTGTATAGGCGAATGATGATAAACAAATAATTTAGAGAGAATGGCAAGAAGAATATATAATGTGTGAACCTTGGCGAGACTGAATATGGTAGTGGGAGAATAAGAACACGAGTATGAATAATGACTGATAACTACAGTAAAATTTAGGTTGAGGAAAGCTATTTAATGATATCAAATTAGATAAGTTTCTTTTCAGAAAAGATACAGGCAAATATTGGTTTGGTAACAGAGTTGCAGATATTTGGAATAGGCTACCGAGTACTATAGTGGGATCAAGAACGATAGCTTCAAGATAAAATTTGATAGGTTTATGGAAGAGATGGGTTGCCTTGTGCGAGTCAATCGGCTCTCTGCTAACTCCTTTTTTCTTATGTTCTTATTAGATAGTCATCAACGTTTTCCTTTCCAAGCTGAACTAAGCCCTCTGGCTGTAGCATTAATAGAGTATAATGAACGTCGTCTGATAAAATGGATTGCTTGTTGTTATATACCATCATGCATCATAATATTATATTAGAAATTAAGTGTTCGAAATCGGGCAGATGGAGACGTTTGGGTAGTTTCTTCAACACCATCACAACATTAAGTTTGTGCCCGAGTTAATAGGGTATATTCCTTATGTTGTTAAATAAAATTAATAACAAAAATCATGTATATGGTGCATGTGAAAGCCTTGGGTGGCCTACCTGAGTACAGAAAGTCCCAAGGATGAACATGAGTGTGTGTGAGTGATTAGAAGATCGCATGTAGAGTATGTCATTGTATGTAGGAGCCAGCGTCGCCTCACCGGTCATTACCTGTATGTGCTTCCAGAATACCTGTAAAGTTCATCTTGTACATTTGTCGACTTCTTGTGTATGCCAGGATTAATGTTGGTTATACCGGTTTCATTATAGTAAATGCTAAACTATATGTAATTTTAAATACGTAGCAAAATACAGGCCCTTATCAATCTTTTTAATATATAGCATAATGAAAATCATAAGGGCTCACTAACTTACATGAGTTACTCTATCATCCTGTATATATTTTCGTGGAGTGGCTAGAATCACTGGTTAGAAATAAAAAGGAGTTGATTATTTTCATAGGCATGAAATTATTTTTGTAATACTAATATTGTTTTTAAAACGGGGTGATATAAGTGTGAATATACAGATACATGTATTACGTTGATATGTGAATATAGAGTACAGCATGCACGATTATTCGAGCGCATTATTATACGATTATGTATGATTAAATGTATGCACGAGATTACACGCATAAAATTGCATGAAAATATGGATTCATGTTGAGCTATGGATGAACCTTAGGTCTACACTATGTGCAAGTATGATACTGAGATATGCAAATATGTTCGTTTATATGCGAGTCTGTGGAAATGTGTTTTGTAAGTGGATGCATATGAAATCATGTGGGAGCAAATGTGCGTATGTGGGTATGCATGTGTAAGTGATTGTATATACCGGTAATTATACATCTGCATTTGTGGATGTGTGTGTGTAAGAATGAGACTACCTGTGTGAGTGCGAGATTATGCGTGTGAGTATTTAATCGTGTGTGTGAGTATTTGAGTGTATGTGTGAGTATGTGCGATCAGTGTAGTAGCAAGGTGTGTCGGTCAATTATAGCTCACTCCATAATATAATCAATACAGAGCCAGACGGTCCGCACACGAGAGTTGTCACACATATACACCTTCTCAAGTTCTGTGTGTGTGTGTGTGAGAGAGAGAGAATTACGTTTACACAGCTTTACACAGATACAGACGATCCAAACGAGGTGGTCAAGACTTTATTTTTGTAGGACCTTATTTCTAGTAGAGAGAGAGAACGAGAGAGTGAGTGAGAGTGTGTGTGTGTGTGTGTGTGAGAGAGAGCGAGAGCTAGAGTGTGTGTGTGTGCATGTGTTTAAACATAGGCAAGAAATTTTTGGATAGAAAGACAAATAAATGCATAATTCACATCATATTGAGGCTAACTTATAAGGAATTATAATTAAAGAAAACAAATGAAAACAAAGAAGAAGAACAAAATAATAGACGGAAGAATGATATACGTCACAACACTGGTAAGGTTCATATAATTGATCAGCCTTAAATTATTCACATACATCATTCAAATACAGAATGTCCTTTACATATATTTTGATGGGCAAATAATAATAATAATGATAATAATAATAATAATAATAATAATAATTGGTTTAATCAATAAGCTACCCTACATTGATTTGCATTGTGAAAAACGTAGGAGGTTCGGGATTTTGTTTAGTGATTCTACATCCCCCCTCTCTCTATCTCTCTCTCACACACACACACACACACACACACACACACACTAGTAATGGAGTCCTTGCACTAGAGTAATGTCATTAAAACATTTGATGCAGGCGAGAGAGAGAGAGAGTTTCAAGGAATAGTTAGTATATCTGAGACCTTGCAGTCCATTCCGGGTAGATACTCGAAATGTGTAAAGAGAGATTGCTTAGTGCACTCCACTCATTACAGTGTCCAAAATACTAGTTTTATACTCTCTTCTTGAGCTGCTCTACTGAAGAATTGTTTACAACTTCTGAGGGAAGTTTGTTCCAGGTAGAATAGATCTTATATGTGAAAAGGTTCCACAAACACTAGTGCTGAACCTTTTAAATTCTAACTTCCAGCCATGGTTGCGTGCTGTATTCATATTGAACCGAATTATTGTGCTATAATCCACATTGTCAAACCCATTTAGTATTTTAAAAACTTCAGTGAGCTGACCTCGTAGTCTGCGTATTTTCAATTGAAAGAGATCAAGAGCTCTCAACTGTTCCTCATAGCTCAGTCTTATAATCAATAGAATGAGCTTTGTAGCCCTAGCTTGTACTCTTTCCAGTCGCTCTATATCTTTCCTGAGTGCTGCAGACTAAAGAAGAGGCCGTATCAGAGCGTTGTAAAGTGTGAGGACTATTTCCTTATTTCTGTACTTATATTGCCTCTTACTATAGCACAATATTGTCTGAGCTTTCTTATGTATACTTTAATACACTGCTCGGAAAACTTTAAGTTACTGCTGATCTGAAAACTCAAATCCTTTTCCAAGTCAGTCATTTCCAGAGGCATTCCCAATAGCGAAGAGCCTGAGTTGGGGTTTGCTTGGCCGATATGCATCACCTTGCACTTTTCCAAGTTTAGAGGCATATGCCATGTCTCCGACCATTCACCCAGTCTGTTGAGGTCCATCCTGAGCTGTTCAAGCCCTTTGAGGTCCTTCACATTCATTCTTGAGAGAGAGAGAGAGATAGATAGATAGAGAGATAGAGAGATAGAGAGAGAGAGAGAATGTTAATGAAAACTCAATAAGAACAAACAATTGACTATTGTAATTGCGAGTTTCTGGCTATAACGATGTTCAAGCTTCAGACATAATTATATAGCCCAAATACAAGTTAATATGAATTTGTAGTGTAGTACGTGCATAAGTACATCAACTTAAATTTAACAATACTTTCATCTATCAACATCCCGTAATAGGTTTGTATGTCTGCTAAATATCGAAGTTTACAAATCCTGCTTCCTCATAGCTAGAAACTCACAAGTCGTCAATTAAAGGGAAACGAGGATAGATAGTATTATTATCGTAAATGTATGGGTCAAACACTATTGAACCAACACAGAGAGGAAGACGAATATACTATGATATAAAGAGTATTTAGTAACATGAAATTCGATGGGAGTTTTTCAGAGCCATATCTTGGTATTCTAGAGTTCATTGTATTATTCCAGCTACCGCCAATCGATGTTTATCAAGCCTAGAAAGCCCCTGCCGTCGTCAAAGAGTTAACCTCGGTAGCTTTCAATGACGGAGATCATATATAGATCTTGTTACAATTAAAATATATTGTCCCGGAACTCATCATCATTCACATCGTCTGCGTAAATCAGAAAACTCAAATAGCCTGATAGTGCAAACGGGGGGGGGGGGGGATTATTATTATTATTATTATTATTATTATTATTATTATTATTATTATTATTTTCGTTTCTTGTTTGTCTTTTTTTTTTTTTTTTTTTTGGTCCCTAGACCGCCATCAAGTTTAACTCTTTAAGTACCGGTACCGTCCTTTTAACTTTATTCTGGCTAGTATTATACAATCGACATCTGAATGACACGAAAGGTCTTAAAATGGACAAAGCAATGGGGTGAAAGGTCTCAAGATAGCCAAACTAATGGGGCAAATATCTTAGAATATCAAAACTAATAAGGCTAAACATGAGGGAGAAGAGTGTCCAGAAAAACCCCCCCAGCTCTTTAACGTGCTCCCCAGTGCTACATACAGTATTAGCGAGAGAGAGAGAGAGAGAGAGAGAGAGAGAGAGAGAGAGAGAGAGAGAGAGGTGGTGATGGGGGGTGTAGGATGTGGGTGTAATTCACTTGTCTACCTTTGGACATCCATTTGTAAGCTAGGGAGGTGATGAAAGGTGGTGGTGATGGTGGTAGTGGTAGTGGTGGCCATGGTGGTGGTGATAGTGAGGGTAATAGTTGTGATGATGGTTGTGGTGGTATGTTGGTAGTGGTTATAATGGTTGTGGTGGTGGTATTGCTGGTAATGGTGGTGGTAATGGCTTTGGTGGTGGTGGTGGTGGTAGTGGTGGTGGTAATGGTAGTAATAGTTATGGTGGTGGTGGTTTTGATGGTAGTGGTAATGATGGTTATGGTGGTGGTGCTGGTAGTGGTGGTAATGTTTATGGTGGTGGTGGTAATGGCTGTGGTGGTGGTGGTTGTATTGGTAATGGTTATGGTGGTGGTGTTAATGGCTGTGGTGGTGGTGGTTGTATTGCTGGTAATGGTGGTATTGGGTATGGTGGTGGTGTTGGTGTTTCTGATAATGGTGGTAATGGTTGTGGTGATGGCGGTGGTGTTGCTGGTAGTGGTGGTAATGGTTGTGGTGGTGGTGGTGGTAGTGGTTGTGATGGTGGTGGTATGTTGGTAGAGGGGCTAATGTCAAGGCCAGGTGTCAGGTAGTGGTGGTGGTGGTGGTGGTATTGGTTGTGGTAGTGATGGTACAGGTGCTCATGTTAAAGTTAAATGAGAGGTATCGGTGGTGATGATTGTGGTAGTGGTGGTGATGATGGTGGAAGTGCTCATGTTAAAGTGAAATGAGAGGTATCGGTGCTGATGGTTGTGGTGGTAATATTGGTAGAGGTGCTAACGTTAATACGAGGTGAGAGGTGTTGGTGGTGATAGTAATGGTTTTGGTGATGCTGGTAGAGGTGATCAAGTTAAAGTGAAATGAGGTGTTATTAGTGATGATGCTGGCGGTAATGATCTTAGTGGTATTGATGGTGAAGATGATAGCCTGACAAAACATGTTGTGGACTGAGGTTTGTGTTATGTGTATGTGTGTGTGTGTGTGTGTGTGAGAGAGAGAGAGAGAGAGAGAGAGAGAGAGAGAGAGAGAGAGAGAGAGAGAGAGAGAGAGAGAGAGAGAGACAGACAGACAGACAGACAGAGTGAGGGAGTTATAGTATGTGTGATGGTGCAGCGAGGATAATTCACTTGCCTACCTTTGGCCAGCCATTTGCAAGCTAGAGAGGTGATGGTGGGGGTGGTGAGTGGTGTCTGGTGATGGTTGTGGTGGAAGTGGTCTTTGGTGGGGGTGGTGAGTGGTGTCTGGTGATGGTTGTGGTGGGAGTGGTGATGGTGGTCTTTGGTGGGGGTGGTGAGTGGTGTCTGGTGATGGTTGTGGTGGAAGTGGTCTTTGGTGGGGGTGGTGAGTGGTGTCTGGTGATGGTTGTGGTGGGAGTGGTGATGGTGGTCTTTGGTGGGGGTGGTGAGTGGTGTCTGGTGATGGTTGTGGTGGGAGTGGTGATGGTGAGGGTGATGAGTGGTGTCTGGTGATGGTTGTGGTGGGAATGGTGATGGTGGGGGTGGTGAGTGGTGCCTGGTGATGGTTGTGGTGGAGAGTGGTGATGGTGGGGGGGGGTGAGTGGTGTCTGGTGATGATTGTGGTGGAGAGTGGTGATGGTGGGGGTGGTGAGTGGTATCTGGTGATGGTGATCTTTGGTGAGTGGTGTCTGGTGAGTGGTGTCTGGTGATGGTTGTGGTGATGGAGGTCTATGGTGAGGGTGGTGAGTGGTGTCTGGTGATGGTTGTGGTGATGGTGGTCTTTGGTGGGGGTGGTGAGTGGTGTCTGGTGATGGTTGTGGTGGAGAGTGGTGATGGTGGTCTATGGTGAGGGTGGTGAGTGGTGTCTGGTGATGGTTGTGGTGGAGAGTGGTGATGGTGGTCTATGGTGAGGGTGGTGAGTGGTGTCAGGTGATGGTTGTGGTGGAGAGTGGTGATGGTGGTCTATGGTGAGGGTGTTGAGTGGTGTCTGGTGATTGTTGTGGTGGGAGTGGTGATGGTGGTCTTCGGTGGGGGTGGTGAGTGCATGGTGTCTGGTGATAGTTGTGGTGGAGAGTGGTGATGGTGGTCTATGGTGGGGGTGGTGAGTGGTGTCTGGTGATGGCTGTGGTGGAGAGTGGTGATGGTGGTCTATGGTGGGGGTGGTGAGTGGTGTCTGGTGGTGGGAGTGGTTTTTGGTGGGGGTGGTGAGGTGTCTGGTGATGGTTGTGGTTGGAGTGGTGAGGGTGGTGAGTGGTGTCTGGTGATGGTTGTGGTGGAGAATGGTGATGGTGGTCTATGGTTGGATTGGGGGTGGGGGAGGGGGTGAGTGGTGTCTGGTGATGGTTGAAGTGGAGAGTGGTGGTGGTGGTCGTTGGTGGGGGGGGGGGGGGGGGGTGAGTGGTGTGTGGTGATGGTTGAAGTGGAGAGTGGTGATGGTGGTCGTTGGTGGGTGTGGTGAGCGGTGTTTGGTGATGGTTGTGGTGGAGAGTGGTGATGGTGGTCCATGGTGGGGGTGGTGAGTGGTGTCTGGTGATGGTTGTGGTGGAGAGTGGTGGTGGTGGTCTTGGTGGGGTGGTGAGTGGTGTCTGGTGATGGTTGTGGTGGAGAGTGGTGATGGTGGTCTTTGGTGGGGGTGGTGAGTGGTGTCTGGTGGTGGTTGTGGTGGAGAGTGGTGATGGTTGTGGTGGAGAGTGGTGATGGTGGTCTTTGTTGGGGGTGGTGAGTGGTGTCTGGTGATGGTTGTGGTGATGGTGGTCGTTGGTGGGGTGGTGAGTGGTATCTGGTGATGGTTGTGGTGGAGAGTGGTGATGGTGATCTTTGGTGAGGGTGGTGAGTGGTGTCTGGTGATGGTTGTGGTGGAGAGTGATGATGGTGGTCTATGGTTGGGGTGGTGAGTGGTGTCTGGTGATGGTTGTGGTGAGGGTGGTGAGTGGTGTCTGGTGATGGTAGTGGTGGTGGTGGTGATGGTTGTGGTGGAGAGTGGTGATGGTGGGGGTGGTGAGTGGTGTATGGTGATGGTGGTCGTTGGTGGGGGTGGTGAGTGGTGTCTGGTGATGTTTGTGGTGGAGAGTGGTGATGGTGGTCTATGGTGGGGGTGGTGAGTCGTGTCTGGTAATGGTTGTGGTGGAGAGTGATGATGGTGGGGGTGGAGTGGTGTCTGGTGATGGTTGTGGTGGAGAGTGGTGATGGTGGGGGTGGTGAGTGGTGTCTGGTGATAGTTGTGGTGGGAGTGGTGATGGTGGTCTTTGGTGGCGGTGGTGAGTTGTGTCTGGTGATGGTGATGGTTGTGGTGGAGAGTGGTGATGGTAGTAGTCGGGGTGGTGATTGGTGATGGTTTTGGTGGAGAGTGGTGATGGTGGTCTATGGTGGGTGTGGTGAGTGGTGTCTGGTGATGGTTGTGGTGGAGAGTGGTGATGGTGGTCTATGGTTGGTGGGGGGGGGTGAGTGGTGTGTGGTGATGGTTGTGGTGGAGAGTGGTGATGGTGGTCTTTGGTGGGGGTGATGAGTGGTGTCTGGTGATGGTTGTGGTGGAGAGTGGTGGTGATGATGGTGTTTGGTGGGATGGTGAGTGGTGTGTGGTGTTTGGTGGGGGGGGGTGAGTGGTGTCTGGTGATGGTTGTGGTGGAGAGTGGTGATGGTGGTCTTTAGTGGGGGTGGTGATGGTTGTGGTGAGTGGTGTGTGGTGGAGAGTGGTGATGGTGGTGTTTGGTGGGGGTGGTTAGTGGTGTCTAGTGATGGTTGTGGTGGAGAGAGGTGATGGTGGGGGTGGTGAGTGGTGCCTGATGATGGTAGTCGTGTTGAATAGTACGTGGTAGTAATGGTAGTGAGTGTGTTGATCATTGTAATGGTTGGTGTAACTAAAGTAAACATGGTTGGGGTCTTACTCTAAGCTGCTCATCTCCTTAAGGTGAGGTTTTTAGTTTGTTCCCTAGACCTCCATCAAGCTTAAAATCACGCCCCCTGCATCCCCATTTAAGATAAATCTGTGCATTTTTAGATAGAATAATTTACCAGCCGAAGGCTGGTACCTCTTAAATAACAGGCTTGCTATCGCTCGCCAGAAAAAAATCGACACCTAATTGGTACGAATGGTCTTTAAATTGACAGAGATGGGGCGAAAGTTCTTCAAATTGGCAAACTACTGGAGCGAACATCCTAAAATCTCAAAAGCAACGGGGCTAAACATAAGGGAGAAAGGGGGCAAGAAAAACAAATCCCTCAAGTGGAAATTTCCCCTTAACATTACCCTTCCGAGCCTGTGGTGGATAATTAGGGTGAGATATCTAGCCTGGTACACAGGGGCTGCTGCGTATCATCCAGGTTACCGCAGGTTATATTCTCAGATGGGACGTCACAAATGTCCACTAACTTGAGGTTCATTTACTGTTTGGTGAACAGATGTATATTAGGGTTACTGCGAGGTGAGTAGCATAAGAGAACAAGATGTGACGGTCAGAGAGAGAGAGAGAGAGAGATAGAAGGCGTCGTAAAAGCTATGAACATCCTGGTCTTGGTGTTGATATAGGTGTGGTGATTATGGATGTGATTGTGATTGTGAGAATAGTGACATTGTTCTGTATAGTGGACGTTGATGGTGATGGATGTAATGTTGATAGTGGATATAGTGACATTGTTGATGGGTGCTGCAAAGAGAGATGTTGATGGTGATGGATGTAATGTTGATAGTGGATATAGTGACATTGTTCATGGGTGCAGTGGATAGGATGGTTACGGTGGTAGTGGGTATAGAGACAGTAGTTATAGGCGCTGCATATAGGATCTTTATAGTGTTTGTGATGATAATAGGTGTGGTGACGATACTGAAGACATTACTTTAATGAAGTATAATTTACAAAATCAAATGCTCGATGTTAGTAGTGAGTGACTGTCTTAATTTATTCAGCGGTTCTCTATATATGCAATGAAATAAAAGTGTGTCTCTTTGATAATAATCTTGGTTTGGGCTGTCCAATCTTTCTCACAACCGACTCGCTGGGACAAACATAATACAGGATTGTCTCGCCTTCCAACTCAAAATTCTCTCTCCTATTTTTTCTTGTGTCTACCTCTGCCTCCCCCCCCCCCCCCCCCTCTCTCTCTCTCTCTCTCTCTCTCTCTCTCTCTCTCTCTCTCTCTCTCTCTCTCTCTCTCTCATTTCTTTACATTTTCCGCTACTTGAAATATAAATATATACTGTATAGCTTGAAATGATGTCTAGGGTCCTTTAAGAAGACTTTTAGGAGTAGAATACTTCGTGTATGCATGTCTCGATTAATATTGTCCTTGCTAAATTGGTATAAATTAATAAATTAATAGATGTGTGTGAATTTTGTGTTTTGTCTGTGTGTGTTCGCTGTTTTGTCTTGTGTTTTGTGTTTTCCTGTTCTTGCTCTGTCTTGAGTCGGCCACCCCCAAGAAAATAAAACAAAATACAAAAAATAAAATAGAGGAAAAAAATAGGAAAAGTGGGGATTGGGCCTGAGCATATAGAATAAAATAGCTTTTATCTGAGTAATTCACATGAAATGATAACATTTGAGTCTCGTCTTCATATTATTTTTTCTAGGCCACGTTGCAAAACTCGTGTTTCTTAATACAAATCAACAACAATACAGCATTCTCTAAACACACTCATACACACACACACTCGCTTCAGTGATCTTGTATCCTTGATATTTTTGTCAACAATATTAACGTTGGCCTGTCGTCTGTACTGATAAATTAATATATACAATATATATGTATATGCTTCTCCTCGTCCCTCTTCCCTTTCTTTTACTCATTTTTTTTTGTGTTGTCTTCGTTTTTCAATCATCATTATTATTATTTACAACTCTCTTCCTTAGATTCACTCTCCTCTTTTATAACCTTTGCTTTTCTTAACTACCTCGTAATGTTTTCAATAGACTCGCTCACAGACGCGGACATTGTATTCGAGTCAGTGATAGCCAAAATGACTTAAAATGAGGCACAGCTCCATATCCAGGCTATCCTAATTCTTGTATATACTCAATGAGGACATTCAAGATTATCAGGTAAAATTAGAAAGGATTATACATGAAATTGGTGAGTTCTGGCAATATTTTGGACAGGCATCATGGCCATAGACTCAGGTCACACGAATCTGACAAAAATATGTAAATAAATAACAAACAAAAAACTGTGTGGCTTCTGTGAGCATCCCTGTTTGTCTTTCTTCCTTCTCCTCCTCCTTATTATCCTTATTTCCAAACTTCTTCCTTATTTCCATGTACCTCTTCCGCCTCCTTCTTCCCTGCTTCCCTGTCCTCATATTCTACTTTTCCCTTTCCATCTCCTCATCCGCCTTATAACCTAGTCATTATTCCCTCTCACTCTCTTCTACTTTATCAGCTTCATCTGTCTCCCTTCTCCTCTCCTCTCTTAACACAATTATTCTCCGCTGCCTTCTCTTGCTTATCGTTTGTATTTCTACAGTACATTCTATCTGTTTCTCTTTTGGTATCGGTTCTATATTATATCCCATCGCCTTCCCTCTTTTTCACCTATTTCTTTTATTTCTTTTTCTCTTCTTTCGCCTGTCTTGAATTTGTGTATCATCATCATTATATATTGTGTTTATAATTTGTTCTACTGGATGATCTCCGTCCCCTTTTGTTTTGTCAATAATTTCGTCTTTTTGTTCTTGTAAAATCTTCTTATTTTGTCCTTTCTTCTGACAATTCTCCTTTTACAGTCCTATCCTTTTCTTGGCTAATCCTTTATCAACTCTCTTATTATACTTTCCATATTGTCATCCTTCCCTTCCTCATGTTCCTCCCTTAAATAATCAGCACTTTTGTTCTCACTAGTTCTTCTATTTTGACTATTTCTTCTTTCCCTCCTCCCATTTCTTGATTTTTCTCTTCCTCTTTCTCATGTTTCATCCTTGTCTCATCCTCCTACTTCTACTAATAATACTTTGTTCTTTGTTATTCATCTCCCACTTATTTTTCCTCCTCCTCCTCCTCCTTTTTATTATTCATATTCTCCTCCTTCTCTCCCTTCTCCTCACCACTATGCCTCCTCCTGCACCTTCTCTTGCTTGTCTTCCCCATTTAAACGTTCTTCCTTCACTGCCTTCTTTTCCTCTTCCTTCCTCCTCCTTCTCCTCTTCCTCCTCCTCCTCCCTCCACCTCCTCCTCCCCACCAAGACTCCTCAGATTATCAGCTCGGCCGGCAACTTGTGTATCTGGCAAACTTGGGAGCAAGAGAGTGAGAGAGTGGGGAAAAGGGGAGAGAGAGAGAGAGAGATTTACATAGATTTATATAGATACACTGGCCACACAAACCTTACGATTCAAACGAGGTGGTCAGGACTTAATTATATTAGAGATGGCATATCCGATAGAAAAGGAAAGTTGAAGGAAAGGATAGAAAAGAAGAAGGCTCTCTCCCCACCCTCCGTTCCCTCCGGCAATTGACGTACATGAACAAATTGGAAGTGATTAACCTTGCTGAGCTTCGAAATCCCCAGAAGGAATTTACAGGAAAGATTGGAAAAAAAGAAAGGAAAATTTATGCAACATTTCGCCTCAGTAGCATGTACATTTTGGGGTTAATTGGAATCATATAACCCATCACCCTTACTAGTATATACATATTTAATGATGAATTTTTTATAATTATTCTGTATTTGTTTATTTACTCTTTTTTTTTTCTTACGGTCTCTTCAGCTTAACAAATAATAACGGTGATAATTACTGCCTACTCCATACCAATTTTTCTGAGGTATGAGTCTAGATTTTTCTTAAATGTATCTAGAGAGCGAGAGAGAGAGAGAGAGAGAGAGAGAGAGAGAGAGAGAGAGAGAGAGAGAGAGAGAGAGGGAGAGAGAGAGAGAGAGAGAGAGAGAGAGAGAGAGAGTGAGAGTGAGAACATAAAACTGTAGTCTCCGCCACCTGCATATAAATGGCCATGGCGGTGCGGCTCATCTTGTGTTTATATCGAGATTATTTGCATCTAGTTTGCATTCTTGACTTTTCTTTCCGAGAGAATTCTGAAAACTTGCCTACGCATTTTCCCTCTATTTATTCAGTCTGCCCGTCTGTATGTATGGCTTTCTTGCTTTTGCATATATCTATGTCATCTCCAGTATCTGCTTATCTATCTATCTATCTCTTTATTTATTTATCTAACTAGAATGCGTGACTCGCATATTTTGTTTTAACAAACAATATCTTCACAACCATTAAAATACATTACCTTTTCTATTACCGGTACCCCATTAAACGCAGAATAGGTGGTAGAAGCTAGTGGTATATTTTCAACGTTGTGATGCAAATAAGCTTATATTAGTTATATTTAGTTTTGAGATTATAAGTCCTTCGCCAAATTAGTTTGATAATTTTAAGACCTTTCACCCATTTATTTGTTAATTTTAAGAACTTTCGTGCCATTTAGGTGTCGATGTTTTCCTGGCGAGTGACAGCAATCCTGCAATTTAGGAGAAACAAACCTTTGGCCGGGGTATTCTTCTATCGAAAAATAGAGAAATATATCTCGTAGGGGTGTCTTAGGGGTGTATTTTTGAAGCTTAAATGAGGTCTAAGGAGAAAACCAAAACAAAATAAGGTAATTAGTATGTTCCCTCCACCAACCGACTTTACTCCTAAACTCAATTAATGAAATCAACAAATACATGTGGCAGTCCAGGGATTCGTACCTAGGATGCTCACACCGAAATTCAGTACGTTTATCCATTGCGCTACGAAGACAGTTATATATAATATATAAATATAAAAAAATATAATATAAAACTATAAAAAATATATAAAAATATATAAAAATATAATCTCCCTTTAATCCTCTCAGTATTAAAGGACGCATTTCTTGAATAGTGTTTGGCTATCTGTTGGCGGTCTTCATTCAGTTTTAGAAGGATCTGTGGGAATCAAAAGGTTCATTATGAGTATATTTTCAATTAAGGGGATGCTTGTTTTTCACCCTCTTTTTCCCTCATGTTTAATCCCATTAGTTTCGAGATTGCAAAATGTTTGCCCCATTAATTTGGCGATTTTAAGACCTTTCACTCACTTTGTGTATACATTTTAAGACCTTTCGCCCATTTATTTGTTAATTTTAAGAACTTTTCGTGTCATTTAGGTATCGATGTTTTCCTGGCGAGCGATAACGAGCTTGCAATTTAGAAAGAACTGACCTTTCAGCTGGAACACATGTGTGCCGATAAATGTACAAGTATATCTCAAAGGGAGGGAAGGGAGGGTTATATCTCAAAGGGAGGGAAGGGAGGGTTATATCTCAAAGGGAGGGAAGGGAGGGTTATATCTCAAAGGGAGGGAAGGGAGGGTTATATCTCAAAGGGAGGGAAGGGAGGGTTATATCTCAAAGGGAGGAGGGAGGGTTATATCTCAAAGGGAGGGAAGGGAGGGTTATATCTCAAGGAGGGAAGGGAGGTTTATATCTCAAAGGGAGGGAGGGAGGGAAGGGAGGGTTATATCTCAAAGGGAGGGAAGGGAGGGTTATATCTCAAAGGGAGGGAAGGGAGGGTTATATATTAGTGTATTTTCTATAAGGTTGCTGTAGGTCTAGGGAGCAAAGTTAAAGGTGGTGGTGCATGGGTTGAGATAAACACGGAATGATATTTGTCAATCTGCACATAATTTACTTGCAAAGTGCAATGGCACTGAAATAAATATTAACAATGGTATAATAGATTTTGTGGATCATCTACACCGGACCTGTGACATCATAGTGACGTCACAGGACAGGAATATCCGTATCCTGGACTGTATGGTGGACTTGCACTCCTATGACGTCACAAGTCCGGTCCACAAAATCCTTCATACCATTGTCAAAAATGATTACGGTGCCATTGCATTTTGCAAGATAATTATGTGCAGGTTGGCAATTATTATTCCATGTTTATCTTGACCTATGCACCACCACCTTTAAAGCCTCCCCATAAGCCAGCATCACGTGAGGAAGGTTATCGGCTATAGGTTTCGGAGCCATGAATCCACACTAAGTTATCATCTTAGTTTGATTGACTTTGTTGTTTATACAAATGTTAAATTGAATTACAAACGATTAGGAGCTCCAAGATACAACATACAGTCAAAATTAAAAAGAAACATTCAGATAGAAGTTTAGATTTAAGCTACTCTTTGACTTGGATACTGAGGCTCCTATAGATCCGCCGCTAAAATGTTTGTGTGACACCAGCTTAAAGGAGTTTTATACTTCATTAAGTCCTAAATTACATTCCTAATCTGAATGAAATTGTCTAACGTTAGCCTGAATAAAGTGTGTCCTAATAGTGAAAGGGTTAATTACTTCACATTTGTCCTATGTATACAGGGTGACAATTGGCAACGATGTAAGCATAATTGCCAATTGTCAGTGCTAATATACTGTATAGCTAGATGGAACCACAAATTTTCTCTTCTATTTTAAGATTACAAATATTTATATTCTGCTTTTTGCTGCTTTTGAATATGAATGCTAAGCCTTAAACAAACCATTGTTGAAGATAATATTCGATATGTATTGGAAATTATTCATTATTTTTGTAACATCAAGATGCTATGATTTCAAGCCTCCTATTTGCAATATTATTTACAGTCAATTACCTCAATAATGAACCAACTACAAAAATTATTTGGGATATTTTGATTGAATATTGGTGATAGATAACGCAGGCTGGGAATAGTGTTGTGGATCTACTTGCCCCGGGCTAGTGACTCCTTAAACTTACTTGTCCTGACAGTTTGTTTTGCCCTGACATATTTTGTACTTGCCCTTATACATAATATAGAATTTCACTTGTTAAGTACCACATGCATTCACAAACATGCCACCAGCTTCTATAAATTGCCTATTTTATATCCACAGTACTTATTGTGATTAGGAAAACTCATGCATTACTAATGTTTTGGAAATAACAATAGTATTTTCTATGGCACGTTGATGGTAAAAACATTGAATATAAGAAGAGGAAATTAAAGGTTTCCATATAGTAACCTAATTAAACGTAACTCTCCCATTCCGGGATGCGCAGGTCTCTTCAATTTAAACGTTTGTTCTCCACTCTCCCTCCTCTTCTCTTCCTTGGATTAAGGTAGTACCACTTTACCCCCTCACTCCAATATATATCATGTTATATTTTTATTTAAATTATCTTATGAATAATTCCTCTACAGTTCCATTGGTATGGCTTTGTTTTGTCACCACGTTCCAGTAACTCATTATTATATGCCTATGTGGCCTCCTCTGGGTACTGCCCTGCTCGACTGATGCATAGAATTTCCCTAATAAACGACTTCACGTCTATAGCCGTATTTAATTTTATAATTTGGATACGGCGAAAAACATTTCTAGGAACAGGCAGCCTATATGCCATATTTTTTATTGAATCACATTACAAATTCATAGTTCATTATTGATGTATATTGGATAAGGCAATACACATTTCTAGGAACAGACAGCCTTAATCTATGCCATATTTTAATTGAATCCCATTACAAATTCATAGTTCATCATCGATGTATACCGAGGAGAGACAGTGTTTACGACTATACTGAATATGAAACCACAACACTGACTTAAGGAAGATACGTGTGTCTGTCAAATTGTTTGTTACAGCAAAATTCTGATAATTCAAACACGGATAATCCAAAAATCCCAATAGCCCGAATTTGTGAAGTAAGAGTTAATAACACTTAAATGGGGGAAAAGCAGAAAAAAATAATCAAAATGCACGCCAATATCGACGAAGTGGAGACATGAGTAGGTACAGACGATGCCAATCATATACCCCCAACCAGCATCTATCGATTTACATTAATTATCGTATAACGCATTGACCACAGACAAACAACTATGCCACCAACACCATTTACAAGCTTAACAACTATCCCCAATTAAATTCAAGTTCGTAACATTACGAAATTCACGGCAAAACGATAACACCAAATATTAGGTCATGTTATCATATGATTTACACGGTTATATTTAACCTAACTTGTTTCAATTTCCACGTTTTTTGTTTTATATTTATCTGTTTATTTAACTTTATGTTATTGTATCCGATAGAAATCAATATTGACAGTATAGTATTCGACAAGCGATCAGCTGTTTACTGTTTACTTAAGGGTCACCGCACACCAGTCAAGCGTCGGTCGGCTACCGCAGCGATGTTTACGTACATAATAACCGGTATTTGGGTTCGAACCCTGGCTGAGTCATGTCACAAAAATAGTATTAATGATTACTATTATATATTTTATTGAAGCGTTATGTAAGGAAGTATTACAAACAATTCACTTGTCCCACGGGCAACTGCCGGGCAGACTTAATATTGAAAATCACTAGCCCGGCTACATATCCGGGCTAGTCCGGGCTGTTCATTTGTCAGTGTATTTTCCAAATATCCTGTAAAACATATCTATCGAATGCTATAAGTCTGTTTTTGTTTTATGTACTGTGCGTACTAGTACGTATGTATTTGATTATGAAAGAGACAAATACATATGATTTGATGCCAGTGAACTTTTAAGACAAGCATATAGTTAGCTTTCACATAATAAGTAAACATGCTAATTTCAAATCATTCTCACATTTCTTAGTGCTGGTATGAAGGAACATGTTTCCCAAAATGCTTTTATAATGTTCACTTGAAATATATCATATTCAGAGTGTAATCTTTCTCTTCCCACTCTCTCTCTCTCTCTCTCTCTCTCTCTCTCTCTCTCTCTCTCTCTCTCTCTCTCTCTCTCTCTCTCTCTCTCTCTGAAGGAGTGGTTTGAACTTCTTAACAGTTTTACTGATAACACTTCCAAGAGAATACTTGCTTTGCTGACAGAAGAAAGATTTACGTAGATTTACAAAGATATGTACGCCACACATATATAACGATCCCAGCGAGGTGGTCAGGACTTAGTTCTAGTAGAAATAGCAAAACAGTATAAATAAGGACAAGCAGAAGAAAACAGGCAAATTAGAATGCGCTCTCCCGATTCGTCACCCCCTCCGGTAATTATCCGTACAACTAAAAAGGACACAAATAAAAGCCCTTGCAAACTTTTAAGTCCGCCTCAAGATATTAATAGAGAAGCATTGCAAAATAAATTCCATGCATAAGCCTACGCCGAACAGTGTATATAGCTTGCCACAAATACCAGAAGCCGTACCAGAAGCAGTAACACTTTGACACTAACACAATACGAAAAACACATCTCTTATATTCCAACAACAGGTCAGCCAATAACACACGCAGCCAATAAAACTATCATACAATCACTGCATAATATTACAACCTTAATCCATTAAGTAAGGTGGCGTTATTTTAATTGTCTTGGTTAATTCAACTTAGGAGTGACCTACATGAATCAATTAGACTGTTGGTTCTCAAATGTTCTTCCTAGATATCATAATCTTATCGAATGAACAGCCAGGTTAACCCTTTGAAGATTATGACGCACTTTGACAGTTTATTCTGGCTGTCATTTGACGGTTTCATACGGTATATAAAGAATCTGTAGGAATTATAAGGGTAAAGACTATCTCAATTAACCCTTTGACTTCCTCATACCTTTTCTAATCTGAATAAAATTGTCTAATGCTAGCCAGAGAAGATAAAATTCACGCATAATTGGATCTTGAAAGGGTTATTAAGTCAGGCATCGCACTGAAGAGTTAATTAAACCTGTCCATTGTATGATGATTACTGTCAAAATTACGTTCAGAGAGCTACTAAATGTATTTTTACTCTCCGCCAGGTTCTAACCGCCGACAATCAGGACGAGTGTCCCTGCTTTAATCAACTCTACCACAGCAAGATATAGAATGTTTAACCTTTCCCTATTTATAATATGGAGTGGAAAAGGATAAACATTCTTTATCACGCCGTATATATATATACATTAAAATGGCCTGGTTGAGGTTAGCCTAGCTCTGACGGCCAATACCATTCCATAGATAGCTTTGATGTAGAGCTGGTATATCACACGCACACACACACACACACACACACACACACACCACTTCATAGATAGCTTTGATGTAGGGCTGGTATATCACACAAACACACACACACACACACACGCAGACACACACACACACACACACACACACACACACACAACACTCCATAGGTAGTTTTGATGTAGGGCTGGTATATAAAGCACACACACACACACACACACACATGCACACAGATACAGACACACACATATACATACCACTCCATAGGTAGTTTTGAAGTAGAACTGGTATATCACGTACACAGGCAAACATACACACACATGCACACACACACACACACACACACACCCACACAACATGCAATAGGTAATTTTGACGTAGGGTTGGTATATCACATATCCTGCGGCAGCTATTTCTACCCTAAAACCCTCTTTCACTCACTTTGACAATTATTACACCTCTATCTCTTACATGCCTGTCACTCATACCCCTCCCTTACACCTTTCACTCTCACATCTAACGCATAGCTCTTCCTCTCTTTCACATCTCTCTTTTTACACCCTTCTCGTACACCCTTCTCTTTCACACTTTGTTATTGGAACCCTCTCTCACATCTTGCTATCTTGCACCTGTTTACATCACTCTCTCTTTCACACCTTATTCTCTCACACAACTCTCTCTCACCTCTCTCTTACACCACTCCCTCACATCTTTCGCTCTCATATCTCTCCCTTGTTCCCCTCCCTCACACGTCTCTCACACTTCCCTCTTACACTTCTCCCTTATACCCCCCCCCCTTCAAACCTTTCTCTTATACCCCTCCCTCACACCTTTCTCTCCCATACCTTTTATTTTTATCTCTCCTTCACACCTTTCTCTCTCACCCTCTTCCTTCCCTGCCTCACAAGTTTCTTTCTCACACCTCTTTCTTATACCCTTTCCTCACACCCTTCTCTCTCATACCTTTCCCTTATACCCCTGCCTCACACCTTTCTCTCTCACCCCTCTTCCTTATACCCCTCCCTCACACCTTTCTCTCTCACCCCTCTTCCTTATGCCCCTGCCTCACACCTCTCTCTCTCACACCTCTCCCTTATACCTCTGCCTAATGCCTCTCTCTCACACACCTCTCCCTTATACCCCTCCTTCACACCTTGCTCTCTCACACCTATCATTTATACCTTTCCTCACAACTTTCTCTCTCACACCCCTCCCTCACATCAATGCCATATACCCCTCCTTCAAAACCTTTCTCTTTCACCCCTTTCCCTTATACTCTTCCCTCACACCTTTCTCTCTCTCACATCTTTCTTACACCCCTCCCCCATACCTTTCTCTTCCATCCCTTTCCCTTATACTCTTCCCTCACACCTTTCTCTCTCTCACATCTTTCTCACACCCCTCCCCCATACCTTTCTCTTTCATATCCCACTTTTTCACTTAGTTCTATCACACCTACAGTGTACCTCTCCCTCACCTCCCCCACACCCATAGTATTGTATATTTATCTCAACCTCTCTCTCTCTCTCTCTCTCTCTTGGCACCGTTCTTGGCAGTCATCTTTAATAAATCACTAGAAAATGGAGAGGTCCCTGAAGACTGCAAACTAGCCAATGTCACCCCAATCTTTAAGAAAGGGGATCACAAGTGTCCCAAGAATTATCGGCCAATTAGCTTGACTTCTATTTAGTAAAACTTTTAGAAGGGATACTAGTAGACAAGATAGTTGACTACCTAGAAATCCACAATTTAATTACAGATTCCCAACATGGATTACGGCGACACTGATCATATCTTACCAATTTGAGTGAGTATGACAAAGTAGAGCTATAGACATCCTTTACTTAGATTTTCAAAAAGCTTTTGACAAAGTGCCTCATTGCAGGCTAATGTCAAAAGTGAGTACGCTAGGTATCAATACAAAGGTCACAAATTGGATAGAAAGTTGGCTAACAGGTAGACAACAACGAGTGGTAATCAATGGTGTTTCTTCTGAGTGGAATGCAGTCACTTCTGGAGTTCCACAGTTCCACAGTTTGCAGATGACATCAAACTTGGAATAAATGTGCAAGACCCCAAAGGGGTTGAACAGCTCAGGATGGATTTCAACAGACTGGGTGAATGGTCGGAGACATGGCAGATGCCTGTAAACTTGGAAAAGTGCAAGGTAATGCATATCGGCCAAGCAAACCCCAAGTCAGGCTATTAACTATTGGGAATGCCTCTGGAAGTGACTGACTTGGAAAAGGATTTGGGTGTTCTGATTAGCATTGACCTAAGAAGACTGAGCTATGAGGACCGGTTGAGAGCTCTAGATCTCTTTCTGTTAGAGACACGCAGACTACGAGGCCAGCTCATTGAAGTTTTTAGAATACTTAATGGGTTTGACAATGTGGATTATAGCAAAATGTTTAGCCTCAATATTAATATAACGCGCAACCATGGCTGGAAATTAGAATTGAAAAGGTTCAGCACTAGTATTTGTGGACATTTGTTCACATACTGTATAAGATCTGTTCTATCTGGAACAAACTTCCCTCCGAAGGTGTAACAGGTCTTCAGTAGAGCCGTTCAAGAAGAGAGTAGATATTATTTTGCACATTCAGTAATGAGTGTAGTGTTCTAAACAGTCTCTCTCCTTCCACTTCGAGTATCTCCTCGGAATGGACTGCAAGGTCTCAGATATACTGACTATTCCTTGTAACTCCGTGTAACTAACTATCTCTCTCTCTCTCTCTCTCACACTCACACACACACATAAATCCACACACACTCTCTTTCACTCTCACACACACGCACACATACACTCAATCTCTACCACCTCTCCCTCTCTCACCCTCTCCACTTTTGCCACCCCCCGCACCCATTGAAACATTATATGACCGATTGGATTACCGACCAAATCCAATTGAAGTGATGTAAATGGAAGCGTGAACGGATTTAGTGACGTCCGGTGAAGCCGCAGATTGACTGGTGTTGCAGACCCGTGTATACATATTCTACCCCTGATATCAATTCAAATTTTATCTAGAAAAATGTATTTGCATTTGTTGTGTGTCTGTCTGCCTAAAGTGCAATCTAATAAACTAGGTATGTTCTTTCTATACCGGTACTTAGTGCAAATTAGAGTACATATTCGATGGCTGATATCGATTGAAATTTATCCGGAAACATCCATGTGTATTTGTTGCTTGCCTGTGTATCTAATGGGCAATGTAACTAGGTATTTAATGTACTTAACTGATCATTACCATATATTTTATCTGTGTAAACTTGATTTTGAGTTTAAAATGTAACATTTTCTCATGCAATTTATGTCAATAATAGGGTTTCTCTTTATCCAATTCCCTCCTGACTCTTCCATAATACATCTTAAAGTAAACATAAAGTGCGCAGAATGTATTGTGCCATTGTATTATACAGTACAATGGCAGAACAAAATAAAAAAAACAAATAAAACCCTACTTACGTGCCGATATAATTAATACGGTAATCAATCTATGGAGCTAATTACTGAAAACTGATGGCGTGTGCTTTATGGTAATTTCCAGTTACAAAAGGAAGTTATAGCAGTTAATTTCATATGCCTAAGAGAGACAGACTGACAGGCAGACAGGCAAATTGAAAGACAGACATACAGTAGCGAGAGAGAGAGTAAAGAGAGGGGATGAGAATAACAGCGACCATGAGAGCTCGGATGGAAAATGAAATAAAAAAACGGGTGATATGATTGAGTGGCAGGGGGGCTGACTGTTGACGGGCATTACTAACTCTCTCTCTCTCTCTCTCTCTAACTCTAACTCTCCCTCTCTCTATATATCTCTCTCTCTCTCTCTAACTCTAACTCTCTCTCTCTCTCGCTCTCTCTCTCTCTCTCTTTTATCGTCCAATTAGCTTAACCTCAGTTGTATGTAAAATGCTAGAAACGGTCATACGAGACAGACTCGTAAATCACTTAGAGGAAAATAACATACTTAAAGATACTCAACACGGCTTTCGTAAAAAACGTTCCTGTTTAACAAACCTCTTAGACTTCTTCCACGATATCCTCAACCTCTACGATGAGAGTAAAGCTGTAGATATTATATACCTTGATTTTCAAAAGGCCTTTGACAAAGTTCCCCACAAACGTTTACTGCTAAAACTAAAAGCGCATGGAATACAAGACGGTGTGTTGAAATGGATAGAAAATTGGCTCAGCGACAGAAAGCAAAGAGTAGTCATAAACGGTAAGGCATCTAAATGGACCAATGTAAGTAGCGGGGTACCCCAGGGATCGGTACTAGGACCAATTCTCTTTCTAATTTACATCAACGACATAGATGAGGTCCTCACCTGTACAATCTCAAAATTTGCTGACGATACAAAAATTTCAAATAGCGTACTCTCAAAAGAACAAGTTGACGATATGCAACACAATATAGATAAATTGTCATTTTGGGCCCAAATTTGGCAAATGAGTTTCAATGCGGATAAATGTAAAGTACTACATATCGGATACCTAAATGAGAAAGCAAACTATTCGATGAATGGCACTCAGCTTAAGAATGTAAACAGAGAAACCGATCTGGGAGTAACAATATCGAGTAACCTAAAACCGAGTCAACAATGTTCAGAAGTTGTTAAGAAGGCAAACAAAATAATTGGCTTTATAGGCAGGTCATTTGAGCATAAATCCAAAGAAGTTATCCTAACCCTTTACAATTCCTTAGTCCGCCCTCTTCTGGAATACTGCGTTCAACCTGGTGCCCTTATTACCAAAAAGATATAAACAAGCTAGAACGAGTTCAACGTAGAGTTACCAAAATGATACCTAGCCTAAAGAACAAACCATACGAAGAGAGCGTCTTAGAGAATTAAATCGATTTCCTTTAACCCAGCGCAGATTAAGAGGTGACTTAATTCAAGTGTTCAAAATCATCAAAGGCATCGACAATATGAACTGTAGTAAGTACTTCACTATCGACCAATCTAATTACACGCGGGGAAACGGTTGCAAAATTATTGGTAAATCTTTTAACTCACACGAATCTAAGAATTTCTTCTTCAATCGAGTTGTCAACTTGTGGAATGGGCTTCCCCGAAACGTTATAGACTGCATCACCGTTGATTCATTTAAACTCCGCCTAGACAAATATCTCGCTTCAAACCCGCGACTGACTGCGTTTGTAAATGAATAACTTTATTTTATCCCCCCCTCAGTTACTAACCCATCTGTCCCCTACTAACTTCCTAATCCTGCCACGGACATTAGTTCCAGGGCAGTAATTCCCTTTCCAATGTTCCCTTGCCCACTCTAAACCACTGTTTGGACACTTGATCCTCAGTGTTTTGGAGGACAAGCAACCTAGAAGGGTCACTAGATCTGTTGTTGCTTGATTTCCTTTGTACTCCTTTGTACTCTCTCTCTCTCTCTCTCTCTCTCTCTCTCTTTGGTGGTATCCACGTCTTACACTCTCCTTTATCTGGGTTTGGGGTTCTCCTATGTCTACTAGATTGAAGTCCTGGCCACCTTGTTTGGATTGTAAGGACGGTATGGTCAGTGTATCAATGTAAATCTATATCAAACTATGTAGATCTGTGTAAATCTATATATCCCGCAACCTATCTATCTATCTACCTATTAGTCTGGAGCAGATTCACAGTCAGTTGTTGAATGCACAGTTGGCCTCATTAATATTTTTACACTCAATTAATTTATGTATGGAGTAAAAATAGTAAGATTGGACTGAAAGTATAAATGGTAATGCATTTTTTTTTTTTTTTTTTTATATATTCCAACTACTCCCTCTCGGGCATAGGCTGATAACCTTTACACTCTACCGCTGAACACGGTGAGGCCCGTGAGGTCTTGTTCCAGTCTAGGGAGTGAGACATGCGAAGCACCTATTCACGGCTCGAACCCAACTCCATCTCTGAAGCTGCTTCGCCTCTGCGCTTCACAGTCTCACTCACCAGGCTCGGACCCTCACTCTCAGAACGCCACCTATTGAGCATTAACTCACTAGGCATTGCCCCCCTGTAGCATATTTTGAATATGGGAATATTCATACAGTGCTATTTAATCAGGGAACAATGAGGGTATTTTGTTTTGGCATTTCGGTGTGCTGTGGTAGTGCACTGAAACTAGGTACAGCACAAATTCCATCCCAATAATATCTTCCCATTGACATATTGGGATTCGAACCCGGGTCCATTGGATTACCAGTCCAGTGGCAAGACCACTCTACCACACCTCCCATATAATCCATATGATCAATTAAGATTTACATAGCGAATTATTCTTGTAAGTCAATCACATTAATTACACTCCCATACATATAATCATGGAGTGTTTACAATTCATGTGGTCAACTCTACGACTATAGCCTCATTAAAGACAGCCTAGATTTATGTATCTTGTGCTAATATTGTGTAGCACCCCATATCAGCTAAACAAAAAAGTAATAATAATATTTTGAGGAGAGGTGGGAAGCATTATCTACTGCAGATTTAATTATTTCTTGATGTGCTTCTCCGCTTTCTATAAGACTTCCTTTGAGCATATTTAATCATGTGAAAGTGTCCTAAATTATTCCCAGTACAGCTACTTGCTGGAGAGTGGGGAGACAGCGTTTTGCTTGTATGTCCATTTCTTTTACTGATTGTGTGCCTGTTATTACATTTTCTACAGTAGTTGTTAACCCTTAAACACGGGAAAACGTCAAATGAAGCTAAGACTTTTTGTATTTGCCTTTAGTGGTACTTGGATGGGGAGCGAGACTCACCCACATCTGTGCACAGTCAAGGTAGGCTGCCCCTGTCAATAATTTATGTTTTGAATAATGAAAAAAAAAAAAAAAAAAAAAAACCCACACACACACAAAATGATGTATGCATTATATTTGATTGAATTTGTTTTATTTTTCATTTTGTTTCGTTAACAAAATAATCCTTTATAGGAAGTGAATATCCAAACACTATATATTATTTCAGCGTTCCCTCCTCTGCCTCCCTTTACATTTAAACTTCGATGTTTTCCATTTCCTGTCGATTAACTATTTAAATTGTCCATACTCTTCCCTTCCCTTTCTCTCCCTCTCTCAACCCCCAATTTCTCTCTCTCACTCTCTCTCTCTCTCTCTCGTTCTCTCTCATCTTTCCCTCTCATAAACCTTCTCTCTCCATTTCACTCCCCTCTTCCTGTGTATTTTCCGACCATCTAACCGCATATACTTTCCCCCTTTCCCCTCTCTCTCTCACTCTCTTTATCTCTCTCTTACACACATACACGCATTTACATCCAACACACACACACACACATATACGTTCTCTTTCCATGTTTTGTTTTCACTGGCTGTCATATAGTTTCTCTCGTGTTCATACTTCAGTTCCCTTCTTTTACTGTACCAATTTCACTAACTAACTCAACAAATCAATTTATCTACAGCTCTATACATTTTTACCAAGCCATGTATCATACAATTTAAATTGTCCATTCCTTTTTGTCTTGTCCTGTCTTATTTTATATCGAATACATATTTACTGAACGTACTCTTCCCTTCTTGTATTCAATTTTAATTATCGTACCTACTTCTCTCTTCATTCTCGCTCTTCTCCACTGCTTGTTCCTGTCTTCTCTATATCCGTCCCCCCCTCTTTCTCCTCTCTCCCGTTCCATTCACCTCGCTATCGCTATCTCTCTCTCTCTCAATCTCTCTCTCTCTCTCTCTCTCTCTCTCTCTCTCTCTCTCTCTCTCTCTCATCTATATATATATTCGTCTCCCCCTTTCTACCCCATGTCATCCATGCATATCTATGACCGCCCACCCCCTTATCTGCCCTCTCTTTTCCCTATCGTTCGTTCATTTTTCCCTCTCATTCTCCTGTCGTTTATTCTTGTATTTCCCTCTCTTTCCCCTGTTCTTCAATCTTGTTTTCCCTTTCTATCACTTGTAATTCAGTCTTGTTTTCCCCTTTCTATCATCTGTCATTCATACCTGTTTTCCCTCTCATTCCTCTGTCATTCATTCTTGTTTACCCCTTGCTATCACCTGTTATTCATTCTTGTATTTCCCTATCTTCCCCGTGTCATTCATTCATGTTTTCCCTCTCATTCCCCTGTCATTCATTTTTGTTTTCACCATTCTATCACCTGTCATTCATTGTTGTGTTTCCTTCTCATTCCCCTGTCATTCATTCTTGTTTTCACCATTCTATCACCTGTCATTCATTGTTGAGTTTCCTTCTCATTCCCCTGTCATTCATTCTTGTTTTCACCATTCTATCACCTGTCATTCATTGTTGTGTTTCCTTCTCATTCCTCTGTTATTCATTCTTGTTTTCCCCTTTCTATCACCTGTCATTCATTCTTGTTTTCCCCTCTCTATCCCCTGTCATTCATTTTAGTTTATCCTTCTCTTTCCCCTGTTATTCGTTCTTGTTTTCCCCTCTCTATCCCTTGTCATCCACACTTATCTCTTCCCTTTCAACATTTCCTTATTTTCCTCTCAACCATCCCTCATCCACTCGTCTGGTTTACCTTTCCTTCCAAGCATATGTTCCCTCCTATTTCCACTCTCAATTATCCCTCTCTCTGTTTCCCCTCTCGTTTATTCCTCCCTGCTCCCTCTCTTTTCTCCCTTCTCCTTTATACTCTCTTCTCTTTGCCTGCCCATCCATCTCTCCCCTCCCAGCTATTCCTTTCTTTTTCTACTCTCACTCCTCTCTCATTCTTCTTTTCCATCCCTCTCCCTCTCCCTCTCTCTCTCTCTCTCTCTCTCTCTTTCTCAACCATCCCTTTCAGTCTGCCTCCTCTTTCCCCTCTATCAACCCCCATCTCTCTCTATTGATATATATCTTCTCTACAATCCTCTCTCTCTCTCTCTCTCTCTCTGTGTCCCCTCACATCCGACAGACAGACATTCCCTTGCCCTCTCGTATCGCTTAAAAATCGCTCACTACCCCATCTCCACATCTCGTTCACTTGCTCTCAGAGACCACTCGCCACCCCTGTTCTCTCTCTCTCTCTCTCTCTCTCTCTCTCTCTCTCTCTCTCTCTCTCTCTCTCTCTCTCTCTCTCGATCACTTTTGGTATTTCACTCTCCTTAACTAGTTTTGTTCAACTCATTTTGGTTGCAGTCGTGGTTGGATGATTATAACGAGTTGTTGTTCTTCTTCATAATGCTTTTAGCTATGTTTTAGCATATTTGCTGTGTGTATTGGTTTGAGTTTAAGTAGTGTTCAGGCCATAACATTCTATAGCACATCAAAGGATGGGGAGGCAACAACCGTACCGAAAGAAAAGATCTACGTTATCATTTAAAATCCCCTCCCCTCTTTTTCTCCACTCTTCTTTCCTTTATCAATTCTGTAAACAAATATGGTATTAAAGTAGGTATGTAAAGGGTAATTAAAGTGTTCTGATAATATATCTTTATATAGATATATTGGCAGCAATACATTTATTGCCCTGGTGAAAATTGAAATATGGGCTGTCTATCTTGGGGGAAGGGGGGTCCGTCTCCCTCCCCCCGGTGGGTGAGGGGACCAAAAATGTGTTTTGCTTAAAATCTCCTTAGTATGCATGCCAATTATGGGCTCTCCTTCTTGAAAACTGAGGGCGTTAGAGGGGAGGGGGGGGGGGGGGAACCTGTTCTGGCACCCCCTTAGCATGCATGCCAAGTATGGGTTTCCATCTTTAAATATGAGGGAGTTGGGTGGGGGGATGGAGCCCCACCCACCCCCCCACCCCCGTCTAAAACTTAGTCTGGCACCCCCTTATGACAAGTATGGGCTCTCTGAGAGAGTGGGCACCTCCCCCCCCCCCCACCCCCTCCCCCTGAGTTATAAACCTATTCCTTTACCCCTTTAGTATGCATGCCAAGTATGGGCTCTCCATCTTGAAAACTGTGGGAGTAGTTCTTGAACAAATATACAGACTCACAGAAAGTGCAATATATATAGTAGATAAGGACAGTAAGATAAATCGTTCTGAATATACCCAAGAATTGTATTTATATTTTGATACACCTAATTAGTTAACAGTGCATTGATTAAGGTAGGTTTATTTGGCCCAGGAAGCTGATAAGGCCCAAAGAATGGGCTTCTCTTCAAGCCCCATCCCTACGACAACGTACCTTAACCCTTCGAGTACCAACGACGTCTTTTTAATGTTATGCTGGTTATATTTTGGCGATTTTCTGCAGTTTAGGAAGGATCTCTAGCAATTATAAAGCTTAGAACTATCTCCATCAACCTTTTTAACTACAACAGATCCTTCCTAAGCTGCATAAAATCGTCTAAATGTAGCTAAAATACAATGTAACAGACGTCGGTGGTACTCAAAGGGTTAAACTGTTCAGTAAGCGATGACGCTTGTTATCCTTTTATTCTGGATATAAGTAGATGATTTTATTCACATTAGGAACAAATTGTGAGATTAAAATTGTTAATGGACAATTTAGTCCTTTTTAATCCTCGATACATTCCAAAGCTGGGGGTAATCGTCTAATAATTGCCGGAAACAAAATGAAAACTGGCTGTTCCCCCCCCCCCCATTTTTTGTTTGTTTTAATCTTAAGGGCGTATCACACGAGAACTCTCATTGCTAGCTTTCAAAGGTCAATGTTTATCCAGCCAACATTTCTAGTAGTTTATGCACTGACATTAGAAACTAGGCTGGAGATATAATTATGGACTTAGGTGATTTAATTATTTAGAAATCTTATCTCATTAGTAATATAGGGAAATCATACATGTAGCCTGGTGATGGTCCTTAGTCTAATTAGTGTGTGGCATGTAAGCTGCATACCAAACCAGTGAATTATTTTGATGCAGATATTAGATAGCTAGTACACTTCCTATTGTATCTCTTGTCACTGTTGATATTTTCACCCTTCCTTCTTTCCTTCATTTCGATGGTTGTAGGATCGCTGAAAGCAGTAACAAGGAATAGCTCTCCTCCATCATTAGTACTCGCTAAGGTAATCTAAGTTTCCTAATTACTCCTGTTGGCATAACATTCTCATCTTATAATTACTACTTACCCTCATGTCCTTTCTTCCTAGTAAATCTAGTTACCTCTGCCAACAGAATTGGAAGGAGGTTATGTTTTTGCCTCCGTTTGTCTCACATAGTTATGAACCGACATTCACGAAATTATTGAGCAGATATGATATGCGCCAAGGAAGACGTGATTCGATCTAGGAGACAATTCAGAGATTTTCACGAAATTTGGTGGGCAGATAGGAAAGAACCAGCCAGTGTAGGCGGAGGTATGTGCTCTACCGAGTGCCCCTCTAGCTAATTTTATTCCACCAACTCCTTTTGAACACCTATTCCCACCCAATTATTGTCATCAAGCCAATCTTCTTTACTATCCATTTGGTCTACATTAAAAAAACTCAATTCTATGTTGTTGTTTAAGCATGACATCATGTACATTATTAAGCTCTCAGTGTGTATACCGTTAGTGTGCGTGTTTATGTGTGTGCGGAATGAGGGTAAAGAATAGATAGATAGAGAGACAGAGAGAGAGAGAGAGAGAGAGAGAGAGAGAGAGAGAGAGAGAGAGAGAGAGAGAGAGTGAGAGAGAGAGAGAGAGAGAGAGAGAGAGAGAGAGAGAGAGAGAGACAGACAGAGAGAGAGAGAATGTGGGTGTGTGGGTGTGCTTGGGGAGGGGGTGAAGTGAATATGGTTGTATATTCATATATTAGTGTGTGTGTGTGTGTGTGTGTGTGTGTGCATAATTACGTTAGGGGGAATTTTAGATTTACTATATTCACTACCATTAACTTTACCCCCCCCCCCTAATTTAAACTGACCATCCATATTTTCCCTGTCATGTCCTGTCATCCAATATTGCCTATATTCCACTATTATCAACCCTCCTATAACCTTACACTCTCCATCCAGGCAAGTTGTTGTTGTTGTTGTTGTTGTAGAGGTGGAGGTGTTGCTGTTGTTGTTTTTTGGTGGTGGTGGTGGTGGTGGTTGTAGTTTTGGTGGTATTCCTGTTGTTGTGTTTGTGGTTCTGGTAGTGTTGTTGTTGATGATGGTGGTAGTGGTGATGATGCGGTTTCTGGTGGTGGTGTTGTTGGTAGTATTGCTGTTGTTGATGTTGCTGTAGTTGTTGGTATTGGTGGTGGTAGGGATGTAGTTGTTGTTGGTGGTGGCGGTGGGAGTGGTAGTTGTGGTGGTATATCATATTTTCATTTCACCATCATTAATTTCATCCACCCCCACTATAATTCAACCGTATCCTGCACATCCCCCTGTCATCCAATATTGCCTATACCCCACTATCAACCCGCCTATAAACTTGCACTCTCGATTTAACTGCTCCATTTCTCCTCTCTATCCACCCATTTTACCTGCGTCTAAAGTGGTGCATCTATTAATAGTACACTTTATTATCGTTGATGTTGTTGTTGGTGGTGGTGGGTGATGATGGAGTTGTTGTTAGTGTTGTGTTTGTGGTGATTGGTGTTAAGGCTGATCTTAGAGTAAGCTAAGACGATTTTGAAAGATTACAGTATTTGAGGAAAAAATTGGCTGACATTTTTTTTTTTTTTTTCAACCATCCAAACGAAGGCCTGTATGTTTCGCTTTAATAGGCGCGCTCACAGAAAGCACAGCTCATGGATTATTATTATGTTTTTTTTCTTCTCCGATGCGCTTGATAAACATCTAGATAATGGGAAATAGTGACCATCCAATATCTTGCAAGGGTCCATCAATGTCATTTAAAGTACCCACTATTCCTACCTATTCATCATGGATGGCCTCATTGAATAAATGGAAACTTTTGAATAAGCTTCATATACAGTATATATGGCCTATTTTCATGCCATTCATCACACGAGTCGAACACACTGTTTGCATCTGTGAACGTGCCTATTTTACATTCGGTGTCACACTGTTTTCCAACTGTACTGGATGTTTAGGGATACTGATAATAACCAGTCTGCTAGTAAGAGCAATTATGCTATGTTATTGGTACCGGTATGTTAGTTAGTTTATGCAGAAATACTACAACTAAGTATATTACGAACTGACTCCCAATACGTTTTTGTATTGATATATTGTGAATCGAGTTCTAGTTTGTAGGATTTATAATCCAGGACTATGACAGGTGAGCCATTCCTCTCTCGGATATAAATATGGCCTATACATCGGTCCCATATATAATATTTACTGTTTACAAAGACAGCCCTCCGAACCATGATAATATTAAGGTATATGTTTTATAAAACTTCAATAATGAGTACTGTATACTTCTACTGTATACCATTCTGTTGTGTGGGAGTGTGCGGTTCATTTTGTGTTTGTTTATGTTTTGCCCTATTAGCTGAGATGCAGAGCTGAACTGTAGCAACTAATTGTTCAAAATTGCCAGTGTGATATTGGCATCATGCAGGCAGTAACCGTTTGCTCTACTCTGTTCCACCATCTGATCCTCTCCCGTGTCTAAATATGGCTGTGTCTAAATATGGTTATTGTCGTCGCATAATATAAGACGGTTATCTCTCCCACTTTCATTTTCCTCTAACATTCCATCTCTTATTTCCCCTCTCTCCCTAACACCTATCCTTCCCTCCCTCCCTTCCTCCACATCTCTCCCCAACAACTTTCATCCCCTCCCTCTCTCTAAAACACCTTCCCTACCCACTATCCCTTTCCTTTCCCTCCCTCCCCAACATTTGTCCCACTCTCTCCCCAACACCTCCCCTCTTTCTCCCTAGCACCTCACCCTTCTCTCCCTCACACCTTTCCTCCCCTCCTCCCCCTCTCTCCCCATCACCTTCCCTCCCATCCATCCCTTCCTCCCCCTCTCTCCCCTTCCAAAAGCTATAGAAAAATGAAATTGCCGCGTTTGTAGCCCAGCGTGGCGTCATTTCAACCTTTTGACGCCCAGTTCTATATATTGCTTCCGACACCCGCCGTTCTCCCGCCCCTCACACCGCTATACACCAATCAAAACTCGGAGCCTGGGAACGAAGGATTGTGATTGGCGGACGTAGCAGCGAGGGCGGAGGTCCCGGGAGAGGGTTTTTCAAAGTTTAATAATATCCCCAGAGAGCGTGAAAAATATTGATATGTAGGAGTGGTGATGATGGTGGTAATGATGAAAGGAATTTAATCTCATTGGTGATAGTGGTAGTAATAATAGCGTACAGTTATGTAATTTTATACATGGTTGACTAAAAACTGTAAACAGAAAATATCGTTAATATGACTCCATATTTAAAAACTAATAATAAATTATGAGTATTTTGGAAAAGGTTGGATAATAGTTAGTTTCAGTGACAGCAGGTAATAGTTTAATTTAGCTCTTGTTTCGAAATATGTCAGCAAATCAATAGGATAGAAAGTAATCATTTAAACTGTTCCTTTTTTCTAGAGATGATGGATAATTATAATTTAGAATATATATTTTAATTTAGAAGCAGTCAATTACACCACCAACAAAACTATATACTTCAAATACCTACGCCAATAATGTTACATTCAGTAATACATCCAAGGGTAATATAAATTCCCAATATCAAACACATACCTTTATAACATTTATCCCTTATATACGATTTTTTTGTTTCTTGTATCTACGTATCCTTATAATTTATTTTCAGTTTAGGAGAGACATGTGGAAGTCAACAAGGTTGATGAGATGGTCTTTGCTTCGTTGATTTTTAAAGATCACTCTGTGGTAGCTTATAATCGTTACGGGTTGCCAGAGTAAAATTAAAATAAGCCTCATGGTACCAAAATGGTTACTAAGTCCGATTATGTTGCCACCAATAACACCATCACAACCACTAACAACATCAACAACTAATATTCATAGCAGTGTAATCACAACACAATTAATTGCAATATACTACACCAACTGCACCAACTGCAGGATATAACTGCCAATACAAAAATATGTATAAACAAAAATATTTCACCGAAAAAAACAAAAACAAAACAGCAATAATACAGCGACAACATACCGCGAGCTACTACCACCATCACCAATAACATCCCAAGTAACCACCAACAAAGGTACAACTTGGTAAAAATCATCTACACCACCACCACTATCAGCATTACCATCCCATTACCTACTAACGCAGCACCAACACCATAGAAAACACCAACACCACAAAAACCACCAACACCTTTACCATGACCTCCAACAACAACAATAATAACAACACCATAACAAACACAACACCAACACCACAACAACCAACAACACCACAACACACAACACAACCAACACCAACACACCACCTTACCTCCAAAAACTACAACTATAATAACAACACCATTACAACCATAACACCAACACCACAACAACCACCAACACCACAACAA
Source organism: Paralithodes platypus (assembly GCA_032716605.1). Taxonomy (NCBI): domain Eukaryota; kingdom Metazoa; phylum Arthropoda; class Malacostraca; order Decapoda; family Lithodidae; genus Paralithodes; species Paralithodes platypus. The sequence continues at coordinate 86,625,188 of CM064487.1, read as the reverse complement.
CCACCAACACCCTTATACAACCTCCAACAACAACAATAATAACAACACCAAAACAACATCTACCAACACTAGCAACACCATAACCAACAACAACAACATGACCAAAATCACAACCACCACGAACCAACAGAAGCAAAAATTACCCCAACCACCAGCAACAGCAAAACCAATCACAGGTCGCCAATAACCACAAAGCCTATCACCACCAACAACATCACCATCAATATCCACCAAAACAGCAACAACAACAAAACAACACCACACTCACAGCAACTACACACCCATCACTACAAACACCAACAACACCATTCCCAACAACAACAACAACAACAACAGCACACTTAAGCCTACCTTAATACCTCAATTGCCACTAAAATACCACCACCTCCGCTAACCACAAAACCATAGACATACACATAACATAAACATAACCAGCACCTCAGCCTTCACACTCAGTTAACAACTAACACAATCTCCACCAATCAACCAAACCCCAACTTACATGAACGCCATAACCAATAACAACACGTGTACAATTACCACTCTCACATAATCGACAGCATTATATTTAGCATCACCAACACATCACATAAGCATTACATAAGATCACACATTATATAAACCCCCAATATCAACCTTACCACCAACAACGTACCAAAAATATCACCACCACATCCTCCACCACCATCCCTACAACCACTAATATCCACACCTTCAACCTCCACCCCTTAACCCTTCCAGCCCGGGTGTCATTTTAAAATGACACCAAAAAATAAGGGCCGGAACCCGGGTGTCATTTTAAAATCCTTGTGCTTGAAAGCGTGCTTCAAAATTCGCACGGCCAATTTTGGCATGGTAGGAGCGACTGCAGCGCCACCAAGCCTCAACTACTAGTGTTATCAGTTCGTACGTGGCCGCCATAGCGAGTAATACTGAAAAAATGTTTTCCGACGTGTCCGATTCGTTGCAACCTCCCGCGGGCCCCAGTGCTACTCCACTCGCAACTTCAACGCCTGTTGCAACCGAGAAGAGAGCTCAACAAAAGAAAGTTAAGCGTTTGTTGAGTGATAGCGCTATACAGCGACAACTTTTTGATAGTGCTGAAGAGAGCAGTGGCGAAAGCTTGGTGGACAAGGTACAATTTATAAGTGAAAGTGAAGACGATTTCGTGGGCTTTGGAGACGACGATAATGTTGATTTATTTGAGGGGGGAGACAGTAGTGATGATCCTGATTTGAAAGTGTTTCAGGAAGGTGCCATTGAGCTTCCCAGTGTGCTAGAACCTAGGCCTACCCCCTCGCCATCTTTGCTAGGTCAGCCTAGGCCTAGTCCTAGCCCTAGCTCAGGACCTTCCCCTTTGCCTGCCCGTACGCCCTTGAAAGTGGGCAAATATTTCTACAAACAATCATTGATCAAAAGTGCAGCTAAAAAAGCACGCAGGGCAGCCTCAGAAAAGCATAGGGAAGCTGAAAATAGCGATAATGACGCCGACCCTGGCCTAGCAACCACCCGCATTCCATTGTCCCGACGCCTTGACACGGGACGCTGCGTGGGTCACCCACAGCCCTCGCCTTCATCTCTCGTTCAGGATGACCAAAGGGCATCTTCAAGTGGTATTGGTGATGTGCCACAGCCTCAACACACCGCAGAGCATTATTTGCTGCTGAAAAGCCCTCGGCTCGCCGCAAAAGGAGCCCAACTCCCGAGGCCTCGGCTCCCATTCTTGAAGCTCCCGCAGTCTCCCGCGCCCCACACCGCCGACGCCCAGTCACTTCTTCACCAGAATTGTCTCCTGAAGAGGATGCTGACGACCCCAACATTGCCCCAGATGACCTGACGTCGCCTGAGGAGGAAGAGGAAGAGGAACAGGAAGAGGAAGAGGAAGAGGAAGTGCCGACAAAACGAGCGAGAGGGCGAGGTCGTGGACGTGGTCAGCCTGCCGACGCCGCTGCCCCTGGGCCTGGGCCTGGGCATGGGCGTGCAGGGCGTCCGCCTGGGCGTCCGCGTGGCCAAGGGCGTGTGCCAGGGCGACAAGAGCGTGTGCCTGCTGCAGCACGACCTCGAGCATCAGCATCCGACCTGTTTGTGTGGACAGATGGAGCTGATTTTGAGCCAGATTGTCCTGCCTTTGACGAGGTACAGATGGGTTCTGGGGTGTCACCAGCATATCCCTGTGGCCCAGATGCTACCCCCAGTGAACTTTTCTGTGGCTTCTATGACAATGAAGTCATGGAATACCTCGTCAAAGAGACAAATCACCACCATGCTCTCTGTGCCAACTTTCTTGGGAGGAAGACCAGTGCCAAGATGGTGGCATGGAGAGCTCTCACTGTGGCAGAACTATATGTGTTCTTGGCACTCACAATGCTGATGACTCATATAAGGAAGCACGTTCTGGCTGACTACTGGATCACTGGCGACATCATAACGACTCCATCATTTGGCAAATACATGTCCAGGGATAGGTACTTCGACATCCTCTCCTATCTCCACCTGACAAAACAACATGGCAGTCCACCTTCCCGACTCATTATGGAAGATCAGGAAGCTGTATGACATGATACGTCATCGGTTCACCACATACCTGATTCCTTTCCAGAAGATGTGCCTCGACGAGTCTCTGGTCCTGTTCCGTGGTAGGCTGCACTTCCGACAGTATATCCCGTCCAGGAGACACCGCTTCGGCATCAAGCTCTTCGTCCTCTGCGACTGCTTGATGGGGTATGTGCTGGACTTTATAGTCTACAGCGGCAAGGCTGGAGAAGTTGTGACTGACGCTCTCATTGGTTTTGGTGGCGCTGTAGTGAAGAAGATGATGGAGAGGCACTTCAATAAAAACCACATCCTCTACACAGATAATTATTACACGTCGCCTCTCCTGACCAAGTACCTCCATGACCGCAAGACTGGAACTGTCGGCACAGTCAAGGGCAAAAGGAAGGGCATGCCAGGCTACCCAACCAAGACGAAGAAGGCGGACATCTTCCACAAGAAGAGTGGCCCCATCCTCTCCATCCACTGGCATGACCAGCGCAAGGTCAACCTCCTCACCACATGCCACAAGGCCCAGATGGTCGCCACAGGGAAGGTGGACCGAACAACCAAGAACCCCATCCAAAAACCAGCTGCAGTCCTGGATTATAACATCAATATGCGCCTCGTCGACAAGTCTGACATGCAGATGGGCTTCATCGACTGCCTGCGAACATCTTGCAGGTGGTACAAGAAGTTTATCCTGCAACGGTAGATATTTCGGTCCTCAATGCCTACAACATCTACCGTCTGAGGACTCCAGGAGCCAAGAAGTACAAGTCCCTGCAGAAGTTCCACAAGTAGGTGCTACTTGAGCTCCTGGCTAAACATGCGGGTACACCAGGCAGGCCAATACAAGGACCAGGCCAGCTTGACAGAACGGGGTGTGCTGAATTCTTCAGGAAGCACCAGCTCAACGCCCTTCCTTTCAAAGCACCAGGTAGTAACGCTAGGAGTCAGAAGAGGTGCCATGTGTGCAGCCACTTAACTCGCGGACCCCGCAAACCCACAAAAACCACTTGGGAATGCCTCGAGTGTCAAGTTGGACTGTGTGCTGGCACCTGCTTCAACGACTTCCACACTCTAACAAACTTTTGAAGTGGAAGTGACAAAAGTGAAAGTGACACTCAAATGTAGGCTAAGAAAAATAATATAACTAAGTATAAGTGAAAAGGACACATAAGTAATAATAAGTGCCTTCAATAACAATATGAACAAGTGAAAGTGACACTAAAATATATATTTCTAACAATAAATAAGTGAAAATGACACTCAATAAGCCTAGGCCAGTCAAAGTGACAGTATAATACTAATAAAACTAAGTATAAGTGAAAGAGACACACACAAGTAATAATAAGTGCCTTCATAACAATATGAACAAGTGAAAGTGACACTATATATATTATTACTAACCTAACAAGTAGATAAGTGAAAGAGACACACACAAGTAATAATAAGTGCCTTCATAACAATATGAATAAGTGACAGTGACACTATATATATTATTAGCTTACCTAACAATACATAAAAGGGGAGATGACACTACAAATTATCAAAGTCCAGTGAAAGTGACACTAATAATCATAATAATAATAATAAAACGAAGTAATAAGTGACAGACACACAAATAAGTTCATATAAATAACTTTATTGAGTGAAAATAACATAATAACTATAATAAATAACAGAATAACCAATAAAACACTATCAAATCGCTTCCCGGCATAATTGCGGGTGGAGCGACGAGTGCAACTGGGCGTCGTAGCCGGGGCCGCGGTTGAGTGTTCGGACGCGCCGAGGTAAATACGCGGCAAAAGTTACCTCCACTTCCATCACCATCACTCCGGAACCAGTTGAGCTAGAGACGCCATTCTACGCAGGAAGGTAAGGCGCTCATTTCTATTTATGTTTGATTAATGTAGGTAATATATTAAGCGAGATTAGCCTTAGTTTACTTTTGTTGATATTCGAACAGATGCCCGGATACGAGCTCCGTCATTAGGAGAGCCTGCCCGGGCCAGGAGGGTTAATGCCAAGAACAACAACAATAACCCCACCTTAAGCACTAACAACAACAACAATAACAACCCCACCTTTAGGAGAAACAACAACAGCAACAACAACCTCACCTTCAGTACTAACAACAACAACAACAACAGCAGCAGCAACAACAACCCCACCTTCACCTCTAACAATAACAACAACCCAACCTTCAGCACAAACAACAACAATACTAACCCGACCTTCAGGAGAAACAACCACATCAACAGCAACAACAACCCCACCTTCAACAACAACAACAACAACAACAACCCCACCTTCAGCTCTAACAACAACAACAAGAGCAGCAACAACTCCACCTTCACCTCTCACAACAACAACCCCACCTTCAGCTCTAACAACAACAACAACAACCCCGCACCTCAACAAGCAATCAGTTCAGACTTGGCTGATGGCAGACGTAAAAATTGAGGGCGTCTTTTTAAAGTTGCATCTGTCGGGGATTTCATTAGAGAGAGTTGAAATTAACAGGTTATTACACACTTGAAAAGAGAGAGAGAGAGAGAGAGAGAGAGAGAGAGAGAGAGAGAGAGAGAGAGAGAGAGACAGAGAAGAGAGAGAGAGAGAATATTATATATAATAGATATTATATACCTTGATTTTCAAAAGGCCTTTGACAAAGTTCCCCACAAACGTTTACTGCTAAAACTAAAAGCGCATGGAATACAAGACGGTGTGTTGAAATGGATAGAAAATTGGCTCAGCGACAGAAAGCAAAGAGTAGTCATAAACGGTAAGGCATCTAAATGGACCAATGTAAGTAGCGGGGTACCCCAGGGATCGGTACTAGGACCAATTCTCTTTCTAATTTACATCAACGACATAGATGAGGGTCTCGCCTGTACAATCTCAAAATTTGCTGACGATACAAAAATTGCAAAATAGCGTACTCTCAAAAGATCAAGTTGACGATATGCAACACAATCTAGATAAATTGTCACATTGGGCCCAAATTTGGCAAATGAGTTTCAATGCGGATAAATGTAAAGTACTACATATCGGATACCTAAATGAGAAAGCAAACTATTCGATGAATGGCACTCAGCTTAAGAATGTAAACAGAGAAACCGATCTGGGAGTAACAATATCAAGTAACCTAAAACCGAGTCAACAATGTTCAGAAGTTGTTAAGAAGGCAAACAAAATAATTGGCTTTATAGGCAGATCATTTGAGCATAAATCCAAAGACGTAATCCTAACCCTTTACAATTCCTTAGTCCGCCCTCTTCTGGAATACTGCGTTCAATGCTGGTGCCCTTATTACCAAAAAGACATAAACAAGCTAGAACAAGTTCAACATAGAGTTACCAAAATGATACCTAGCCTAAAGAACAAACCATACGAAGAGCGTCTTAGAGAATTAAATCTATTTCCTTTAACCCAGCGCAGATTAAGAGGTGACTTAATTCAAGTGTTCAAAATCATCAAAGGCATCGACAATATGAACTGTAGTAAGTACTTCACTATCGACCAATCTAATTACACGCGGGGAAACGGTTGCAAAATTATTGGTAAATCTTTTAACTCACACGAATCTAAGAATTTCTTCTTCAATCGAGTTGTCAACTTGTGGAATGGGCTTCCCCGAGACGTTATAGACTGCAGCACCGTTGATTCATTTAAATTCCGCCTAGACAAATATCTCGCATCAAACCTGCGTCTGACTGCGTTTGTAAATGAATAACTTTATTTTATCCTCCCCTCAGTTACTAACCCATATGTCCCCTACTAACTTTCTAGTCCTGCCACGTTAGTGGCAGGGCAGTAGTTCCCTTTCCAATGTTCCCTTACCCACTCTAAACCACTGTTTGGACACTTGATCCTCAGTGTTTTGGAGGACAAGAAGCCTAGAAGGGTCACTAGATCTGTTGTTGCTTGATTTCCTTTGTACTCCTTTGTACCCTTTGTAGAAGAGTGAGAGAGAGAGAGAGAGAGAGAGAGAGAGAGAGAGAGAGAGAGAGAGAGAGAGAGAGAGAGAGAGAGAGAGAGAGAGATAGAAAAGTGTGAGAGTGACAGTTTGTGAGGGAGTTACATAAATACACAGACTGCACAGACCTCGCGGTCACTACTAGGCAGTCCGGACTTAATTCTAACATATAATTCGCTACTTAGTGGAAGGTAATGACAACAAAGCAAGAGAGAGAGAGAGAGAGAGAGAGAGAGAGAGAGAGAGAGAGAGAGAGAGAGAGAGAAATACCGTCAAAATAAGAAGAACATATACAAAAGACGAAGGGATAAGAGTTGACCATTATAAAAAGGTCTACAGAACTCAGTAGAGTACTGACCAACGATTGGTGCACAAGGTGTTGTCGTTGAAGAAGAAAGCACTAACACATTTACCACTTTTGCTAATTCCTACTTTAGGGGATAGTGCCTGTATATCGTTTTCCATGTAGGTTCGTGAATTAGAAAGCTAGCATCAATTTATATAGACTTTTCAATCAGTTAGCGAGCTTTCATAAATATTATGGCCAACTCCAGACGATTATGTTCAGTTTACTAAGGACGTATAGGACTCAAACGGTTAATGATGACTTTACTGAACCCTCTTATCCCAAACGCCTTTCGTTAGTTGAATGAAATAGTGTGTAGGTAACTAAAGTAATAATCAATTAGGCGTCCTCTTGTTGAAAGGGTTAATGAGTTGCCAAACAGTGTGGGTGGAGGAGGTGGCAGTCCTGTTAGAGTACGAGGGGTTCTCCGTTGCAAATTAATGAGCCAGAGTCTGCATATCATCCTTCAAGCAGATCTGTCCATTACACTGTCGCATATTTGCACCAGTAATTACACATGTAGTTACCACATACTTTATATGACGGACTATATACAGTGGCTGAAGAAAGAGTGGATACAATATTAAGGTGTCTCATTGTGTGTTAGAGTAAATTAATATAAGTGAGATAATTGGTGAAAGGTAGGAATGAATACAGTGTAAGATGATGTATTTTTCGTACATGTTTAATTTGACAAGATTGAAAATCTTGATCCTGAATGTTGTTGTGAAACAGCTTTGTTGTGAACGTTTCGTAATAAGTAATATGATGATACCAATGATTTCAGGAGTGATGAATGAATGATGTTTACAAAAGTATTGCCTATATTTGACCGACAGTTTACTATATTCCTTCTGTCTTCTATATGTTCTGTCCTACAGGTTATTGATCCCTTTCTACTCTTTATTGGTTATTCAAGGAATGGTTATTTACTCATTTAAATTACTCTCATATATTAGTCTCCACCGTTTTGGCTATGTATTACTGTACAAGCAAATATGGTTTTCATGGTTAACTGTTCCTCCCGTGACTCCTTCCCTCTCCTCCCTCGTCAATATCGTCTTGTTTGCACTTACTCAGAGGGGCGGCCTTTGACAGTCTTCCCCAAACAATGCCACTATTGTCTACCGGGATCGGAGGCACTCACTGTTTGTGGACAATATTAACATCTGCGTATATACACCGGAATTCAGACAGTCAATCTGCTACCTACAGTCAATGTGTATGTGTTGTTACTCGTCGTTATACAGAGAGGGAGGGATCAGACAAATAAATGGATAGAGATACTTCAATACAATAGATAGAGAAACAGATAGATAAAACAATATGTGAATAGATAAGAAAGCAGAGTTAGGCCAAGGATAATTAGTCTCGGAATTTCAACTAAGTATTGTAGAAAATAGCCTTACTACCAGATTAACACAGTGCTCTGTCTCACATTGCACGAGTACTCATGCAGTGATGATAAGATATATGTCAGAGGAGTTGTAAAGGCGGTTAATGGCCATTTCTCTCAAAATAACCTTCAACCTTCTTATTTGGTCCTGAAACAGCTTCGCTCTAATCCTAATCTGCCAGTTCAGCTGGCTTGCGGTCGACTCTCATCAGGTGCCCATGATTATAAGGCCTGCTGGGTTGAATTTGAGAAGACATATTCACATGATACAATCTACCAGTGATTGAGTAGTCACTTTGTGTGCACACTCAATTAGTGAAGGCACGCCATCCATTGTTGAATTAAAGGAAACTGTTATAATCTGAATCACGTGACGGTAAGGGAAACGGGTAAGACCTGAATAGGGATGACAATTAATAGGGAGCGACAAAACTGCAACAAATATCGTGATGTATCACTGCTCACTGTACCAGTCAAGTTTTTCACGTACATTCTGATTATACGAATCCAACACCGTCTTCTTAAAGTCAAGACGCCTCAGCAGTTTGGTTTCACACCCAAGATATTCCATGACAAATTCTACGTGCAGGATACCTGTGGTGATTTTTAATATAGATCCTGGACTTTATTCAGAAATAATGTTGATACATGCAATGGGCAAGCATTCTTCTTCATCTTTGTAAATTCACTTACATGCACTTACATGAATTGGCTATTGGGCAAAGCAAGAGCTGCTGTGATGTATATGTTGGAATATGATGTAAGTTATTCTTTCTGAGTCACTGGCACTTAAGATGCTGGGCGACTATATTAATTCGTACTTAAGATTCTTATCAACAATATCCATAACTGTGTTAATATCAATGCATAACGACAAAGACATGCAGTAGGTGCTCCCTGTCTTGTTATATGATTGCGAAAAAAAGGGAATTAGCAAACACTTATAGGGATGCATAAACTCTTGTGGCTTCCAATATCTCCTCAGAATCATGGCTGCTGCTGATATAGCCATTTATCAAACCAACATCTACTCTATGAAACTGTTTCGAGACATATTGGTTGAATGGTTTGTGAGTGTCAACTACAGTTATATTAGAAAGTGGGTAGGTTTTCCTGAAGTTGATCTTGGTCATGCGGTGATCTTAGAGAGTGACAATACCAAGTTGTATACACTAGGAAAAGACCACGCGACTAATTCTTTTGGAAATTCAATCGCTCATGTTGAGATTAACTTTATTTGAAAAGAACTGGAACCTCTCCCGGTGAAACCCCTGGTAGTGGAGTCGGAAGGTAAGTGGTGCAGCTACGCGTCAACACAGCAAAAGCGCCAACTGATATATTGGTGTGAGAGAGAGAGAGAGAGAGAGAGAGAGAGAGAGAGAGAGAGAGAGAGAGAGAGAGAGAGAGAGAGAGAGAGAGAGAGAGAGCACGAACAAGAGGTACACAGAGAGAGATACATAGAGACAGAGGGGGGGAGACAGTAATGGATGTGTTAAAAGCGAATTCCATTACACATAACCGAGTTAGCCGAGGGATGAGGGGGAACAGAAAACAGAAAGTGAGAGCGAAAATAAAAGAGGATAAAAAGAGAGAGGTCGAGAAGATGACAGAGGATATTGGAAGAGGAGAAAGGATGGAGGAGGGTTGGGGTCATAGGTGAATGATGAAAGAAAAAGTCTATACAGTTTTGAAGAAAAATGACTGATGGGTTGAAATAATTATGCAAGTATACACCCAAGCAAAAATAACATGTACATAATTTGAGCAACAAATATATTCCAATATGCAGATAGCAGTAGCAGTAGTAAAGAAACATGGATAAAAAAGCATAGCGTTTTGGAGCAAACCTGCGCATTATATGGAATAACTTGCAGAAAAAAGCGTATAATTATACAGTAGATAAAATTAAACGATTAGACAAAATTATTGAATTAAAATTATAATATACAGAAGGGGATATTTTAGAGCGTGATAAAGCAAGAGCACTATGATATGAAAACGATAAACGGATATGAAGTAAAGGAAACTAAAAAGTGTTCAACAGAGAGCTAACCCATGACTCTCCTGTATGTGCGAAGAGGGGGTTGTTCCGTCGTTGAAGAAGTGTGCCAATATTTTACTGCTACACCAGCTGCAAATTCATGTCAACAATACCATATCATATTTATGTGGCACTTCAATCATTATATATATATATATATATATATATATATATATATATATATATATATACATGGTGAACAACAACAAACAAGAATAAGCACCCCTGGCACCGTCATAAGCCCTTCATAGATTTTTTGTTTTTTTTTTCTATGTGAATGAGGGAGACAAAAGGCATAACTGCCTGCAGCCAGTGCCTCAACCAGATTTCAAAGAGTGACAGGGCCGAAATCAAGGGACGTTCGAGCTAAAATGCCTGGACACACGGAATCTGAAGCAATTTAAGTCATAGGAAGAGGGAAAGACTGATTCTGGGAGAGAGTTCCAGAGCTCAGCAGTTGAATAAAAGAAAGTCTGAGAATAGCGTTTCACTCTTGGGTTGGAGAGTTACACAGAGTTGGGGTGGGATTGTGTTGCAAAGCAGGTATTACGTACCCTACGTAGAGGAGGTGGTATACACTGGGAAAGCTACGAGGAACACTGATTACTGTAGTAGCGATAGAATAGCGAGAGAGATGCAACATTGCGGCGAAGAGAGAGAGATTGCAGAGAGTTGGTGAGTGGACAGGAGTTAATGATACAAAAGGTTTTCCTTTCTACTTTATCTAGGAGTGCGGTGTGAGAGGATCCTCCCCACACATGTGAACAATACTCAATACAAGGACGCACTGTGCCCCTGTACAGAGCAAGAAGCTGCACAGGGGTAAAGAACCCCTTGAGGCGGTTGAGCACACCCAGTTTCTGGGAGGCTGCCTTAGCAAGACTGGTAATATGGTCTTTCAAAGTGAGAGCAGAAGAAAAAGAGACACCGAGAACATTGAGGGAAGATGAAGGGTTGATTTTTGTATTGTTGAAGAATAAGGGATTGTCCTCTGGAGGTTCCTGACGGGTAGTAAGATGGATACATTGAGTTTTGGAAGCATTAAATGCAACAAGGTGTTCTCTACCCCAATTGGAAATAGTAGCTAGATCAGAAGATAAGTATTTTATGGCTTCACTACGTTTACTTTTGAGGGACTGCTGGCTGGGGCGTTCAGGAAAACTAATTGAGTGGTGTAAAGTAGAGTCGTCTGCATATGAATGGATGGGACTGGATGTACAGTTGAGAAGATCATTTATGAAAATTAGGAAGAGGATAGGAGAGAACCCTGAGGAACACCGGAGTTGATAGGATGAGGAAATGAGCGATGGCCGTCCACAACCGCAGCTATGGAACAGCCGGAAGGGAAATTAGTGACAAAGGCACACATGGAGGGACAGAAACCGAAGGGGGGCAGTTTGGAAATTAAAGATTTGTGCCAGACTCTATCGAAGGCCTTCGATATGTCTAGTGCAACAGAAAAAGTCTCACCGAAGTCCCGAAAGTTGGATGACCAAGAGTTAGTAAGATATGAAAGAAAATCACCAGTAGATCGACCCTTAAGGAAGTCATACTGGCGATCTGAGAGCAGATTATGAGAAGAGAAATGCTTAAGAAATTTGGAAGCAAGAATAGTTTCAAAAACTTTAGAGATACAAGAGATGAGAGCAATTGGACGATAGTTGGAGGGGTGAGAGCGGTCACCCTTCTTTGGGACAGGTTGAATGAGAGCAAACTTCCAGCAAGAAGGAAAGATGTTAGAGGAGAGACAGAGACGAAAGAGTTTGCCTAAGCAGGGGGTCAGCACGGAAGCACAGTTTTTAAGTACAACAGGAGGAACACCACGTTAAGTATTAAGCCCAGAGAGGGTAGAAAGTACATCTTTAGAAGAGATTAGGATATTAGGCATAAGTAGGAGAGAGGGGGGTGGAAAGGGAGGAATAGCACCGGAATCATCCAAGGTAGAGTTTCTGGCAAAAGTTTGAGCAAAGAGTTCAGCTTTGTCAGAGGAAGAAGTGATGGTTGTGTCATCAGAGTGGAAAAGTACAGTACTGTTATCATAGCTAGGTGGTCTGTTCTTTGCTTTTAAAATCAGGTTAATAAATTCCTGTTAAAAACTCCTCGAGACGTTGGTTGTGTCAAAGTATAAATCTATATATTTGTTATTGAGCTCTATGAAGGCTATAGGCATTTCCATTGCTTAATAAATTATCAGGCTGGTGTTTATTACCAATATGAATAAAATCGCCTGTCTCTTACAATAGTACCATATATAATCGCCGCTTATAAATGAGAGCGTGTTATCGTTATCTCTCCCCCATTCTACCCACTCTTTGTTATCTCCCCTCCACCCATTCTCCTATTTGACCGGCAGTTAATCCTAAATGATGTGATAAGACATGTCCCGTTAAAATGAGTGGGGAAGAGATAAAAAAAGTGGAGAGTTGGAAAGAGTTACGAGAGATAGTAAAAGACTTTGCGATTTATTCCTGGGAGATACTCTTAGATGAGTAAAAGAGATATTGCATGCTACAATATATTAACCCTTTGAGTACCAGCGACGTGTTATATGTTTTGGTCTAGCTACATTTAGTCGATATTTATACAGGTTAAGAATTATCTGTTGTAGTTAAAAGGGTTGGTCGAGATTGGTTGAAGCCTTATTGTTGCTAGAGGCCCTTCCTAAGCTGAATGAAATCGTCTAATCATTGCCAGAATACAATTAAAAGGATGCCACTGGTACTGAACGGGTTAATTGATCCGTGTGCACGCGACCAAGGAAATATGTACATCCTCCGTGGGAAGTTGTTGAAGTTAAGGGAAAATGGGCCGGTTTTCTGGACCACTTTCTCCCTCATGTTTAGCCCCATTAGTTTTCAGATGTTAAGATGTTTGCCCCATTAGTTAGTCGATATTAAGACCTTTCGCCCCATTTTTCGTCAATATTTAGACCTTTCGTGCTATTTAGGTGTCAATTTTTCCCCTGGCAAACGATAGTGAGCCTGTAATGTTGGAAGAACCGGCCTTCGGCCGGCACATTTTTCTACCGAAAAATGTATAAATTAAATCTAGAAGGGGAATCTAATGTGTTTTTTTTTTTTTTTAAATTTGATAGAGGTCTAGGGAGGAAACTAGAAAACATAATGAATACATGCAAAAATCGCCCAAAAACTGAACCATCCCCCCTTAAGGAATATCGTAGGCTACTGTACATAATACAATACTCCACTTACATTACTGTATATTGTATTACTATACTTGGTTTATTTTCAACTGACGGTAAATTGCACAGTTCCCATCAAGATTTCTCAGTTATTTTGAAGATTTTTGTTAGTGAAATATGGTGCTATTTTATTATAAACTTGGGTTTAATATGATGCACAGAGTTAGTGGTTTCGTATTTTTCCATTGAGTATCGATAAATTAGCTGCTAAAGGATTCAATTTACCGTCAGATGAAATGAAACAGTAGTGTTTTGAATGCATGTGCGTTAGTGCGTGCATACCGTGTGTGTGTGGGTGTGTGTGTATGCATGTGAGTGTGTGTGAGAGACAAAGAGAGTACACACAAATCCAATAAAAGACATAATGCAACATAACAACGAGGACAAAAAAAAGCAGAAGAAGAATGCTGAAGGTGAAAGAGTGGGGGAAGAGAGCGAACAAAGAGTGGGGTTTTAAAGAGTGTAGAGAGCGCTAGGCGGAGCAAAAGGAGGGTTCAATTAACCTTAATGAAGTTAAAAGCAGGGCAAACACTGGCATTATGTAGCCGTCTGGACCCCTTTTACTGCTCTCTCTCTCTCTCTCTCTCTCTCTCTCTCTCTCTCTCTCTCTCTCTCTCTCTCTCTCTCTCTCTCTCTCTCTCATTTTCCGTTTCTGCATCTACGTTCTTAGGCATAAGACCACGAACACCAACAAGGAATAGCGATTAATATTGAAAAGTTATTTTGGGTAGTGGAAATAAAAGTTACCCCTACCTTAAAGATGTAAATGAATAATAAATATATATATATATATATATATATAACTAAAGTAAGTAATAGATTCTAAACCCCCATACAGATAAGAGCCAGCCTACCAGTTCCGAACCCCAGACAGCTTATACATATTTATCACAACCCTCGCCAGGAATGATTGTCTTACATTACATATTGTTTATTTACTCACAAAGTGTTCACAGTGCAACACTCAATGACAATACTAGGTAGTCCATCTCATGAGTTTACCACTCGATTGAAAAAAGAAATGCTTTGCCTCATGTGAGTGAAATTACTTTCCAATTATCCTACACCAATTATCTCTAGTGTAGTTTGAATTATTAGTCGTAAGAGAGTGAACAATGCGAAAGTGTGAAATGCCGATATCAAATGTATATAATATGGATAAGAAGATTATCACACTTTAATGGCATAAACGTAGAACATTTCCTACCTTGTGGTGTTCGCTTATTGATATGTATGGATAATAATTTGAGACAGATAATGAAATATCACAGTTTATATGTAGAAGGCTTTAACCAGGCACAAGATCGAGCCATTATATTTCACAAAATTGTATAGCTAATCTACTGTATAGTATATTTCTTCACCTGGTGGATATTGAAATCCTCTACAAATTGATTTCTTTATACCGTACCGGGTACTTGATGAAAACATTTTCATAATTAGCAACATTATTCGTTACATATTCTTCGTAATAGCTGAACAATCAAGATGGGAACAGGGCAATTTACCGTCAGCTGTAAACAAAAAAGAAGCAGTAACAAGAAATAGGGTGGTCAGTATGGAAGTGAAGAAGTCCTTGCATGACAGTGTGGTAATCCCGACACTGACTTACGGAAGCTAAGCATGGACGTTCGAGAAGAGACTCAGATCAAGAGCGAGAGCGGTGGAAATGAGTTACTTAAGAAGTGCGTGCGGAGTTACATGGAGGGATAGACAAACGAATGAGGAAGTAAGAAGGAGGTGTGGTGTGGAGGTAGATGTGCTGGAAAGTGTGAAAAGGAACACCTTGAGATGGATCGTCCATATGGAACGTATGGAAAGCGAGAGAATGACCATGAGGGTGTACGAGAGTGAGGTGGAAGGACAGAGAGGGAGAGGTAAACCAAAGGAGAGGTGGAAGGATGGAGTGAGGAAGTATATGGAAGAAGGCGGTGCTGGTTGCGAGGAGGGGCGTCGACTGACTGGAGACAGGTGCATGGGGGCGGTTCATTCGTGTCCACCCCTTCGGGGATCACGGCGTCAGGCAATAGATAGATAGATTCGTTACATATTCTTCGTAATAGCTGAGCAATCAAAATGGGAACAGGGCAATTTACCGTCAGCTGTAAAAACAAAAAACAAAAACAGACTATTAAATATCTCCCATCTAAATGCTACTGTAGTTAAGGTAATAATCCATCTTTCCCCTAGCAAATACACTATACTGTATATACAAAATTCTTAATACTTTCTGCATGATAATTGTTCCTTCCTTTCCTCTTACCCCTGTCCTTGACTTCGATAACTTGTCCCCTTTATCGTCTATATCAATCTTCTCTCTCCCCTTCCCTGCTTGTCAATCTTCCACCTCACTCTCTTGATCTTTCGCTTGTCTCTAAGTTAATTGTCCCTTACTTTTCTCATTTAGCTTCACTGCTCCCCTATCCTGAACTCTGCGATGGCACATTTTATACGCCCTTGTCGATTTACTTGCTCACTCACTCATTAACTCTCTCTCTCTCTCTCTCTCTCTCTCTCTCTCTCTCTCTCTCTCTCTCTCCACTTAGTAATTTTTTAATGAGGCCGCTTCTGGAATATGGTGTACAATTATGGTCACCAGCTCCCAGAATAGACTGAAGGGGGTAGTACTCGCCTTTTCTGGATCCCCTTCTCTCTCATGTTTAGCAGATTAGTTTTGAGATTTCATGACTTTCGTTCCGTTAGTATGGCGAATTTGAGACCTTTCGCCTAATGTTGTTGTCAATATAAGAACTGTCGTGCCATTTAGCTGTCGATTTTTTCCTGCCGAGCGATAGCGAGCCTCTAATTTTAGAAGGAATCGGCCTTCGGCTGGGAAATTTTTTCTACCGAAAAATGTACAAATTTATCTTGTCAAGGGATCTAAGGGGTGTTTTTCTAAGCTTCATAGAGGTTTAGCGAGAAAACTCAAAAGTAAATTAATAGATAAATATATAGACCAAAAACCAAGCACTACCCCCTTAAAGCGATTAGAAGGAGTTTAGTCTAGCGCAACAACTTTATCCCTCGATTAGCAGACTGTGTAATGGGGATCGTTTGTGAACTATACTCCAATTATTGTAGGAAAGCCGTAGAGTACGACCTCGAATAATGAAGTTTTAGATATTCAGTAATAAATTGGTTATACATAGTGTAGTTTGACGAGATAGTTATCCGTCAAATGAATACATCGTGGCAAGAAGAAGATAATTAATAGTAGTTTTATATTATCACTATAATTTACTATTATTATTTATATTATCACTACACTCTGTTCCAAGTAAGTAGGCACAAACTGTTGAACATTAACCTCTATAACTCACAAGCGACTAGAGTAATCGAGCTAATTTTGTAACCATTTGGGAAAGGTTAGTCAAGGAATAGGTGTGGAAATTCACAGCCCATTTGCTCTAGTAATTTTTGAGTTACAGAGATTAGGGTTCACGATTTCTGGATTACCTATTTGGAACAGGATGTATATAGTAAATGTTGAGTTTTGTTCTCATGTGCATTCTACTCAACCTTGATGAAATTCCGTTTGGAGTGTATCAATATTTCTGAAGGAGGGATGGGTGCATTTATGTGCGCTCTTATGTATTTATGTGCTCTCTTATGTATTTATGTGCTCTCTTATGTATTTATGTGCTCTCTTATGTATTTATGTGCTCTCTTATGTATTTATGTGCTCTCTTATGTATTTATGTGCGCTCTTATGTATTTATGTGCTCTCTTATGTATTTATGTGCTCTCTTATGTATTTATGTGCTCTCTTATGTATTTATGTGCTCTTATGTATTTATGTGCTCTCTTATGTATTTATGTGCGCTCTTATGTATTTATGTGCTCTCTTATGTATTTATGTGATCTCTTATGTATTTATGTGATCTCTTGTGTATTTATGTGCTCTCTTATGTATTTATGTGCTCTCTTATGTATTTATGTGCTCTCTTATGTATTTATGTGCTCTTATGTATTTATGTGCTCTCTTATGTATTTATGTGATCTCTTATGTATTTATGTGCTCTCTTATGTATTTATGTGCTCTCTTATGTATTTATGTGCTCTCTTGTGTATTTATGTGCTCTTATGTATTTATGTGATCTCTTGTGTATTTATGTGCTCTCTTATGTATTTATGTGCTCTCTTATGTATTTATGTGATCTCTTGTGTATTTATGTGCTCTCTTATGTATTTATGTGCTCTCTTATGTATCTTTTTATCTATTTATTAGTTTCCTCCCTAGACCTCCATCAAACTTAAAAAGACACCCCCAAGACCCTCCTGCAAGACAAATGTGTAAATTTATCGATAGAAAAATGTCCCGGCCGAAGGCCGGTTCCTCTTAAATTACAGGCTCGCTATCGCTCGCCAGGAAAAAATCGACACCTAAATAACATAAAAAGTCTTACTATCGACAAAGAAATGAAGCGAAAGGTTTAAAATCGCCCAACTAATGGACCAACCGTCATAAAATCTGAAAACTAATGGGGCCAAACAAGAGAAGTGGATCTAAAAAAACGACCCATCTCCCCTTAAGTAGAGTGCTTTAAGAAGAGGGGCAAGAGTATTTTTTGCAATCAGTGCACTACACCATACCAGCGCTTATCCGTTTGGAATATACAACAAGCCACAAGTTCGATGAATTATTAGCCCCTCCTTGAACGCTATGCTTCCGCCAGGCGCCACTCTTTTGACTCATTATATTCTTACTTTCCAGCTTCTGGAAAGACTTCTTGGTGGTCCCTCGGATATCCACCCCCGGCAGGGTTGGGTCATTGACACAGGGCCCTCCCGGTCGTCATCGTGCGACTGTGTCAAGAGCATTGCAACGTCCCAAAGCTGCTCGTCGGTGCAGCTTTTTCTTTAGTAATATAAGGGGACTTCACTCTAACATCAATTCTGTACACCAATTTCTTCAAGCAGAATCCCCTACTCTCCTTTTTTTTTGACAGAGACTCAAGTAACATCCACATCTGACACGCCTAGATTTAATTGTCCAGGTTATCAACTGCTCCACAATTTCAGACCTCAAGGAGGTGTATGTTGCTTCGCAAAATCTGAAATTGCCCTGGAGGAGGTTACTAGTTTCAATTGTCCCTATTTTGATTATTCTATATACAAATTAATTTCTGCTGGTAAATTTAAATACATATGTTGCATCTACCGTTCCCCAAATACTCCTCCAGAGCAAAGTCTTTTTAATTATCTGTCCTCACAACTCAGTGTCCTCAACTTAAATGCTTCTTCTGAAATCACTGTGTTGGGTTATTTTAATGTCCATAATGTTGAATGGCTCACTCATTCAGCCAGGACTGATAATGCTGGTCTTGAATGTGAGCTATTTGCAGACTCATTTAATCTCACTCAACTAGTCAACCAACCCACCCGTGTACCAGATAATCCTAATCATAATTCCCACCTACTGGACTTATTTTTAACAACCAATTCAGAAAATTATGATGTTACAGTGAGGTCCCCGCTTGGATCTTCTGATCACTGTCTGATACAGGCCACCAGCTGTCTATCACCTACCACACCTTCCCACTCTGAACCTGTTTTGGTGACTAAATGGCATTACGATAGGTCAGACTGGGAGGGTCTTCAAGGTTTCTTTATTGATATTCCCTGGACCTCTTTCTTTTCTAATGATGCACACTCCACCTTGAGCCACATACAAGGTTTTGTAAAAATTGGAATGGAAACTTTTATTCCTCATCAAAAGTACAGTAAAAGATCTAATTCACCTAAATGGTTTGACCATAATTGTGCTAGAGTAACTGAACAAAAAGCAATAGCCTACAATGCATACACAAGATCAAAAACACATGAAGCCTTTAATTACTTTAGAAACATCAGAAATCATGCCAAAACTGTATTAAACCTAACTAAATCAAACTTTCTCCATAAGCAGGCAAATAAACTTCTAAATAATCCAAATGATAACAAAATATTTTGGTCTACTCTTAACTCATTCAAATCCAACTTCACTACTGCTTCATCCATTCCACCATTAAAATCTCCGACTGGCAATCTTGTAAGTGACCCACGAGGTAAAGCTAACCTTCTTGCGGATATTTTCTCCACCAATTCAACCTTAGATGAAATAAATCAAGATGTCCCTGTACTTAATTTGAATTTGCCTGAAATTCCCTCACTTAAGATCCACACCAGACATGTCAAAACTATTTTGCAGAATCTCTCAGTAGATAAGGCTCCTGGTCCAGATGAAATTCCTCCAATAGTACTTAATAATTGCTCCTTGGTGCTCGCTCCTGTATTGGCAAAAAATTTCCGTCTGTGTACTCATACCTCATGCTTCCCAGTACCCTGGAAAGAAGCAAACATCCATCCAGTTCCTAAAAAAGGTGCCTCTTCAGATCCATCAAACTACAGACCAATAGCTATAACTTCCACTCTTGGCAAAGTCTTTGAAATTATATTAAATAATCACATAATTAAGCATCTGGAGAATAATGAATTAATCAGTGATAGGCAATATGGTTTTAGACGATGTCGATCAACTGCAGACATTCTTTGCCTTCTTACGCATCAAATCAACAAAGCTACAGACCAACATGGTGAAACACATACAATAGCACTGGATATATCAAAGGCATTTGATAGAGTCTGGCATCAATCCTTATTGTCGAAGATGTCACACTACGGCCTTGCATCATTAGTTCCACTAATTTCTTCTTATCTTCATAACAGAAAAATATGTGTAATGGTAGATGGCCTTTATTCTCAATTTCACTCAATAAATGCTGGTGTTCCCCAGGGATCAGTTTTGGCCCCAACTCTGTTCCTCATTCATATCAATGATCTCATATCTACCACTCATAATCCAATACATTCCTACGCAGATGACTCAACACTCCACAGTTCCTTCACATTTACCAATTTTTTCACCCAACCCGATCTTATAAATTCAAAAATAAACACTGCAATTTCTCTGAACCAGGACCTTTCTAGAATTAATGAATGGGGACAAGAGAATCTAGTTTCCTTTAATGCACAGAAAACCAAGTACATTAAATTTTCTAACCGACAGAATCTCACTGACTCCCATATATTTTTTAATGATGTAAATATTACCACTTCCCCTAGTATTGACATTCTCGGTGTAACATTAACTACTAACTTGAGCTGGACACATTATGTTAGAAGCATTGCTAAGAATGCCTCTAAAAAACTGGGACTCCTGTACAGAGTTCGAGAATTCTTCACTGACGAGCAGTTGGCCGTAATATATAAAAGTCATGTGCGTTCTCAGATGGATTACTGTTCACCTCTGTGGGGTGGAAGTGGAGTGGTTGCATTGAGGCAGTTGGACAAAATTCAAAATAAAGCGATTAGATTAATCAATAACCCTGCAATCACACAGGACCTTCCTACATTATCCATACGAAGAAACGTTGCATCCCTTGCATTATTCTACAGATATTTTCACAGCAATTGTTCCGAGAAACTTGCTTCAATTGTGCCGCCTCTCCACATCTTTCCCCGTAGAACTAGGGCAGCTGAGAGCGCCCATAAATTTACACTTTCTCCTCCACAATGCAGAACTTCTGCTTATCAGAATCCATTTATCCCCAGAGCTACTACTCTTTGGAATTCACTTCCCTCGAATTGCTTTCCACAAACTTACAATCTACAAATGTTTAAATCCAGTTGTTACAAACATTTTATGAATGGAGGATGCCTTTAGGCACATGAACCTTTTTGTTTTATCTGTGTTTTTCCTTCCTCCGTTCATTGTCTCTTAAAAAAAAAAATAAATAAAAAAAAAAAATTGTTTATATTCCCTACTCTGTCACCCTCAACCTTACACATATTCTCTCTCTCTCTCTCTCTCTCTCTCTCTCTTTCTCTCTCTCTCTCTCTCTCTCTCTCTCTCTCATAACCCCATAATTACCCCACTTTCATTACCCCGAATCAGGAAAAATTAGATATGTGCAGCTTTACCAATATATTTTTTGTTATTCCTTGGTTATGTAAGTTACTCCTTCGGCACCTGACTAAAGCTTTTATAGTTATGCATTATTCACGCAGACGATAAATGGGCTGTGTTGGACACCCTTAAATTTTTGGGAGTGTGCGTTTGTCAGTGTATATGTGTGTCTGTTTGTGTATGTATGTGTCTGTATGCCTGTGCGATTGTGTGTATAGCAATACCTTTGGATGTTTGATGTATTTGACATGGTTACAAACAAAGCACAAGCCATATAGACTCTTAGTTTAAACGAATAGTTTGTGTCATGCCCCAGCCAGGCTTCGAACCCAGGCCAGTAGTGCATCACTCCAGCAGATAAACCACTAGACCACCGAGGAGCTTAAAAGTAGTGGCTTCATGTGGAATTATATCCCATCCACCATCACCCGCTCCGACTCGTGATCACGTAGCTAGATACCATACACACAAACACCTCACACACAAACACTAGCAACTAAGTACTAGAGAAGGATTCAAGTAATCTGGGGCACATTTAAGGCCTCACTGATAAACAAGTATAGCCTTAATAAATTAATATTTTGTGTCATGCCCCAGAACAAAAGAGCTAGAGAACCACCTACTCTGTGAGCACCACAGAATGTTGTCACTTCTATATACCGTCCTCTATAGTTTGATGTGTGTTGAGGTAAGATTGTAACTCAAAGTAACTAAATTAATACACTAAAGCCAAAGTCGAGGAAGCGTTTCGTTATTTCTAATTGTGATATAAATCCCCACGACCCCAAATAACTTACTTAAAATAAATACTGCTGACTATGTACTGTATTAGCTAATATGATAAAGCAACACCTTTATGTCGTCATGGTTGGATCCGTAATTATGATACAATTACTATAATATTCCCAGTAACATAAACAACGTCAATTCGAAATTAAAGCTATTTTCATTAATAACTTATAGTTGTGTTTTAAGCAAAATTATATGAATACTGGCTCTAGTTATCAGTGGAGTGTAGCCTTGGAGTTGTCGCTGATGAATTATTCAACCATTTGTAATGAGATAACTAGTGAATACAGATGTTTGTGCTTTACATATTAACTTATCATATTATACCCAATCGATATATGAAAGATAATAAGGGATGAAATTTAATGTCAGTGGACCTTTGAAGTTTGTTTATATACTTTCACTGTTGCCGCCTCATTCACCTCCTATTGGAAACAAACTTACCTCTCTGTGTATTATCTTTCTAAACAAACGCCCATATTCTCCTAGCGTTCTATCATAGGCCTACCTCTATTGCCCTTCCTTTGGCTGTAAATAATAACACTTATTTTAAGTAACTATCGTCCGTAACTCTGCTATACTTTCTACGATGGTTTCATGTTATACTAATTGTTTGACAGTAACTCCGTTTATATTTGTATCAAGCGGTTTGTTCTTCTGTTTCATTGCACCATTCATTTCTTTATCGCCCGTCAATGTACGTGTTTGTATGAAGTTGCGCCGTCTTCTATATCGACTTAATTATTGAAAGCTGACCGACGTTCCCCTTCTCCAATATCTCACCAGGACCTAAAACCCTCTCCTATCTCTTTATTGAGAAACGTTCTTCCTCGTCTGCAATCATAATAGTGCCTTTATCTTTAGGTCGTCCTGATTTATTGGTTTATTTTGTTTTGTAAATATATGTCTGCTTGCCTCACCCTGCAATACTTTTGTGTCTTGCTTTATGACCTAACTTCTGCTTGACTCATTTTGGATCACTGTCTTGACTTATCTCCAGTCTTCATCTCTTTTTGCCTTGCCCTCAAAAACTGATTACATTGTCTTGCGCCTTAAGTTCTGCCAGCCTTGCCTTCAATCACTATTCTTCCTTATTTACATGTCTTCAGTATATTATTTTATTTGGTGTCTGATTTTATTTTCCTGCATTACTCTGGTCTGTGT
Source organism: Paralithodes platypus (assembly GCA_032716605.1). Taxonomy (NCBI): domain Eukaryota; kingdom Metazoa; phylum Arthropoda; class Malacostraca; order Decapoda; family Lithodidae; genus Paralithodes; species Paralithodes platypus. The sequence continues at coordinate 86,601,782 of CM064487.1, read as the reverse complement.
TGGAACCTGTCTGTCTCGTCCTGCAACCCTGGCTTATTTGTCCTTGATCACTGTGTCTGTCTTGTCTGCTGCTTTGATAATATTTGTTCATTCTGCCTCATTCTGCATCCCTGATCCGGTTTTGTCTGTCTCGGTCTCATATTAGACGTCCGTTATGCTTGGTTTTCAAGTCTTCGATTCTGTGCAAGCCAAGTCTTTCGTAATTTTTTCTGCCTGCCTCGTCCTTGGTTCCTGTTCTTATTTGCCTTTCCTTCTTAATCTCAGCCTTGCCTTGGTGTCAGCCTTATTTGCTTCCTTGGTCTCCAGGGCGTGCCTTGTCAATAGAATATGAATCGCCGTTTTACCTTGCTTACTGGCTTGGTCTCTGCCTTGCACTTCACCCTTATCGCTGCCGTGGGTTCTGCCTTAAAGTCTGCCTCTCAAGTATATTCACCATCCGTCATTGCTTGCTGCCTAGATCTCTGCCTTGGTTTCTACCTAAGTGTCTGCCTGCCTGGTATATTCGATCACCATCCGTCCTTACTGCCTGCCTTCCTCCCCTGCCTGCCTCCTCCCAGCACCAATATTGATACACAAACATAATTAAGTTCACCAGACTCCCTCCCTCCCTCCTCTCCTTTCTTTATCACTCCCTGCCTTGCTTTCTAGTCTTCTTTCCCACTTTCTTTTCTTTGTATATTTCTGTTTTCACTCCCCTTTCTTCTTTTGTTATACCAGTTCCTCCCCCACCCCCCTTATCTCTCTCTCTCTCTCTCTCTCTCTCTCTCTCTCTCTCTCTCTCTCTCTCTCTCTCTCTCTCTCTCTCTCTCTCTTCCTTCTTTTCTTTTATCATACATGTCTTTCTCCCTATCGTTCCATTATCTCATTTTATCGTCCCTCTCCTGCTCTATGGCCCTCTTTTATGTGTGTCTTCCTTTAGTCAGTGTCCCTTCTTTTCTCGTCTGTTTTATCATCTATGCCGCTTTGGACACAACCGATTTTGTTTTATTATATGAGTTTAGCTACTAATTAGAAGGCTAAATTTGTAGCATTTATTATATGTAAATTTATAGACTAGATAAAACAGTTATAAGTAGATAATTAAAAGAAGGAAAATAAGGTATATTGTAATAGAAGCGAAATGAAAATGAGACATTAAGAAAGTCTGATATGTACAGTACATAATAATTGAACGAGAAACACATTTATAATAAATTAGCCAAAACATTTTTTGATAAATATTTACCTATGGTCCCGTTAAAATATCCTCAAGTAACCTATTAAAAACTGTTCAGGGGACTGGGTAGAACTTGTAGGATGTTTATTTGAAGTGCGGAAATCAGTATTTACTGGGAAATAACAGTCTTAACACCTTAAGAGCGGCCTATGCGGTTTATTTATATGTACCGCCCAGCGGGGTGTTTTTAGCCAAAATAGGGCTGTTTACGTGATCATTTTCATGCCTAAATAAGACCCAGAACGTAAAACAAGTATCTATCCCTGAAAGGGCATAAACAGAGCTTTCGAATGACACCATAACGATCCTTTTATGATGGCTAGTTTTCTTGCAATAACCGTGCAATGCGAGTGCAAAAAGCATGTAATTAGGCACTTTCCCCATACAATTCCTTATATAGCGAGTGAGAGAGGTAGGAGGGAGGTGAGATTCGTGTCAGTAGGTTCGCCGCGGTGGTCTGGAGCAGTCATACGCTCGCTACTCTCCTGCCACCACTTGTCTCTCTCTCTCAGCAACATTACGTGCTGAAATTGCCACTCGAGTTATGTCGAGCGCCGCCACATAGTCCAGCTTTATTTAACTCGACTTATGTGGTGAGCCGCTAATTAAGGGTTAAAATGTGCTATGGGTCACCCAGGGTCCCAGGTAAACAATCACTAGTTCAGGCAAAAATGTTATGTTTTATTATATTATATTATATTATATTAGGGTTAGGTTAGGTTAGGTTAATCTAATCTAATATAATTGTACATTTTTGTCTGAACTAGTCATTGTTTACTTGGGACCCTGGGTGACCCATAGCACATTTTAAGACTGTTATTTCTCAGCAAATACTGATTTCCGCACTTCAATTAAACATCCTACAAGTTCTAACCAGTCCCCTGAACAGTTTGTGACGTTAACCACTCCGTTAGAACCGCATGGCTTGTCCTACAGTGACTCGCTAGGATCGCCAGGGCAGTGGATGTGGCTACAGTTGATGTATTATTGTGTGCTTTATTTCATATGAAAGCTCGTGTCATGGGCAGTCCAGAAAGGCTCTTTGTTTTCACCCATGTCAAGGCTTTATATATTTAATTGCAAAGTATATGTTTATCATTAAGTAGTAATGATAGGAATTGAGAGAGAGAGAGAGAGAGAGTAGAACAGAGTGAGAGGAGGTGCGTAGTGTTTTGCTATACTCGATGACGTCATAGCTGGCTGGCCTCGTGGGGATTCGTTGAGGGAGTTTTTTACCATGCTTTGTGATGTCATGTTTGGCTGGCTTCTTTAGTATTGGCTGAAGGACTTGTTACCGCTTTTTTCCCACGCGGCTCGACCTAGTGCTAGTATATATACAGCTCCCTCGCCACTTTCTCTCTCAGATCTGGTTTCTAGAACGCATCCCTCTTATCCCTTTCATACCTGTCTCCCTATCTGCACCTGAGAATCTTTTCCTCTGCCTATCTCTCTCATTTTCCATATCTTTCACCACCTTTTATTAACATTATACCCCCTCTGGTTAACTCTGCAAAATCAGCTTCATGCTGGCCAGTTGTATTGTGCATTAAGGTCTGATATAACCTATGTATGTTAGTTGTTAAGATAAGTTGATCACGAAGCATTGGTTGGCATTCATATTCAGTACTGCTTCCTATAATTATTAGTGCTCTGCTAGATTAGATAATGCTAGACTAGGAGTCTGATATTATAAGGTATTGTTTCCTATGAGTGCTGGCTTTAGTTAAAAGCTGCACGACATACCTGAGAACTGGAGTTGATTGAGTAAATTCTAGTCTGTGTGACATTGAGAGTAGAGCATGCACGAATGAGGACTTTTTGCCTATACCATTCTGCACTGTTCTAAGCTCGTTGTTTGTCTTTGAGGTACGCCAGGAGAACGCTTAATACTTCGGTATTAAGGTTTCTCAAGAGAGCTACCCTTCCCTATAACGTAATATTTGACGCACAGACTTGAGATTTGCACTAGGCTATGCGGCATGCCATGCGCACCAGTATCTCGTATCATTGACTCTAGCTAGACTTTGTCAGTCATAGTAGACATTAAGTATATTAACCCAATTACTCTTTTTATGCATACCCGTTTATGATTACACAAGCATTTCGCAGCCTAGTTTGATGTATGGAGACACAAACGACTTAGGCTCTTTTTGTTGATAGGAATACTGCATTGTCGTGGCAATTATTATTGTTGTAGCGTTTAGGATATTCTTGGCCCCGACTGCATTATATATCCTGCCTTTTGTGTGCATAGCCTGCACGAGCATTGTTCCGCTGCTGGCCTTTTTGGGTTCCATTTCCGATTCGAGCATCTTGATAGCATCTAACATTTAAAGAAGATTCCTTGTTGGTGTTGAAGGACTTTAGTGCACTTTCTTTCATGCAGGAGTGCCTGACATTTATTGATTAAAGTAACGTAAGCTGTAACTTCTCTTACCACCTTACTTTGCATACCATAACCAAGCACCTTCGGTTATAGGTAGTAATAGGCTGTTTTCACATAACATTAAGCCTAGAATAGACGCACATTTATTGAGAGTTTGATAGCCTATTATTGCATATAGAACTCTGTAGAGTATTTGTGTTCTTTGTTCACTGGGAATATACATCAGAGGTTGGAGCTAGCGCTTTCCGTTGTAGCATTTATGCCATTACTAGTCCAATGAATAAGAGCCCTGATATATTTAAACCTCAGTCGTAACAAGTTTTTAATAGGTTACTTGAGGATATTTTAACTGGAACATAGGCAAATATTTACCCTTTAAATAAGTAATAGAGGGAAGTATATACAAACAATGATGATGTAGACGACAGGTGTTATTCCACGGCTGAGAAAATGAACGTTGCTTATTAATTGTCCAAATCTGTATGATGCAGAAAACTACATACGCAAAAACACTATCATCACAGTGAACCTAAGAAATGTAAGTACAATAGCAGGAAAGGATGCGCCATATACAGTATGTTGAATCATGTGTGCCAAACAAACAAATGAACACTACGCACTGGGTGTATTAAACAACATAGACAATTTACACAGTATCAAGTGAGTGGAACAAAGTAAAGATAGTACCGTATTCAGCTACTTTGATAAGTTTATTTTGGCTATCATTAGACGACTTTATGTAGCTTAGGAAGTATATGTACGATTTAAAAGGGTAAATACTATCTCAATTAACCCTCTGACTTACATATACCCTTAATAATATGAATATAATCGTCTAATAATAGCAAGAATAAAGAAAAGAAACGCGTCATCGTAGCAGAAGAATTAAAGCTATATTATTATGGGCACTTTAGTTACCCTTCTTAAGCCCACATTTTCTTTTTCTCTGTAGCTTTCTCACCGAACCTGCGTTCGGAGCAATAGGTTCGGAGTTTTACTGGTATTAAATATTCCACGGAACGAAATTACAAAGCATTACGAAATATTACGATTTAAGCATTTAACTATATTTTAAAGTAAAAAAATATAATGGGGGACCGGAAAGCGTCCTCTCCTACGGTTTCCCTCACTTTCCAATAATAATTATGTTTCTATCCAGTGAGTCGACTACTTTTCGGATCCTTGCCATGTATCTCAGTAGGCCTAATATATTAATTTGTATTCATCATATATACTTTGTATATTTGACAATGAACTGTATAGAATTTGAGAGTAATATGTCTGTAACATTAATGAATATAGAAAGAAGTTATATTTTGATGACTTCGATTTATAGATTTCGACTCACTGGATAGAAACAGATTACTACAGGGTGTATTGGAGACCGTAGCAGACGACGCTTTCCGGTCCCCCATGATATTAACCCTTTTATTACCGACGATGTATTTTTACTATATTTTTAAATTTGCTACTAATGCACGATTATAATCAGTTTAGGAAGTACGAATGAGAATAGCGAGGCTACATACTATACCAATGAACGCTTTATCAACCACATATGTGTCACAAGCTTCACGTAATCGTCTACTGAGAGCCAAAGCTGCAAGATGGATCAGACGTGATTACAGACACACTACATCTGTCACTTTGCTCAAACAAGACATTAAACTCGACCCACTTGCAACAAGAAGACAAATGCACAGACAACAAATGTTATATAAAATCACCAACAGCTTAGTAGACATAGACAAAAATATATATTTACACCCTACAAGTATACGATTTACGAGACGCAGCCACAACCTAAAATACCACACATATCAGGCAAGCACGGACATATTTAGACAATAATTTTTTCCCCGCAGCATCCAAGAGTTGAATCACCTCCCATCTCGTGTAGTTAATAGCCCCACCCTTGATTCATTTAGAACTAGGATCACCAATCATTACATCCCTAATCCTGATCCTGTCTCCAACCATTAGTCCTAAAAAGCAAAACCCCCGCATATTATGCCGCCCGAGAGCGGCCCTCTGCGGGTTCCTCAACGTAAACGTCAACGTAATAAATATAATGTAAAAGGACATCACGGGATGTCATTGTTTACATAGGGCGATCGCCGCGGTTAACTTTGCGTCTATTTTGACGGCGATTTTTTCGGTTAATTGCCCCCTGCTGGCAATATATATGATGATGACAATATGTCATGGGGAGGGGGAGGGGGGGGGGGGGGGGGCGCAAAGCCCCCCTCAACATATTATTGTATCCAATGGCATTCAAAATAGACGGGAGCATGATTGCAAGCGTCCGACCCCCCTCGCCGTCATGTTTACATTTGTCGATCGATGTGGTTAAGTTCGCGTCTATTTTGACGGAGATTTTTTCGGTTATTGCCCCCTGCTGGCAATATATATGATGATGACAATATGTCATGGGGGTCGAGGAGGGGCACAGCCCCCTCAACATGTTATTGTATCCAAAGGCAGTCAAAATAGACGGGAACATCATGGCAAGCGTCCCGACGCCGCTCCGCGTAGTGTAACAAGGCCGGCGGTACGCCCGAATTCTTTATTCTACCCGGAAATAATTTTATGAATAATAATCACAATTTGTATGCTTCACTTCAGCAAATATGTGAACGCCATGTTGATTCGACACCAAGTCACGTATATTCAACGACAACCGTTCGTTCCCCCAAGCAGCCACTGAGTAAACCCGAAACACCAGTGGGTCGACAAGCGAAACATCTGAAAGAAGTGCCATTTACACCATAGATTTACACCCAATAAATGCTTCGTTTTTCGACCCCCAGGTGATTCAGATTCACACAGTGGCAGGTTGGTGGAACGAAATTTTGTCGTTGACAGTACGATAGACAATTACAAGTTTTCTAACATATTATTAATCACTAAATGATGTCAATTATCCAGTTAGCTATACAAAAAAGTACATGTAAAGTGAGATATAGCTCATGATTTCGGTGTGTCAGTTGCAATTAATAGATAAGTGCCATATTTACTTAGAATCTCCAAACTCAGTCACAAATCACTGAATAGAAAGTAACATACTAGTCTAGAACTGTTGGTGCCGATTAATCACCTCCATATTTTCGCTGTGAACGCAATTTCCGGTAATCCTACCCGTGAAACACAGTGTAGTACATCCTTGGCACTAGTCCATTACTTACCAGTATGTGTGCAATACTTCGTGTTAGAGGCGCCTGTAAGAACATTATGTTATTCATGGGTATTGTTTTACCTGCGTAGGAATGAAACTTCTCTAACAGTAAGGATAATGAAACTCTTTAAATTGTTATACTAATCACCCTATATGAAAGCTATAATTCAGAAAGTTTCCAATGACATATATGACTATGATTAGTATTCACACCCACACACACACACACATGTTTCTAATGAAGTTCTATTGTATTACTATTCCATATTTCCTTTCCAACACCTCCCTTTCACTCTATCTCACTCTTACTCCATCTTTGCCTCTCACCACCACAACCACATCTCACCCTCTCCCTGTTTCTCTGCCTCCCAGTCTGTTTCCCCCCCCCCCCCCCCCACACACACACTATCCTTCTGTGAGTGGGTGTGTGTTCCAGTCTGCCATATCTATACTGATCTACTTTAAAGCCTTCCCTGAACTTCAATTTTGCTAATAATAGGAACTGCATTACCTAATAACTAATGGTTCACACCGGTAGTTATACTTACTCATTTTTACCCATAATCACTCGTTAAATGTCTTAACCCCTCATTTTCCCTGAGCTTCAAAGCCCTCCCCATTTGTGTGTGTGTTTTTTTTCTTTTAATATTCGCGGGTTAATGGGGCCGTAATATTACTGATTTATAGGTTTTGTCAATAATATTCTTGCAGAAAATATACAGAAACACTTTTCGTAGGTAAAACTTTAAAAAAACTAAAAATGGCTAATGTAATCTAGATCTTTACCTATATATATATATATATATATATATATATATGCGTGTGTCTGTGTGGTATTTTTTTCTGTCTCAAGTAGGCCTACTAGAAATAATATTGGAGGCGAGGGAATTGACACGCTGTGCGCCGACACCATCTGTGGAGTGCGAGCCAAACTAATATTGCTTGTGCTCGGGTTGATAGTGTCGGTTTGTTAGTTTCCTGTCTTGATAACTATGGGGCCACATTGAGGAGGAACGGGGGGGGGGGGCAAAACTTCTCTACCACTGTGTTGCTAGCCGGTCCTGGAGGTAGTCCCATCAAGTGGAAAGAAGGTTTGTGGGATAGAGTTTATACTTTGTATTGTTGTTAGCGATTAGGTGGTAGTCCGTTACCTTTTGAAGTAGAAGTTGGTGGAAGTTATTATTTTTCTGTTATTATGGGGTATTCTGCAGAACAACTATTCCTCGATTACGGGATTCCTGTCTCATGGAATTTTTTTTTTTTTCGCTCTTACGTACCTTACTCCTGGGACCTTACTGATGTGCGGATAAGTGCTACTTTGATAAATCTACCGTTATACTACCCCTATTTTGTCGCTATTCTGTTGGTACTAATGGGTTAATATTATTAATAGTAGACTTAGTATGGTTTGATGATGCGCGGAAATGTACATTTTACTTGAAATAGATACATTGAAGTATTACAAACCTTCGCGAACCCATAAACAGGGAACGTGAGCTGGGTTTAGACCGTCGCGCACCCATAAACAGGGAACGTGAGCTGGGTTTAGACCATCTCGGAAACAGGTTAGTTTTCGGTTAAGTTAGGTTAAGTTAGGGTAGCATTCAAGGAGACTACTGCAGGACTCTTCTTCTTCTTACCTCTGACCGGGTATAGGCTATCCTAGTGTTTACTACCCTATACCCCTTTGAAAAGACATTAGCCTAACCTAACAACCTTACCAAACCTAACCTAGTATTATAGGTGGGGGCTGCCGCCCCCCCACCCCCACTTTGACTTAGATTTTTGGTGTATTTGTCTGTGAAGTGGGTATTTGGTAATTCAGCATAACTACAACTCCTGTCATTTTAGGTTTTATTTATTTCATTTATGTATTTTAATGCTTTGTAAGTGTGTATTTTATCGTTAGAAAGTGCGGAAAGCACTTTATATTAGCATTTGCATTGTTAATTGAAATTCAGATACCCAAACAATCTAAGAGTTTACTCAATTTAGTAAACTTTAAAAAAGACATTAGCCTAACCTAACAACCTTACCTAACCTATCCTAGTATTATGGGTGGGGGCTGCCACCCCCGCTAATTGGGTATTAAAACTATAACAAAATTGATGGGATAAAGTCTATGGTGTTTACTCTGCAATCTTCAGCTTTGGCTATCGATAACAGGAAAGTACCAATAAAAATTTACTGACTTTTTGTAGGTGAAGCTCCACTCTGATTGGCTACTAAACATCGGGGAGGACTCTGAGGAGCATCCAAGGAGGCTAGAATGTAAACATAGTGTCCTGGACTGGCAGTACAAAAATAACTCTGATAATATAATAGGGGAGTGAAAATCAAATTGACAAAATAAGAAAAGTAGCACTTATCCGCACATCACTAAGGTTCCCTGAGTAAGGTATGAGCGAAAAAAAATAATTCCATGAGACAGGAATCCCGTAATCGAGGAGTAGTTGTTCTGCAGAATACCCCCTATGGTCCCTAATAAATTGTTTCTCATAACGTCGCACTAGTGTCCTTGAATATTATCTAAGTGAGGTTAGGTTAGGCTAATGTTAAAAATACTAAAATGCGACGGTCCTCGGTATTAAACAACACTGTATATCAAATAAAAAATAAAAAACAACAACAAATTACCTGAAAAACTCGTATCTGGTTGGTGATAATTTTTTATCAAAATAAGTTTTTTCCAGTTTCCGCGTCTGCTGAACCATCCAAAAACACGCTACAAGGCGTGTTTTGAAGGGGGGAGGTGGTGGGAGTAATGGGTGAGGGGTAGTATAACTGTAGATTTACCGCGGAAATGCATTATAAGGAATTATACCTACTGTAAAAAAAAAAAAAAAAAATCTCCCCATATGCGGCACCATAGCTATTACATAATACTAGGTTAGGTTAGGTAAGGTTCTTAGGTTAGGCTAATGTCGTTAATGTAGTTTATTATCATTATATTACATCTTTTACCCAGCAATTTCCCTGATCTTCATAGTTGGTCGGGAAGCTATGGCTTTACAACGGTGCCTCCCTTTTGTCGCTGTGTACGTGAAACTAGAATTTTACCGAAGCTTCACCTACAAGAAGTCAGTAAATTTTTATTGGTACTTTCCTGTTATCGACAGCCAAAGCTGAAGATTGCAGAGTAAACACCATAGACTTTATCCCATAATGTTTTTATAGTTTTAATACCCAATCAGCGGGGGTGTGGGGGCGGAAGCCCCCACCCATAATACTAGGATAGGTTAGGTAAGGTTGTTAGGTTAGGCTAATGTCTTTTCAAAGTTGACTAAATCGAGTAAACTCCTAGATTGTTGGGGTATCTGATTACAATTAACAATGCAAATGCTAATAAAAAGTGCTTTCCGCACTTTCAAACAATAAAATACACACATACAAAGCATTAAAATACACGCATACAAAGCATTAAAATACAAAAAGAAGAAAAGGGAATTTTTTTATTTTAATACCACGAATTTCCTGAGTGTTTTTAATACAAAAACAAAATCATTTACATCAATATATAGTGTTTGTAATTAATTAGAAATCTCAGGAAAACCTATTTTCCCCATTAGGCCTATCGATTCATGTTGAGACACGTCCCCCGATAGTGATTTGAAAAGACATTAGCCTAACCTAACAACCTTACCTAACCTAACCTAGTATTATGGGTGGGGTCTGCTGCCCCCACACCCCCGCTGGTTGAGTAATAATCCCTTAGTAAATAAAAAAAAAAAAAAATTGGCTGTCGATTGATTATTCGAAGGTGAAAGAAAAGTCGATGAAGTCTACGGTGTTTACTCTGCAATCTTCAGCTTTGATTGTACATTGATAATGGGAAAGTACCGTATTGACAAACTTGTTACGAAAATTAGATTTTAGTACCATACTTTTATATTAGGTTTTCCGAGGGTTTAACACATTTTCATATGATCTTTAGAGCTATCGATAACTGGGAAGTACCGTATTGACAACCTTGTTACAAAAAATAAATTTTAGTACCATACTTTTTTATTAGGTTTCGCTGAGGTTTAAACCAATTTTCTTATACTCTATAGAGCATATAGATTCATTATTAATCTTCAAATTTATCAACAAAATGTGTGGTATTAAAATAACATTAAACCAAAAAAAGAAAACTTAAAATAACAGGAGTTGTAGTTATGCAGAATTACCCTAACTGAAATAGGAATCATGAGAAAATTATTGGGCAGAATGTAGAGTTCGGGCGTACCGCCACCCTTGTTTACACTACGCGGAGCGGCGTCGGAGGCTTGCCATCATGTTTCCGTTTATTTTGACTGCCTTTGGATAAAAGGAAAATATAACCGAAACTACCACTAATTTTCCCATGGTTTTTCGTTTTGGTTTTAGGTAGTATTCATCATTATACAGTAGTTGAAATTAGTTAAAATCCCCGGAAAACTTTATTTCTCCCATTATCCAACGATCTTAAAACACTCCGATGTAAGTAATTTTCAGAGTAAATCTAAAATTTGGGTCAATATTTACGAGTCGCACCACAGCTGGGATCTCATTTCTAATGGTAGTTTTGGTTTCCTATCATGCTATGCTTCATTGCTATATACTTTTTATCCACGGGAAAATATATATATATATACCGGTATATAATGTTTTTTTTTTTTTTGCATTAACCTAACCCAAAAAACCTAACCTAACCTACCCTAAATGTATTTGGGGGCTATTAGGTTAGGTTAGGTAAGGTAAGATTAGGTTTTTTGGTTAGGTTAATGCTAAAAAAAAAATTAGGCCTAAGCCAAGAAAAAAACATTTTTCCCGTGGATAAAAAAGTATATAGCAATGATGCATATAATGATAGGAACCCTAAACTACCATTAGAAATGAGATCCCAGCTGTGGTGCGACTCGTAAATATTGATAAATTTTTTTTTTGCCTTTGGATACAGGATGGGTTGAGGGGGGGGGGGGGGCGCTTTGCCCCCCTTACCCTCCCCCCCCCCCCATGACTTATTGAAATCGGCATCTATTTTAACAGTAAAGGGCCTAATAAGAGTTTCACTGCCATCAATATGGAGATTTATAGGAAGTTTTTTGTTTTTACAGTACTTTATATAGTGCACATAAAATGTATCTCCGGAGGTTGAAACACATTTTAATATGATCTTTGCAACATCGTTATTCTATACTAGCCTTCAAATATTGAGAAATAATTAGTGGTAGTTTCGGTTGTTGTTGTTCCCCAAGCTGCCTGGCCGAACAGCCCCAAGGCCCCGAACAAGGCCGAGGCCATAACCGAGCGCCCCCACAAAACCCTCCCTGCTGGGAGGGGGGGGGGGGGGGGCTTTTCTCCCCCTCACCCTCCCATGACATATTGTCATTATTTATATTGACAGCAGGGGACAAATAAGCCGTCAAAATAGACGAGAACCTAACCACGGCGATCGACAAATGAAAAAATTACGGCGTCGTCGGACGCTTGCAATCATGTTCCCATCTATTTTGAATGCCATTGGATACAATAATATGTTGAGGGGGGGGATTTGCCCCCCTCACCTCCCCCATGACATGTCATCATCATATATATTGCCAGCAGGGGGCAAATAACCCAAAAAAATCGCCGTAAAATAGATGAAGTTAACCGCGGTGATCGCCCTATGTAAACATGATGACTGTACGCCCGGAATCTGCATCCATCCCAAATTATTTATGTGCAGCCTAGGTTTGGTCCAAGATTAGCTTCGAAAACTTGGGTCAATTATTTTTCTACTAGAGTGTCCAATTATCTTGTAAAAGAATGTTTCGTATTTGCAGTTTGCTTCTGGAATCGGTAAGGCTGTCATGGCTCAGTTGACTGAGTTCAACGAAGTGATCCATGCCAGTCTGCTCTTCAGTTGAGGTGAGGGTAAATCTACAGTCATATCCTACTACCCCTATTTTTTCATTATTTTCTTACCATATTCAGGAAGCCCTACTGATGTTCGAATTGTGGGACCTCGGCGGACGCCGTGTAACGTAAACAAACCAATAACCCGCCTCCTCTGATGACAATATTGTCATTAACCTAACCTAACAACCTAACCTAACCTGGGGGCTGCTGCCCCCAGACTCCCGCTGCTCTAAATAATTATGTAGAAGACATAAAATCGTTAAAAATTAGTGCGGGAGAGCGAAAAACACCTTAGATATCGTGAGTCGTAAGAAAATGGGTCTACAGAAAACTGAGTTTTGAGGGTAAACTCTAACCGCGGCGGATGAGTCAAGCTTTAGTGAAGGTTTTTAATACTTCAATGTGGGCTATCTATTTCAAGTAAAATTAATCTGAAGATAAGTCGTCAAATGGCGCCATTTATTGGATGAATAGCGCTTTTACAGTAGGTAAGTGAAATTGTGGAGTAAATTGGATACATGATGGGTTGAGGGGGGGCGCTGGCCCCCCTCACCCCCCCTTGACTTGTCATCCTCATATGTTGATCTGTAAGGGGGCAAGAACAGGTTGCTTGTATTCCGTTTTTGCGAGTAACACTCGTGCCATTTATTGGGTGAATCGCGCCCGCCGCATCGTTCAAAACAAGGTAAAGTCGAAGGAATGCTTTTTTTACGGTCGGGACTGTTTATTTTGGAGTGATTTTTCGGTGTAATAGTTTGTTTTAAAGTTGTCTAGCGGACTATAATGAGAAATATATGGCGAATCTATAGGTCCCTATTTTCCCTAATACATAGTTTCTAATAGTGCGGCGCAAGACGTCTCAACCCTTTTCCTGCGGGGTGTTTTGGGCTATTTAGGGTATATTCAGGCACTCCTGAATGATAAATCAAGCATCTGCATTAAATGAACTGTATTCTGCCGAAAACTAGGCGAAAATAGCTTCAAAATGAGACCAGAACGGGCCTCGTAGGTGGCCTGGTTCACCCGCAGCGGTGCCATAGAAACGCGGGAAACCCGCTATTTGTTAGCACTCGCTCGCTCGGCAACACTGTTGTGAGAGGCAGTGAGAGACCCGCGCGAGACACAGTCTACCTCAGTGAGCCGCTGGCTGCTCCGAGGGTCGGAGGTGGGCCCCTCACGCTCCCGGCCACTAACACTTGATTTCTACGGTTTTTACAGGCTTTTAAAGCCTGAAAATTGCTGTAAATTGCCAGAACATTCCAGAACGTCACCCGCAGCGAAAGGGTTAATGATATAGTTAGGTTTTCCAAATTGATGAAGGAATCGGCTAAAGTCGTGATTTTGGGAAGTCCTTCCTCGCCACCGTTGATAAAAAGAATTATAGGGAGAGTTTGTTTTTTTAGTTATTTTATAGTGGCCATATAATGCATTTCAGACGGTAATGAGATGCATAGTAATTAATTAAGGGTTTTGAGCAACCTATAACTCAATAAAATTATGGGTCCCATATCAGGTTAGTCTTTAACTAATAACAAGAGTAAAGCCCAGTTCACACGGTCAGTCTTTTGCGGGTCCGTTTTCGGGCCTGTGACGTCACATACGAGAAACTCACGGAAAACTAAAGTTGAAACGAAAGTGCGTGCCGTATTCCAGAGTGCGGAACTTATTTTTCTGGACGCAAGGTATACTAGACAATCGTCAGCATGGACTGAGAACAGAACTTTCTTGGTGCTGCTTTCCAAATTTTGAACGAAGATGAACCACCAACGTACTTCTATGCATTAAATGAGGCAAATAGATCAAACCAAGCTATCACGTACAGTTGCCCACATAAGTTCTGTTCCTCTGTGATCTTATTCATTGAAATTTATTGCGCATGATTGAATTGCGAGTTTCTTAAGCAGTGGTTAACTCCTGATTGGTAAACTGATAATTTAAAAACTGCTCTCTCAATGTATTCATATACTAATTTTACTTTCATAAATCAGTACACGACTAGGAACAGAACATATGCGGGCAACGGTACCTGGACATAATTCTATGCACTGTAGAAGGGAATGGAGTTTTTTGGAGAATCAAGTTGTTGTGTAGCTTTGGATCTAGTTTTGTTTTTTGTCTGTATTTGAAGGCGCGCAAAGGAGAATGCGTTTGTTTTGGTGCCGCAGCGGGGTATGCGACGACTGCCCGGTAAAAGATAAATAGGAAAACCTATTTACTGCCTTAATATGTGTTGCTATTAAAATTCTACATATAGCGTATATTAGTAAGTTTTAACTTTAGCTTGGGGACCCGCAGAGAGTTGCATAGAAGTAGCATGATATGCGGCAGTTGTGCGATTGGACAAACTGGATTTTAGGTCACGTATGGGATATAATGTTCTAAATGTGTACTATAGCTTTGTCATAGAGTATTAGTCACCACAATATATGTATTTACCGCTGCATATCAAATTATTTTTCCTTGGCCTTTGTGGGTTAAATAAGGGTGGAAGGAAAAATGGTGGCCATCTTGGATCAGCTGAGAACTAATATTTTTCACTTGTATACCGTATTTTTAGAATGTTGTCATATTCTATATCAATGCTAACCGTGCGGGGGTCTGGGGGCGGCAGCCCCCAGGTTAGGTTCGGTTGTTAGGTTAGGGTAATGACAAAATATGGCTTTAGGGGTCATGTTTTAATATTGCAAAATAATGGGTAAATATGAATTTGCAGAAGGAAAACACTTTAAAACACACTAATCAATGAAGGAACTGATGATAAAAAGGATTATAATACAAAATACACATACGTGACCTAAAATCCAATTTGACCGTGCGATTAATGGGAAAGATGAGGATGAGGATTAAGATTAAGAGTAAAATGTTGGGTGATCCTAGCTTTTAAACCTAAGAGTGGGACTGTTAACTCTGAGATGGAAGGTGATTTTACTCTTGGATGCTGCGGGGGAAAAATGTGTACCCAAATTTTTTTTTTTTTTTTTTTTTTTTTTTTTTAAGGAGACAATGGACAGAGGAAGGAAAAACACAGATAAAACAAAAAGGTCCATGTGCCTAAAGGCATCCTCCATTCATAATTTTTTTGTAACAACTGGATTTAAACATTTATAGATTGTAAGTTTGTGGAAAGCAATTAGAGGGAAGTGAATTCCAAAGAGTAGTAGCTCTGGGGATATATTAATTCTGATAAGCAGAAGTTCTGCATTGTGGAGGAGAAAGTGTAAATTCATGGGCGCTCTCAGCTGCCCTAGTTCTACGGGGAAAGATGTGGAGAGGCGGCACAATTGAAGCAAGTTCCTCGGAACAATTGCTGTGAAAATATCTGTAGAATAATGCAAGGGATGCAACGTTTCTTCGTATTGATAATGTAGGAAGGTCCTGTGTGATTGCAGGGTTATTTATTAATCTAATAGCTTTATTTTGAATTTTGTCAAACTGCCTCAATGCAACCACTCCACTTCCACCCCACAGAGGTGAACAGTAATCCATCTGAGAACGCACATGACTTTTATATATTACGGCCAACTGCTCGTCAGTGAAGAATTCTCGAACTCTGTACAGGAGTCCCAGTTTTTTAGAGGCATTCTTAGCAATGCTTCTAACATAATGTGTCCAGCTCAAGTTAGTAGTTAATGTTACACCGAGAATGTCAATACTAGGGGAAGTGGGAATATTTACATCATTAAAAAATATATGAGAGTCGGTGAGATTCTGTCGGTTAGAAAATTGAATGTACTTGGTTTTCTGTGCATTAAAGGAAACTAGATTCTTTTGTCCCCATTCATTAATTCTAGAAAGGTCCTGGTTCAGAGAAATTGCAGTGTTTATTTTTGAATTTATAAGATCGGGTTGGGTGAAAGAATTGGTAAATTTTAAGGAACTGTGGAGTGTTGAGTCATCTGCGTAGGAATGTATTGGATTATGAGTGGTAGATAATTATGAGATCATTGATATGAATGAGGAACAGAGTTGGGGCCAAAACTGATCCCTGGGGAACACCAGCATTTATTGAGTGAAATTGAGAATAAAGGCCATCTACCATTACACGTATTTTTCTGTTATGAAGATAAGAAGAAATTAGTGGAACTAATGATGCAAGGCCGTAGTGGGACATCTTCGACAATAAGGATTGATGCCAGACTCTATAAAATACCTTTGATATATCCAGTGCTATTGTATGTGTTTCACCATGTTGGTCTGTAGCTTGGTTGATTTGATGCATAAGAAGGCAAAGAATGTCTGCAGTTGATCGACATCGTCTAAAACCATATTGCCTATCACTGATTAATTTATTATTCTCAAGATGCTTAATTATGTGATTATTTAATATAATTTCAAAGACTTTACCAAGAGTGGAAGTTATAGGTATTGGTCTGTAGTTTGATGGATCTGAAGAGGCACCTTTTTTAGGAACTGGATGGATGTTTGCTTCTTTCCAGGGTACTGGGAAGCATGAGGTATGAGTACACAGACGGAAATTTTTTGCCAATACAGGAGCGAGCACCAAGGAGCAATTCTTAAGTACTATTGGAGGAATTTCATCTGGACCAGGAGCCTTATCTACTGAGAGATTCTGCAAAATAGTTTTGACATGTCTGGTGTGGATCTTAAGTGAGGGAATTTCAGGCGAATTAAAATTAAGTACAGGGACATCTTGATTTATTTCATCCAAGGTTGAGTTGGTGGAGAAAATATCCGCAAGAAGGTTAGCTTTACCTCGTGGGTCACTTACAAGATTGCCAGTCGGAGATTTTAATGGTGGAATGGATGAAGCAGTAATGAAGTTGGATTTGAATGAGTTAAGAGTAGACCAAAATATTTTGTTATCATTTGGATTATTTAGAAGTTTATTTGCCTGCTTGTGGAGAAAGTTTGATTTAGTTAGGTTTAATACAGGTTTGGCATGATTTCTGATGTTTCTAAAGTAATTAAAGGCTTCATGTGTTTTTGATCTTGTGTTTGCATTGTAGGCTATTGCTTTTTGTTCAGTTACTCTATCACAATTATGGTCAAACCATTTAGGTGAATTAGATCTTTTACTGTACTTTTGATGAGGAATAAAAGTTTCCATTCCAATTTTTACAAAATCTTGTATGTGGCTCAAGGTGGAGTGTGCATCATTAGAAAGGAAAGAGGTCCAGGGAATATCAATAAAGAAACCTTGAAGACCCTCCCAGCCTGCCCTATCGTAATGCCATTTAGTCACCAAAACAGGTTCAGAGTGGGAAGGTGTGGTAGGTGATAGACAGGTGGCCTTTATCAGACAGTGATGAGAAGATCCAAGCGGGGACCTCACTGTAACATCATAATTTTCTGAATTGGTTGTTAAAAATAAGTCCAGTAGGTGGGAATTTTGATTAGGATTATCTGGTACACGGGTTGGTTGGTTGACTAGTTGAGTAAGATTAAATGAGTCTGCAAATAGCTCACATTCAAGACCAGCATCATCAGTCCTGGCTGAATGAGTGAGCCATTCAACATTATGGACATTAAAATCACCCAACACAGTGATTTCAGAAGAAGCATTTAAGTTGAGGACACTGAGTTGTGAGGACAGAGAATCAAAAAGACTTTGCTCTGAAGGAGTATTTGGGGAACTGTAGATGCAACATATGTATTTAAATTTACCAGCAGAAATTAATTTGTATATTGAATAATCAAAATAGGGACAATTGAAACTAGTAACCTCCTCCAGGGCAATTTCAGATTTTGCGAAGCAACATACACCTCCTTTAGGTCTGAAATTTTGGAGCAGTTGATAACCTGGAAAATTAAATCTAGACGTGTCAGATGTGGATGTTACTCGAGTCTCTGTCAAAAAAAGGAGAGTAGGGGATTCTGCTTGAAGAAATTGGTGTACAGAATTGATGTTAGAGTGAAGTCCCCTTATATTCTAAGAAAAAGCTGCACCGACGAGCAGCTTTGGGACGTTGCAATGCTCTTGACACAGTCGCATGATGACGACCGGGAGGGCCCTGTGTCAATGACCCAACCCTGCCGGGGGTGGATATCCGAGGGACCACCAGGTTTGCTCTTAACAATTGTACTGCCATATTTGTTAGGTAAGTGTATGGTGTTACATGTATGATATGTAGTGGGAAGAGTAGTGTTTTATGGATAGAGGATAGCGATGTAGGGTAATGTCGAGAAGTTGGATGTGTATGTTATATAAAGAGGGTTTTCCTGATACCCCTGATGTGTGAGGCAGAAATATATGTATCCAGCTACCAAGGCCTGGGAGAGAAAATGGAATTCAGGCTATTCCCTGAGTCTCCCGAAACCTTGGCGGTAGTACTTCCCTGGGCGGGGCTGCCTACCCCTACTACCTACAAGTTGGTGCTTGCCTGGTGTGTGTGGTATTTTTGGTTGTGGCTGCTTCTTTTGGATCGTATATTTGTAGGGTGTAAATATGTCTGTCTACCAGCTTGTTTGTGATTTTGTATATGTAGCATTTGTCTGTTATTTGTCTTTTTGCAAATGTATAATTTAATGTATTAAGCAAAGTGACCATATGTAGTGTCTGTAATAGCCTGATACATCTTGCTATATTTTGTATGGCTTCTAATTTATTAATGTTGAATGTGTGGATCCTAGACAACGTCGCAGTATTCAATATGTGGTCAAATTAGTTTTGAAGCTAAAACGTTGTCTGCGTTGCACCTCCTTTTAGGTTCCTTCGCAAGAACCCCAGGGCTTTGTTGGCTTTTGCCCTGACGCTATCACATGTGTGCTCCACCTCATGTCTGCTGAGAGGTAGACTCAAATACTTTCGTGAATATTAACCATATTAACTATGATGTAATGAAAATTGACATACAAAAATTACATGCATTTCACTTCAATGTACGAACCTCCGTACTGGTTGTGTAGACCACAAAAAATATTAATAGAAACAATTTTTTTTTTTTTTTTTGCAGCCCACAGTTTGGGAAATGCTCGCTGTGATAGCCAGAATCCTTAAGGGGATAGCTTCGTAGCAAATCAGACGCAAATAGTGTTTTGGTAACTATTACTACTGAATAAGTAATATGCTTGGCCTTTCGTAAACCATTTCAGAGTATGTTAACGTTGACTAATACGGGAAAAAAGATAATATGTAGAGGGATCTGTGGCTTCGGTATAACCTTGTGGCAATTTATATATTTAAGTTAAGCTGGAGGAGTGATATTATATATATTGGGTATTCCAAAGTTATTTAAGATTGTTTATGGTGACTGCTTAATTCGATTTAAATTCTAAATATTCAATACGACCTTGGAAGGTTTAAATAAGTCTCTTTATACTAAACGATCCATTGCTTTCCTAGTAATAAGAATTTACTTGAAATCTAGAAATGCCACTTCTCCGTCAAAGGGATAAAACCTGATATGTTTAGATATTAAATCTTCCCTCAGCAGCTACCGAGAGTTTAATAATTGCTCGTGTAGCTAATAGCCCCACTCGTAAAGGTTTAAAGACTAGGATCACTAAACATTATATACACAATCCAAATGCTGTACCTGCCCATTGACCAACCTAACTCTTGCATAGTGTGCCGCCCAAGAGCAGGATAGGCAGCAGGTCTATGAAAAAAAAACTAAATCCCAATAAACGTTTTCCATACGATTCAAGAAATAACCGGATTGGAACCACTGCAATGGTTTAAATATTTCGTAACGTATAGTTCCCTAAACACATAAGAAACTGCTTAAGGGGGGGTCACAGTCTTGTTTTATATATTTTTCTCCTTTTCTCTCTTTCCCTGGCTTGTATCCATTCGGCCACATTCAGCCAACTGTTTTAAGAAGTTTATCCCCATCCAGGTGTCGATTTCTTCTTGGCGAGCGATAGCGAGCCAGCATTGTATGGAGAAATCCGGCTTCGCCGGAGAAATTTTCTATCAAAAAAATTACAAATTTAGCTTGCTGTCAACACAAAAATATATATGCTGGCTCGCTACCGCTCGCCAGGAAAATATTGACACCTGGATGGGGGTAAATGTCTTAAAACAGTAGGCTGAATGGGGCCGAATTGATAAAAGCCAAAGAGAGAGGGAGAGAAAGAAAGAAAAGCGAGGTGGGCTGCCTTAAATACTTTGGCAATGAATAGGGCGGCGGTGCAGTGTATTGTAAGTACATCTATGGAGGTCACTATAGAACTCTACTTTGATATTGTATTTTATGTTTGTATAGACCTAGCAATCTGATCTATTTGTAGATATATTTGTTAAAATTTATTCTGAAAGTTTTAATCTAAATCACAATTTGTAATATCCTTCAGAGCTTGTGGTGTAGGTTCACTGTATGATTACCATTACACTTTTATATTCAACTTAGGTGAAACCTTTTGAAGTAAAGTAAGCTCAACCTGGTCTCAAAACTTTTTTCCAGATATATATTAAGCTATATTTTTCTCAACTTCACAATTTTATTTATTTTTTTTTTTTTTATAAAATTATATACATTTATTTTTTTTCGGTCGAAGAACATCTCGGCCAATGGTCGGTTCCTCCTAAATTACAGGCTGCTATCGCTCGTCATGATTTTTTTTTTTTTTTTTTTTTAGAAAACTATGACACGAAAAGTCTTAAAAGACGAAACAATGGAGCGAACGTGAAATATCAAAACTAATGGGGGTAGACATGAGGGATAGGGGGGTATAGGAAACTCTTTAACAAATTTACGTTTAGGAAGCAATTCTGAGTCCGGGTTAATTGAAAGTATACCCCTCTAAATCCTAGAGATAGTTACTAAACTGCATATCTAGTAACCGCCAACATGGTATGAAGAAATGGGTAATCATATCATGTAGGGGTTAATATGTATATTATGGATGTAACAATTTGTTTACTAATTTGGATCCTCTCTTCCTTGCAGGTAGGAAGGCAAAGACCATGTCACGATTAAGATATTTTTCTGTAAAGTGTTCAGATTAGAAACATAAAAATCGTAACGTAAATAATTCAAACTACTGTTCTCTCCCAGTGGGCATGCTCTGTAGATTTAAGATGCTGTGTATTATGTACAGTATTGCATTGTGCTGTGTATTATGTACAGCATTGCAATGTGCTGGTGATGTTGCGTATTGCGTTGTCGGTTGTTGGGGTATCGAAAGGAGATGGGCAAAATGACGAATATGCGTATTATTGGAAAAGGTGATTAATTGCGATTTGTCCTGTGATTTGTATGTAATTGATATATTTATAACTGAATTAAGAGCAGTCAAATGTAAGGTTCGTTTAACTGTTCTTGCCTTAAAATGTTCATTGGGAGAGAATATTTAGAGAAAAATGGTCTTAAAACGTGAGTCATGCAAAGCCTCAGCCACCTGTCACCGTGGGACCTGCGCACGCAGAGGAACAACCCCTATATTCTGCTCTGTATGAAAACGGGGCCTACTAGAGCTGCCTGAACGAGGATACTCCAAATCAGCAATTCATCACCTTCAAAAACTGCAAAAACTCTAAACCCTTCAATCGTGAGTGTTAAACCTATCTCCCATCTTTCTCTCCTTCGCACACACTTCTTCTTTCCCACTTATTGATTTGCCTGTCTCTTTCTACCCCTGGTCTATCTAGTGTTAGCTAGGTACTGTGTGAAAATATTTGTGTGGTTACTATAGGTAGCGCCAGCGAACTTGACAATAATCTTGACTCCTAAACTTCTTATAACTCGAAAGCAATGGGGCTGATGTTTCTATCATTTGGGAAGAGTCCACCAGGAAATAGGTGTGGATATTTACAACCAGTTTGCTCTAGGCCCTTTTGAGTTTCAAGATTATTGTCAAGTTCGTTGGCGCTATCTATAATACTTGGTCTTTTTCTTTTCAGGTTTACGAGCTTGTTTGACGAAGGCGTGTTTGTTTTTGTTTTATTAAATGTGCATGGAAATAAAGAGTTCTATGGGAGTTAGGAGAGCTTATGGGTGATCTAGGTGATTTGAGTTCACCTCAAGGGGGATGGTGATATCTATGGGTATGGTAATGAGATTTGAGGGTATGACGAGGGTGAGCCCGGGTGTTGAATGTTGTATTTGTGCTCTGCGGTTGAATTTAAGTGATTTTGAAGGATGAGTGGTGATCTCAAAGGGGAAGAATATATCCTCACGATGGTGATCTAAGAATGTGAAGTGATCTCGAGGGATGAGGGTGGTGGTGGTGGTGGTTTTGGTGATCTCGAAGGACGAGTATGGTGATGCTACTGTTCATCTTGGATGTGTGGTGAACATTTTCCACACCATGGATAATCTCGGTGAGTGTCAGTTTTGTTATTTTGAATGTCTCTTTACCTTGCGATGAGTTTCAACCCCAGGTGTTGGCTATTGTAATGGTAAATATATAAGTAGTCGAGATATATAAATATTGTATGGTAGTGCAGTGAATTTACAGTAGTGGTGGTGGAGTGAAGTGAAGGTAAAATGTGCCAGAGGTGAAAGAGAGGGAGAAAGAAGGCAGGGGGTGGATGAAGGGGTCAGTGGTGGAGTGACGTGATGGGGCCAGAGGTAGTGGAGAACGTTGAGGCAAGGGGTGGTTGAAAGAGTAAGTGGTGGTGATGGTGGTGGTGGTGGTGGTGGTGAGGATGTGGAGGTGGAAGAGTGGGTAGTGGTGGTGGGGGTGATGCAGGTCGTGTGGGATTATGTGAATTTAATAGTCATAATTAATCATTTTATAAAATTGTAATTGAGCTACGAGTTTTAAGAATCATCTTTTAAGTAAAACCAAACCAAAATCTGATCCAATGAACATTATTTTTAGTTCATTGTTTTTATGTTTTGTTCAAACCCAAGGCCCTTTATCAAAGATACCAAGGTTAAGGCCTGGGGTTAACATTCCACACTAATATTTGGTATTGATAAATACGTTCAATGTAATGAAAATATTTTAATTACTAAGGAACTCTTTACCCAAGGCCTTAAACCTTGGGATCTGTCAGTTCAATTACATTGAACGTATTTATCAATACCAAATATTAGTGTGGAATGTTAGGCAGATTTCTCAAACTCTGTTTAATGTTTGAAAAGTGTTTTAAGATGGACTTGAATCTCACGGAATATATTGAGATCTTAAAACTCTAAGAACTGCGCTCGTATGTTCACAACTTGTCAATTTATATATTTCCATAATCGATCAAATTTATTAATAATTATTTAGCTTAGTTTCTATTTAGTTTTAAGAATGGGATTATTAAAAAATAAAACTCCTAATCGGTACGGTTTTTACAATGCCTTTTACTTATCGGAAAAGTAAAGTACTTGCATTTTCCATATTGTGTTTGAAGACGTGCACAGTAAATGTGGCCGGAGACTAGACTGGTTACTAGACTGGTGACTGGAGTTCTAGGGGTGGTCATTATAACAACCCTTCAAATGCTTCTTGGTAAGATTTTGATCTGTTCATCCACCTACTTTCCCGGCATTCAAAAATTAACTAGTTTGAGCAAACTGTATTTATAACTGCTTGTGTTCTAACCAGTTAATGCAAATTTGAATTTGGTCATATAGTAATTGGAGTAATTTTCTTGCTACTAAGAAGGAAAAACTAGAAGCAAATGTTTTTACGGTCAAAGGACACTCGGCACAATTGCCATGTAATCATACAATAATAATTATGAGATCATCCGTCTATATTCTTATTTTGCCGAAAACTAACTATTAATATGAAGCTTTCAATGGGGGTAATTAACTTAAAGCATAACATATATATTTTGAATACATTAAAATTGAGTATAGTAAAACTAAGGCATGATACACCCCCTCTCCCACCCTCTCCCCCTCTTTACCCGACCCCAACCCTTCTCTCCAATTGCATTGTATAAAACATTCACGGAAGTAGAGTACATTTCAACCCCAGTATGATGGGGCCAGCCACTTACTATGAAAATCTTGTTCATAGGGTCGGGTCAGTTTCATTGTTCACTTTAATCCAGGAAGATTATTCTATTACACAGCCATCGATATATTAGGATAGTCTTTTAAATAATGTTTGCCAATATTAGGAATTTATAGTATATAAAAGAGTTTGTGTGTATCCAAGGGGTAAGTTAGATGTTACTCCTTTAATGGTAAAGGACTTTCCTAAGCTATATAATGTACAGTGTTAGCAATAAGAAATGAACACATTACAGAAATGGGTTAACTATAAGCTATAGAGTATCTTTAACAAAATGTTAATGTGCATATTTTCTATCTAGCACTTAAGATTGGCTGGCGTACCACTTGGTCCGGGACCCCATCGTCGCCTGGCCCGGAGCTTGGTGCACAAAGTACCACAGATTGTGTGTGTGTTTTTTTTTTTTTTTTTTTTTTTAGTTTGTGTAATTATTGGGGTTTTTACAATTTTACTTTTTTATACTTGTAACTGAATGATTAAGTCAGTAGCAGGTACATTTTGACTATTGCAAGTTGGTTCGGGGTCTGTTGAATCTTTATTTTGAGTATATTACAGATTGATTTTGGGTATATTGCAGGTTGATTTTGGGTATTTTGCTAGTTTATTTGGCGTCTACTCCTGGTTGATTATGCGGTTATTTGGAGATGGTTTTGAGTAGATTGCAGGTTGAGTTTGTCTATTGCAGGTTTTAGTTGGCAAAATTTGAATAAGAGTTTGTTTGAAGTTGAATTTGGGTAGATTGCATTTTATATTCTTGTTCCAGGTTTGGATACTGTTGAATTTGTCTGCTTGTTGGTTTGGCTCTTTGTATGGTGGATAGGAGTCTAAATTGAATGTACAGTAGGTGGTTCAGTCTGTTGGTAAAACTTTTCATGGTCTTAATTTACAGTAAATCTTAATTTTAAAGTTAAATATGGGCACTATAACTAAAAGAAATAATTGTTCGCTTACTATGTACATTTACGCTCAAAAGTAATGTATCCACATTTTCAATCTTGGCTATTTCCTTAAAAGGCCAAATTAGTAACTGTTAATTCATACAATGTTAACGTTGTTAAACTTGTATGTTTTTCTTATAGCGAGCAGAAAATTATATGGAGAGGCTACTACTGAGCGTGACTGAATGTTAATGGTAATTATATGTGAAAGATCTCTCTTAAATTGTATAAGGTGTTGATTTTCGGTGTGAGCATCCTGGGTTCGAGTCCACGGACTGCCACATGTGTTTGTAAATTTCATTAATCGATTTTAGGAGTATGGTTGGTTGTTGGAAGGAACATAATAATATCTAAACTGACACGCACACTGGTGATGTGCTTTAGGATTTAGAGAGTAGTGTAATTTATGTTTTGAAATCTGAAGGGAAATCTAAAGACCAATACTTATTAACTATATTTGGATGGAATTAATTTAATAAGCTGTACTTCCCAAAAGCTTTATTGTTGGTGTGAATTGGGAATACTGGGTTGAATTGAACATTTACGGAACAGTTTTTTAAACAATGCTCAAATATCGTGCATAGGGAATGCAGGGATGATTGTAATAAAATATTCATAATAATGATATTGAAGTTTGTCATGGGGAAGGATAAAATTGTAAGAGCTCCTTGTACAAAAAGGTTTCAGTAAATTACGAACTTAATTAATCCGGAGGTCTGAAATGGTTTGTTGGCTAGTAATTATAATTTTGGAATCGCATATTTTGTTTTTAATAAAATCTAAATTGTCGATAGATATTTGCTTTATATATTGTCAAAAAGCACTAGGAAATCTGTAAAGTTCCATAGCGGTTAAGCATGTATGAAATAACGTTAAGAATAAATCTCTTTAAAATCATGTAATGTTAATATTTATTTTTTCTTAAACTATTATAGCTTTACATTTTAGACAAAATTAAACTTTTAAGCTACTAGATATATATTGTACAATATACTGGCATAGTTATATTTTAATGTATCAATGTGAACTAAAATTAGCCTAGCACAGTTGCCCCATTGAGCTTGTTCACTTGTAAAAAAAAAGTAATAATAATAATATATAGTATTGCCAGGACTGGAAACTGCATTGGTACAGTATTCATGAATACTGATGGAAAAATATTTGTCGAGGCTTAATTATTTTAATCATATAATTAACTCCTAATGGTTCCCATGGAAATAATCCTGGCTTTTCTCAACAATTTTTGGAAAGTAATTGGCCGGGTTTCTTTTCCAGAAATTGTAGTATTAGATATTTCGTTCAAACTGGTTATATGTGGTTAATTTGAGCTGTATACTTGCATAAGCATTTTACATAAGCAAATCCCTGCAGCTGCGTTCTCTCGTTCCACCTAGAAGTCTCCTTAACGCTTCGCAAAACACACACACACACCTCCCCGTGGCATAACTGATAGCGCGTCTGGCTCACAACCAGAAGGTCCCGGGTTCGAGACCCGGGCGGGGAAGAGACATTTGGGAAAGTCTCCTAACGGTGTAGCCTCTGTTCACCTAGCAGTATAAATAGGAACCTGGTATAAGTGGACGAAGTTGTGACGTCCCATTTGGGGTTGGTGATCGGTTACAAGGTGAGATGCGTATCGTACTAGTCAACCTAAGCCTTCGGGTGGGACTGGTACCGTAGTGAGAATGGTACCGTACAGATTAACCCTAAGCCTTCGTTTCCAGATGTCGCCAATTGGCTAAAATACAGACTTCACACACATCCATAGACATTCCAACGATACATAAACACTTAACATGCATTTCACGCAATACATTCCCAGTTAAGGAGGCGCGATAATAATGAGCTTAGCTCGCATTGCTTGGATTCTCCTTGACGAACAAGCAAGTGAATACACACACACACACACACATTGGATCAATTAGATATCTCGCTTACAAATGTTGGTATTAAAATAAAATTACCATAAGCACCAATGGCCTTGGTTGTTTGACTATGCGGGAGCAACATAAGCCAATTGAGTACTAGCAATATTATATATTTAAATAGTTAATTTCGTACTTCCATTATTTATAATAGGAGGAAATTTGTTAGAAGCAGTTAAGAGTTTTTATGAAGGGAGCAGAGCATGTGTGAGAGTAGGAAATGGTGAGTTGAGTGAATGGTTTGAGGTAAAGGTAGGTTTGCGACAGGGTTGTGTAATGTCACCATGGCTATTTAATATGTTTATGGATGGTGTGGTGAGGGAGGTGAAAAGGAGAACTATGGGAAGAGGATTGGGTTTAGTAGGAAAGAATGGTAGAGATTGGGAGTTGAATCAGTTGCTGTTCGCTGATGACACAGCATTGGTGGCGGATTCTGATGAGAAACTACAGCGGGTAGTCAAAGAGTTTGGTGTGGTTTGTGGAAGGAGGAAACTGAAGGTGAACGTCAATAAAAGTAAAGTAATGGTGTGTAATAGGGGAGAGCATAGGGTGAATCTAGATGTGAGGCTGGATGGGGAAATATTGGAACAAGTAGAGTGTTTTAAATATCTAGGAGGAACGATAAGCAGGAGTGGAGGTATGGAAGTGGAGGTAAAACAGAGAGTGTGTGAAGGAAGGAAGGTTTTCGGAGCAATGGGAAGTATGTGGAAGACGAGAAATCTCGGAGTGAAAGTAAAAAGTGCACTGTATCAAGGAATTATTGTGCCAACAGTGATGTATGGGGCTGAGACATGGGCTCTGAAGAAAAAGGAGAAAAGAGGGCTGGATGTGATGGAGATGAGCTGCTTGAGGAGTATGTGTGGAGTTACTCGTAGAGACAGATTGAGGAATGAAGAGATACGTAGGAGAGTGGGGCAGCAGGAACATTTGTCAGCCAGAGTGGACAGAAGGGTGCTGAGCTGGTATGGTCATGTTGAACGAATGGGAGATGAAAGGCTTACAAAGAGAATATGTGAGTCAGGTACAAGGGGAGATAGAAGGGCAGGAAGACCCCCATGAGATGGAGAGACTGTGTAAGAAAGGCTTTGGATGATAGAGGAATGACTATAGATCAGGCAGGGGAAGTGGTGGTGGACAGGAGTGAATGGAGAATGCTTGTGAATAGTTGAGTGAACACGTGGTCATTTGGAGTAAGGGGTCGGGCGCAAGTTCGACTAGATAAGTCCATCAGGCGCCTGGCCCGGAGGGACGATTAATATGAAGGGTGTGCCTGGAAGTGTGGTGGGAGGGCTTGTGGCTTTGGCTCCGCTGCATGTCTGCCTGCCGAGATCGGAACCTCTCCGGGTGGTCAGGGGCCGGGGGAGTGCTGGAGCGACCTTGGTAACCCTGGTCTCTGGGTCTTCTCCTGGGTGACCTGGATGTGTGTGAGTTTGTGTTTTTTATCTGTGTTTATTTTTTGTTTTATGTTGTTTTTGTGTTTTCCCTGTTCTTGCTCTGTCTTGAGTCGGCTACCCCCAAAATGGGGATTGGGCCTGAGCATATAGATAGATAGATAGATTATTTATACAGACGGACACAAGTATTAGAGCTTCTTGCAGTCTAGATTATTAGTCCATTGGAGTCTGCTCTTGAGGGACCAATAATACAAAATGTCCATTCCCATCTTACTTTAATAAACTATAGGTATTAATGAATATACTGCCTACTTTTATTGTCCATGATGTGCAGTCAGTAGCCAGACCCACACTCTCTTAAAGAGCTAGGGAAGATCAGTAAGAAACTCAGGAAAGGGAACAGATAACAAGGAAAGAAGACTTACCGGTATAATAGAAGACTGTTAAAAGGAAGCACTAGCATTCGGAACTCCATTTATTCACCACCAGAACCTAAAATCATTGGCTTCACCTCAGATGCTATACATTTTCGACAAAAATTGCATCCATTTACTATTCACGCTTTCACACACATTGCGACGCCTTATCATATCACTGACATACTATATTCTCTTTACTACTATTTCCAGTATATCCTCTTTAATACTTTCTCTTATGTTGACCGCGGGATAAGCTAATTTTCTTCAATAACTTTCCCCAACAACGTTCTCACTTACCAGTCTCCACCCTAAAGATACACACCGGTTTTAATATACTTAAACTAATTGGGATTATGGAAACCTCTACATATTTTTGAGGAACTTGCTATGATCGTAAATATGCTGTATATGCATATTATTGGGCTAGATGCGTATGCAAGTAATTATATTGCTTTATTGTATAGTGCAGTATTCTAAACATACCTAAGAAAATATAAAACTTCAAAAAATAATATAAACATGCTTTGCACAGTTGTGAGCCATAATAAGCACACACCCACTTTAAAGTTTTGAAGTATAATTATGAAGTATCGGATATATTTTATATGGTCTCGTAGGAGTTAGTTTCAGTTGGGTGCGTATATACTGGATGTACCAAAATGGGGGTGCCAAACTTAAAGATAATACAGGCAACTAAGGGAAGGATAAGCGCCTTCCCTAATGCTGAAGACTTTGGCACATTGAATACAGGGAGGGTCGCTCAGTTTGGAATTGTTAATGTACCAAGCTATCTATTTATTGAACCTTTTTTTATACTTTATACATACCGGTACTTCTCATACTCTTTAACTGTGAGTGTTCACTTATTCCGAATGTATGGTTATCTAACCCTTTGATAGAACAGAACGTAAAATTAGATCCCCTTTGACATAAGAATACATAATGTATATATATATGTATGTTCTGGAGGCTGAAGAGTGGGCGGAAAGTGTGCTTCAGAAAACGAGAGTTAGTGAAAGGTTGATTTTGAAGTTGAAAGTTGGTGGAAGAATGCTGAATGTGATATCTGCATATGCCCCACATGCTGGCCTACAGAAAGAGATAAAAGAGGACTTCTGGAATGACACCATCAGTGTCATTTGAGGCCTCTCGGAGAGTGAAATAACAATCTTGGGAGAGGACCTGAATGGTCATGTGGGAGCATCTGCAGATGGATACGAGGGAATACATGGAGGAAATGGTTACGGAAGAAGGAATCTGGAAGGCGAATATATACTGGAGTCCTGCGTTGCACTCAACATGGTTGTGTGTAACTCGAAGTTCAAAAAAAGACAGAACCATCTGGTCACATAACTCTGGGGTCTCCAGTAGCCAATTAGATTGTTTCTTGGTTAACAGGAATGGCTGGAAACTGGTTCGGGATGTAAAGGTCATCCTGGGCGAAGAATGTATCCCCCAGCATAAGCTACTTGTGTGCGACATGAGCTTATACAGAGATCCTAAGTGCAAGAAGGTATACATGCCCAAAAGGAGAGTGTGGCTGCTGAATAAAAAGGAAGTTGGGGATATGTTTCGTAGTGAACTGGAAGAATTAACAGAAATAAGGAAGCTAGGTCTAGCGATGTAAATAGTCAATGGAATTTCCTTAACACTAGATTAGCGGGCTAGCGGTTTATTTATATGTACCGCCCAGCGGGGTGTTTTTAGCCAAAATAGGGCTGTTTACATGATCATTTTCATGCCTAAATAAGACCCAGAGCGTAAAACAAGTATCTATCCCTGAAAGGGCATAAACAGAGCTTTCCAATGACACCATAACGATCCTTTTATGACGACTAGTTTTCTTGCAACAACCGCGCAACGCGAGTGCAAAAAGCATGTCATTCGGTACTTTCCCCATACAATTCAGTATGTAGCGAGTGAGAGAGGGAGGGAGGAGGTGGGATTCATGTCAGTAGGTTCGCCGCGGTGGTCTGGAGCAGTCATACGCTCGCTACTCTCCTGCCACCACTTGTCTCTCTCTCTCAGCAACATTTCGTGATGAAATTGCCACACGACCTATGTCGCGCGCCGCCAGATAGTCCAGATTTATTATACTCGACTTATGTTGCGCGCCGACACTTAGGGGTTAAGCATAGCCTTCTCGCTGCCACTGACAGTCTGTGGGAAAACAAAGGGTCACTCCATGAATAAGACCACCTGGTGGTGGAACGATAAGGTAGAGCATGCTGTGAAAGAGAGAAGGGGACGTTCAAAGCATGGAAGAAAGGAGGCAGTAAGGAGGAATACCAGGCAGCTAAACGAACTGCCAGAAGAGTTATTTACAATGCTAAAAATGGCATTAAGGACCTGGTCCTCGAACAAGTGTAACACTGACAATCCCAATGGGATCTTCAACCTAGCTAGGCAAGTTAAAAATGACAGTTGGGATATTATAGGTGAACAGTATGTTAGAAACGATAATGGGAAGATTGTGTATGCAGAAGATGAAATCAGAGAAGCATGGAATGCACACTATGAACGATTGCTAAATGTAGAGTTTGAATGGGATAAGGAACAGCTTAGTATCGAAAAAACAATATCTGGACCCCCTCCTTTGATAGCACCAGCTGTAGTGAGCGACGCAATCAATAAAATGAAGGACGGTAAAGCTCCAGGGTGCTCTGACATTGTCGCTGAGATGATGAAAGCCTCAGGGGAGACTGGTGTCAGCTGAGTCACAGAGTTGATAAACACCATTATTAAAGATGAGAAAATCCCCGAGGATTGGCACAAAAGTGTAATAGTAAATATATACAAAGGAAAAGGGGATGCTCTAGATAGAGGTAATTATATAAGCCTGAAAATGCTTGACCAAATAAAAAAAAAATTTTTTTTTACCACCATACACTCCCTGCTGAATAGCAAGGCTAGGGTGGGTGGCCTGATGAATCAGAGACGTAGTGAATAGTTGCCACAGATTGCTAGACCGCACCGTTCACCAACAACACTGATGTCTGTCAATAACACACTGGCTGGCCTCTACCAATCGAGCTACGGCCTGTGACAAGGTCTGTGAGAGAGTCTTTGAGGGTTTGATCAGGCAAAGCATCTCCATTGATGATATGCAGTTTGGTGTTATGCCAGTACGTGGTACAACCGATGCTATCTTCATAGTCAGGCAGATACAGGAAAGATACTTACTAAAAGGCAGGGATCTTTACTTTGTGTTTGTAGACCTGAAGAAGGCCTTTGACAGGGTACCTATAGATGTTGTGCAGTAGGCTATGAGGAAACTTGGTGTCGAAGAGTGGTTGGTGCGTGTGATAATGAAGATGTATGAGGATTCGCGAACTGCGGTGAGGGTGAAAAGTGTACTGAGTGAGGAGTTCACAGTCCGTGTTAGAGTTCATCAGGGTTCAGTGTTAAGCCCCCTCTTTATTATGGTCCTGGAGGCACTATCTAGAGATTTTTAGATCCGGGCTCCCGTGGGAACTGTTTTATGCAGACGATTTAGTCCTAATAGGTGACAATGTGCAAGATGCTGAGGCCAAATTCAGAAATGGTGAGCAAGGGTTTGAGTCATTATTAACAAAAACAAGGTTATGCATTGTAGATCAAAACGAGGCAATGTGGAAAAGAGCGGTACAGTGTGTGGAAAGGGTGTGGGCGCTAACTCGATTCGGTGTAGCATCTGTTGATGTTGGGTGCACTATGGGAGTAAGTGCTGTAGTAGAATAAAAGGACCCCTGCCGAAGGATAAGTCAGAAATTGAGAAATTTGAGTGTGTAGTGTGCAAGGGCGAGCTTGTGTTTAATGATGATCCTGTGGCTGTGAATTTTGGAAATGAGTTGAGGCTGCCACTGTCGCTAGAATTAGACGTGGCTGGGGGAAGTTTAGAGAACTACTGCCATTTCTGACCATGACAAGAATGCCTCTCCCCCTGGAGGGAAAGTTGTATACCTTATGTGTTAGAAGTGCAATGATGTATGCCTCGGAAACATGTGCCGTTGAAGTAGAGGATGTCAACAGAATGGAACGTAATGAGATTAGAATGGTGAGATGGATGTGTGGGGCCAAGCTGCAGGATAGAATAACAAATGATGAGCCGAGGAGACGTTTAGATATAAAGAGTATTAGGGAGGAGATGCGTACAAGTAGACTGGGATGGTATGGGCATGTGGAGAGAATGGATGAACAAAATTGGGTGAAAAGATGCAGGTCTTTGATTGTGAAGGGAGCTGAACCAAGTGGTGGACCGAGGAAGACCTGGGATCGGGCTATACGTGCCGATCTCAAATCCAAAAATTGACAAGTGAAGCAGCCCTTAACAGGGTTGCCTGGAATGCCGCCATTACGACAAGAGACTGAAACTGCACTTATGTGTGGAGTACTCAGTCTTAAAATGTTATGTATGTATGTATGTATGTATATCCTTAACTTTAATAAAATAAAAAATTATACGGCCAATATTATGTGCTTAATAGTAACTATGATGATACACATTACTTCTTAGCTTACTTTACACATATTCGTTTGAAATCTTCATTTCGGTTGTGTATGTATGCTCATTTTATATTGCATAATGTCATACAGAATAATATGAGGTACCTGCTAAACTTCAATAATATGTAAAGTTTAGTGTATAATAATATGGTCTGGAACACGAGACACCCAAGCATGAAAGCCTAATGTTGCTACTCTACTACTACATGTACGGGAGGTTAGCCTCATATGTTAGTCGACTTCAAAGAATTTATTCCATTAAGCCAACACAAATTAGGGTTATACATTTTCCTGTGCAGTTGCGTAATCTCAGATTGAATTTGATATTTCGGCTCTTTCTGGTAAATTAAAATTTAACTTTAGATATTTTTCTGTAATACAATAATACATTTTCTTAGCAAAAACTGAAGGTGAACACAACTTTTGATGTAGATCAATGATCAATATCTTCATAAGTCTCTCGGACTGGAATATATGAATAAAATGTCATTTTAAATCTACATATACATATTCTAGAATATGTGAGTATCATTGGGAGGGAATTTGTGTTGTACTTAGTTTCAGTGCATCACCTCAAAGTTCACCGACATGCTATAAATATACCCTCTCTGATTACAATATATCTGTATTCCCATATATTCCCTAAATATGATATGGGAGCACTGCCTATTGAGTCAACAGCTCAACAGGTGGCGATTGAGAGAGAGGTGTCCGAGATTGTGAAATAGACAGACAATGGTGATGCAACTTCCAGAAGTCAGAGTTGCAGCGGGCCATGGGGGTACAACCAGGTGCAGTAGGTCTACAAAGGTATGACCAAGATCGAGCCGGTTTTGCGGGGCCGCTCGGTTATGGCCTTGGCCTTGCTTGGGACCTTGAGACTGCTCGGCCAGACAGCCTGGGAAACAACAGCAACAACAACAACAACGAGCCGGTTACAAACTCTAAACTGTCTCGATGTCTCCCTTGTCATGTTAAATAAGACCTAACTTCACCGTATTGAACGGTTAAATCTACAGGCTGCTAGCCTATGTCGGGAGATGAAGCTGAAACATAGAACAAAACAAAAAAATAAGCTTACGCTTGCCTTGAGGAGAAGCTTACCATTAACACTTGGTGCTACCAGTCTTGAGACCTGATGCCTAGAGTATCGAAGTAGTTTCCCCAGTCTTGTATACCTTGGGATTGTTCCAGACTTCTAACCTGGAGGTGCTAGTATCGAACTTGGCTGAATTATTTTTGCCAGGTTGAGTGACATCGTCTGTCTTACCTGGTGCGATCTAGAAGGGCCTGATCTGATTTTGTTATTGTCCACGCAGCTATCTACATCATCATTGTTTCCCGTATAGCCGTATGGGGGCATCTGCCCGCATGAAGGGTGCGCAGGTCCTCTCTCCTTGGGCTTGTATGTCCTTGTGGTGTGGTACTAGTGGTGGTCTATACGGTCGTTATTCGTATCGTGGGCATAGAAAGAGCCTTCTATTGTACTATAGCAGGGGCATTTGTTATCCCTACAAGAAGTAAGTCCTGGAAACCTTCCTCCGACTGTGATTTTTTGATAATTTAGTTCACAGTTTTGTCAGTTCTCACTCATTCTGTCGACCATGTATTATATCCTTATGCTGGGGTCACACATTCACGTATATGCCCCCGTATGCTCCCGTACGAAGGTTTATTGGTAGTTGGCAACCGAATACGTAAAACGTAAGGGCTTAGTACGCAAAACGTAAATAAAATTGTGTCTAGTCGTGGGGGTTGGTACGCATGGCGGGCGTAGCCACGCTGGTCTTGGAGGTGGATGGTGCGGCCAAGGTCGCCCGGTATGTTTTGGATTTCGAATCAGATACGGGGCTCGCGCTCACGTATGTCAAAAGTCGGGAAAGCATACGTTTTACCTGGCTAGCTGCTATGTCTTACGGCTGCAGCCCCGTAAAACGTAGCAGCTAGACAGGTAAAACGTAAGTTTCTCCCGCCAATCGTACAATGTTCACGTAAAACGGGAAAGTGAAAGTAAGTCCGGCCGCATCTGGCAACACCGCCGCACTGCGTGTTGGCGGGAAGACGCGGCAACGTTGTACGGGGGGTATATAAGAAGCAGCGGGGGACACTCCCGTCATACCTCTCACCACACCAGAGCAGCAAACAACAAACCAACCAACCCTGCCACCTGCTTGCCACCCTCTGCACCCTGCCCTGCCCTGCTTGCCACCCTTTGCACCCTGCCCTGCCCTGCTTGTCACCCTCTGCACCCTGCCCTGTCCTGCCCTGCCCTGTACCATGCAGAAGAAAGGCGTGAAGAAGGCCAGGAAGGCTTCCCCTGCCACCTCGACGTCTGACACATCACCTGGTGACCCCTCTCAGCCCGGCCCCTCCAACTCTGACCCCTCTCAGCCTGGCCCCTCCAACTCTGACCCCTCTCAGCCTGGCCCCTCGACGCCTGAAGATGAAATTGTTCTCGACCTCGGCCCCGATAGTGGAGAGCTCGAGGTTGAAGTGGATAATGAGACTGATGAGGAAGAAGAGGAGGAAGAAGTAGAACCTGCACTTACCAACAGCCAGGCTCCACCAAAGAAACGGCGCAGGAAGAAGACGAACGTGATACTGACGGAGGAGACGGAGAGGATGCTAGCTGATTGGATTGAGCTGGATGCGCCTTTCAATTTTGACATGGGGGACCCCAGGCACGAGAACAAGGAACATATAGAGTCTGTATGGGCGGAGAAGGCTGCGACCATGGACCCACCAATGACCGCCTTCGATTTGAAGACCTGGTGGGGATCTCTCCGCTCCAGGTTCGGCCGGCTCAGCAAGTTGAAGAGTGGTAATGGGGCCAAACGACTGACTGAGAGGGAGAAGTGGATCCTCAGCATGTTCCACTTCATGAAGCCACACATCGTCCGTCAAAAGAAGCCCCGGTCACTTGGCAGCCACCTCAGGTACGTTGATATTTCTTATGATTTCAAACCCTTCCACAGTGACAGTGTCAGTTTTAGGTTATTTTCGTAATTATTTTGCTTATAATGATGCTATTATTGTGTTCAATTTATCGTGTTAAACTTCAAATATTTGTTAATGAAACGCATAATAACTCAAACCAGTTTATTCATGTTATTTTAAAGGTTACAAGGATGAATGGTTATGTTGAATTTTATTTTAAATGTTATTTACATAAATAAGTACATGTTACTAATTCTACATTCATGTCACAACAGACTGCTGCCCAGGCTGCAGCACCGGCGCCTGCTGGTGTTCCTGTCCCTGACCGCATCCCAACACCTCCTGTCCCAGTCTACGAGGTGGATGACCCCTCTGCTGGCAGTCAGGAAGAGGAGGACACACCCCCAGCCATCGCCCAGCCTGCACGGAAGGTGAAGAAGGGGAAGCCTCCTGGTGATGTCCCTTCAACGTCAACACACGGGACCCTGGAGCAAGTGAGTAGAGAAAATATTACATAAGAACATAAGAACATAAGAACATAAGAAAATGGGAGTCTGCAGAAAGCCGATTGGCCTAAGCAAGGCAGATCCCTGTCCCACACAACCCCAATTAAATTACAAAGCCCAATTATAGGCTCCACACTCTAATACCCTGAGGATCATCTTACCAAAACGGCTAGGGATTAACGCAGGATTATGGGGGTCTGCAGAGTGCTGATTGGCCCAACCCGGCTGATCCCCCTTCACACCCAACCCCTCTCGTCCATATGCTTATCCAATTTTATCTTAAAGCTCCCTACAGTTTTAGATCCCACTATAGCACTTGGTAGTTACATTGTTCATTTGTGCCACCCCATTGCAATTCCATGCTATTATTAGATAAAGTGTTTCTGTTTCCAAAGTTATTACAATAACATAAATTAATAATAATACTAAAGATGTCATGATTTCACACCATACTATCGACAATAACTTTGAACATATTTTGTTACCAGAATACCACAACATTTCATTGGTTAAAATAAATTTGTTGTCAAATATGAAAATATTATGTTTCGTGTGTTTAATGTTCTCTTGTTTCTTGTTCAAGGTCCTCGCGAATTCTGAGAAGCTGCGACAGAACCTGGGTCAGGCGTTCGATGTGGTCGAGGACCAGGACCATAAATATTGGCGCTACTCCCTGGAGGGCATGGTGAAAGACTGTGTGGGGCTGCCTCCAGCTTATAACACCACACTCAAGTTGGAACTGTTGGCAGCCATCGACCGGTTCAAGGTTGCCCATGCGGAGGGAGTGCCCCGGCCTGGTCCGGACCTCTTGCTCCATGCCCACAGGAGCTTTGGCTTTCCGGCGCCCCTACCCCAACCCGTGGCACAGCAGCATCCGACAGTGATGTACCAGGGCACTCCAGCAACCACCCTGCCTCCTCCCACCCTGTCGACCCAGCCTCAGCCTGGTCTTGGGGGCATCGTGCTACCTGCACACCAGGTTGCAGCCTTGAAGTCG
This sequence comes from Paralithodes platypus, assembly GCA_032716605.1. Classification (NCBI taxonomy): domain Eukaryota; kingdom Metazoa; phylum Arthropoda; class Malacostraca; order Decapoda; family Lithodidae; genus Paralithodes; species Paralithodes platypus. Next base: position 86,563,680 of record CM064487.1, on the reverse strand, counting down.
TTGTTGGTGCAGCCACCTGTAACGACACCCCCTCGCCAAATCGTCCTGCCTACTGCCTCCACACCCAGCCAACCGTCTTTCGACCTGGGGCAGTTTGGCAACACATTCCTAAAAATGTTGACGGCTCAAAAATCCCCAACACCTGTCATTGTAGGTACGCCTGTGTCTGCCATAGATCCCCTGAATGAGACACAGGAGATCCCCAAGCATTTATAATACCCTCTGTATATATATATATAAATCTTAATGTGTATTTGTTAAAAATATATGTATTTGTGTAATGACGTGTGTGTTTCTATTTCCAATATTTTATCATAATTGTTGATTAATAAGATGAAAAAAAAAATCTATAATGAAAGTATTGAGCATAGAAAATAAATAATTAATTTAAACGCAATAATGATAATATGGTTAATACTAATTATGACAATCATTGATGGACAACTTACATTAAATATAACTGTTAGACATAAAGTACAAAACAAAGGTAACATGGAAAACATAGCAAAATTGAATGCAATTAGAAAGTCAAAGATGTAAAATTAAATAAGCGTAGTACAATTTAAGTACACATATAATTTAAACTACATAGGAAGAACCTAAACATTAGAGAAAATGCACTTTCAAAGATACAATTACAATACAAAGCAAACTAGCAAAGCCTCGATGTATTTAAAAGTAAATGTAACTCACCTAAATCCGGTCATCCTGCCAAGCCACAGATCCTTGAGGGGAATTGAAGTAGGTCTTGAGGTAGTTGCGTTGAGCCTTGGCAAGCAGGGTTGCAGTGTTGCGGGTCACGGGTGGGATGTTGTTTCCTACAGGTGGGTCAGTCCTCCAGGCGCCAGGTATGAGTTGGTGGGTGTGTGGGTCCTCTTGATCTACCTCTGATTGGGGTGGGCATCGGCCTCGTAGGATGTTGTGCAGAATGCATGAGGCCAACACAACAACCTCTACACGTTCAGGTTTTAGAGATATTGCAGTGTGGAAAACCCGGAAGTGGTTGGCAAGAATGCCAAAGGCGTTCTCTACCGTCCGGCGGGCCCTGCTGATTCTGTAGTTGTATATTCGTTCCTGCTTCGTGAGGGATCGTAGGGGGTAGGGCTTCATCATGTAGGCGCGTAGAGGGAATGCATCATCACCTACTAAGAAGTATTCCGTGGGTGGTCCAGTGGGATCGGTAGAGATGACCTCGGCGGTTGGCAGATTTGCGTCCTGTTTCTCAAGCAAGTTAGACAGACTGGTGTGTGCAAAGCCACCACCATCAGACTCTGACCCTATGGCACCAACGTCAACGTATATGAACTTGTAGTTGGAGTCAACAATTGCCATCAGGACAATGGAAAAAAACTTCTTGTAGTTGAAGTAATATGTGCCACCAAAGTTTGGGTTTCGGATCCGTATGTGTATGCCATCAATGGCTCCTACACAATGCGGCAGATTCCATCGTTCCTCATAGCCGCTGGCAACCTCCTTCCATGCAGCAGGCGATTCTGGCATCTTGATCTCCTGATCTCCGTAGACAGAAATGATGGCCTGGCAGGTGTCGGGAACAATTTGGCTGATGGTGTTGTGGGCAACATGAAAGTTGTATTGCAGGCTCTTATATGAATCACCCGTAGCGAGGAAACGTAGGGTGATGGCCACCCGCAGACCAGGAGGAATGGGGTTCCGCCAGAATGTAGGTTTCCTCTGAATGAGGGGTGTGACACGTTCAACTATCTCATCAAATAGTTGTTTGTCTACCCGAGTGAAGTTTTTGTATAGTTGTGGACATTCGGTGGCCAACTCTTGCATCAGCTTCTCATAATGGCCATGTTCAGGCCTTCGTTGTAGATATGGCCACACCCACACTGTCCTCTTGCTCCTTTCATTCTTCTTCTTCTTCTTCTTCATGGATGTGGTTTGCTATTGCAAGCAGTTCTAACATTTCTATGTAGGAAATTATGCATTGCATGAGCCGGGTGTTATGCCTGTTCTCCGGTTTGATTAGGGAGTTCACCATCTTGAACTCCTCCAGGATGTATTCCGTGATGTTCTTCATGGTGCTGAGTCAGGAGTGGGAATGGGAACGTTGTGGCCAGCCATGCCCTTTTCTAGTTCCCAGATTCCAACCAAGACATACGTGGTTGACAAAGACTGTCTTTGTCTGTGTTTGGACAGACGGGGTGTGCCTACGATTGTCCGGACACGGTCCACGTAATGCCTACAAACTCACAAGACGTACGGCCTCAGCTACGTAGGTCTTGTGGGGGCGTGGCCATGGGCGTGGCCTGTGTTCCCGCAAATCGGGCAGCCCAGGCGGACTAACGGGGACATGCTTACGCAAGTCGCAAGCACGTACGTAGCTCCATACGACTACATTACGTCTGATGTAACACTGGCCCCGTTACGGTACGTATGTCGGGAAGTGCAATAGTCTTCCTCTATACGGGCGTACACGGCCGGACTACGCCCGTCATTACACAAAATTGGCGATCACGCCTGACGGGAGCATACGGGAGCGATATACGTGAATGTGTGACCCCAGCATTAACATATTGATATCTTCCTCAATCTTTCTTGTTATTTCTTTCATATGCTCTTAATTTTCTATCCCATTGATGATAAGTTTATATATCCTTATAATTATATCATTATTTTCGTGTTAACCTGTTCGTCGTCTATCAATACTCATAAATTGTATATTCATCCCCTTCTCCTTTTTTTCTAATTAATGTTTTTATTTTTTTTTGCTCCAAGTCTTTTCTATTCTGCTCTCGTTCACAGTTCACACCAATTGTTCGTATGCTCTTTCTCTGTTGTTTTATTGGTGTGTCGTCCCCTACCCTATTTCGCTTTCTTTCCTGTGCCTTTCTTATCCACGTTTCTTGTCTCTATTTCACTTATCTCTTCTTTCCCTCACCTTTTTCACCTCGTCTTCCTTGGCTTTTAACTTTTTTATATTCTGGTTGACTTATGTTTCTCATTCGTGTTCTGGTAGTTCATAATTTAAGTTTCTTCTCCATAAACTCTGGTTTCCGTTTCGTTGACATTTATTTTCACCATGTACAAAACTCTTAGTAAATTTGTATGTATTTGTTTTTCTATGCATCTATGTGCTTATCTATCTATCTGTATCTAACTATATAACTATTTATATATCTATCTTTCCCTCTCATAATCCGTTGTAGAATGTAGGCTACCGCTATAATTTTGGACAACAGCAGACAAGATTGATATTTCTTTTCTACAGTATATACTGTATATACTGTGTAGGTTAAACTAAAAACAATAAAAATAAATAAATATACCTAGCTATAATTCGTCCATACAAGTTTTCCCTCTATATTTAGAATGCAATTCTAAACACAGAGGTATTCGTCTATCTTCTTTCTTCTACTTTCTGCAGGAGGGGATGAAGGGTGGGGAGAGAATCTGTTGCGTCTCCTTTTTTTTTTCCAGTGTTGTAGTACATGGTGCTGTATTGCTCTTTTCAGCACATCAGTAGTGCATAAGGCCAACTTGTCAGTATGATCTGTGTAATTATATATGGAACAGTGTAAGAACAAACCTTGATATTATTGTTCATGCTATAAATAAAAAGCATTACATTACATTACAGTATACATTCTGTTTTCGTCTTGAATATCTCGTACGAATGGTTATGTTTGAATATTCCTTTTAACACAATCTCTCTCTCTCTCTCTCTCTTTCCCACCACCCCCCGTCATCCTATATGGTATGGTAATAATACCAATATTAGAGGGTAATTTAAGGCCTATTGGCTGCGGTAATGATATTGCTAATAAAAGCTGACGGGGACAAATAGGACATCATTTAAGAGCACATGGAGGACAAGGGGGGGGGGGGGGAGAGAGAGAGAGAGAGAGAGAGAGAGAGAGAGAGAGAGAGAGAGAGAGAGAGAGAGAGAGAGAGAGAGAGAGAGAGAGAGAGAGAGAGAGAGAGAGAGAGAGAGAGAGAGAGAGAGAGAGATAGTACTTACAACAGGAAGGAAAGGAATTGTTTTTATAGCTCCTCTAAGAGAGAGGGAGAGTGGGGGAGAAGATGGAAGAGAAAGGTTATAAGGGAGAGTGAGACAGAAGGTAGGATATAAGAGAGAGAGAGAGCGAATGAGAGTGTGTGTGTGTGTATGTTGTGTTAAGTTAACTAATTCGACGAAGCAACATATGACTGATGTTGGAAGTGGAATGAAAAGGGTTAATAATTGATAACGAAAGGGAGTAGGAAAGAGGCAGAAAATGCGATGAAGGCGATGATCAGGGTATTATAAAAGAGAATGGATAAAGAATACCATGTAAGGAAGAGCACTTGAAAACGTTTTTTGCGAATTATTTCTTGCAGTGCTTATTGCGAAACGTTGTCTATATAAGTGTTCCCTCTCAAATGGTGTTTTTTGTTTATTGTGTCAACTTTTCGGTGTTTACATTAACATAAAAAGTGAGAAAGTGGGAGATACGTAGTTAAGGAATAGTAGACAAATGTAGAGGTTATAGAAGGAGAAAAAAGTATATTGTATAGAAGGAAAAATAAGTAAAGGTTATATAAGTAGGGGTTATAGAAGGATAGGCTATAAAAGTATAGGTTATAGAAATATAGGTTATAGAAGTAGAAATTATAAAACGATGTTATAGTAGTAAAGGTTATAGAAGAGAAGGTTATAGAAGGGAAGGTTATAGAAGGGAAGGTTATAGAAGGGAAGGTTATAGAAGGGAAGGTTATAGAAGGATAATTTAAAGAAGAAGAGGTTATGGAAGGAGAGTTTAAAGAAGACAAAAATATAGAAGTAGAGGTTATGGAAGAAGAGTTTAAAGAAGTAGAGGTTATAGAAGGAGAAACCAGTAGAATTAATACAAGAACAAATTCTAGGAGAAAAAAGTATTAGTTATAAAAGGAGCGGGAGGTAGAGGTTATAGAATGACAAAGACGTATAATTTAGAGAAGTAGATATTATAAAAGAAGAGGGAGTTAGAAGAAGAGGGTATAAAAGAAGAGAGTTAGAGGAATAGGCTATGGAAGAAGAGGTTATAGAAGTAGAGGTTATAGAAGTAGAGGTTATAGAAGTAGAGGCTATTTAAGTAGAGGTTATAGAAGAAAAAGTTATAGATGAAGAGGTTATAGAAGAAAAGGTTATAGAAGGAGAGGTTATAGAAGAAAGGTTATAGAAGAAAGGTTATAGAAGAATAGGTTATAGAAGTAGAGGTTATAGAAGTAGAGGTTATAGAAGAATAGGTTATAGAAGTAGAGGTTATAGAAGTAGAGGTTATAGAAGTAGAGGCTATTTAAGTAGAGGTTATAGAAGAAAAAGTTATAGAAGAAGAGGTTATAGAAGGAGAGGTTATAGAAGGAGAGGTCATAGAAGGAGAGGTTATAGAAGAAAAGGTTATAGAAGAAAAGGTTATAGAAGAATACTGTAGGTTATAGAAGAATAGGTTATAGAGGTAGAGGTTATAGAAGTAGAGGTTATAGAAGTAGAGGTTATAGAAGTAGAGGTTATAGAAGGAGAGGTTATAGAAGGAGAGGTTATAGAAGGAGAGGTTATAGAAGGAGAGGTTATAGAAGGAGAGGTTATAGATGGAGAAGTTATAGAAGGAGAAGTTATAGAAGGAGAGGTTATAGAAGGAGAGGTTATAGGAGAGGTTATAGAAGGAGAGGTTATAGAAGGAGAGGTTATAGAAGGAGAGGATATAGAAGGAGAGGTTATAGAAGGAGAGGTTATAGAAGGAGAGGTTATAGAAGGAGAGGTTATAGAAGGAGAGGTTATAGAAGGAGCGGTATAGAAGGAGCAGTTATAGAAGGAGCGGTTATAGAAGGAGCGGTTATAGAAGGAGCGGTTATAGAAAGAGTGGTTATAGAAGGAGCGGTTATAGAAGGAGCGGTTATAGAAGGAGCGGTTATAGAAGGAGCGGTTATAGAAGGAGCGATTATAGAAGGAGAGGTTATAGAAGGAGCGGTTATAGAAAGAGCGGTTATAGAAGGAGCGGTTATAGAAGGAGCGGTTATAGAAGGAGCGGATATCGAAGAAGAGGTTGTACAAGTAGAGACTAGAAGTAGAGGTTATAGAAGTAGAGGTTATAGAAGTAGAGGTTATAGAAGTAGAGGTTTAAGAAGTAGAGGTTATAGAAGTAGAGGTTATAGAAGAAAAGGTTATCGAAGAAAAGGTTATAAATAGAGGTTATAGAAGTAGAGGTTATAGAAGTAGAGGTTTTAGAAGTAGAGGTTATAGAAGAAAAGGTTATAGAAGTAGAGGTTATAGAAGTAGAGGTTATAGAAGTAGAGGTTATAGAAGAAAAGGTTATCGAAGAAAAGGTTATAGAAGTAGAGGTTATAGAAGTAGAGGTTATAGAAGTAAAGGTTTTAGAAGTAGAGGTTATAGAAGAAAAGGTTATAGAAGTAGAGGTTATAGAAGTAGAGGTTATAGAAGTAGAGGTTATAGAAGTAGAGGTTATAGAAGAAAATGTTATAGAAGTAGAGGTTATAGAAGTAGAGGTTATAGAAGTAGAGGTTATAGAAGTAGAGGTTATAGAAGTAGAGGTTATAGAAGTAGAGGTTATAGAAGTAGAGGTTATAGAAGTAGAGGTTATAATATAGAAGTAGAGGTTATAATATAGAAGTAGAGGTTATAGAAGTAGAGGTTATAGAAGTAGAGGTTATAGAAGGAGAGGTTATAGAAGGAGAGGTTATAGAAGGAGAGGTTATAGAAGGAGAGGTTATAGAAGGAGAGGTTATAGAAGGAGAGGTTATAGAACGAGAGGTTATAGAAGGAGAGGTTATAGAAGGAGAGGTTATATAAAGGGAGGTTATAGAAGGAGAGGTTATAGAAGGAGAGGTTATAGAAGGAGAGGTTATAGAAGGAGAGGTTATAGAAGGAGAGGTTATAGAAGGAGAGGTTACAGAAGGAGAGGTTTTAGAAGGAGAGGTTATAGAAGGAGAGGTTATAGAAAGGGAGGTTATAGAAAGGGAGGTTATAGAAGGAGAGGTTATAGAAGGAGAGGTTATAGAAGGAGAGGTTATAGAAGGAGAGGTTATAGAAGGAGAGGTTATAGAAGGAGAGGTTATAGAAGGAGAGGTTTTAGAAGGAGAGGTTTTAGAAGGAGAGGTTATAGAAGGAGAGGTTATAGAAAGGGAAGTTATAGAAGGAGAGGTTATAGAAGGAGAGGTTATAGAAGGAGAGGTTATAGAAGGAGAGGTTATAGAAAGAGGGGTTATAGAAGGAGAGGTTATAGAAGGAGAGGTTATAGAAGGAGAGGTTATAGAAGGAGAGGTTATAGAAGGAGAGATTATAGAAGAGGAGGTTATAAATGTAGAGGCCGTAAAAGTAGAGGTTTAAGAGGTAGAGGTTTATGAGGTAGAGGTTATAAAAGAAGACGTTATAGAAGAGGTTATACAAGTAGATGCTATAAAACTAGAGGTTATAGAAGTAGAAGTTGTAGACTAAGAAGTTATAGAAGAAGAGGTTAATAGAGGATATAGGAGAGATTATATAAGGAGAATTTAATGAATTATAGGTTATAGAAGTAGAACAAAGTAGATGTTATGAAGTACAGGTTATAAGGGAGGTTATAGAAAGAGAGAGAGAGGGGGGGGGAGGTTATAAAACACCTGGTTATAAAAGTAGGGGGTGTTTTATTGTTAATTTACCTGAAGGGAAGGACATTAGGGAATAGGGGAGAGTCGAGCAGGCCGTGAATGGTATAGATAGATAGAAAGCAACACACACACACACACACACACCTATCCATTTATATCGATCTATGTGGGGGTGTCTGTGAGAGAGAGCGAGACACAGAGAGAGAGAGAGTTGTATTGTCATAACATAGAGGGAAGGTACAAAGGAGTACAAAGGAAATCAAGCAACAACAGGTCTAGTGACCCTTCTAGGCTGCTTGTCCTCCAAAACACTGAGGATCAAGTGTCCAAACAGTGGTTTAGAGTGGGTAAGGGGACATTGGAAAGGGAACTACTGCCCTGGAACTAATGTCCGTGGCAGGATTAGGAAGTTAGTAGGGGACAGATGGGTTAGTAACTGAGAGGGGGATAAAATAAAGTTATTTATTTACAAACGCAGTCAGTCGCGGGTTTGATGCGAGATATTTGTCTAGCGGAGTTTAAATGAATCAACGGTGCCAGTCTATAACATCTCGGGGAAGCCCATTCCACAAGTTGACAACTCGATTGAAGAAGAAATTCTTAGATTCGTGTGAGTTAAAAGATTTACCAATAATTTTGCAACCGTTTCCCCGCGTGTAATTAGATTGGTCGATAGTGAAGTACTTACTACAGTTCATATTGTCGATGCCTTTGATGATTTTGAACACTTGAATTAAGTCACCTCTTAATCTGCGCTGGGTTAAAGGAAATAGATATAATTCTCTAAGACGCTCTTCGTATGGTTTGTTCTTTAGGCTAGGTATCATTTTGGTAGCTCTACGTTGAACTCTTTCTAGCTTGTTTATATCTTTTTTGTAATAAGGGCACCAGGATTGAACGCAGTATTCCAGAAGAGGGCGGACTAAGGAATTGTAAAGGGTTAGGATAACTTCTTTGGATTTATGCTCAAATGACCTGCCTATAAAGCCAATTATTTTGTTTGCCTTCTTAACAACTTCTGAACATTGTTGACTCGGTTTTAGGTTACTCGATATTGTTACTCCCAGATCGGTTTCTCTGTTTACATTCTTAAGCTGAGTGCCATTCATCGAATAGTTTGCTTTCTCATTTAGGTATCCGATATGTAGTACTTTACATTTATCCGCATTGAAACTCATTTGCCAAATTTGGGCCCAACATGACAATTTATCTAGATTGTGTTGCATATCGTCAACTTGTTCTTTCGAGAGTACGCTATTTGCAATTTTTGTATCGTCAGCAAATTTTGAGATTGTACAGGTGAGACCCTCATCTATGTCGTTGAAATAAATTAGAAAGAGAATTGGTCCTAGTACCGATCCCTGGGGTACCCCGCTACTTACATTGGTCCATTTAGATGCCTTACCGTTTATGACTACTCTTTGCTTTCTGTCGCTGTTTTTTCTATTTTCTATCCATTTCAACACACCGTCTTGTATTCCATGCGCTTTTAGTTTTAGCAGTAAACGTTCGTGGGGAACTTTGTCAAAGGCCTTTTGAAAATCAAGGTATATAATATCTACAGCTTTACTCTCATCGTAGAGGTTGAGGATATCGTGGAAGAAGTCTAAGAGGTTTGTTAAACAGGAACGTTTTTTACGAAAGCCGTGTTGAGTATCTTTAAGTAAGTTATTTGCCTCTAAGTGATTTACGAGTCTGTCTCTTATGACCGTTTCTAGCATTTTACATAAAATTGAGGTTAAGCTAATTGGACGATAGTTACTGGGTAGGGATTTGCTGCCTTTTTTAATATCGGTGTTACGTTGGCTAGCTTCCACTGATCAGGCATAGTCCCAGACTGCAAGGATTCATTGAATAGAAATGTCAGTGGTTTGGAGAGCTCATCCTGAGCTTCCTTTAGAACTCTAGGCGAGATTGTATCAGGTCCTGGCGTTTTATTTACCTTGAGTTTATCTAAACAATTCAATATTTCTCTCTCTGTAACGGTGATATTGCTTAGAACATCTGAATTATCAATCTGAATCGGCGATGGTGTAGGGATATCACTGAGGTCTTCGGTTGTAAAAACTGATGCAAAGAAGGTATTGAGGGCATTACTCATTTGTACTTCGTCTTTGGTGTATTCTCCATTTTCATCGACTAACGGTCCAACAGTTGAAGTAACTACTTTTTTCTTTCTGATATAACTATAGAATTCTTTCGGGTTTGTTTTACTTTGATTCGCAACATGCAACACCAGGGTCTTTTTACTTTGCTTAATTAACTTTTTGGCTTTGCGTCGTAGCTCTACAAATTTCACCCGTTCTTCGTCATTTTGTGAACATTTTAATCTATCATTAGCAAATTTTTTAGCAAGTAGACAGTCTGAAATATCTTTATTCCACCAAATGGGCTTATCATTATGGCCTGGACGCCGTATTTTCGATGGTATGCAGTCTTGCACTGCCTTAAGGTAAGTGGTTGTGAAACACTCCCAAGATGTATTTATGTGTTTATTGTTAGTCAGAAAGCTCCAGTCAGTTTCTTTAAGCTTTGATTTAAGTATATGAAAATTTGCTTTCTTGAAATTAGGGACTTTCTCAATGCTGCTCTTTGATTTGTTACTAGTAAACTTTAAAGTGAAAGTTATCTTACGATGGTCGCTGTTACTGAATTCATCACCAACATTCAAATTCTCTATTAATTCTTCTTTTGTTGCAAGTACAAGGTCAAGCACATTATTACCACGAGTCGGAGATTGTACAAATTGAAAAAGTGAACTCTCTTGCAAGTTAGCATAGAGGTCGTGTCCAGAGTGTGAAGTAAGAATATCGCCCCATTTAGTCACAGGTAAGTTGAAATCGCCAAGAATTACGGTATCTTGTATGTTAGTTATTTCTGCAATTTGTTCATAAATTTCACTGTCAGTTTGCACTGATTGAGCTGGGGGTCTGTATACTAAAGCTAGTGTTATTTTTGTTCCTCGTTTATTATTTAATAGTATGTAAGATATGTCTATATTCGCAATTTGAGGTTTTGACATTAAGACGGGATTAAGAGTCGTATTCTTAAAAACCCATACCTTCCTTTAACTTTCCTTTCCCTTCCAAGGAATTTTCTTTCCCTTCGGTATTCTTAAAGAATTCCTTGGAAGGAAATTTTTTCGGAAGTGTTGGTAGCTCTGTTCCACAGGCGAAGCTAGGCGCGTACCAGTTGGTATGCCTGAACTCCCTGAAGTAGTAAACAAACCTTGTCAAACAAACGTTTCCAAGGGTTGACTTGCATTATTGTTGCCCAAAACATGATTTAGACCACAAATATTGTCTTCAAAGCATATTATGTTGACTTGCACAAACACAAGAATGAATTGTCAACATGATATTAATAAATACAGGATCCTAGCTCTAAATCGCGCTTGTACACCAACAAGCCATATTTTGTTGTAGTATTTAGACCTAGCCTATAGGCTATTATCCAAGAATATAATTACATAATTATAAACTGATATGATAAGAAACAGGGATGGAGATAAATTAGATTAGCCGAATGTAGTGCGAATTAGTGTACCGTATATCAAGCATGAGAACTTTTCAATTACAAGGTCAAGTCTTCCATTTCTGACCAAAACTTTACAACTAGGCTATAGGAATCGCACAATAACCCACTATTGAGAAGTATTTACCTTCAAAGTTCAATACACATTATAGCCTGACATATTCTGGTGTGCTGAGTTCAAATAATAACTTGAACTTCTGTAGGCCTAGCCTATATATTATATAGGCCTAGGCTAGATTTGTTTTCTATTCAGTGAACAAAAAATAAAAGCTAGGCTATATTTGATCTGGCCCAATTTGGTAAAAATTGCAATTCATGGCCCATAGTATATTTACTATGCTATTGAAACTAGTTTTTTTCAATGTTTATATTTAGGCTACCGATATTTATTTATTAATTATCTAATTTGACCGTTTTTTATGTTTATACATTATTTTGGGCAAGAATGTAGTTACCGGGTGTACCGGCAGTACCGCCCACCTTGTTTACACTATGCGGATGCCTTTGGATATAAAAATACATTAGCCTAACCAAACAACCTAACCTTACCGTTTTGGTAAGATGATCCTCAGGGTATTAGAGTGTTGAGCCTATAATTGGGCTTTGTAATTGATTTGGGGTTGTGTGGGACAGGGATCTGCCTTGCTTAGGCCAATCGGCTTTCTGCAGACTCCCATTTTCTTATGTTCTTATGTTCTAACCTAACCAAGTATTCATGCAGTAATGACGGGGGCAAATAGCAGAAAATATAGCGTCGAAATGGATGGGAACATAAGTGCGAGCGCACAACATGACATTCTTCCCTATTTTGGTAAGGGTTGTGTTAGCGGGCGTACCACCCGCTTTGTTTACATATTAGCACACTCCCAGTTAAATTCACGTCTAATTTGACTGCTGTTATTTGCCTCTGGCAATATACTGTATATGATGATGACAATGTCATGGGGGGTGAGGGGACATAGCACCCCTCAAACCATTATTGTATCCCACGGCCAGGTGTTGGGTAAATTGTTTTGCCGTGGGATACAATAATGGTTTGAGGGGGGCTCACCCCCCATCATCCCCATGACTTGTTGTCATTATCATACATATTACCAGCAGGGGCAAATAACAGCAATGAAATTAGACGCGAATGTAACTGCGAGCGTGCGACTGTAAACAAATTGGACAGTACGCCCGCTAACACAACCCTTACCATTATTTGTTATTTGCCCTTCTGCAAACAATATATACTGTATATTGATGACAATAATTCCTGGGAAGGTGAGGCTCCCCTCAACCTAAGAAGCGGACATAATAGAAGTAAACTTAACGGTCATGGCCCAGAGCGTGCAAATCGACGCGGAAGGTTGCTTGGATAATACTGAACCTTTAAATAAGATTCTTCCAATTTTTAAATTGATTTTTGTTCTTGGGTAATCTGAATAAAAGATGAATCACCAATAGTTATGATTTAGGCATCAATAAGAACATAAGAACATAATGTTCTTGAGTAGGTTATTAATCATATTAGCTATCCATTAGTATAGTTTTGAAGATTGGGTGATATTCTTATGTTCTTTACTCTCCCCTCAAAGGCTAGGCTATCATATAGTTTGGCAAAGGCTAGGTTATCATGTAGTTAGGCAAATATCTTTGTAAGGCCTCGCCCAATTTCTTACCAATTACTCACATACACCAGTGGCTTGCACTATTTGTTTCACTAACTGGCCTTCCTTGTGCAGCCCAATATAATGTGCAATTAGATCCTGTGTCACGTTCTTTCGCTGACCCGTACACAGTAAAAACTGACGGGGACTTGTCCACCACTGCCATACTGATCATGATAATGACTGATACCGATCCACCCACCACAGCTGCTGGAAGCACTGATGTTCCAACACTGTATGTACTGTATGTAATAATACCATAATTATTCCTAACCTTCAAGACTAGAGAATACTAAGGATGTAAAGTAAATTCAGACAGAAAATCCACAAATTTTATTTGAAACAGTGTGCAGGGGACTCTGGTGACTAGTGGGGTTTTCCTTACAAACATTGAGTAGGCTATATTTGACTATTATTGCTTTGCTGATTCAGTCCTTTCAATGCATTAATATTGTGCACAGTGTGACTACATTTTGACACATGTTAATGTAATAAGTTTGAAAATTCAGGTTTTGAGGCTTGCCAGGGATCAAGAACAATCCCAAGTTTTCAACAAAATCTCATACCATACTGTATACACCCCAAAATAAGTAGCCACATTTTGTCATTAGCAATTTTGGGCTCTATCTTATACATTTTCTTTTAGCCTACCAGACTTTTAGCAACTACCAATGTTAGTAAGTTAGCCTATACACTCGGCATAATCAAACGCTGTATATTAGCATAGCCTAGGCCTATCTTAGGTTCTCAGGTTAAGTTATATTGTTTGGATATTTAAAGAAAGTAGAGGGATTAGGCTAGGATATACTGTAATGAAAAATTAGGGTAGCCTATAATTGTACTCACAACCAATAGTATTGAATAGGCTAGTGTTTACAAATATGTTTTTCAAGGGATTTTGTTTTGATTAGGCTAATATGATGACAATATTCAAGCAGACACTGCGGCAATATTAGCACGCTCTATGCGTCAGATTTTTCCACTTTTTTCTGAAATCCCTCTGCGAGTGGTTATTTGCCTCCTGCTGGCATTATATATGAATATGATGATGACAATTATGTCCACCAAACACTGTCAAATTAAAAATAAACGCAGAGAGCGTGCAAACTGTGCTGTAGTCTCCTTGAACTGTAGTTAAGATACCCGGTAGCTACCGAATAATCTAAAAACACGCTCCCTGATAGTGTACAAGGCTATGAAAATCAGGGAAAATATTATAGTGAAAAGGTAAACTCGGACTTTCTATAACATAAAGTAATAAAGGTAAGGATGTAGTATTCGAGGAATTTCGAGCTTATCGCCTGCCTTGTTTACACTACTCCCACGCTCGCGATCACGTTTCCGTCTATATTGACTGCCGTGGGATACAACATTAGGTTGAGGGCCCCCTCACTCCCCCATGACTTATTGTCATCATCATATATAGGCATTTTGCCAGCAGGGGGCAAATTACTTAAAAAAAACAGTCAAAAGTCGTGAATCGTGAAGGATGTATCCGGGTGTACAGTCGTCATATTTACATAGGTAGTGCGCTCGTGGGTACGTTCCCGTCTATTTTAATGGTTATTTTCCCCCTGCTGGCAATATAATATATGATGATAACAACATGTAATGGGGGGGGGGGGGGGGTGAGGACCCCGTCAACCTATTATTGAATCCTGCGGCAGTCAAAATAGACTGGAACATGATCGCGAGCGTTCACTGCTGCCGCCGTTCGGCGTAGTGTAAACCAAGGCAGGCGCCATGTAGTATGTCCAAATACTACATCCTTCCATAGGCCTAATAAATTCACATTTTAAAATCCAGATAGCCTATCTGAGGTGAGCCAATTCTGACAAAATCTAACAAATGTTGGCTTGAACATTATGATGGGCTAGCCTAGAGGGACAGAGACTAGCCTAGGTTAGTTTATTCAGTGGGGATGTAGCCTAAGAAAAAAAAATTAGGCCTAGCCTACAATCCTGTATGAGTCGTGAAATTCATAAGAAAAATAGATTAGCCTGGGCTAGGCTAGCTTACATGATGATGTAGCCTACTGTAGGCTGTAGGCTAAGCCTAGGCCTAGCCGCCTAGCCTAACCCAATATGTGGTACGGTACTGGTAAGGTAGGCTAAATTAGTATATAAGATGATTGACCACTATTACTGTTAGCCCACAAATTTATATTAATATTACAGTATATGCCTAGCTATTTTTAGTTATGTAAAGTATGGTATTACTGGGAATTGTTGATAGCGTATCTCTGTCAAGCCTCAAACCTGGTAATGTTGACACTTATTGCATTAACACGTGCCAAAATATAGTCACACCGTGCACAAAATTGATGCTTTGAAAGGGCTACATCAGTAAACCAATGAAAATCAATAATAATCGAAATATGTATAAGATGAGGAATAGGCTATCAGCTGGCAGCCCGAAATTGCCCGAATCGTCCGCACGCGAATTCACGCCGAGATCAGGTGGTCTTCTAAAACGTTTAATAATATTACTTTATTTTCAATATCGTGCATTATATCATGTTAATAAAATTACATAGTGGTCAAATCCATTATTTAGTCACACTGACTCCAATTATATAATAATGTTATGAACAAAATGACGAAGGGAAAACTGAAGACCTGCCTAGTGAGAGTCCTTCAAATTCCAATATTTTCCCCTGTTTAAGGGAAAGATTTTTCCTTCCCAAGGGAAAGGAACGGGAAGGATTTTTTAAGAATACCAAATCGAAAGAAAATTCCTTCCTTTCATTTTCGAAGGGAAAGAATTGTTTAAGAATACGGCTCTAAGACTTTCCTTTATAAAAAGCAGAACTCCTCCTCCATTTCTATTGATCCGACTTTTCTCAAACATTGTATAACCTGGAAGCGTATATTCGGCTAAAACGTCTCTGTCTTCCGTATTTAACCAAGATTCTGTAATGCCGATTATATCATAATGTTCTGTAAACACGATTTCCTCTAGATCTGAAAATTTATTGCGTATGCTACGAGCATTTACATAAAACACCTAAAGAGTATTAGAGTTGGATGTTACCGATTGTGCATTGTCTGAATTTTCAGTTCGTATTTGACTTACACTACCCTGCCTGGGTACCCCCGGTTGACCCCGTTTTTTGAACGGAAATCCTTGACTGCATCGTTCAGCAGACGACCAAGACGTGCAGCTCCTACTTCATTGAGATGTACACCATCAAGGTCGATAAATAGATTGTTCCCTTTCATGTTTATTAATGTATACGTGTGTATATATACACCATTTAATGTACGTAAATGCGAGTGCATTTAATATTCTATATATTATTTAAATTACTTCAATACCACCAAAATCTTATAATCCTTAAAGAAGAAGACGTTATAGAAGAAGACGTTATAAATTAAGACGTTGTATAAGTAGAGGTTATAGAAGTAATATAAATCTCGCAATCATAGTAATGCCAAGTGTTCACATTTATAGACATATTTCGCATCCGTAATAGATAAGTAATCAAAATCGGCATCTTTGCAGTCAACTTAAGCGAGTGGTTTTTTTTCTGGACCCATCTTCTTCCTCATGTTTATCCTCGTTAAGTTATAGGTGTTGATTAAGGCGTTTTCCCATTAGTTTGGTGATTTTAAACCTTTTGCCCAATATTTGTTGTCAAAATTAATACTTGTTGTGCTATTTAGGTGCGATTTTTCCTGGCGAGCGATAGCGAGCCTGCACTTTAGGAGGAACAAGCCTTTGGTAGGGGCTTTGTTTCTTCCGGAATTGTAAAACATATTCTCAAAGGGGGCTTTGGGGGCATATTTTATAACTTGATGAAAATCTAGGGCGCAAACTAAAATAAGAAAAATAAACAAAATCACCCCATTAGTAATCAATCCAAGAATCTGAATTTTGTCGCCCCAACAAAGTATTTCGCCCGGTTAACATTGTTACACCTATAAAAAAAGAAATCCAGAAATTCCTGTCCTCTCCTGTACTTGTCCTGAATGTAGCATATATAATTTGTTGTATATAGCCAAACAATATACAGTATATATTTTTGTCTATAGAGCCAAAGCCTATATATTTGTTTGTATTGATTCAAGCCAAAGCATATATGTTTTCTTTTATAGAGCCAAAGCATATATATTTTCTTGAATAGAGCCAAAGCATATATATTTTCTTGAATAGAGCCATCTGCTATTGTTTCCTGTTATCCTCTCCCCACGACAAGACATTGATGTCACTCTGAATCACACTCACCACTCAGACCTCACCATGTACCCACTTAAAAACATCTCTCTCTCTCTCTCTCTCTCTCTCTCTCTCTCTCTCTCTCTCTCTCTCTCTCTCTCTCTCTCTCTCTCTCTCTCTCTCTCTCTCTCTCTCTCTCTCTCTCTCTCTCTCTCTCTCTCTCTCTCTCTCTCTCGTACATATTATATCAAGTAAAGTATATTTAGGCTTGATAATAATTATGTAAATATTTGTGATGTGTTGGAAGATAGAGATGACTAAAGAACAGGCAAGAAAAGTCGTGATGTATAGGAATGAATCTAGAATGATTGTGAATAGATGAGTGATAACGCGGTTGTAAGGAGTGGGGATCGGGCGCCAGCTGGACTAGATAGTAGTCCGTCAGGCGCCTGACCCTGGGAGCCGGTGTATATATGAAGGGCCATGCCTGGAAGTGAATTGGGCGGCCATTGTGGTGCGCTCCGCTGCGCGTCTGCCTGCTGAGACCGGAACCTCTCCTGGAGATCTGGGACCTGGGAGTCTTTTGTTGGAGACTCCACATGGGCCTTGATCTCTGGATCTTCTCCTGGACGACCTAGATGTGTATGAATGTTTATCTATATTTGTTTGTTGCTTCTGTTCGAGGTCTGTCTTGAGTCGGCCACCCCCAGGTATGGGGTATGGGCCTGAGTATATACATACATAGTTATTACATACATACATCAGCTTAAACTTGGAAAGACAATTAAGGCCATTCAATGTTTTAAATGTGGTACTTCCTCTGTTGGTTACTTCCTGCAACATAACATTTATATTATGCTATCGATGATCATTATTGGTCCTATTTCAATACAGCAAAGCAAAGATGTCACTCCAAATCACAACCAACACCCAGGTCTCCCTACGTACCTTACTACTGTATATATATATATATATATATATATATATATATATATATATATATCTTTGAAATCGTTCAACCAGCACCGAAATTTACACTACCGGTCAAATTAAATTAAGCATGCATGTAAGTTTTACACACACACGCGCGTACGCAAATACGCACACACACAATCATATGAATCATATCTCTATCTATATTTCCTGAAGAGTGTGTGTGCAATGTCTGACCTTTAATATTTCACCACCTATAGGCTGACTTCTCTTCACTTCACATAGCCCTTCTCTATCTCGACACATATCTCGTTTTTCCAGTACCTCCTTCTCTCCCTTTCTAATCCTCCACTTCCTCCTGTTATCCTCCTCTTCCTCTTACCTCCCTATTTTATCTGCCACTTCTGCTTTCATCCCTCCTCCAATTTATTCTTCCCATCTCACCACCTTCTCTTGTAGATTATTTTATTCAGGTTAAGAAATCAAAAGTTATAAATAATGCAATTAAGCCTTCATCTCCACAAACTTTTAAAAAATCATAATATACAGTATTCTATTATCTATATGACCAAAATAAAAGAAAGATAGCGCCATATTATACTGAAAGGGATAAGCACTACAATACAAGGGTGGTCTAATTTCATATATTTGTTATTGTCATTAGAAGGACAATGAAATATGGTCAATAATCCTATTAACAAAATTATTCAACAATTATAATATAGTCCGATCTGTTTCAGAGCACGGCGTACAATTTTGGTCTCAATATTATAGAAAAAGCATTGCAAAAAATAGAGAAAGAAAACGATTCGAAATACAACAAATACCGTCAGTGAAATTACCTAGGTTTATATTTGGGACAATATTCCCTTTACTCACAGCACAAGTCCCCTCGTTAGTACCTTTCGTTGTTTGCATTTAGTCCTTTGCTTCTTCCGTAATTCGTATTATTGTTTCCTTATTACCCCTTACACATCTATTTCAGCCTATATATTCTTATCTAATCTATCCCTTCTTACTTTTATCTATCCTTTCTTTTCGTCCTTAAATTCTGCCAATCTCCTGTTTTCCTATCGTCCTTCTTGACGTATAATTGCCTACCTAAATTGGTAAACACTTCGTAAGTTTGTACAAGAAAAGAAAAGGAGTTCGGTTGAATTATTATTTATTTTTTTATTTTATTTTTTTAAAAGCTGGTAGCCAGACCTCCATCAACCTTTAAATAAAATACCCCCAAAAACCTTTCTTCAGCCTAGTTCACACATTCAGGAGTGTGAGGCCGAGTTTCCAAGAGTCCACAGTCTCGGAAACTCGTGTAATGACTCTTGGAAGATTGCATGCACCCATGGGCACTCTGGGTCACTCACTCCCTGATACTCCTGGGAACTCCGCTCGGGCAGCCCATTTTCCAAACTTGTTTGAAAATTGGGCTGCCCGAACGGAGTTCTTAGGAGTATCGGGGAGTGACCCAGAGTGCCCATGGGTGCATGCGATCTTCCAAGAGTCATTACGTGATTTCCAGGACTGTGGACTCTTGGAAACTCTGCCTCAAACTCCTGAATGTGTGAACTAGGCTATAATGTTATGAATTTGGGCTGCTCGAGGGATTTTCCAGGAGTATCAGGGAGTGACCCAGAGTGCCCATGGGTGCATGCAATCTTCCAAGAGTCATTACACGAGTTTCCGAGACTGTGGACTCTTTGGAAACTCGGCCTCACACTCCTGAATGTGTGAACTAGGCTTAATGTTATAAATTTGGGCTGCTCGAGTGGATTTTCAGGAGTATGAGGGAGTGACCCAGAGTGCATGCAATCTTCCAAGAGTCATTACACGAGTTTCCAAGACTGTGGACTCTTGGAAACTCGGCCTCACACTCCTGAATGTGTGAACTAGGCTTACGAGATATTTTTTTAATTTTGTTTATATAGAACAATTATCCGGCCGAAAACCAGTGTCTCCTAAATTGCAGGCTCGCTATCGTTCGCTAGGAAATATAATCGACACCTAAATGGCACAAAATACCTTATAATTGATACAGAAATGGATGAAAGATTTTAGAATAGCCAAAATAATGGGGCAAGCGCCTTAAAATGTCAAAACTAATGAGACTAAACATAAGGAATAGGAGGGTCCAGAAATAGACCCCTTGGAAGAAGTGTCGTGTTTTTTATGCAGTGATTTTATGATAACTTAACTATCATATTGAAACCAATTGTAATCTAATCATATTACTTTTACCACTATATATATACTGTATATATATATATATATATATATATAATAATAATAAAGTATATCTCACAAATACACGTGAGCTAATAAATGTTTACATACTCTTAGCCATGATCGAACCTCCGACATTCACGCCATGGTGTCCATGTCACTTCTCCTTAGGTGTTCTCCCCTTACATACGCCTTCTCTCTCTCTTTCTCTCTCGCTCGTCCGTCTATGTTCTTGTCGTTCACCCTCCATTAACATTTCCTTCCTAAATTTTGCTATGCCTCTTCCTCCTTGAATCCTCCTATACTTACAGTATGTCCCTCTCCCTCTTACTCCCCCACCCCCTTTCTTCTCTCATTCTATGCCTCCTTTCCTTCTGCCCTTCTTCCTCCTCCTTTATATACATCCTCCTCATTATCCTTCCTCCCTTCTCCTATTCCTCTTCCCCACCTCCATTCTACCTCCGTCCTTCCTTCTATGCCCCCTCTACTTCCTCCTGCATTTCTTCTTCTCTCCTCCTTGCCCTCTCCCCTTCTTCTCTATCTCTCATCCCTCCACCTTCCCTCATTCTATCCCTCCTATACTTCTTCCTCCCTCCTTCTACGCCTCTCTCACTCTCTCACCCCTCCTCCCTTCTCCATCTATGCCTCCCTCCATCTATAGCTCTCTCCCTCTCCCACCCTCCCTCCTCCTTCCTCCTCCCTCCTCCTCTTCCTGCCCTCCTCCTCCTCCATTACCGGGCGTCAATAAGCCAAACAAGACGCCATTACCTCCTCACACACTCACACAAAATATGAGCGAGATGGATGGGAGGCTCAATGGGAGGGAGAAGGAAGGGAGAAGGAGGGTGACGGAAGGAAGACAAATATAGGAAAATGGTGAAGTTAGGAAGGAAAAGGTAGAAAGAGAAAAGGGTGAAAGGAGGAAAGAAGGAAGAACGAGGTAGGAATGACAAAAAAGGGTGAAGGAAGGAAGGAAGGAAGAAGGTAGGAATAAAACAATGGTGAAGGAATGAAGGAAAGAAGAGGTAGAAAGAAAGAAGTGTGAAGGGAGGAAGAATGAATGATACAAGCAGGGAAAGAAAGAGTAGGAAGGAAGATGTAGAAAAAAGATAAGTGAAGGAAGGAATGAAGGATAAATTATATAAGAAGGGACGTAAAAAAGACTTACGAAGGGTGGGAGTAGAGGGATAGGAAGAAGACTCCATTCCTTCACCAAGCAGTTTCTTCACACACTCGACACACAAAATAGGTAGATGGAGTTTGACAGGGAAGGAATCGTAAGGAAGAACCAAGAGGAGATTAACTAGATATTTTAATTGTTTCTAATATATGTATTATTATATATATATATATATATATATATATATATATATATATATATATATATATATATATATATATATATATATATATATATATTATTTTTTTTTTTTTTTTTTTTTTTTTTTTTTTTATCACTATCTTTAAAAATACCCCAAAGAAGGAAGAATTAGGACAAGTGGAAGAAAGAAAATAATTAAAGGAAGCTGAAGGAAAGAAGGAAGAGAGAGTGCAATACAAAGTGAAAGAAGAAAGAAGGGCGGATGGAAGACAGGGAGAGAGAGGATAAAGGAGGGTAAAGGAAGGAAGGAAGGAAGGAAGGAAGGGGGTGTGAAATACAAAGGGAAATGAGAAAGAACAAAATATATAGGGAATAAAGGAGAGAACAATAAGGAAGGAAGAATGAGTGAAAGAAGAAGGGAAGGAAGAAAGAAGACATGGCTTTGAAGTAGACTGACTGTAAGGAGACACCATTACCCCCAGCACCAAGCCTACCCACACTGACAAAATAAGAGAGATGACTGTTAACCCTATCTTAATCCTGTGGTATATTTCGACCACCCCTGACTCGCCCCATTAGTTTGTCGATTTTAAGATGCTTCACCCCATTAGTTTGGCGATTATATGATGTATCACCCCTTTCAGATGTTTATATTGTTCTGGGCGAGCGATAGTGAACCTACACATTAGGGGAATCCGGCCTTCGGCCAGGACAATTATTTTCTACCGATTAATATATACATTCAGCTTGAAAGGAGATCTGGTGTATAAGGTTTTTAGTTTGAAGGGTGTCGGGTATTTTTTTATTTTTTTAGGAGCAATTAAACATGCGTTGCTCGAAAATGGCAAACAAAATCAATACCCTTAACAATAAATAAACAAAACTCCATTCGGAACACTTACACGTCAGATGGTCTGGTGTTGAGGAGATAAACTATAGCACTACATAAGGATCTCCTAAAGGTAACACGGATGCCGGGTAAATATTCATAGACGCTACTTCATTATAATGGGTTTGGGGGTAACATTTTCATACCTAGCCAGTAATTTGGAACAGAGTGGTGGAGGAATTTGGATTTAGAACTGATAATTAATTGAAACAGTACGAAGGCCAAGCTATAGGGAGAAATACGAAGCAAGAAATGAGGAAGAAACTTACTCAAGTCCTGAACTAACATATTTTCCATGCTGGGTCTGTAATATTTGATGTGAAATTAATAACATTAAAGAAACGTATAGCATTGAGTGTGTCCTATCTGAATGATGGGGACAAAAGGCAAGCTGACTGTAACTAGTGTCTCCCCCAAAGCCAAAGGAGTGACAGAGAGTCAAATTCAAGGGACGTTGGGGTCAAAATGCCTGGACACACGAAGTTTGAAGGAGTCTAAGTCAAAGGATGAAGGAAAGAGTGATTGAGGGAGAGAGTGCCAGAGTTCACTTGTTGAGTAGAAGAAAGACAGAACATTTGATAATGCTCGGGTTGGAGAGCTGGACATAATAGAAGTGGGGTTGTGTTGCAAGGCGGATGCCTCCCACTCACCGTAAGGAAGGGGGTATGCACTGAGAACACTAACTGTTTTAATAGCGATAGAAGAGTGAAAAAGATGCAACATTGTGGCGTGTGAAAAGAGATTGTAGAGAATTAGTAAGAAGAGGTAAATTGATCAGACGAAATGCTTTTGATTCTACCCTTTTGAGAAGTGCGGTGTGGGTGGAACCTCCACACAGACGTGAACAATACTCGATATATGGGAGCACTGTGCCCCTATACAGAGCAAGAAGCTGTGCGAGGGAGAAGAACCCACAGAGGTGGTTGAGCATACCTAACTTCTGGAAAACTGTTTTAGCAAGTGTGGTAATATGCTCTTTCCAAGACAGGCCAGACGAAGAAGAAACTCCAAGAATATTGTGAGAAGATGAAGGGTATATTTGTGTATCGTTCAAAAATGATTGACAAGTCTTGTGAAAGATGGCGACGGATAGACAGAAGGAGAAATTGAGTCTTGGAGTCTTTGAAAGTAACAAGATTTTCTCGCCCCAATCAGTAATCCCAGACAACAAGGTTTCGGTAAGAAATATAAGCGGGATATCTGCCAGGTATCGTTACCACACCCAGCCAAACCATATCAAATCTCTTTTATAAAAGCTGTACTTCATTGTAGGACAATATACACATCCACTACAATAAGTATTCAACACAGCAAAGACCAAACATCGCTTGCGGAGGATTGCCGTTGAAAGGGAAATTCCCGTTGAATATCCCCCCCCCCCCCCCCCCGCCCTCACACACACACACACACACACACACACACACACACACACACACACACACACACACACTCACACTCTCTCTCTCTCTCTCTCTCGCTCTCGCTCTCTCGCTCGCTCTCTCTCGCTCGCTCTCTCTCTCTCCCTCTCTCTCTCTCTCTCTCTCTCTCTCTCTCTCTCTCTCTCTCTCTCTCTCTCTCTCTCTCTCTCTCAAAAGTAAGGATCGCTCACAGCCAATAGGACACCCCGCCCGGGTAGGCCATGCCGGTGTCAATCAACATGCAGATTGGAGTGAAAACCATCGTAATATTTTGGGAGTCTAATCCATTTTACCAGGCCAATTACCATATAATTGATTTTCTGTCTCTACCATTGAAATACCATTGTTATATACCATACGATGCCAAATTATGCCACCAATACAGCCTCCAATACAAAATAGGCCAAATTATGCCACCAATACAGCCTCCAATACAAAATAGGCCAAATTATGCCACCAATACAGCCTCCAATACAAAATAGGCCAAATTATACCACCAATACAGCCTCCAATACAAAATAGGCCAAATTATGCCACCAATACAGCCTCCAATACAAAATAGGCCAAATTTATGGGTTAAAGGTCGTAATATTAATAAAAGGCAAGTACTTTTGAACTGGATCATAGCCAGACACAAGTGCGCACACACATCACGCACACCGGGTCAACGTACCAGTGTGTGTGTGTGTGTGTTAGGTACATATGTGTGTGTGTGTATGTACAGTGTGTGTGTGTGTTCTTCCTGCCTTAATGGTGATGCCTCGGGGATGGGATCACGTATCCTCTCTCTCTCTCTCTCTCTCTCTCTCTCTCTCTCTCTCTCTCTCTCTCTCTCTCTCTCTCTCTCTCTCTCTCTCTCTCTCTCTCTCTCTCTCTCTCTCTCTCTCTCTCTCTCTCTTTCTCTCTCTCTCTCTCTCTCTCTCTCTCTCTCCTCTCTCTCTCTCTCTCTCTCTCTCTCTCTCTCTCTCTCTCTCTCTCTCTCTCTCTCTCTCTCTCTCTCTCTCTCTCTCAGCAATATTCTGTTATAGTTTTCATATTATGGTGCTTTATTTTATTGAAGAGATGGCTCTTCTTTCTATAAACAAATATAGCTTACATATAATCAGTACTGTCGATTGAACAACAACAGAAGTATTGGTTGGTTGGACGATGAGTGATATGATTGAATGTAAACAGACGACCGCATTGTGTTTACACCATACAACGATGATCACGGTGGATGCAAATATAATTTTCATTATTTAATTATGGTCAATTTCTTCAGAAGCGAAAGTCTACAGTATATTCATAAATTCAAATATTCAAATTCAAATATTCAAAATATTTATTGCCATAAAATACATGCTACAAATGGTACATTTATAAATCAGAACATTTGACCTAGTCTGCTGAGCAGATGCTCCTATGCAGACAATTTAGTTTATAATATACATTTATGATGATGGTGTTACATCAACGCACAGCATAGAACTAAATGGCAACCTAAACATATAACATCCATACAAAATTATCTCAATTTTGCATGGAATATTCTTTATCTACAGTTGCTACTTCCACGATTTGGTTATTACTTGTCCTTGCTTATTTCGTTGCATTGTTTTTCATAGATATATTCCTTTAATTAATGATATTTTTAATAATGTTAAGTTCGCTATTCCTCTTAAATTACTAGGGAGTGAATTCCATACCTTTGGACCTGAAATAATTACACTATTTTGTACAACGTAGTGCGTGCTTGGGGTATGATTAAGTTTACATTATTTAGTCGGGTATTTATAGGATGTGACATAATTCTAAAAATTGGATTTATTACTTGTGGGTTCTTTAACCCCTTCTTTACCGGCGACGTCTTTTCGATTTTATTGTAGCTATGTTTAGACGATTGTGTACAGTTTAAGAAGGATATGTGGTAGTAAAAAGGGTTAATTCAGATAGTTTGAAGCCTGTACATTGCTGGAGGACCTTCTTAAACTTATTAAAATCGCCTAATAGTTGCCCGAATATAATGAAAAGAACGTCACCGGTACAGAAGGGGTTAAATATTTAAATAGCAGTAGAGATACATAATACTTATATATATATACTGGAATAGCAGTAGAGATACATAATACTTATATATATACTGGAATCTTAAAATAATCATGGACAAAAATGTCTCCTTTGTTGACTCATTTCTTGTTTTGTATGCAATAGTTCTTATGCATCTTTTTTGGCATAGGAAAACCTTTGTTGAATGTTTGTTTCCATGTTCCACCCCATAGAGTTATACAATATATCATATGAGGATAGACAAGAGAATAATATATACTTTTCATAGCATCTAGGGTAAGTTGATTTCTGATGTGATACAAAATGCCACATACTTTTTTATATTTTTAAGCATACTGCATTTGTATGTGGTCCCAGCTCAATCGGTCATCAAGTATTACACCTACACATGTTATACTTTTGTTTCTTTGTAAAATATTCCCTCCTAATTTTATTGGCATCAAAGAATCAGGAACCCTCCCATTGTAAAATACTATGAACTGTGATTTGTTAGTGTTAATTGACAGCTTGTTTACTGAAGTCCACTCAAGGATTTTATTTAATTCAATATTTATATTGCTAAGTAAGTTCACAGCACTGTCGTCCTCAATAAGAAGGTTCGTGTCATCTGCATATAACACATATTTAAACTTATTGCTAGAATATATGAGATTATTAATATAAATAAGAAACAAATTTGGGCCCAAAATCGATCCCTGAGGAACACCATGGCTAATTTCTTCATAACAGGAATATTCATTGTTATAAAATACTGCTTGTTTCCTATTCAGCAAGTAACTGGTCATGAGTTTTAGTGGCAATCCTCGGATACCTATATGTTCCAACTTCTTTATTAATATATAATGATCAAGTGAGTCGAAAGCTTTTGACAGATCTAAAAATACACCAACAACATGTTTCCCGTTATCTAATGATTTATGTACACGCCCGACGAATTCAAGCAGGGTTGTTTCCGTAGATTTATTTATTCTAAAACCATGCTGGCATTCTGATGGCAAGTTATTGGACTCTAGAAAGTTTCTTAATCTACTTGCTATTGCGTATTCAAATATCTTGCTGAAAGCTGGAAGTATTGATACCGGTCTTTATATACTGCTATAATTTGTATTTCCTGATTTAAATATTGGTATGACTTTCGCTTTTTTTTTAGTATATCTGGAAAGATACCCAGCCGAAAAGATAAGTTAATTATATATATATATATATATATATATATATAAGAGGTGTGACTATGAATTCTGAGGTTTCTATTAGTAAAATTGGTTTGATGCCATCATATTCAGCAGCATTATCTTTGAGAGACTTAAAATAATGTAATACTTCCTTAGGCTCCTTAGGTGATAATTATAAAGACAAATTTGGAGACGTTCCCAAAAATTGGTCAAAAGTAGTATGTACATTTTCCAGATTGTCTTGAATATTTCTACCAACATTAATAAAAGCAGTATTGAATGCATCGGATGATGGTGATTCCTTATTTGCTGAAGACTGATTAGTATTTCTGTTTGCCCTACCCATAATATTTATTGTTTTTCACGTCGCTTTAATATCTCCTTGACAATATTATAGTTTATCTTTGTAGTATTTACTCTTTGCGGCTCTTATGACTGAGGTGAGTTTATTACGATATTTAGTGTATACCGGTTTATACGTTATTGGCCACTTTATTGACAGTCTTTGCCATCTATGTTTTTCTTTTAGACTATTTTGTATCCCCTTTATCACACATGGACGCACTTCATGCTTCCTATTACCATTAATTTCTACCAAAGGAAAGTATTTTTGAAATATATTCTCATATATTGAACAGAATTTGTTAAATGCTTCATTGGGAAATAAAATGGTATATACTGTACATCATTCCAACACGTATTACGCACTTCTTCAGAACATTTATCAACATTGATTTTTGGTATAAATTCGTTTCGTCTGAGAGTAATAATTCTGCTTAATATTTTGATTTTGTGTAAATTGTGAGCTAATTGGAAAATGGTCAGAAATATCAGATTGCACGATTACATTTCTATAATTTGTATTATCTTGAAATATATAATTAAATTGAATTAATATTTAAATTACATCTCCCTTTTCCTCTCTCTCGGTTTATGAACATGTACACAGTTTCTTAATTACCTAGGTACAGTACAGCACACTACTGATACTAACTTATCTTGGAGGTAGTATACAACCTTTTCTAACCAAATTTTCCATAGTACAAATTTTCGCCAAGCTGCCAGGCTTTTTCTGAGGTGATCTTAGTATCTTGCATTTCTACAATATCTTGGTTGTACTTACACGCCATAGAAATGCCCTCTATATTGTCTCAATGCCGCATAAATGGTGTTCAGCCATATTTGAGGATGTTGTGACGACGATGTGGCATCACTCCTCTGGCATCATTTGTGTGACGTGTCTAAAAATCAGGTGCTGCCATCTATAGTCAAACCATTTTGCAAAGTCAGTTCTCTGGCCACAGATTGGCACCGCTGGACATTCCACTTATCAGGTGTAATTTGATAGCTTTTGATCTCTCTCTCTCCCGCTCTCTCTCTCTCTCTCTCTCTCATGAGGTCCTTCCTAATTTGAACAAAATCACCTGGCGGTCTTCACTATTAACAAAATTCATAATGAGAATTAAGTTAAATAATGGAAGGGAAGAGAGAAGGAAAGGATGGAGAGAGAGAGAGAGAGAGAGAGAGAGAGAGAGAGAGAGAGAGGTCACGAGCTATCATCCGTGCTATCAAATTACACCTGATAAGTGGAAGGTCCAGTGCTACCAATCTGTGGCCAGAGAACTGACTTCATAAACTGATTTGACTATAGTGCGGCAAAAAAAGAGCAATCAAGATCTCGAAAGCTTCATTCGAAAACCTCAGGGCCTAGTAAGAGTTGAAGTCTACTGGAAAACTTAGTCCCGCAGTTGAAGAGAAAAAAAAAGTGGCTGAGTTCCATACATACGGAGATGCACTGTTTACTAGTGAGTGTATGCGTGTGTGTGTGTGTGTGTGTATGTAGAATGCCGGGTTTTTTTCTCGATATATGTGTGCGTTGATCCTTTTATCGTTTTGTCCGTCCGTATGTCAATATTAAATGGAATAACATAAATTAATATCTTCTTAATTTACAATTAATCCTTTATTACTTCTTCAGACCAATATTAGTAAAGAATCCACCTAATTTATTAAAAGTCCAATCTTTATGAATCTACCAACAAATCAAACTTACCCACTCGTTTACTAAAACCAATATCTCCCACTTATGTTTCGGTTAGTTAGTTCGAGTATCGGCCCATCTCCAATTTCGATGTATTTTTGTTGTGGCAATAAACAAGAGAGGGCAGCCATCACTCCAGTTGTTGAGGCCACTTGTCCGCCATATTGCCACTCAGGATATTGTGACGTTGTGGTGTTTGAGTTGTTGTTGTTGTTGGTAGTAAGTAGTATTGTCGGTAGTGATGATTGTGGCGTTTCTGTTATTATTTAGGGTGATTCCAATTTTATGTGTAACGTATATCATGGTGTTGTTGTTTGTGATTGCTGATGCTTTTGTTACTATTTTGTTTGTTTCTGTCTTATTTGTTTGTCGGTCACGGTGATAGATATTATTGCTGCGCTCCATCTACAATTTCGTTATTTGTCTTCTTTTTTTATTTTATTTTTTTTACTTTCTTTTAATTATGTGGCCATCACTTCAGTTGTTGAGGCCACTTGTCCGCCATATTGCCACTCTGGGAGAAATTTGCTTGGTGAGTTGGCCCGTGATGGTAGGAGTGTGTTGTTGTGGTATTGAGGTGTTGTTGTTATTATTGTTGTTGTGCGGGTGATGGTAGTAAAGTTGTTGTGTGTGGTGTTGTTGGTGGTGTAAATGGTGGTAAATGAAATGTTGTTGTTGTTGCTGCTGTTGTGATGGTGGTCGTGGTGGTGGTGGAGGTGGCGATGATGGTGGATATGTAGGGTAGTTGTGATGTTGTTGGTGGTGTAATTAGTGGTGACTTGGATAGTAGTGATGCTGGTCTTGGTGGCGCTGGTGATATTCGCCAGAGCTGGATTTTTGCGGAGATTAGTCGACCATCGTTGTGTTTCTCCCTCTATATATGAATATTTTACTTTTTTCCCCTCCAGCAGGATTTCTTATAACTTAAATAGGTGAATTTATGTGAAACTTGATCATGGTCATTGGTTGTGACCTGGGTAGAAATGTGTGTCTATCTTATAACTCCTGATTACCCACCCGCCCACCCCTGCCACCAGTAGCTACAGCCCAATTAAGCCTCACCTTTGAACCGCACCCCACACGAACACCCTAAAATATTATAGTATAAATAGACATTTTCGAACTTTATTTTAACGAAACTCACTGTGATGTATGCGAATTACCTATTGCATTCTCACACACAATATTATGAGTTAGTGATAGTTGGTTATACTTGCATGCAATGTTGTGCCCATGGATTGCATACATGTTTTAATAATATTCTAATTGTTGTTGTTGTTATTGCGTGTAATTGTTGCTCTTATTAGTGGTGACGCTGAATGGTGTTGATGGCGATGACTTTAGTGATAGTTGTATAGATAATTATGTGTTTGATGACGAAGAGTTGATAAGGGTGAAGGCTTTATTGTTGTTGTTTTTGTTTTTGTTGTCTTTGGTGGTTTTGATGGCTTTGTTGTTGTTGTTGGTGGTGGTGCTTAAGGCTTTGTTGTTGTTGTTGATGATACTGTTGTCGATGGTGGTCTTGATGACAGTGGTGGTGGGGTGATGGCTTTGTTGTTGTTGGTGCAGTGAAGGCTATTATTTGTTATTTATGGCGGGGGTGTCGGTGATGGAGATGGAGTTGTTGGTGGTGGTTGTATGTTATTGTTGTTGATGATGATGGTGGTGTTGCTTAGGGTGATGGCTTTGTTCTTATCTATGGTTGTGGTGATGGTTTCGTTATTATTGATTTTGTTGTGATGAGTAGGAATATTTAGCTCTTGTTGAAGTTGATTGTGGTGTAATTGTGCATGTGGCTTAACTGTTGCTGTTTTGATGTTGTTTATGTAATGGTTTTTAACTAAAATTATAAAAGGACACGCAATCTAATTTACAGCATAATATATACTACTAATGACGTTTTCCCTTCACGTGAAATTTTTAGCAACTGGAAATAAACAGGTTTCGTTTGAATTTGATGGAAGAGTGTTAGAAACATAACATAATTTATGAAAATATTAAATTTTTAAATTAAGAAAAGTAATTATTATAGCTTGGCCATTAAGAAACGTCCTAATACTACTGATAAAGACGCGAAGAGTTGATACAAGTATAGCTAGATCAATAGAATACTGAATATACCATAACAATATATATTCTGTACAACACTGCCAGGGGGCAACGTTTCTTCGTATATGTAAGAGGGGGAATTAATCTGCAATAACAGGATTGTTATTGTTCGTTCAGGTGATGGCTTTGATGTTATCATTGTTGTTGTTGGTGATGGTGGAGTTGGTGATGGCGTTGGTGGTGTTGTTGGTAGTGATTTTTGTGTTTATTTTTTATTTTTATTTTTTTATTTTGTTCTATGTGAGGGAGGCAAAAGGCAGAACAACCTGTAGCGAGTGCCTCCCCCATAGTTGAAAGAGTACAAAGTACAAAGGAGTACAAAGGAAATCAATCAACAACAGATCTAGTGACCCTTCTAGGCTGCTTGTCCTCCAAAACACTGAGGATCAAGTGTCCAAACAGTGGTTTAGAGTGGGTAAGGGAACATTCGAAAGGGAACTACTGCCCTGGAACTAATGTCCGTGGCAGGATTAGGAAGTTAGTAGGGGACAGATGGGTTAGTAATTGAAGGGGGGATAAAATAAAGTTATTCATTTACAAACCCAGTCAGTCGCGAGTTTGATGCGAGATATTTGTCTAAGCGGAGTTTAAATGAATCAACGGTGCTGCAGTCTATAACATCTCAGGGAAGCCCATTCCACAAGTTGACAACTCGATTGAAGAAGAAATTCTTAGCTTCGTGTGAGTTAAAAGATTTACCAATAATTTTGCAACCGTTTCCCCGCGTGTAATTAGATTGGTCGATAGTGAAGTACTTACTACAGTTCATATTGTCGATGCCTTTGATGATTTTGAACACTTGAATTAAGTCACCTCTTAATCTGCGCTGGGTTAAAGGAAATAGATTTAATTCTCTAAGACGCTCTTCGTATGGTTTGTTCTTCAGGCTAGGTATCATTTTGGTAACTCTACGTTGAACTCGTTCTAGCTTGTTTATATCTTTTTGGTAATAAGGGAACCAGGATTGAACGCAGTATTCCAGAAGAGGGCGGACTAAGGAATTGTAAAGGGTTAGGATAACTTCTTTGGATTTATGCTCAAATGACCTGCCTATAAAGCCAATTATTTTTTTGCCTGCTTAACAACTTCTGAACATTGTTGACTCGGTTTTAGGTTACTCTATATTGTTACTCCCAGATCGGTTTCTCTGTTTACATTCTTAAGCTGAGTGCCATTCATCGAATAGTTTGCTTTCTCATTTAGGTATCCGATATGTAGTACTTTACATTTATCCGCATTGAAACTCATTTGCCAAATTTGGGCCCAACATGACAATTTATCTAGATTGTGTTGCATATCTTCAACTTGTTCTTTTGAGAGTATGCTATTTGCAATTTTTGTATCTTCAGCAAATTTTGAGATTGTACAGGTGAGACCCTCATCTATGTCGTTGATGTAAATTAGAAAGATAATTGGTCCTAGTACCGATCCCTGGGGTACCCCGCTACTTACATTGGTCCATTTAGATGCCTTACCGTTTATGACTACTCTTTGCTTTCTGTCGCTGAGCCAATTTTCTATCCATTTCAACAAACCGTCTTGTATTCCATGCGCTTTTAGTTTTAGCAGTAAACGTTTGTGGGGAACTTTGTCAAAGGCCTTTTGAAAATCAAGGTAAATAATATCTACAGCTTTACTCTCATCGTAGAGGTTGAGGATATCGTGGAAGAAGTCTAAGAGGTTTGTTAAACAGGAACGTTTTTACGAAAGCCGTGTTGAGTATCTTTAAGTAAGTTATTTGCCTCTAAGTGATTTACGAGTCTGTCTCTTATGACCGTTTCTAGCATTTTACATACAATTGAGGTTAAGCTAATTGGACGATAGTTACTGGGTAGGGATTTTCTGCCTTTTTTGAATATCGGTGTTACGTTGGCTAGCTTCCACTGATCAGGCATAGTCCCAGACTGCAAGGATTCATTGAATAGCAATGTCAGTGGTTTGGAGAGCTCATCCTTAGCTTCCTTAGAACTCTAGGCGAGTTTGTATCAGGTCCAGGCGTTTTATTTACCTTGAGTTTATCTAAACAATTCAATACTTCTCTCTCTGTAACGGTGATATTGCTTAGAACATCTGAATTATCAATCTGAATTGGCGATGGTGTAGGGATATCACTGAGGTCTTTGGTTGTAAACAATTTATGCAAAGAAGGTATTGAGGGCATTACTCATTTTTACTTCGTCTTTGGTGTATTCTCCATTTTCATCGACTAACGGTCCAACAGTTGAAGTAACTACTTTTTTCTTTCGGATATAACTATAGAATTCTTTCAGGTTTGTTTTACTTTGATTCGGAACATGTAACTCCAGGGTCTTTTTACTTTGCTTAATTAACTTTTTGGCTTTGCGTCGTAGCTCTACAAATTTCACCCGTTCTTCGTCATTTTGTGAGGATTTTAATCTATCATTAGCAAATTTTTTAGCAAGCAGACAGTCTGAAATATCTTTATTCCACCATTTGGGCTTATCATTATGGCCTGGACGCCGTATTTTCGATGGTATTCAGTCTTGCACTGCCTTAAGGTAAGTGGTTGTGAAACACTCCCAAGATGTATTTGTCATTATTGTTAGTCAGAAAGCTCCAGTCAGTTTCTTTAAGCTTTGATTTAAGTTTATGAAAATTAGCTTTCTTGAAATTAGGGACTTTCTCAATGCTGCTATTTGATTTGTTACTAGTAAACTTTAAAGTGAAAGTTATCTTACGATGGTCGCTGTTACTGAATTCATCACCAACATTCAAATTCTCTATTAATTCTTTTTTTGTTGCGACTACAAGGTCAAGCACATTATTACCACGGGTCGGAGATTGTACAAATTGAAAAAGTGAACTCTCTTGCAAGTTAGCATAGAGGTCGTGTCCAGAGTGTGAAGTAAGAATATCGCCCCATTTAGTCACGGGTAAGTTGAAATCGCCAAGAATTACGGTATCTTGTATGTTAGTTATTTCTGCAATTGTTCATAAATTTCACTGTCAGTTTGCACTGATTGAGCTGGGGGTCTGTATAATAAAGCTAGTGTTATTTTAGTTCCTCGTTTATTATTTAATAGTACGTAAGATATGTCTATATTCGCAATT
The DNA here is from genome assembly GCA_032716605.1 of Paralithodes platypus. Classification (NCBI taxonomy): domain Eukaryota; kingdom Metazoa; phylum Arthropoda; class Malacostraca; order Decapoda; family Lithodidae; genus Paralithodes; species Paralithodes platypus. The sequence continues at coordinate 86,529,522 of CM064487.1, read as the reverse complement.
TGAGGTTTTGACATTAAGACGGGATTAAGACTTTCCTTTATAAAAAACAGAACTCCTCTTCCATTTCTATTGATCCAACTTTTCTCAAACATTGTATAACCAGAGAGGAAGCGTATATTCGGCTAAAATGTCTCTGTCTTCCGTATTTAACCAAGATTCTGTAATGCCGATTATATCATAATGTTCTGTAAACACGATTTCCTCTAGATCTGAACATTTATTGCGTATGCTACGAGCATTTACATAAAACACCTTAAGAGAATTAGAGTTGGATGTTACTGATTGTGCATTGTCTGAATTTTCAGTTCGTATTTGACTTACACTACCCCCGGACCCCGTTTTTTTGAACGGAAATCCTTGACTGCATCGTTCAGCAGACGACCAAGACGTGCAGCTCCTACTTCATTGAGATGTACACCATCTCCTGAAAACAAAGATTTATCATAGTAAAAATGATCCCACGTGTCGACAAAGCCGATGTCCTCCTCCCTGCAGAGTTTGGCTAGTCGGCGATTTGTACGGGTAGCTATGTTGTAGAATCGGTTTTCTACATCAATCTGGGGAACAATTCCTGAAATTAAGATTCTATTAGATTTTTCCTTGAAGGACCTGATCAGCCGCCGGTACTTGCAGAGTAGTTCCTCTGACCGCGTCCGTTGGACATCGTTAGATCCAACGTGGATGACGTACGTAGTGCTTGCGGAGGCGAGCCTGGAAACCTCTTCCACAGCCGCAACAATGTCGTCCACGCCGCCACCTGGGATACAGAATCGCTTTCTGGTCCTGGGTGCCCTGGCGCAGAACTCGGTTAATTGGCCACGGACCATGGAGTCGCCCACAAGCCGAACTTCTTCCGTTTCCTCTTCCTCGTCAATAGCAAGAATTTTGAAGCGGTTTTGGCATGTTGTCGGGATGACCTTCCTGGTACTGGTACTGGGATGCACATTGTTTCTCACTATCTGAAAGTTGTCCTGGGGGGGAGTGAGAGTAGAGTCATTATTATTTTCTGCAACATCTAAGTTAGCTGCTGGTGTGGGTACCGGTGCTGGTACTGTATGCACTGGAATGGCGGTTGACATCGTAGTGGTTTCTTGGGTCGAGGGCACTCCTACGTTGAGTGTGGCAAATTCTTGAAGGGATTCAAGCTTCTTAGTCAGGGCATCGATCTTGCGGTGAGCTGCATTCAATTCATCCGCAATCTTCTCTCGGAGCTGGCAAAATCTACAAATTTGGACATCAGTATCAACAAGCATGGTAGGGCCAAATTTACCGGAACAACTCGTGCAGGTTCGTTGCGGCGCCATGACGATATAATCACAATATGCCTGAAAATCACACAAATTTATGTTAGCAAAATGGTACAATTAAAGCCTGAAAACCACAAATGTTTTATGTTAGCAATGTGATACAATTAATTCCTGAAAACCACACAACATTTTGTTAGCAATATGATAAAATTAATATGCCTGTAAATCACAAAAAATATGTTAGCAATAGAACACAATTTATGCCTGAAAATAAAACAAAAATTGATGTTAGCAGTATGACACAGTTAAAGCCTGAAAATCACAAATGGACTAGAAATTTGTTTCAAAATTTACGGGAAAAAAACCAAAAAGTGGGAGAGGGTTAATGTAGCCTAGTGAGAAAACTGGAAAACAGTATACAGTACAGTAACAACAAGTATTTGTTAGCAATATGGTACAATTAATGCCTGTAAATCACAAAAAGAATATGTTAATCACAAAAAGAATATTATGCCTGTAAATCACAAAAAATATGTTAGCAATAGAACACAATTTATGCCTGAAAATAAAACAAAAATTTATGTTAGCAGTATGACACAGTTAAAGCCTGAAAATCACAAATGGACTAGAAATTTGTTTCAAAATTTACGGGAAAAAAAACAAAAAGTGGGAGAGGGTTAATGTAGCCTAGTGAGAAAACTGGAAAACAGTATACAGTACAGTAACAACAAGTATTTGTTAGCAATATGGTACAATTAATGCCTGTAAATCACAAAAAGAATATGTTAATCACAAAAAGAATATTATGCCTGTAAATCACAAAAAATATGTTAGCAATAGAACACAATTTATGCCTGAAAATAAAACAAAAATTTATGTTAGCAGTATGACACAGTTAAAGCCTGAAAATTGTAAATGGACTAGTAATTTGTTACAAAATTTACTGGGGAAAAAAGTGGGAGAGGATTAATTTAGCCTAGTGAGAAAACTGGAAAGCAGTATACAGTACAGAAACAAAAAAATATTGGTTAGCAATATGGTACAATTAATGCCTGTAAATCACAAAAAGAATATGTTAATCACAAAAAGAATATGTTAGCAATAGAACACAATTTTATGCCTGAAAATAAAAATAAAATTATGTTAGCAGTATGACACAGTTAGGCTAAAGCCTGTATATTAGTTTATACAGTGGTCGACACAATACTAATAATAATGGAGTTAGTAATATCCCTGGCAAGAGTGTGAGAGGCCTATTAATATGGTAACAAGTATCTGAAATGCGATTAATAAATAGGCTATCAAAAAGTATTACAGTAACTAAATTATTCTAACCCAATATTAAAACTATCTTGACAAATGTTAGTGTGTGCGATTTATATAGATAACCAAGATAAAAAGTTCAACCAAGTACAGTATTGGCTAGACTTTGATATATAAAATACAAGAAGAGGGTTTGTTTATGCGTACACAGGTGGCGCTGGTATCGGCGGCGTCTCTACTAACTTGACAAATAGAATTTTGAAAAACAAACGTTTATCAGTCAAAACTACAGTACAATGTCATGCAAGATAACTACAGTGAGGGCTAAAATATCTACAATAAGTGCTAGAACTTTATAATATGAAACAAGCAAGTAGCTTGTTTACTTTAGAGCGTCGGTCGTCACTAACCGGTACAAATGTAAACAAAAGCAGTCTCGATAAACAAACGTTTATCAGTCAAAAACACAGCAAAATTACATGCAAAGCAACTACAGGGCAGTTAAGCTAGAGCTTAGCTACAGTTCATGCAAACAAATAAGGGGATGAGTAATGGAGTAGTGGTTATTATCGTTTTAATGGTGTTGTTGGTTTTAAAGGTGTAGATGGTGGTAATACTGTTGTTAATGGTAGTTGTAGCAATGATGTTGTAAATGCTGATGATAGTAATGGTTACGCTAATGTTGTTTTATGTTGTTGTTGCTGCTACCGTAGTGATATTGCTTGTAGTGTACACAGTAGTGGCTTGCTTATTGTTGGTGGTATACCTCATATTATTATTATGATTATTATGATTAGTTTATTATTATTATTATTATTATTATTATTGGTATTATTATTATTATTATTATTATTATTATTATTATTATTATTATTATTATTATCATCGGTATTATTATTATTGTTATTATTATTATTATTATTATTATTATTATTATTATTATTAGTATTATTTTATTATCATCGGTATTATTATTATTATTATTATTATTATTATTATTATTATTATTGAGGGCTGGCCCTATCCAAAGTGAGGTTTGGCGTCCTCTACCCAACCCTAGCCGTTTCTGTCTGTCTCTTTTCCTGTACTACTTTTCCTACTTCGGGAGCGGAATGCTAGGAATCCTCCTCCCCATGTTAATTTCACCTACTAGACGAGACAGAGAAAGGGGCGAGGGAACGCGAAAGTCGTCCCAGACCCTAAGAGATGGATCTTTGAATGTTGTTTCTGTTCGGGCTCTGTCTAGAGTCGGCTAGCCTCAGCTATAGGGTATGTATTGTTGGTGATGGTGATGATCTGATTGTTATATACATGTGGTAGTGGTGGAGGGGATATAGGTTGTGGCGATGATTTGATTGTTATTCACTAACCCCCAGTGGCAAGGAAAATACACCAAATAACAGCCAAGAAAGAGACCTTCAGAAAAATAACAGGCAACAAATAACATATGACTGACAGAGAAATATTCCGACTAAAGACAGACATATGAGAGAACACACATATTATATTTAGTCACTGACAAGTCAAATGAATGACAACTAACAGATATACTGTCAGACAGGCTAAGACCCATATGAACTAACTTGCAGAGACAGCAGACGACACATTTTTTTTTTTTTTTTTTTTTTTTTTTTTTTTTTTTTTTTTTTAAGAGACAATGAACGGAGGAAGGAAAAACACAGATAAAACAAAAAGGTTCATGTGCCTAAAGGCATCCTCCATTCATAAAATGTTTGTAACAACTGGATTTAAACATTTGTTGATTGTAAGTTTGTGGAAAGCAATTCGAGGGAAGTGAATTCCAAAGAGTAGTAGCTCTGGGGATAAATGAATTCTGATAAGCAGAAGTTCTGCATTGTGGAGGAGAAAGTGTAAATTCATGGGCGCTCTCAGCTGCCCTAGTTCTACGGGGAAAGATGTGGAGAGGCGGCACAATTGAAGCAAGTTCCTCGGAACAATTGCTGTGAAAATATCTGTAGAATAATGCAAGGGATGCAACGTTTCTTCGTATGGCTATGTAGGAAGGTCCTGTGTGATTGCAGGGTTATTGATTAATCCAATAGCTTTATTTTGAATTTTGTCCAACTGCCTCAATGCAACCACTCCACTTCCACCCCACAGAGGTGAACAGTAATCCATCTGAGAGCGCACATGACTTTTATATATTACGGCCAACTGCTCGTCAGTGAAGAATTCTCGAACTCTGTACAGGAGTCCCAGTTTTTTAGAGGCATTCTTAGCAATGCTTCTAACATAATGTGTCCAGCTCAAGTTAGTAGTTAATGTTACACCGAGAATGTCAATACTAGGGGAAGTGGGAATATTTACATCATTAAAAAATATATGGGAGTCAGTGAGATTCTGTCGGTTAGAAAATTGAATGTACTTGGTTTAACAGACTAACAAAGAAAGGTCAGGCGACAGCCAAATAGACAGGATAAGAGAAATACAGATATGTTTATGAACACGAATGGCACTGAACAACTGAAACACTGTCTTTGAATATATAACCATAATTAATGCAACAGTCAAACTAAATAGGAAAAGGGTGAGTAATGGGAATTGGATGAGTTTGTTGGTACACATGGGTGACTAATGGGTCGAAAATATATTTACTTTTTAGCTTAGGATAGGCCCTGTGCTAACTTTGTATTATTGATGACACCAGTTGATGGAGCCAGTGTCACTAAGCGGTACCTTAGTCAACTCGTGCGTGGGAGGTCCGGGTTCGATCCCCTGCCGGAGCACCGTAGGTTTATTTACTTTATGGCAGGGCTTTCCATACCCTTAGCTGAACTGGCGGACATTGAAGGTGCAGTAGACCAGTGACGCATGTACGCATAATATATGATAGCATTTGGTCAGTAGGATAGAGCTAATTACACTGGTTACAGAATACATTCACATCCACAGCCATTCCAACAGTACATTAATATTCCACATGCACCCCCACACACTATGCACACACCAAAGAGCGACGGGCTCATCTGATCACAATCAGCGTGGTGAACTCTACAATGGATAGGCTACCTGAGGAAAGTAGGGTAAGGGTGTGGGAACTTTGAAGCTACTCTTCTTACAATTGGCTGGAGGCTCTGGATACTTCTTAGATTTTCCCGTATAGGATATCGGAAATTGTAGGTTTAAGTAAGGTACAACAAAAAGTAAAAAGTGTTCATAATAATAAACCCTTATAAAGTATATAAATGTACTGACTCTTTGTAACCTGTTGCTTCGACGATGGCAGACGTGAGAGAGGAATAATTGCCTGATGAGTCGCACACATGCTGGCCATTCAGAGCATTCTAGGGTGAAATGCCAGAAATTAGGCCCTCCTGTCATTATTTTGTGTATCTTTCTATATTCCTTATCGAAGGCCTTATTTTCAGGAAAATTCTAGGACATACCTTGGTGTATCTGGTGGTATGAACTATTGACCCCAGAATGTAGTAGGATACAATATTATATATAATATTTAGAAAGAAGGGCTAGATTGTTAGATGAGGTGATATGTTTTTAGTCTTCACGGGTGTGGTACTGCTTGCAGTCGTTTTTTTAGGGAACCCAGGTGAAACAGTAATTATGACAGATAGAAAATAACTAAATAACATGAATAGTAATACTACCATAGTAACAATGACAATACTAATAACCTAGGATCAAAGGCCACTATGAAAACCAACTCTGACAATAACAGCGATGACAGTGCTTCCCCGCCGAGACAGACACCACGGGAGATCCATCTGACAATATTAATAAGAATACAAGGTGAAAGGCTCCGGTGAACCAGGTAATTTCCGCTGGTCAGTGTGAGGGCGAATGGTAAGGGGTGGTTAGGGGGGGGGGGGGGGGTAGAAAAGGCACCGGCAGCGGGGGCAAGGTTTGGTCACGATGATGAGAAGGGTATGTTAGAGATTCGAGGAAGAGGAGGAGAGAGGGGGGGGGGGGGGGGGGGGGTTTATAAAATAGGGAAGAAGAAGGGGGGAAGGGACAATCAATATAAGAGTGTGATCAGAAGGTCAACCCTAAACAGGGGCAGAGGGAAGACACTGATTGATAACTATAAGGAATTACAAGTGATGGATAAGATTTCAAAGACCTTGCGGCTCCCACACTGTCCAGAAAGATACTATATACATGTAGGTGAAAAGAAGAGATTGCGGATTAGTTCAATCACTCTCCCATGGAAAACAGTTTCGTGCATACTTACGAGTCATATTCTCTCTTTATAGTTTACTCTTCTATTGACAGAAAATAATTTTTCCACTTTTGAAAGAAACGGTGTAAATCTCAAAGCAGCAGAACAGATTTTATATGAGAAAGTCTTTTCATATACTATAGCGCAGAATTTCTCCACCTCCAACTTCCAGCCATTGATGTGTGTTGTATTCCTATTGAGGGTAAATATATAATTATAATCCAGGTTGTCAAATCCATTTATAATATTTGAAATTTCAGTGTGTTCACCGCACAGTCTACGCATTTCCAACGAAAAGAGACCAAGAGTTCTCAATTTGTTCTCATAGCTCATTATCTTTGTCGATGGAATAAACTTTGCAATTTTAGCTTGAATTCGTCCTATTTGATCTATGTCTTTCCACAGTGCTGGAGACATGAATTGAACAGCCTATTTTTTAAATAGGGCTCGTAATGTTTAAAGCATAGCATTGGGATTAAGGGACTATTTCTCATATTGAGGTCTATATTTAAACTACCTTTAAAGAACGCTCAATAACAAAAACTTGTCTCTACTCCCCCCCAAATGCAGCTGGCATTAGGATATTAAAACTTTGGGTCACTGCTAATCAGAAACACCACTATTGTCTTTTCACAGGTCAAATATCTTTTCTTAGTCTTTTCATGATTAGTGAGTTTATGTTTGACGGTAAGGATTACAAATGCATATTGCATAGCCTTAGCTTACACATATCCGAATTTAGTGGCATATGTCTATTCACCCAATCTACGGTATGTGTATCTATGCCAAGTAATTAAATCACTTCAGGATTGCTCACACGTACTCTCAGTTTAATGTAATTGGTTAAACTAGAAATCATACTTAGTAGGCTAACATTGATGCCAATGACATATATGATAAGTAGCAATGGGTCCTATCTTTAGCCAACATTCTATCCATGTAGTTATCTTCTCACTGATGCACATTGCTCACAGTTTAGTATTCCCCTACGATGAGATACTTAATCATAGTTATTTTGAGAGTCTAAGCAAAGAAAGTCTATGGTTTTCCTCGGGTTACACTCAATCAAGTGAGTCAATTGCGACGTCCCCTGAATTTGTGATGGGAATCAATACTCAATTGTGTTATAAACGTTCAACTATAATAGATGATAGGCTAATGGAACGGTCATTCTTGGGACACTCATGATCCTCTTTTTTAACGATTGGGGTCACATTGGACAGCTTCCAGTTTTCACAGACCTCTATAGTTACTAATGACTTACTTGATATCTCGGCCAAGAAAGATGCTACTTCATTTTGCACGTCTATAACAACTCAGAGAAGAAAACCATCTGGCCAAATGACTTGAACCTATTTTACATATTTATTCATATATATTTATATCTAAATATTTATATATTTTAGTATTACTTTTGCCGGAGTACATCTAGTTCTATGGAAAACTATCCCTGGACTTACCATGTCACTAGTATAATCTTCCCTTGTAGATACTGACGCCAATTAGCTGATTATACATCTAGTAATTTGAGTGTAAATGGCCTGCTCGATGTTTAGTGGATAACTGCTCCATTTGAATGGTTTCTTAATATTCACGTAACTAAAGAACTGTTTGGGACTCTCCTTGCAAAAGGGCTACGTCAACACCTCATTTATTTGTTCCACTATTCCACCGCTTTACTGCCACTTTGCTGAGAGAGAGAGAGAGAGAGAGAGAGAGAGAGAGAGAGGGAGAGAGAGGGAGAGAGAGAACAGTAAGTAATAAGTGAAGAGGTAGTGAGTGTAATTGACAGGTGACCGAGCAAGCGGGATATTATGAAGTGATATTGCTGCAGGTGTGATAGCAGCAGGTTGCCACGATTGGTTTGGTAGAGAAAGGGTACAGGTGGGGTTAAAAGTCACGTCCTACTACCGTATCTTCACCTTTAGTATCATTGTTTATTTAGTAGGAGGTAAAAAATAAAGTCCTTGATACACCTGAGACATCCCCTTATATTGATGTCTTTCTTTGCTTGTTCAGGAGTATGCCTTGTCCTTATTTCATATTCATCACCAACCCGCCAATTAACTTGCATATAAACCTAATTAATGAAATCAACGAAACTAATTACTACAAGTGGCACTCCAAGAATTCGAACCTAGGATACTCACACCGAAATTCCGAGCACTAACCATTACGCAATCAAGACAGTTCATGTGAGTTAAGGGGAGGCAGACCGTTTTTCTGGACCCCCTTCTCCCTAATGTTTAGCCCCACTAGTTTTGAGATTATAAGACGTTCGCCAACTATTGGCGATTTTAACACCCTTTCGCCCCATTTCGTTGTTAATTTTAAGACCTTTCGTGCCATTTAGGTGTCTATTATTTCCTGGCGAGCAATAGCGAGCCTGCAACTTTAAGAGGAACCAGCCTTAGGCCGGGAATTTTTTCTACCGAAAAATGTACAAATTTATCTAGAAGGGGAGTCTAGGGGGTGACTTTCCCCCGTGACTGTACACCCAGCATGAGTGAGAGGGGTGTCGAGGCGGAAGGGAAGAAGGAAGAGAGGGGGACTGATGCTAAAGGGATAACACGATATAATAAAGGTGTATGTAGGGAAAGTGAGTGTAGAGAGAGAGAGGAGCTTTGCAACTAAATATTTACTTTTAAGGAGGGTAAAGGTTGAGTATACAGTAGGTGTAAGAGAAGTAGCGAAACGGTGGAGAACGACAATATATGTACAGGTATATAATTATATATATATATACGGCATATTTGTAAATTACAATTACGAGAGAGAGAGAGAGAGAGAGAGAGAGAGAGAGAGAGAGAGAGAGAGAGAGAATGTAACAAAGACGTAAATGAGAATGGTACTAAAGTCAAAGGTCAACAAGAGGTCACGGAGCCTGAGGTGATGATTCTCTCTCT
>CM064487.1:86308696-86518696 GCA_032716605.1 Paralithodes platypus | reverse complement strand
TTACTTGTTATAGTGCAGTATACTAATTGTACAAAGGTTACTTGTATAGTGCAGTATACTAATTGTACAAAGGTTACTTGTATAGTGCAGTATACTAATTGTACAAAGGTTACTTGTATAGTGCAGTATACTAATTGTACAAAGGTTACTTGTATAGTGCAGTATACTAATTGTACAAAGGTTACTTGTATAGTGCAGTATACTGATTGTACAATTAAAACAGATTCTGAGGAAGGTTTCTTCCAAACTGAGCTTCTTGTAAAAACAGAGACTTTCACTCTTGCGCTAGACTTCGAATTATCTACTTGATCTTATAATTACACGGTTTTTAAATAGGCTATAGCTCAAGTGTATCAGATAGTTTTATATAATTAAATCCATTGCTTGCGATTGATGCCAACTAAAATTACTTTTGATAGTTGATTATGACTTAATACATGGTCGAAAACTATATGAAAATATGAGTAAGTGGTGTCTATGGCACCACTCCTCTTATATTGCTTCAACAATTTATGGAAACATTATAGTATTTTTGTCTAAAGTCATTTCAGTGTCATCATAATTCAAGTCGGGAATTCATATTAAGTTAAGGATTTCCAGGTAATCAACTAATGTATATTTCCGTATACCATTTCGCATGTTTAATACCGTAGATTTAAAGCTAATTAGCCAATAATGTTCAGGATAATTATTGAGGAGAGAGAGAGAGAGAGAGAGAGAGAGAGAGAGCGAGCGAGATGAAACACACACACCTGGTCACAGAGACGGAGAGAACAAAGCGTAGCCCATAGGCTTTTATTTCTACGTCCATCTATTTTTCTTAACCGAAATAATTGGTATGCGAATAAATTCTCTCCTCTTTGTCCTTCTCTATATGAACGTTTTTTATACAAACATGTGTTTTTTGCTGCACCCGAAATTGTTTCATTTACAGTTTGAAGTCGGATAGGTTAGGTTAGAGTGAGATTGTCGATTTGATTATGAATGGTTAGAGTTAAGATAGGATGCACTGAACAACGTTTATGTTAGGCATGGTTATTGCAAATAAGGTTAAGTGCAATACGGTTATACTAGGCTTATAATCGAGTTATTTTGGGTCAAGTTAGGTTAAGATAAGGCTAGGCTAGCTCAGCTTATGTAAAATAGAGGGTAAGGTTAAGTCAGCTTGATGTTAAGTTGAACTTTGCTTGGTTAGTTTCGGTTTTCTCTCGGTTTAAAGTAAATACAAAACACTGGTTCAACAATAAGATATATTAGGAGTATTTGTAAAGATATTAGGCAACTCAGTCCTCAGTGATAACATCTACCGAAGGTCTCTGATAATGACACCCACGTGGCTACAAAGTTGCTAGTCCTTGAAGGGCGTCAAATGCAGTGATCCAGCGTCAATGGGTGTGTTCTGGATAACTCCGAGCTGCTTGTAGGTAAAGGTTCTCTTAGACATTTATTTGAATAATTTGCATGTAGATCGCCTGTTGTAGACATTAACTAAAGAGTTGTTGGTTGTAAACTCGACTTTACTGGCTGTAAACTTAGTCCAGGTGTCAGTTATGAAGCTGGACAGCTGTCCAACTTAGTAAGAGGGGTATCGGTTGTAAATTTGTAAATTCGTATATACACTATATATATATATATATATATATTGTACATGCCATTCATCAGATCCTTCTATTAAACATTTAGCCATGGCTGCGTTCTACCAATACCCCAATATACTCCCCTTACCCTTATGGTCCATGCGCCAGGCTGAAATCGGTACCACCACTCGGTACCACCACTTACAATTATAATTTACAAGATGTATTAATTATTGTTGTGTTGAAGGTATTTCGTTAAGATAACCTTGGTCAATCAGTTCTCATGTTTCTTAAGGCGGGAGGCTAGGAATCCTCCTCCCCTTGTAAATTTCCCCTACTAGACGAGACAGAGAAAGGGGCGAGGGAATGTGAAAGTGGTCCCAAACCCTAAGAATTGAAACTGTAATTGTTGTCTCTGTTCGGGCGATTTCTTAAGTCGGCCACCCCGAACTATGGGGTATGTGCCTGAGTATATGCATAATTTCACTTAACCCCTTTTGTACCGTTAACATCGTATATATTTAATTCTGGTTACTATTAATCGATTTTATTTATTTTAGGAAGGATATCTAGTACTTTATCAGGCTTCGAACTATCTCACTTAACCCTTTTAACTACCACAGATCTTTCCAAAGCTGCATAAAATCTCATAAATATAGCTAGAATAAACTATAATAGACTTTGCTGGTACAGGAAGGGTTAAGGGGGTATTTTATTTTCTGGACCCCCTTTTCCCTCATGTTTATCCCAATTCGAGTTTAAGACGTTTGCCGCGTTAGTTTGGCCTTTTAAGACCTGTATCCCCATGTATTTGTCAATTTTAAGATCTTTCGTGCCATTTAGGTGTCGATTGTTTTCTTGGCGAGCGAAAGCGACCCTGCTATTTGGGAGGAACCGACCTTCGACCGGGAAATTTTTCCACCGAAAAAGGCACAAATTTATTCCAAAGGTGGGTCTTGATTGTATCTATTTAAGTTTGATGGAGGCTTAGAGAGGAAAGTTAGTTTTGAGATTTTAAGACGTTCACCCCATTAGCTTGGAGATCTTGAGACCTATCGCCCCATTTCATTGTCAATTTTAGTACCCTTCGTGCCATTTAGGTGTTGAAGAAGAAATTCCCGGCAAGCGATAGCGAACCTTTAATTTAGGAGGAACCGGCCTTCGGCCTGGAAAGTATCCTACCGAGAAAAAAAAATAGAACATTATCTTAGTTTCTTTTTGTTTTTGTTTTTTGTTTGTAAAGGTTGATGGAAGCATACCATTAAATAAAACCTTAATGTTAATTCTGCTTGCATTTCCTTGGGAATAAGTGAGCCTTGTTTGTTCGTTTACTTTCTTCTTTCTTTGCCCCTCCTTCCGTCGTTCTTTTTACCTTATAATCCTTCTTTTTGAAATGTCTATTTTATCCCTTTCAGTTCCGGTGACGTATTTTATATTTGATTTCAGCTACATTTTGACGATTTTACGAAGCTTAGGAAGGATATATGGTAGCTAAAATTAGTAATTGAGATTTAATCGGTAGAATTTCTTCCTAAGCTGAATAAAATCACTTAATCGTCTAATAGTTGCTGGAATATAATGCAAAGAACATGACCGGTACTGAATGGATTAAGGCGATATCACAAGAACGCTGTATATCACAAGAGCGCTGTATACGTACATTTTGTATGAGCAAGTGTGTTCTCATTCTAGTTTTTGGAATGTTCTCATTGGAATCGACAACCAGACTGACTGTATATGATTTTAAGGGGGATCGGGTCATTTATTTTTCTGGACCCCATTTTCCCTCATGTTTAGCATATTAGTTTGGAGATATTAAGACGTTCGTTCCGTCAGTTTGGCGATTTTGAGACCTTTCGACCCATTTCTTTGTCAATATTAAGATCTTTCGTGCCATTTGGGTGTCGAACTTTTCCTGGCGAGCGATAGCGAACCTGTAATTTTAGAAGGAACCGACCTTCGGCCGGGACATATTTCCACCGAATAATGTACAAATTTATCTTGAAAGCGGCCTCGGGGGTGTTTTTTTCTTCCAATTTGATGGAGGTCTAGCGAGGAAATTAAGAACCATATTCATTGACTAAAAGCAAGTACTACCCCCTTAAGAGTCTCAAGTAATATATAATTTTACACAAGAAGATGCCAGACCACAACTCCCTGACAAAAAAATTGCCTTAAAAAGCGCTCTTGTGACACCGGCTTAATCAATCTTCCTGCAACCCTCCTTCTTCCAATACGTATCTGTTTCAGTAGACCAGAAGGCTCTTGTTCCTTTCATTTTGGCTATAATTAGACGAGTTTAGTAAGTGCAGATATTTTCTCCACCAACTCAACCTTAGATGACATAAATCAAGATGTCCCTGTACTTAATTTTAATTCACCTGAAATTCCCTCACTTAAGATCCACACCAGACATGTCAAAACTATTTTGCAGAATCTCTCAGTAGATAAGGCTCCTGGTCCAGATGAAATTCCTCCAATAGTACTTAAGAATTGCTCCTTGGTGCTCGCTCCTGTATTGGCAAAATTTTTCCGTCTGTGTACTCATACCTCATGCTTCCCAGTACCCTGGAAAGAAGCAAACATCCATCCAGTTCCTAAAAAAGGTGCCTCTTCAGATCCATTCAAAACTACAGACCAATAGCTATAACTTCCACTCTTGGCAAAGGTTTTTGAAATTATATTAAATAATCACATAATTAAGCATCTGGAGAATAATAAATTAATCCAGTGATAGGCAATATGGTTTTAGACGATGTCGATCAACTGCAGACATTCTTTGCCTTCTTACGCATCAAATCAACCAAGCTACAGACCAACATGGTGAAACACATACAATAGCACTGGATATATCAAAAGGCATTTGATAGAGTCTGGCATCAATCCTTATTGTCGAAGATGTCACACTACGGCCTTGCATCATTAGTTCCACTAATTTCTTCTTATCTTCCATAACAGAAAAATACGTGTAATGGTAGATGGCCTTTATTATCAATTTCACTCAATAAATGCTTGGTGTTCCCCAGGGATCAGTTTTGGCCCCAACTCTGTTCCTCATTTCATATCAATGATCTCATATCTACCACTCATAATCCAATACATTCCTACGCAGATGACCTCAACACTCCACAGTTCCTTCACATTTACCAATTCTTTCACCCCAACCCGATCTTATAAAAATTCAAAAATAAACACTGCAATTTCTCTGAACCAGGACCTTTCTAGAATTAATGAATGGGGACAAGAGAATCTAGTTTCCTTTAATGCACAGAAAAACCAAGTACATTCAATTTTCTAACCGACAGAATCTCACTGACTCCCATATATTTTTTTAATGATGTAAATATTCCCACTTCCCCTAGTATTGACATTCTCGGTGTAACATTAACTACTAACTTGAGCTGGACACATATGTAGAGGCATTGCTAAGAATGCCTCTAAAAAAACTGGGGACTCCTGTACAGAGTTCGAGAATTCTTCACTGACGAGCAGTTGGCCGTAATATATAAAAGTCATGTGCGCTCTCAGATGGATACTGTTCACCTCTGTGGGGTGGAAGTGGAGTGGTTGCATTGAGGCAGTTGGACAAAATTCAAAATAAAGCTATTAGATTAATCAATAACCCTGCAATCACACAGGACCTTCCTACATTAGCCATACGAAGAAGAAACGTTGCATCCCTTGCATTATTCTACAGATATTTTCACAGCAATTGTTCCGAGGAACTTGCTTCAATTGTGCCGCCTCTCCACATCTTTCCCCCGTAGAACTAGGGCAGCTGAGGGCGCCCATGAATTACACTTTCTCCTCCACAATGCAGAACTTCTGCTTATCAGAATTCATTTATCCCCAGAGCTACTACTCTTTGGAATTCACTTCCCTCGAATTGCTTTCCACAAACTTACAATCAACAAATGTTTAAATCCAGTTGTTACAAACATTTTATGAATGGAGGATGCCTTTAGGCACATGGACCTTTTTGTTTTATCTGTGTTTTTCCTTCCTCCATTCATTGTCTCTTAAAAAAAAAAAAAAAAAAAAAAGTTTTGTAAGGATGGGTGAACATAGAAATAACTGATATAGAGATTATCCCTTTTATTGCTCGAGATATTTGCTGAGCTTCAAAAAATCGTCTAATAATAGCTAGAATAAACTGATAAGCCGTGCCATCAGCCTCAAGGGGTTAATATTCTAATCATCAAGTTATCATGTTCTCAATCTTACTTTTCCACATTCTGCAAACCACTGCTTCTCTCTCTTCTTTCATCTGTCTCCTGTGTTCTCCTTTCTTTACATTTCTTTCTTGCATCCTTTCTGTCTGATTGTTGTCCTTCCAATACCCAATATAATATATATAATTTCCTCTTCGTGTTGGTTCTCTTATCCTTTCTCGTCTTCTTCCGATCTGTCTCAAGTTTTCCCATTTCTGTGTTTCACTGATCTCCAAGGGGATACTTTCTATATTAATTTATATATTTATTTATTGACTTATATATTTATGTATTTAATTCGTTATAAGTAAAATAATTTACTTACTTATTTGTGTCCATTAATTTATATATTTATTGTTGTTAATGTCCTCCTTAGACCTTCATCAAGCTTAAAAAAAAATATCCCCAAGACCCCCTTCGAGATAAATTTGTATATTTATATTACCATGGGGCAGTTCCTCTTAATGTGCAGGCTGGCTATCATTCACCAGGATAACATCAGCCCCTAAGTTGCACGAAAGGTCTTAAATTCGTCAAACTAATCAAGCAAACGTCTTAAAATCTTCACATTCTATACGTTCTGTTTATGCCCTTCTCTCTTATGTCCTTTTATTTTTTCTTCCTCGTGTCCTTCCTAGATTATTGCATATTCCATTCCTGCTCTATCTTTCCCAAATATGCAGTATTTCCCTTGCTTTCCAGTCTATTTATGTTATGTTGCCTTTTCTCATACGTTCTCCACTTGCTATAGCTTTCGATCTCCCTAGCTTACTTATCCTTCCCTCTGTTCTTCATTTCTCTCGTGGCTTTTATAACCTTTTATCCTTTACTTAGCAATCTTTATTCTGTTTCCTCCCCTTACTTGCTTTATTATTACTTACGTTCTCCTTAGCTTACCTATGCTTTCCTCAGTTTTTCCTTCCTCCCCTTACATTTCTTTTGTATAACTTTCGATCCCCTAACTTACCTATGCTTTCCTCTGTTCTTCATTGTCTACCTTACCTTTCTTTTGTATAGCTTTCCTTTTTTCATCACATTTTCTCCCTTACTGTTTGTTTACTTTCGATCCCACTAGTTTACCTATCCTCCCTCTGTTCTTCATTTCTCCCCTTACTTTAGTTTTACTTTCGACCCCCCTAACTTACCTATACTTCCCTCTGTACTTCATTTATTCCTTTATTTCCTTTTTTATTGCAACTTTCGATCCACCTACTTTCCATCTCTCTCTTTTCCGCTCTTACCTTCCTTACCTTCAAGCTGAGCCATAATTTCATGTATTAAGTTTGAGTGTTAGTCTGACATCCTTTAAATTAATGTTGTTTCGCGAATCCATCCACGTAAAATTATTACTTAGTCTTGTTGCCGTTACCAATGCAAACAAGCCCATACATATTGCTGGAAAAGAGTTGTCGATCGAAAGTTGCCGGAAAATCACTGTTGTAACTCCATCTTTCCTTTCCTTTCAGTGATTCTTGCCTAACCAGCTGAGTAAATTGATGAGGATAATTTGAGACTCAGACGAGGTGCATTCAGAGGAACTCTTTATATATGTCTGGGTTTGGCAAGATATATTTACATAGATTTACATATCTATACTGACTACACAGATCTTACGTTCCCAGCGAGGTGGCCAGGCCGTAATCCTTGTAGAGGTAGCAACCCTGAGAATAAAGGCAAGTGGAAGTAAAGGATAGCAAATATGAAGGCTCTTTCGCCACCCTCCCCCCCTCCAGCAATATGCCGTACATGAAGACAGTTTGAAACCAATAACCTTGCAGGGCTTGGACATCGCTTGAAGGAATTTACAGAATAATTTGAGACGGAAAGGATATTTCATGCATGCCTTCACTTTTGTTCCCCTTGTGCTCTCTTCAACTGAAAAAAACGTGTTCATTTCTGTCAGGTTGCTTTATCAGTAATTATTATCTACTCCAGACCAACTTTACTACGGTATGAGTTAAGCCTTTTTTTATTTTAAGTGTGACTATTGAGCCACTGCCTAAAACTTCATTAGGGACCTTATTCCAATCACTAGTTAAACTGTGGGTTAAAACAACAAATAGTAGTATCTAGAGACACTTTCCTGCCTATTAGTTTTAATTTGCTTCCTCTTGTAGATTTTTTGTTGGCTATCTTAAGTAGAATATTGGCAGTAATGTTACTAAATCCTTTTAGAATCTTAGCTATCAGCTGCCCCTTTACTTACCGTTTTTTTTAAGTGACAACAGATCGAGTTATCTTGTTCTCTCATTGCATGGATTATTTCCAAAGGATGGGATTAATAGTGTTGCTCTACGCTTAACAGATTCAAATGTTCTACATAAATTTAATTAAGCAAGAAGACCAGAACTGCACAGCATACTCCAGATGAGATCTCGCAATACTTTTATATAACTGTCTTTGCTTTGATAGATTTTGTTTTCCTAATGAATCCTTATAATGTTACAATTGCCTTGTTAGCTGCTGCCGTGCATTAGCCTTTTTATCTGCATTGGTCTTTTATCTGTGGTGAGCTATGTACCTTTTCTACGTTCATAGACTATTCACATTTATTGGGATCCTATTTGTAATATCTGACATTTGTTTAAATTAAAGGGCATTTTCTGATTTTTCTGACTACTTTGTGATCTTAGATCTGACTGCAGATTAATTTTATCGTTATCCGAAATTATTGCATTTCCTGTCAAAGAGAGAGAGAGAGAGAGAGAGAGAGAGAGAGAGAGAGAGAGATAGTGAGAGAGTCAAGTAAAACTAATACAATAATCAAAGGATCGGAACAGAAAGGACAGGATAAGAAAAGACAAACCGAATAAGGATAAACAAATACATGCAGTAGTAAAATCACGCAAACAGTAACTAGAAGACTATAAATGAATAGGATGAACTGGAAGATTAAGAGTACTATGTCAAATTATATACGCAATAACATAATAAGTGAATGCCTACTAGAAAATATACAATTATGGAATATATAATTGCAAAACGTAAATGATAAATATGTTAATGAACAAAATATTAGTAGAGGAGCATTTTGGAGAGCGCGTAACTCCACTTACGCTGGCAGAGGTATGCGCTCTACCGATCACCTCCTAAATTAAATAACTTATTCCTTGGCCCATATCCTACCAGCGTTTGTGAAAATCAGTTCATAATGTGAGATATCTTGTTTAAAGACAGACAAACAGATACACGGAGGCAAGAATAATTATAACCTCATATATCATTATCTCTCTCGCTCTCTCTCTCTCTCGCTCTCTCTCTCTCTCTCTCTCTCTCTCTCTCTCTCTCTCTCTCTCTCTCTCTCTCTCTCTCTCTCTCTCTCTCTCTCTCTCTCTTCCAGACACACACACGGGGGTCTGGATAGAAGGAATCAAAACACGGAATATGATTGGTAGACTTGGCCAGACTCTCCACCAATCACGGGAGGCCAAATAGTCAATATTTGAAACCGGAAATTCAGAGGTCAAGAGCTTTAAGGAGAGAGAGAGAGAGAGAGAGAGAGAGAGAGAGAGAGAGAGAGAGAGAGAGAGAGAGAGAGAGAGAGAGAGAGAGAGAGAAAAGAGATAACACAAAAATAGAAAATAGAGCAAAATAATAAGATTCAAAAATATATATCAAGCACCTACTTTGTAGAGTGGCTCACTGAAATTCATAAACTTATTAGGCTATTCTTTATGAAAACATAACCATCGGGTTACTCGGGATTAATAAGTCATGAAATTGGCGTTAACATAAATTACATAATTATGTGGTTTTATTAGTAATGTATATACAACTCATTATTACGTTAATTTATACTTTCATAAGAACATGTTTGTATAATTCAAAGTATGAAAGGTCCTCGAATTGTTAATAGTGACTGTACATAATGCCAGCATCGTCCTGACACATGTTAAATCCCACTACTGTCACGCTTGTCAGATATCATACCATTATCTCAACATATTTGCTATAGGTTTGCAAGAGCAGATGATGTAGTTCTTGGCACTTTTTTAGGTCGTATCGACATCAATATGCTTGTCAAATGTATGTTCAATATCATATAACAAATTATTATATACTGAGTTAAGTTCTGAGTACAAATGATTGCCTTGCGGGAATGTTTAGGCATTTTAGCCTGAAAAGCTTCAAGGTAATAAATGTATAAATTAATACATACGGCAATATATTGTATTTGTCATATAACACCCCTCCCCCTCCTCTCTTCAGTATTCGACAGCAATAAATTGAAGCACTTATTTGCGTCCATCTCGCCGACGCATGATACATTAGCAATGAAAAGAGAGATATAGAAGGGCAAAAAGAGTGGAGTGTACTAGGAAGTGAAATGATAAAGACATCGTTGGTGGTTTATGAGAGACCTTATAGAAGCTAAAGTTTATGAGCTAGAAGAAAGAAGCACTGGTTCTCTCACACCAAGGTCAGTGAGTCAGTGGAGTTTCACTCGTTATGTTTAACTTATTTTATCTTAAAATCATGATTACCTTTAATTCTGTTATTGTGTCATGTTTTGCTATTCGCTCATTTTTCATTTCGTCACCCCTCTCTCTCTCTCTCTCTCTTTCTCTCTCTCTCTCTATATATATATATATATATATATATATATATATATATATATATATATATATATATATATATAAAGTATATACAGTATATATATGTACAGTATATATATATATACAGTATATATACATATGTATATACCTATTTGACTATGCACCTATATTTTCAGTTAATGTATTTCTATATTTGTGGTGTCTGCAAAATGTGTACATGTTTGTATAATTACAGTACTATTCTATCCCATCTTAGGCATAATAAGTAACACCCCGCTCTTAACATTAATCATCAATTACAAACCCCAATGTACTTGAAAAATCGAATGAAAGTATATGGTCTTCTCGGGATTCGAACTCGGGACACCACACCCAGAACACAAGCACCTAAACCAGTACACCACCAACACAGTTAAAGGTTGAGTACATGATCACGATTAATATCCATTTTCGAATTTTGGATAACAATCTAATCATGTACTTAGACCCAACTGCATTATGGAAAGCGTAATGTTTTAGTGAGAGGAAAGAACATTGAATGGGGCCAAGATCACTAAGGACCGGCCTCGCTATACAAGTACCTGAACCTATAGAAATATGTAATACCCCGCTCTTAACATTAATCATCAGTTACAAACCCCAATGCACTTGAATAAACTAATGAAAGCATATGGTCCTCCCGGGATTCGAACTCGGTACACCACACCCAGAACACAAGCACCTAAACCTTCTCCTTTTGCTGAGAGTATACAAATATTGCCAGACCAAACCAGATGGCTAGAGTAAAATAGGAAAGAAGAGTAATTGGACAGAAGAAGAACAAGCTAAGAAGTGAGAAGTACAGTAGAAGACTTAGATCAGACCGGCACAGTTTTTAAATAGTGAGGCACTGAAGAACTGAAACATAATAGCATGCAGAGAGTTTTCAATTACGAGTTTTGCTTGCAAATCCTTTTCTTGTTCCCTTTTTACCTGTTTTTATGACCTGTTCCAAGAAGAGTCGTCATGTGAGTAGGGATATTTAAGCCACTGAGCACCAGCTAATTAATAATAAATGAACACCCCAGGACCAGCAGGTTGTAAAAAACTTGTTTTTAAAGAAAGCACCAGGAATGGGTTAGAAATTAAGGAAAACCCACAAAAAACCGATCCCCTAGGTCATTAAGGGGTCCTACGGGGGCGCGCCCGAAAGTCGGAATTACAAGAGGGGAAATGGGTAGGCAAATACATGCAAAAACAGGTTTTTGCGTGCTCACGCGCAAGTGGCTGGATTTTGAGGATTTTCAACCATCGGCTTTGTTGCGTGGGATACTTACACAGTTCCCATACAAATCTGAGCCCTCTAGGTGCCATAGGACCGGAGTAATTAACAGCGATGCACCCTATGCTGCGCTGAGGTTTAGCGTTACATACATTGACGACGCACGTGATGCGTCGCTGGTATCCAGTGGGTTAATGGCGTCTGTGTGTGTGTGTGTTTGTTTGTGTGAGGCTGAAAACGTTCACAGTTTTTGTTTAACCTTATTGCAGTACAATGCTTCTATTCTACCTAATTAGGAGGTCACACGCAACCATAAGTGACCGTGAGGTACCTGAGTTCTGACAATACTGCATACGCAGATGCACTGGTAGAATAAAGTATAGGCAAACACATGTTGATAGCTAAGCAGCTTGGCTATGGAGCGCCCTAGCTACAATCCTTCTCCATTGGGATAAGCGATATACCTTTCGGACTCGAGGGGGCTGGAACTCTCACCATGCCTGTATGGGCGATTAACGTATAGTGCCTTAGACCACTGGACCATCACTGTGTTTGTGCATGCGCTTGTGTGTGCACCAAATCCATTTTTAGTAGTTTATCAACCTTTAGTCAGAATATAAATTTAATGTGAATATTTGTATGCTGTCTCTTCTTAATCCTGATACAAAATACGACATCCCGAGGACACACCATCATAAATTCGTACACTTCTTATATCACCCTCCCCGACGAAAGACCGGGCCAGACAAAACCGACGGCCGGATGATATACCGACCCGGCTGAAGAATAAGAAGGGAGAGAGAGAGAGAGAGAGAGAGAGAGAGGAGGAAATAGTCGCAGGCTATCACCGTCCATGACTGTCTTGAGGAGAACTTAAAACCTCTTATATCACTCCCGAACGGCAAGAATGGAGCGAAAAAGAGGAAGGGAGGCAGGCAGGAGAGAGAGAGAGAGAGTAGCAAGAAATTACAAGGAATATTTAGTATATCAGAGCCCTTGCGGTCGGACCAATCCGGGGAGATATTCGAAGTGGAAGGAGAGAGACTGTTTAATGCACTGCATTCATTACAGAGTGTGTAAAATACTATATACTCTGTTTTTTAAT
The DNA here is from genome assembly GCA_032716605.1 of Paralithodes platypus. Lineage (NCBI taxonomy): Eukaryota > Metazoa > Arthropoda > Malacostraca > Decapoda > Lithodidae > Paralithodes > Paralithodes platypus. The sequence continues at coordinate 86,505,986 of CM064487.1, read as the reverse complement.
TGCTCTATTGAAGAACTGAGAGAGAGAGACAGAGTGTGTGTGTGTATGTGAATGTGTGGGGGGTGGGGGGGGGGGGGTTGGAGGGGGGGATGAGAGTTACAAGGAGGTACCGTCACTTGTATAGATAGTAATACAATGTCTATTGAACGATTATGACTTGCAAAAATAATGTTTTGAAATATTCTCTCGGGCAGTATTTGCCATGAGTGTGTGTACCAACTACGGGTGCAGGTGATTGCGCAAGGAATAATTATCCTAATAAAAAAAATAAAAAAAATCCATGTACGTCACAATATGCTTGTAGCGAAGGGAAAAAAGCTAACTGCTCTCGTCTGAACTGCTTTACTGAAGAATTGTGTACAGCCTCAGAGAGCAATTTGTTCCAGATGGCGCCGATTTTTCACCATGCATTATTGTTGCTAAACCTCTTCATACTTTAACTTCCAGATGTGATTGCGTGTTGTATTCACATTGAGATAAAGCATTGTTTATATATATAAATAACATGGGTAAACACTGTTAGAGCACGAGAGTTCTGAACTGGTCATCGTAGGTCAGTCTCTTAACCCTCTCCGACATATGACACGATTTTGAGCCTATTGGGGATATTTTAAAGCCTTTGTTAACATCAGGGGTATTTAGAAACCTTTAGTTTAGTTACTTCAACCTCTGCAGTTGTCTTTGAGTTAGCTGTGGGCAGAAAACTAATTTTGGAGAGGTAATTATAAGACTGAGAGAACTCTATTTCTTATTGTTAATCTGGCAACCTCTGCGTCATAAATGCGTGAAAGGGTTAATAGAGGGGAAACATTTCATAATTTCAGCATGACCTCTTTATGATCACTAATCAGTATAGATTTCCCAAGTGATAAGACCAGATTGGCACAATACATTCTAGATGGGACACTTTTAGAGCATCATAGAGGGTAAGAATTGTGTTCTTACAAACTGAGATATTTGTGGATATATAAATAGGTAGATATACACTTATACAGCCATATAGACAGACATATAGACAAATAGACAGTGAAACAGAACAGACAGGCAGGCAATTGAAGAACGGAAAAGAACGAAGAGAGGAAGTCAACTTGTCAAAAGGAAAAGGGAAAAGGAAAACATTGAGCGAAGAAGGTTATGAAGCACGACGAATAGAAAAAGTGCTGAGCTTGATAATATGTTGACGGGAAAATCCGCAAGGAGGAGAGGAATGGAGAGATGGAAAGAAAATAAATGAAAGATATGAACTGATGAAAAAAAAAAAAAAAAGGAAATTAATAACCAAGCATTGCTATGGTTCAAGAATAGCCTTTGGATAACTGGTAGGACAAATTTGAATATAAAATACAGTAAAGATAAATATGCAAGTCACGAAAACACCTAATGAACAAGTTAGCGTAGGAACCGAAGACGTGGAACGAATAAGAGAGAAGGATCCAAGGAGAGAGGATAATAAAGGAGGCAAGATGGACGACATAACAGATAACGAGAAGAGCAGGAAGACATGATGGGAAGTGAGGAGGAAATGAAGACAGGGCGCTGGGATGTAGGAAGAGATAAATGGTATGGAGAGAAAGAGAGAGAGAGATTGAGATTGAGATCGTAGATATGCAGACAACACAGACCACTTTGTTCCAATGAGGTGATCCAGTATTTAAAACATACTAGTAAACAATTTATTCCCATATATAATAGCAGTAGCATAACAATGACAAGAAAGCAATCTGCTCTCTCCCCTCCCTTCGGGAACAACTGTACATGGACATTAGTTAGAAGAATACCCTTGCATGACTGGAAATTCATGAAAGACGTTGTATAGAATAGAGAAACAAATAGAATGGAAGCTTTAATATATAGGTATGCATCCTACTACCAGTAGTTTTATTTTATTTTGTTTTATATTTTAGCCTCGGTATACTTATAGATAAGATATACTAAACTAGTATGTTCTTAAATGCATTACGACGAGATTTGGTCACTATTGTTTCATTTGGTACCCACAGGATCGTTTTCATTTGTGCTTAGCAGAGAATAATCCCCCCCCCCCCCCCTGCAATGCTTCAATGCAATGCTGTGAGTATTTTAGATTACATAAAACTGGTACTCTTAAATCTTTGACAATATTAGTTACTTTAAGTTTTTAATCCATCATTCCTTACATATTTGAGAGAAACACATGGCTAGGCTAGAGAGAGAGAGAGAGAGAGAGAGAGAGAGAGAGAGAGAGAGAGAGAGAGAGAGAGAGAGGAAGGAAGTGAAGGATATGGACAGTAATGGTGTGTTTACTCTCTGCTCTCCCCTTCATATATCACTCCTCAACGACACTACGATCACGCCCTCTCTCTAACCCAGACTCTCTCACTCTCTCTCTCACTCACTATCTCTTACTCTTACTCTCTCTCTCTCTATATATATATATGTATATCTGTATATATATATATTTATATGTATATATATATATATATATATATATATATATATTATATATATATAATATATATATATACCGTATATATATATATATATGTATATACCGTATATATACATATTATGTATACGGTATATATATATATATATATATATATATATATGTATATATATATATATATATATCATATTATATTCAATTCTCGTTTCCAGTATTAAAAAAGAATATAAAGCATCTAAAAAAATCCAAACTAAGTCTAAAAATATTCCATTGATTCGGAGAATAAGAAATTAAGAGAATACACGCCACTGCCCAACACGTGCCACTACCCAATACATTTGTCACTACCCAACACGTACCACTATCCAACACGCTCCACTACCATCCATGTGCCAATACCCAACATGTGCCACTACCCAACACGTACCACTTCCCATCATGCACCACTTCCCAACACGTGCCACTACCCAACACGTGCCACTACCCAACACTTGCACTACCAAACACGTGCAACTACCCAACACGTACCACTACCCAACACGTGCCACTACCCAACACGTGCCACTACCCAACACGTACCACTACCCAACACGTGCCACTACCCAACATGTGCCACTACCCAACACATGCCACTACGCAACACGTACCGCTACCCAACACGTACCACTACCCAACACGTGCCACTACCCAACACGTGCCACTACCCAACACGTACCACTACCCAACACATGCCACTACCAAACACACGTGCCATTACCCAACACGTGCCACTACCCAACATGTACCACTACCCAACACGTGCCACTACCCAACACGTGCCACTACCATCCATTTGCCACTACCCAACATGTGCCATTACCCAACACGTGCCACTACCCAACACACGTGCCACTACCTAACATGTGCCACTACCCAACACGTGCCACTACCCAAGAAGTGCCATTACCCAACATGTGCCACTACCCAACACACGTGCCACTACACAACATGTGCCACTACCCAACACGTGCCACTACCCAACCCACGTGCCACTACCCAACCCACGTGCCACTACCCAAAATGTGTCACTACCCAACACACGTGCCACTACCCAACACGTGCCACTACCCAACACTTGTGCCACTACCCAACATGTGCCACTACCCAACATGTGCCACTACCCAACACGTGCCACTACCCAACACACGTGCCACTACCCAACACACGTGCCACTACCCAACACACGTGCCACTACTCAACACGTGACACTACCCAACACACGTGCTACTCCCCAACATGTGCCACTACCCTACACGTCCCACTACCCAACATGTGCCACTACCCAACATGTGCCACTACCCAACACGTGCCACTACCCAACATGTGCCACTACCCAACAAGCACGTGCCACTACCCAACACGTGCCACTACCAAACAAACATGTGCCACTACCCAACACGCGCCACTTCACAGCACATGCCATTACCTATCACTCACACTTGTTCTACTGCTGTCCCCAATAAGGATGAAGCATTTAAATGGTACTGTCACCTTCAAACTCAAAAATATCATAGGATACTTCCTATGTGTCTGCCCGGAATCAAGTTAAATCTATTCTTCGACTCGCCAAACATTTTTCATAAATAATAATTGCACTGAACTATCCAACTCTTGCTCTTCCCAAGCCTTTTGGCATCTAGCCAAAAACCTCTCCAACAATTTTTCTTCTTTTCCGCTCTGAAAGCATTACTGTCACTTCTTCCTCTGACAAAGCTGAACTCTTCACTAACATTTTCGCTAAAAACTCCACTTTAAATAATTCCGATGCTATTCCTCCCTCTCCACCACCCTCTCTCCTACTTATGCCTAACATCAAAATTTCTTCTAAGGATGTACTTTTCACCCTTTCTGGGCTTAATACTAAGAAGGCGTACGGACTGGATGGTGATCCTCCTGTTGTACTAAAAAAACTGTGCTTCTATGCTGACTTCCTGCCTAGGCAAACTCTTCCGTCTCTTGTCACGGACCTATAGGCTCTGACTGTACGGGTTCACTTCCACCCTTCATACGCATCAACCAGTCTGAGATCGGGGTCGGGGCTTCAAGCAACCAAACCAACAGAGGCCCGAAACTTCGCATCCCAATATCCTTCTTACTTCTATCCCTCTCATTTTGATCGAGCAGAGTTTCGAAGTCTCACTCAATAAATATGTAATTCAAATTAAAGTTCAATGCTATCTCTGCTCATGAACACCAGGGGGTGGAAGTTTCTTTTCTGGTCACATTAAATCTACCGTAGTCAATGACGGGGCGGGAATAATGAGTGGGGTCAGTGTTATCTTAGACTTTCTGGGGAAGCCTCAAGTGGGGTGCACGAAGTGAATCGACGCATTTTGGACCAGCTGAAGGAGAAACACCCAGAAGCAAAACCAGCAAGTGATGAGGCCAAACTAGACGGGGAATATGTTCCTCCAGACCCGGTGATATATGAGAATATAACTGGAGACCTCATATGGAGAAAGGCGCTGAAAACACAGGGAGGAGCAGGTCCATCAGGAGTAGATGCTGATGCTAAGACTTGGAGGATCTTCCTAAGTCAAAACAAGTTTGGTTCAGCCGCGGGTGACCTTTGTGAAGCAATAGCAATGCTGGCAAAGAAACTTGCATCGTCACCATGCGTGAACATAGAAGCTCTGACAGCATGTCGCCTGATACCTTTAAATAAGAATCCAGGAGTTAGACCAGTAGGCGTTGGGGAAGTTCTTAGAAGGATTATTGGAAAAGCAATCATGTCTGTATTTGGAAAAGATGTACAAAGAGCAGTGGGCAACTTACAAGTATGTGCAGGACAGCAAGCCGGAGGAGAAGCAGCAATACATGCAATGGGGAAGGTGTATCATGAGGAAGATTGTGAAGCGGTACTGCTAGTGGATGCAACAAATGCCTTTAACACCATTAATAGGGAGGCAGCTATTCACAACATCAAGATCAAATGCCCGAGCATCGCAAAGTACATAGAAAATACTTATAAGGAGCCAGCTAACCTGTATATAGTTGGAAGCACAAAGAAGGAAGAAATGAAAATTCTCAAATCAAATGAAGGAACAACGCAAGGAGATCCAGTGGCAATGGCAATGTACGCACTGGCACTATCAATTCTGCAGCAGAAAATAAAACATGAGGTAACCCGAGTGAAACAAGTGGCGTATGCAGATGACCTCACAGGTGCAGGAAAAATAGGGGATCTCAAAGAATGGTGGCGGAGAGTACAATCGGTAGGCGAAGTCATTGGGTACCATCCGAATGCTAGTAAATCTGTACTAATAGTGAAAGAAAACAAGTATGAAGAAGCGGTGCGGACTTTTGATGGGACAGGAGTGAAGATTACAAAGGAGGGTCAACGCCATTTGGGAGCAGTAATAGGCACAGAAGAATGCAAGAGAGACTATGTGCGAAAAAAGGTAGCAGAGTGGGTAAAGGAAGTGAAAACCCTGGCAGACATTGCGAAATCTGAACCACATGCTGCATATACTGCCTTCACATATGGTGTTAAGCACAGATGGACCTTTCTTATGAGAATAGTGCCTGGCATTAGACAGATGCTCCAACCGCTTGAAGAAGCAATCAGAGGAACATTCATACCAGCCCTAACAGAGATGGAAGGCGTCACGCAAGAGCTAAGAGATCTATTAGCTCTTCCGCCAAGGTTCGGAGGTATGGGGATCATAAACCCAGTGGAGGCGGCACTACATGAGAACTAAAATTCCCTTAAACTTACTACGTCTCTGACAGAAAAAATACGGGAGCAAAATGAAAATGATGAGGTGGACGAAGAGGAACAACGAAATGCAAGACAGGAAATTACAAAGAGCAGAGAAGAGAGACAGAAACATAGCCTAGAACAAATTAAGACCAGATGTAGAGAAGAACTGAAAATGAGAGTTGAGATGGCACAAGACACGGGGGCTTCAAATTGGCTCACATCATTACCAATAAAGGAGAAAGGCTTCAGCTTAAATAAACAAGAATTCAATGATGCCGTAGCCTTGAGGTATGGGTGGCCAGTTTCGAACCTGCCGCTGAAATGTGCATGTGGTGAAATAAACAACTCAGACCACTGTATGACTTGTAAGAAAGGAGGATTCATCTGTATCCGGCATGATGAAGTACGAGACATCACTGCACAAATGCTGGACGAGGTGTGCCATGATGTCAGAATCGAACCGGAACTTCTGCCTATGGACGGACAGCGCTTGGCCCACAATACTGCAAATACTTCAAATGAAGCAAGAGTGGACGTAAGTGCTCGAGGTTTTTGGACGAGGGGACAACGGGCTCTTTTCGACATCAGAATCTTCAACCCAAGAGCACAAACATATCGTGAGCGAGGACACAAGGCGGCATACTTGAGAAACGAAAGTGAGAAAAACGCGCTTATGAAGAAAGAATTTTGAACAGGGATCAAGGAAGCTTTACTCCTCTGGTCTTCTCATCGTCGGGAGGTATGGGACCTTCTGCAAGTGTCTTCTATGCCAGATTAGCTGAACAAATATCGGAGAAAAAGCGCCAGCATAGAAGCCAAGTCATAACTTGGATGAGATGCCGGCTCTCTTTCTCTCTTCTCAGGTCTGCACTCCTATGTCTCAGGGGTACAAGGTCCTCCCCGCTACAGAGGACAAGAGTGAGAGACTTGGACTTTGAAATGGTCGTGGCGGAGGGACGAATTGGGGAACAACTAGGTTGATTGTAGGGAGGTACTGGTACAATAAGATAAACTACAATGTAACTAGAATAAGATAGATTGTACACCACTTTGTAACTGTCACCTTAATAAAAAAAAAAAAAAAAAAAAAAAAAAAAAAAAGGAAACATGCTTACATTACTGAAATGTTTGTGGACATGCAGTAATGCAAGTAATGGTCACTCTTCTGTAAATCTAAAATGGCTTACTTAAGAATGGGAAAGGGGTGGGACCTTCTATTTTATTTATTTTTGTTTTTCTTGAAAAAAAAAAAAAATTATCTTAGACTTTCTCGGTGCAACGTTCTCGGGAATATCGCTTCCAGAGAGCATTGTTTTAAAACTCCAGTAACTACCCCCCCTTCGGTTTGACTACGGGAGATATGTGACTATAACTTATATTATAGTTTTTATTTTTTTATTTTTTTTCATTTTCTATAAATTAAATATTTTGCATTAATATTAATTACCATTGTATTTGTTTTATTTAGTTTTATAACTTTAAATTATAATTATATAATGCATAATGATTTTGTTATATTACTTAAATTTGATTTGATTATATTAACAAAAATGGTGTATTCTTTTGTTATCCATATATATTTATACCTTAATGATTAAATGAAGTGAGCAAGATTAACCCTATATAAGATCCAGAAGACTACTTTGAAATCTGATTAAAATACGAGAACAACTCTTAAATTAAAATATCATCTTAGTAATAAATATTAAAATACGAGAACTACTCTTAAAGAGACTTTACCTTAATACAAATACTAAATTAATAAAAGTACTTATCCATACTGAACACCCTTAAACTAAAGTTCAGTTTTTGTGTTCAACCTAATGGTCACCCTCTAGACTCCTTCGGGGCTAAATCTTTAACTAAGCTAATTCCACTAGTCTCTCCAAACTTTGGGTTGTAACACTCTGTCTTTCCTCTAACGTCTTCTCTTCTTGCTGGAAGTTCGCTCTCATTCAACCTGTCCCAAAGAAGGGTGATCGCTCTCAACCCTCCAACTATCGTCCAATTGCTCTCATTTCTTGTATCTCTAAAGTTTTTCAAATATTCTTACCTCAAAATATCCTTAGAATTTATCTTCCCATAACCTACTCTCAGACCACCAGTATGGCTTCCTTAAGGGCTGCTTTACTGGTGATCTCCTTTCTTATCTTACTAACTCTTGGTCATCCTCCATTCAGGACTTCGGTGAGACTTTTTCTGTTGCGCTAGACATATCGAAGGCCTTCCATAGAGTCTGGCACAAATCCCTCATTTCCAAACTACCCTTCTTCGGTTTCTATCCCTCCATCTGTGCCTTTATCTCTAATTTCCTTTTCGGCCATTCCATAGCTGCGGTTGTGGACGGCCACCGTTCACTTCCTCATCCAATCAACTCCGGTGTTCCTCAGGGTTCTGTCCTATCTCCAATTCTCTTAACGACCTTCTCAACTGCACATCCAGCCCCATTCACTCATATGCTGACAACTTTACATTACACTATATCTTTCTTCCTGCTGTGAAAGATGGTGTATACTTCACAGCAGGAACTCCAAAACTCACGTAAGGAGGCCATAAAGCACCTTTTGTCTGATCTCTTTACAACTATCTCCAATTGGGGAAGAGAAAACCTTGTTACTTAAAATGCTTCCAAAACTCAATTTCTCCATCTATTTACTTGTCGCTCCCTTCCAGAAAACTATGACTTACTCTTCAACAACATACAAATTAATCCTTCATCTTCTCTTAATATTATCAGTGTCTCTTTTTCTTCTGATCCCTCTTGGAAAGATTATATTACCACTCATACTAAAAAAGCTTCCCAGAAGCTGGGTGTGCTCATCCGCCTCCGGGGGTTCTTTACCCCTGCGCAGCTTCTTGCTCTGTACAGGGGCACAGTGCGTCCATGTATTGAGTATTGTTCACATGTGTGGGGAGGATCCTCTAACACAGCATTTCTAGAGAAAGTAGAAAAGAAAGCCTTCCGTCTCATTAAGTCAAGTCCGCTCACCAATTCTCTGCAGTCTCTCTTTCTTCGCCGCAATGTTGCATCTCGCTCACTATTCTACCGCTATTACAATAAGCAGTGTTCCTCAGAGCTCTCCCAGTGTATACCACCCCCTCTTCGTAGAGCATGTATAACACCCATCTTGCAACACAATCCCATCCCTACTCTGTGCAACTCTCCAACCCAAGAGTGAAACGTTATTCTCAATATTTCTTCTATTTAATAGCTGAGCTCTGAAACTCTCCCAGAATCAGTCTTTTCCTCATCCTATTACTTAAATTGCTTCAAACTCCGTGTGTCAAAGCATTTTGGCTCGAACGTCCCTAGATTTTGGCTCTGTCACTCTTTCAACTCTGGTGGAGGCACTCGGCACAGGCAATTCTGCCTTTTGTCTCCCTCACTCACATAGAGAAAAAAAACGTGCCTCTACCACATCACATTTTAGATCCCCCTATAATACAAATTCCTTTTCACATTATGAACTTTGAACAATCTAATTACACGTGCTGTTACCACTCACTGTACGTACACAAACATACAGTAGCTTAAGCGCCATGATACCACCAGCACGTGCTAATGGCAGCCAACACATTGATTCTTTCACGTCACAGATCATTAAGTAGCTGAGTCAGGCGGAGAGAGAGAGAGAGAGAGAGAGAGAGAGAGAGAGAGAGAGAGAGAGACAGAGAGAGAGAGAGAGAGAGCACAATGCTATAGAAGACATGGAAGTTTATGATTCTTTGTACGAGACGTAGAGGGGAGAGAGTTAAGAAGGGATAATGGAGAAAATAGGATTCGAAAGAACTGGAAATGTAGCAACGAAACATCAATAACTAAAATTTTCATCACAAGTTATTAAAAAGCGAAATATATATAATTAGAAGAAACAAATATTAATAGAAAGAGGGAGACAAATTTGAGAAATTAAAGAGTCGGCAAAAATGAAAACATTAAATTTTGTCATCATGAAGAAATAGAAAATAAAATAACCTAAATTGGTTTCATAAAATCACATAATCCTGCCAGAGAGGAATATGTAATCTTAGAACAAAATACAATTGGCATTATATATAGTTTTTTTATCCCTATAACTACGTACCAAATGTAATAGTATTTTCAATGTTTAGAATACTGCAAGAGAGAGAGAGAGAGAGAGAGAGAGGGGATAATGGAGGAGAGGAAGGAAAACGCCATCAGGAAGTGGGTGGAGCTACGGGAAGGCAAGGAGAGAAAGATGGAGCGATGGGTGGGGAAGGGTACACGGGTAATGATAGAAAGATGGGAAAATAGTGAATGAAAATGGAGATATAAATGAAGTATATACAAAAACTATAGAAACAAATATTTACATATTGGTTTGCAGAGGTGGACATATAGATAGACAGAAAACAAAACAGAAAACAAATATATATACCGGTATATATATATATATATATATATATATATATATATAATAGGAAGAGGACAACCAAACTCGTGATACAAATCATCTTTATTTTAATTTTAGAAGACGTTTCGACATATGTTCATGCCATCATCAGTAATCTGTGAACAATAAATGAAATTTGAAGTACAAAAATGGAAGCTACTTGCGAATCAACAATACCTAAACTATACTAAATATAAGAGACTGCACGAACAAATAAAGTGGCTTTCTTTCCCGGGCGTTTCCGCACCCTCCTCAGCTCCCCGCCATGGAGTGGCTTCGGTCACCCAGGCTTTATTGTGGTCGGCAGGGAGGGTTCTTTGGGGGCGCTAGGTTATGGCCTTGCCTGAGGCCTTGGGGCTGTTCGGCCAGGCATCTTGGGGAACAACAACAACAACAACAACAACAAATAGAGTGGAAAATCAGAATATACTAAAAAGTGCTGAAAATGAGTGTTCATATAATATCATGGAACTCTCGAAAGGGTAAATCTAGTTTAAACAGTTCGTACATAATTATATATAGTTTAGGTATTGTTGATTCTCAAGTAGCTTCCATTTTTGTACTTCAAATTTCATTTATTGTTCATAGATTACTGATGATGGCATGAACATATGTCGAAACGTCTTCCAAAATTAAAATATAGATGATTTTGATCACGAGTTTGGTTGTCCTCTTCCTATTGAAGCTAATATTCCCCAGGAACGTCCCCGTGTCTGAGATATATATATATATAAAGAGAGTGAGAGTGTGTCTGTGTGTGCGTGTGTGTATTTGTGTGTGTGTGAGAGAGAGAGACCGTGAAAGTGAGAGAGAAAGATGGATGGATTGATGATTGTCTTGATGGATGGGTTGATGAATGGACGGATGAATGAAACCAGTCTCAATATTTTATTTCGTAAAAACAACATTGTACATACTAACATGAGTGGGATGCACATTTACCTCATCGGTAGATAGAAAGATAAATAGAGAAAATATAGATTGACAGATGGATATATAAATAGAGTCACAGGTGGACAAAAAAGAAAAGAAAAGTGAAAACAGATCTAACATTAAAGGAAGCATTAACCCCTTCAGTACCGGTGTCGTCCTTTTCACTTTTATTCCGGCTACTATTAGACGATTTATTCAGTTTCAAAAGGACCTCCAGCAATTTACAGGCTTCGAACAATCTCACTTAATCCGTTTTACTATCACAGATCCTTCTTAAACTGCATAAATTCCTCTAAATATAGCTAGAATAAAATTTAAAAGACGTCGCTGGTACAGAAGGTGTTAATAATATAAATGACATAAAAGAGAAAATTATTCACAAATAGGAATGGATGATGACAATAACAATGAGATTACAAAAAACAACACAAGATGGTGTGAGGGAGAGAATATAAAAGGAAGATAAAGGAAAACAAAAATGGAAACACAAACTTAACAGAATTTGATAAAGAAGCACGTATAGAAGAAAATGTAAAAAAAAAATAATAAGGAAACACGGACAAAAAGAAGGTATAAGAAATAGGGAATACAAATGTTGATGGAAAGAAAGGTAAAAGAGATATTAATAACACAGAAGACTAACTTACTAGGGAATAACGTAAAATAGATATAGTGCAAGGAAGAAATGAGCAAAACAAAATAAATCATACGGATTTCAAGTGGTGAAGAGAGAATAGATGATACAGAAAACAAAAATAGTAGTGAAATAGATAAACAAAAAAACGGGGGTCACCGAAGACATTTTTTAAGAAAGAGGGAAATAAGAAGAGATGTGAAAAGAAAAAATCTGAAAGGAAGTGAGATAAATATAAAAAGAAAATATGTATGACATTCCATTCGACCAAAAACACGAACCAGAATTTTGTGGGGAATATTTGGCCAGATAAATCAATTCGTTCTGAAAAATTTAGACTATGTATTGACAATGATATGTCCCATTATCTTGCAGTCTTATAAAACTTAGTACTGATTGAAATAAGAGTAATGGATTTAGCTTTAAGCTTTATTATACAGTATATTTATATATAACTTGTTTATCATTATAAAGGTTTCGCCTACCAAGATATGAGCACGACCTAATAAGCTAAATAGATAAATAATAATAACATTAATATTAATATTAACGTTTGGAATCATAGGTCAGGGTACACAATGACTGATGGATATGAGGTTTAAATGGCAATTTTAGATTAAAATTATTCAAAAACTTGACTATGCTTGATGATTTATTGATGACATGTGTCTGGCGTGGACAATTACAAAATCCAGTGGAGGAGATGCATATTCGTTTCCACGAAAACAATAATAATAATAATAATAATAATAATAATAAAATAATATAAAAACATCAAAATAAAACGGAAATTGAAAATCGAAGTTTAACACTTTATTGGCGGCCTAGGCGGTCTATTTGACCGTACCGCACAGCGGGTTTTATTTTTACCCTAAATAGGGTTGTTTACGTGATCATTTTCATGCCTAAATAAGACCCAGAGCGTAAAACAAATATATCCCTGAAAGGGCGTAAACAGAGCTTTCCAATGACACCTGAACCATCCTTGTACGACCACTGGTTCTCTTGCAACGATCGTGCAACACGAGTGTAAAAACCCTGAAATAAGGTAATTTCCTTACATAATTCCCTGTGTAGCGAGTGAGAAAGGAGGGGGGAAAGTAGAATACAGTTCAGTATGTCCACGGTGGTCGTGGGGAGCGGTCATAGGGTTACTACGCTCGTCCCACCGCTCAGCTCTCTCTCTCAGCAACATTACTGTAATTCCCTCGAAAATATCCCGCAACCCAAATAATGTACTACCTGAGTTAACGTCAGGTATAGTGTAAAATAGTCGTTGATGGGAAGTCCAATGAACTCATCACGTGAAACACCACGAGACTATCACCTGGTTCTTACAAATCGGACTAAGGTTACTATACTTTTGTACGTCCGTGGTAGTACAGTGGGTTAGCGCGCGGGCCTGGTTGACCTATGGGGGTCATGGTCACTAACCAGGGTTCGAACCCCACCCAAGGCATCTCAAAACCTGTGGGTTTTTAGGAGGGTTAAACTCCCTTCAGAGGTTCGAGCCCCGCGCCAGGCACCAGGAAAGGTTGACCCTAAGTGGGCCTGGGGAGTTGTCAGGACAGAAAAATTCCCTTCACACCCAGCATTTCAATTACGTGCTGAAAATGGCGCTCGACACATATCGTGCACCGCCACTTAATCCAAATTTATTTCACTCGACATATGTTGCGCGCCGCCAGTTAAGGGTTAAGATTATACTATATATAGGATGGAGAAGAGGATGGCAGAATGAAGTGTCTCAACAAACGGAAAGGAAAATCAATAAAGAATACATGACACAGAGAGTTATACTGTAATAACAATATGCTTATGAACAGGACAAATAGTAATATGTGTAACAAACAGCTCAAGGTTGAATGCGAAGACGAAATGAAGTAAGGAGTAAGTATTATAATAGTGAATAATGCAAAGGAAGGATGGCGATTGAGGAAACAATATCAAAGAAGGGAGAGAGTAAGGTAAGATGGATATAACAGGAAGTGCAGGGGAGGGAAGAAATAATGCTAGAACAAGAAAGAGAAAAGCAGAAGTATAGCATAGACCATTCAAAAAAGAAGGGATAAAACAGAAGTGAAAACAGATGTTGGGATAGATAGGAGAACAGAGAAAACAAAAGTAAGTGAAAGGGAAAGAAAGGTAAAGCAAATATTGAGGAAGGTTTGGGAATGAGAGAACAACGAGAGAGCACGGGAGGAGATCAACATTTCAAAGACAAAAACGAAAAATATAATATATAATAGTGGTTAGACATGAAGATCCCGCAAATCAGAATTTAAGTAACAACATTTCCGAAAGAAGGAGGATAGCTTTGAAAGCAATTTCAAATTATATGAAAACTACGCAGAAATCGCGAAATAGGCGAAAAACAGGACATAGTACAGAAGATGGAAATCAAGAGATCCAAAATTAAATGAGAGCAATGAAAGGAGAGAATAAAAATTAGAGTAAATATAGACAAAAATAAGACAAAATAAGAAAGGGGAGGAAGTAGGAGAGAACAATTAAAATACCCGTAGGATAGGAAATATAAAAATATAACGATGGAAAAGGGGAAAGTAAGACAAAATAAGGAACTCATGGGGGAAAAAGGGAATGGCGAATAAAGAAAGGAAAGGGAGAGAGGATGAGGGGAAAAGGGAGGAAACTTTTCTTACAAAGGTTAAAGATGGCAGGAAGGAAGAAAGGGGGGGAGGAGGGAGGGAGGGAGGGAGAGGGATATAATAGAATGATCATCAGAAATATTTGCATTGATTTACATAGCTACATTGACCGCACAGTCCCTACAATCCAAGTGAGGTTGTTAAAGTTTCCTTTTTATAGAGATAGCAAAATTGCAAATCAAGAAAAGTGGAACGCAAGATATCAATGCAGATGAGAGAGAGAGAGAGGGGGGCTCGCGACAAATAAACAGAACACAGATAAACATTATTTGTATGATACTTGACGTAATCTACGAGATAGAATTATATGAAGAGAAAACCGAATAATTATACTATTTGTTTTCCTTTTTCCTTTTACACATTTTTATTGACTGATATTTTGCAGAAATGTTCGCCTACTTAATTAAGGGGAGATTTGTTTTCATTTATTTTATATTATTCTATCTTATTTATAATCAGTTTTCTTACTTTCTTCCCTAGAAGTCCATCAAATGTAAAAACAAATACCCCAATGCTTGGGGCCGGCCGAAGGCCGGTTTCTCCTAAATCACAGTCTTGCTTTCGCTTGCCAGGACAAAATTGACGCCTAAATTGCACAGAAGGTCTTCACATTAACAAAGAAATGGTGTGAAAAGTCTTATAATAGCCAAACTAATGGGGTGAATGTCTATAACTATCATAACTAATGGGGATAAACATGAGGGAGAAAGTAGTCCAGAAACAACCCCCTTCCTCCCTCCCCCTTTAATTATTTTTCCTCTTCGATACATGTGTTTACCTAAACTTTGTTTTTCTCTCTATTCCTTTATGCTTTGCTGTGTATATATTTGCCACCCATTTTCATGGATAATTTGCTCGTATTAGAAAAAATGTGTTAATGTTGTATTTTGCTTGATGCTTTTTTCACATAGAAGTAATGTTAAAGCTTTGTTCTTCTTAATCCTCTCTCTCTCTCTTACTCTCCTCTTCTCTCTCTCTCTCTCTCTCTCTCTCTCTCTCTCTCTCTCTCTCTCTCTCTCTCTCTCTCAATATATGCAACACAATCTAGATAAATTGTCATGTTGGGCCCAAATTTGGCAAATGAGTTTCAATGCGGATAAATGTAAAGTACTACATATCGGATACCTAAATGAGAAAGCAAACTATTCGATGAATGGCACTCAGCTTAAGAATGTAAACAGAGAAACCGATCTGGGAGTAACAATATCGAGTAACCTAAAACCGAGTCAACAATGTTCAGAAGTTGTTAAGAAGGCAAACAAAATAATTGGCTTTATAGGCAGGTCATTTGAGCATAAATCCAAAGAAGTTATCCTAACCCTTTACAATTCCTTAGTCCGCCCTCTTCTGGAATACTGCGTTCAATCCTGGTGCCCTTATTACCAAAAAGATATAAACAAGCTAGAACGAGTTCAACGTAGAGTTACCAAAATGATACCTAGCCTAAAGAACAAACCATACGAAGAGCGTCTTAGAGAATTAAATCTATTTCCTTTAACCCAGCGCAGATTAAGAGGTGACTTAATTCAAGTGTTCAAAAATCATCAAAGGCATCGACAATATGAACTGTAGTAAGTACTTCACTATCGACCAATCTAATTACACGCGGGGAAACGGTTGCAAAATTATTGGTAAATCTTTTAACTCACACGAATCTAAGAATTTCTTCTTCAATCGAGTTGTCAACTTGTGGAATGGGCTTCCCCGAAACGTTATAGACTGCATCACCGTTGATTCATTTAAACTCCGCCTAGACAAATATCTCGCATCAAACCCGCGACTGACTGCGTTTGTAAATGAATAACTTTATTTTATCCCCCCCTCAGTTACTAACCCATCTGTCCCCTACTAACTTCCTAATCCTGCCAAGGACATTAGTTCCAGGGCAGTAATTCCCTTTCCAATGTTCCCTTACCCACTCTAAACCACTGTTTGGACACTTGATCCTCAGTGTTTTGGAGGACAAGCAACCTAGAAGGGTCACTAGATCTGTTGTTGCTTGATTTCCTTTGTACTCCTTTGTACTCTCTCTCTCTCTCTCTCTCTCTCTCTCTCTCTCTCTCTCTCTCTCTCTCTCTCTCTCTCTCTCTCTCTCTCTCTCTCTCTCTCTCTTATAAAAATGAGAACATTATAGTACCGTTATTTAAAAGCATAGTGAGGCCCCATCTCCTTATCTGAACAAGGACATTGAGAAACTGTAGTCGGTGCAGCGTAGAAGTTGATACCGTCACTAAGAAATAAATCATATCATGAAAGATTAAACAAATTAAATTTGTTTTCACTTAAGAAAAGAAGATTACGAGGTCAATTAGTCAAGTTTTTCAAGATATTAAAAGGTTTTGACAAATTTGATATAGATTCACTTTTCAAAATCGATAATAGTTCATTAACTCGGAGAAATGGAATTAAATTAAAAGGGCGAATCTCAATGTCACAAAGCACTTCTTCACCTACAGTGTGGTCAACGAGTGGAACAAACTGCTAGAGAAAGTGGTACAATGTAAGACAATTGACACATTCAAATGGAGTCTAGACATCCATTTTGAGGAGGTTGGAATAGTATAGATAAAAAAAAAAAAAAAAAACACAAACAAAAAAAGTTAAGCATCAGTAGTTTAAATATTTCTCAACTTCGTTCTTTACTATAAATTTCCCAGTAGAAATCTGTCTCATTCTGCTGGGGGACTCAATTGTTTCTCCAACTAAAAATATTTCATGCCGCCCAGTGGTCGGAGGGATTGGTGGGTGGGGAGAGAGCCTTCTGCTTTGCTATCTTTGCCTTGCACTTTGTAGCAAATTCTATTTTAGCATTAAGTTCGGACTGCTTAGTAGGGACCGCAAGGTCTGTGCAGTCTGTGTATATATGTAACTCTTTTTAACTTGATCTCTCTCTCTCTCTCTCTCTCTCGATTTACCACCTCATTTAGCCATAACTTTTCCAAATTTAGTATAGCTCCCTTCATAGTTTTGAAAAATATTACGTACCAAATAAAATTAGTTCACACTCCCCCTAAGAAAAAAAAGAAGAACACAAAATAAGAAAGGACAGAAAAATCCATAATCCACCTCTGTTTCGTAAAGCATTTCAACTTCAGAATATTAATATAAACATTATTTTTTGTAGGTAGCCTACACATAAAGTTAAAAATAGCATAGAACGACCAATAATATTTTCGAATTTTCCCTAACTCTTTTATAATATTAAGTGCCTGGCTGCCTTTGAAGCATTATCAACTTTCTGTCCAGACTTTCAATATTCTGGGGGTCATTGAGAGAGAGAAAGAGAGAGAGATAGAGAGAGAGACGGTATGAAAGGAAGGGAAACGGTGCAGCCAAAAGAGAGACAAAATATACAGTATATGTACACTTGCATAAAGGCGTAAGCTGCCTTTCCTTTTACAACAGTAAGTCTTTCCTAAGCTAGTATAATACAAATACAGTTCAAAGGAGAAGGACATCCTCAAGTGAAAATATCCTATTAATTTGATTGGAACTGGTCAAAGAAGATCACAGAGAAGAACAGAGAATGAGCCAGGATGGAAGGCTGAACAATGATTAAGCAACACATTTAGAAGCGATATAAAACTGTCTAGACTTGAGACAACAGATAACTTGGCATTTGACGACATGAGTTACGATATTGGGGATGAACGGCTCAGTAGATGTGAACTGTAAATGTAATGGCAGTAGATGCTGGGCTGTGAACTGTTAACCACAAGTTTTAGTATTCAAGTCCTTTAAAATTGTCTGCAGGTTTTGAGAGGTGTTCTCCCGGCTCTTGCAGATTTACAATATCCTGGGTACACGGTATTGAAGTAAAAAACAAAATATATAAATTATACTTATATTAATAGAATAATAAATACTGTACTGTATATATATATATATATATATATATATATATATATATATATATATATATATATATATATATATATATATATATATAATTATAAATATATAATTTTATATGCTCACCAATTCGCAGCGTAGATAGTAGGTCATTATTTGAATACACTGTAACATCACTATGGCAACACTCGTCAAGAACGGAAAGGGGGGGGGGAGAGGAGGTAATTAAGTGTCGTAATCTAGCGCAACACAAATTCTGCAACCAGTATCTTGACGCTTCATTCTGTAATATCAGGGCCTAATAAGATATACACGCTATGTTTATCCTTTTCCTGAAGTTGAAACATATCGAGAACAAAGTTATATACCGTACCTGATCTTGTAGGTAGACTATAATTCAGATGTATTTTTTATCTATGAATATAGCTAAACAGGGTTGGTGTAGCCTAGGTAAGGAAAGGGAAGGACAGCGGAGAAAAATAAACAAGTGCAGTAGAAAACAAAACTAATTATAGTTTTTGTCAAATCTGACACGCAAACACGATACATATTTTTCGGACGATAACTAATTTCCAATAACCAGCTAACGATCGTGATATTATTATATCGTGTACAACGCTGCAGTCCTTAAAACAAAACTACACATTTTATAAATTTGTCAAGTATATTGGTCCTTATAATTAACCCCTTCACCACCATGACGTAATGTTATCATGTTCGGGTTATCATTAGACAATTTTCTTTAGTTTACAATCTACCTCAATGACTTACCCAATGACTCAACTGGGTAAAAACTATCTCAATAAACCCTCTTAGTAACATAGGTCTTTCTTAAACTGCATAAAACCGTCTAATTATTACCAGTATCAAAGGTAAAAAGGCGTCATGGTGCTGAAGGGGTTAACCAGCCAAATATATGTATGTGCTTGGAAATATACTTGATAATGTGCAGTCACTTCCAAACATAATAATATACTTTCCAAACCTGACTTCCTTATGTTCAGCTCTATCATTCATCTCTACCTTACTACTATACTGATTAAGACACCAAACAACGTTGATAATGCATGTGATTATTAATTATTGCGTTATTGCAAACGGGCATGTGTTATATAATTTGATGGTAGTTTCTCAATTTTCTAGAAGCTGAGCAATGTTTACACACTTTTTAATATTTAAGATTAGTCATGATATATTAATAGCTGTATTAACCCGTTCAGTACCAGTTCCGTTCTTTTCATGTTATACTGCATACGAATAGGAAATTTTATTCAGTTTATGAAGGGCCTCCACCAATTAGAAGGCTTCGAACTAACTTAATTAACCCTTTTACCTACAACAGATCCTTCTTAAACTGCACAAAATCGTCTAAATATACTGTAGCTAGAATAAAATATAACATACGTCGCTGGTACAGAAACAAAATAAAACAAAAGTGAACACATGTTTGGTATTTTCATAGAATATAAGGAACTACTAAACTGGAAGCTATATGGATCCGTTTAAGGGGAGATGGGTCGGCTTTCTGGTCCTCCTTCTTCGTCATGTTTAGCCCCATTAGTTTTTAGATTTTATGACGCTCGGCCCGGTAATTTGGCGATTTTAAGACCATTCGCCCCATTTTCTTGTCAATATTAAGACTGTTCGTGTCATTTAAGTGTAGATTTTTCCTGGCGAGGGATAGCGAGCCTGTATGTTTGGGAGGAACCAAAAAATTTAGAAATTTATTTGAACGGGGATCTAAGGGGTGACTTTTTACGCTTGATGGAGGTCTAGGGAAGAAACTAAAAAAAGTCATAAATACATTAAAAAAAACGACCAAAATATAAACCCTCTCCCCTTAATGACCTGTGCATGTGACTGTACTATTATTTCCACATGTTTACGTTCACAGCTGCGGCAGACCGGGGGAATTAACTGTTAATTCTCTTGTTTTTCTCTATTTTTCCGGTTTGCCTCTTCAGTACGTGACTGTGTTGTTCTCGATCTCGATTCATAATGTGTAGGGCAGACCATTCCAATCCCGTATGGTTCGTGGAAAGAATGAGTGCTTGTAGAAGTCAGTATTAGTGTGGTATGTTTGGTACTTATGAGAGTGTGTGTTACGAGTGTTGCGGGTGTTTGAGTTGTGTAGGTATTCATGCTTTTTAATGTCAATATAATTGTGCGTGATTTTATACATTAGTGTGAGTCTGTGCCTGAGTCTTCGTATATTAAGGGTTTCCATGTTACTTGTTGTTTGATATGGGTTGTGATGCCTGGGGTTTGCGTGTAATTGTGTGTGATTAACCTGGCTGCCTTTGTGTTAATTATTTCAAGTGTGTTAATGTTAGATTGTGTGTATGGATCCCAAACTGCGGCGCAGTACTCCAGTGTTGGGCGAACAAGGGTGTTATATGCTATGTGTTTGATGTCTCGTGTACAATTGTGTAAATTCCTTCTCAAGAACCCCAGTGTGCGGTTTGCCTGACTTTGTATGTGATGAATGTGGGTTTTGAATCTTAGGTTGGTGGAGAGGTGGACGCCAAGATATTTGTATGAAGGAACTGATTCCTGGGGTTGGTTGTGTAATGTGTAATTGAAAATGATGGGTGATCGGGAGCAGGAAAAGAGGAGAAGTTTACATTTGTCGGGGCGGAAAGACATCTGCCAGGTGTTCTCCCAATGTTCGAGGGCACTTAAGTCGTGCTGGATAAGTCCGCAGTCGTCTTTAGTCTGTACGGGCCTAAAGATCAAACTATTGTCGGCAAATAGTCTAGTAGAAGAGTTAGGTGTTGACAGAGGAAGGTCATTGATATAAAGAAGGAAAAGAAGAGGGCCAAGAACGGTACCTTGTGGGACACCGGAATAAACAGGGACAGAGTCTGAGGAAGAGCCGTCAAGGAGTACTCGTTGAGTCCGTTTTGTAAGGAAATTAGTGATCCAGTGAAGAGTAGGTCCAGTTGTACCGTAGAAAGCTAATTTATGCTGAAGTCTTTTGTGGGGGACTTTGTCAAAGGCTTTGGCGAAATCGAGGAAAATAGCGTCAACCTGTTTAATGTCTCGTCGGTCCAGTTGTTTAGTCAAGTCATGATATGTGGCAATGAGTTGTGATTCGCATGATCTTTTGGGCCGAAATCCATGTTGTGTATCAGTAAGGATGTTGTTTGCGTCAAGATGATTCATAATGTGTTTATGTATAATGTGTTCTAAAATTTTGCATGGGATGGATGTGAGTGAGATGGGTCTATAGTTCTTTGGGTCAGTCCTGTCACCTGTCTTAAAAAGGGGAGTGATGTTCGCACAAAGCCAAACAGGTAGAAGGATGCCTGTGTGAAGTGACTGGGTGAAGATGCTCTGCAGGATGGGGGCAAGGATTAAGGCACAATTTTTAAGGATGAAGGCAGGAATGTTGTCAGGACCAGTGGCTTTGTTTGTGTCAAGTGTCTCTAGTAGTTTCTGCTTACCGTTAGTCGTTATGTCTAGGTGGGGTATGGGTGGGTAGGGGTTTTCTGGCATGTTAGGTATTTGGTTGTTTCCTTGTGTGAAAACTGATTGGAAATGAGTGTTGAGTATCTGTGCTTTGTGTTCTGGAGTGGTTTGTAGAGTGTCGTTGTTGTCTTTAAGTGATGTGATGGTGGTGGTATCCTGCCAGCGCGACGTGAAAAATTTGAAGAAATGTTTGGTGTTGTTTCTGCCGTCTGCTAGATAAGAAGCTATGTGTTTGCGTTCCGCTTTTTTTGTTTTTGGCAAATGTTTTTTGGTGTGATGTATACGCGCTCCAGTTGTCAGGTGTGTTGTGTGTCTGCGCGCTTTTATAAAGTCTTTGTTTTTTGCGATGTTGTTTGCATAGTTGAACCATGGAAGAGTAAATCTACTTGATGGAATTTGTTGTGGTGTGTATATGTTCATGGCTGTATGGATGGTGTGTTGCAAGCTATTCCAGTTTGTTAAGAGGGGTCTTGTGTGTGGGTCTGTTATAAAATAGTAATTTTTTAATTTAGTCAAGTCTTGTTTGATCGCGGCTAAGTCAGCTCTGGAGTAGATGAAGATATGTCTTGGTCGCTGTTTTTGTCTAGTTGGTCGGAGATCAGCGTCAACTCTGTCCTGAAACAACTTGTGTGTTTGTTATGTGAAGAATGTTGTTAGTGAGAAATAGGTCTAAGGTGTAAGGGCCGCCGTCGCCACCGGGGCGAGTTGAGGTTTGTGTTCGTGTTGGCTTGAGTACTGTTTGTGAAAGTGAGAATGTATTGATGGTGTCTATGAAAGTGTCGTGTAGTTGGCGTCTGTTAGTGTGGGGAATGATAGGATCAGGAGTGTCAGCATCAGGAGGATCGAGAGGGGAGATGGCAGTCCAGTCAATGTCAGGGAGGTTAAAATCGCCTGAGATCCATATGTGCTTGTCTGCGTTAATATGTGCTAGGGATGTGTGAAGGTTGTGTAAGTAATCAGTGTTGGAAGAAGGTGGTCTGTAGAAAGCAGCGAGAAGGAATGATTTACAATTGGAGAGTTGGAATTGGATCCAGACGATTTCACAGTCTGTGTCGAGGTCCGGTCTGTGTTTAACTGTGAGGCCAGGTTTGGTGGCAATCAGTACACCACCACCTTTCCCGGCCTCCAGCAATCGGTCTTTACGTATTACTGTCATGTTAAAGGGAGGGTGGAATATTTCTGTTGAGTCAATGTCCGGCTTCAACCATGTTTCTGTTCCTATTATGATGTCAGGGTTATAGGTGGTGATGGTATGCTGTAGTTGGGGTATTTTTGATTGGATGCTGCGAAAATTAATATTAAGGAGGCGTAGGGTTGTCGGACTATGATGAGGAATATGGAGTCAAGTGAGTTGGGAGAGGATATGGAGGAACAGTCTAGGGTAGAGTCGGATGGTATGGAGGTGGAGGTGGAGGATAAGGAGGAATGAGACCTAGGGGGGGGGGGGGTAATGATAGGAGAGATAGGGTGAGAGTTTAGGGAGGAGGAGGAAGGGGTGGATGTATGGGAATGGATATAAGTGGAAGGTGAGGATTCTAAGGAAGAAGAAACTGGTAGTGTGGGGCTCATTGATAAGGAAGGAGATGGATGGTTGGAGGGTGGTGGTGATTGGTGAGAATGGTGTAGAGCAGGTGAGTAGTGATTATGTGAAGGATTTTGATTGGAATGGGGTGTATTTATTATTGAGGATGAGTTGCGAGAGGTCGATGAGTCCCTGGAGCAATGGGAGAACATCTGGGGACTGGGTATTATGCTAAGAGTTAGTTTATTTAGGCATAATTCAGATTTCAGTAACTCAACATCAAATTTTGTATGCGAGTTTTGAAATATTATAGAACGTAAGACCACAAAACGGAAGTGTGTAACAATTCTACTAGCCCACACAAAGTATAAATTCAGTTTACACTCCCTTAACCTCAACCTTTGCCCCGACGCATACCCAACTAATAGTATATATGTAGTTCGTCGATCTTTGTAACTCTAAGGATCTCCTACAGCAAGCACTACCCACAAGCAAGAAGCAAAACATAAGCAATAAATACAAATCAGCAAAAGAAGTGAAGAGAAAGCACAAGGCCAATATGTATTTAAATGACGCACCTAAATTAAATGTAGATCGCATTTTTCCCCCCATTTAATTGTGGGCCTGAAAGCACAGCAATTACAAGTACATTTTCTGGTTTTCTTTTTTATTTCGTATATGAAGGGGGACGCAGTGTTTTATAATGAATTTCGAATAACGTTGGGTTTTAAAATCGTGTGAAATAACAACAACTCTGTCAGCGGAAGGGAGGAGTGGAATATATAAATGAATTTTTGACCGAGGGGAAATTGCTTTAGTTAATGTTTGTAAAAGTTTTCCAGAGTTGCTGCAAATTATAATAATGTTAATTATTTCGTGGGTATGGATGATTTGGAGGATGCAGATAATAATGATAGTATTGATAATTAATTTGGTAATATTATATAGTTAAGGGCGGGGGGGGGGGGGTCTCGATCCCCTTTTCCCTCATGCTTAGCCCCATTGGTTTTGAGATTTTAAGACATTCGTTCCACGAGTTTGGCAATTTTAAAACCTTTCGTGTCATTTAGGTGTTGTTGTTTTTTTCTTGGCGAGCGATGGCGAGCCTGCAATTTAGGAGGAACCGGCCTTCGACCGGTGCATTTTTCTACCGAAAAATGCTCAAATTTATCTCGGAGGGGGTCTCGGGGTTATTTTTTAAACTTGACAGATGTCTTGGGAGGAAACTGAAAATAATAAAAATAATAATAATAATAACAATAATGATAATAATAATAATAATAACAATTAAAGTTGCAAGCAACGTTGTCCGGGGTTCGACGGTTTTGCAAGCAGGGTATTGTCTTTGATACAAATGCTGTGTCACAGATATCAAAAGATCATTTAACCTATCGGGCATGGAGAAACTACAGAAGGAGCAGATTGTGCAAACAAACAAGAGCGAGAGAGGGAGAGATTGGCTGTAAAAGGGATCTGCCTCTATCCGTTTAGTAACAGAGTTGTAGATATGTGGAATAGGTCCTTGGGATCAAGAACAATAGAGCTTCAACTTGAAATTAGATAGAATGAGATTGGTTGGGTGTGAAAGGGATCTGCCATGTGTAGGTCAATCGGCTCTGGAGACTCCCTTTTTCGTATTTTTTTATTTTCTCATTTGTGAAGGAGAGAAGGAGTATGGCGAGAGAATAGGATGACGTAAACGTAAGGAAGATAGCGATAAATATGAGAGAGAGAGAGCGCGGGATGGGTTGGGTGTGAAAGGGATCTGACATGTGTGGGCCAATCGACTCTCTGCAGACTCCGGTTTTCTTATGTTCTCATTTGTGAGAGAGAGAGAGAGAGACTAGGATGTCATAAATGTAAGGAAGACAGAGATAAATGAGAGAGAGTTTTTATGAGATGGGTTGGGTGTGAAAAGGATCTGTCTTGTGTGGGCCAATTGGCTCTCTACAGACTCCCATTTTCTTATGTTCCTATTTCTTACAATTGTGTTTTGGTTGCAGGTATATGATAACATGGGTGTATAGTAAGTAGTGTAAATAACAGGTAAAGTTTATGAGATGGGTTGAGTATGAAAGGGACCTGCCTTTTGTGGGCTACTTAACTCTCTGCAGACCCCCATTTTCATCTTGGTTGCATGTGTAAGGGATCTGCCTCATTTGTACTGGTGTGCAAACAAACAAGAGCGAGAGAGAAAGAGATTGGCTGTGTAAGGGATCTGCCTCTATTCGCTTGGTAAAAGAGTTGTAGATATGTGGAATAGGCTACCAAGTGCTATAGTGGGATCAATAACAATAGAGCTTCAACATAAAATTTGATAAGACGAGATGGATTGGGTGTGAAAGGGATCTGCCGTGTGTGGGCCAACCGGCTCTCTGCAGACTCCCATTTTCATCTTGGTAGCATGTGTAAGTATCTGCCTCCTTTGTACCAGTGTGCAAATAAGAGAGAGAGATTGGCTGTGTAAGGGATCTGCCTCTCTCGTAACAGAGTCGTAGATATGTGAAATAGGCTACCTAGTGCTATAGTGGGATCAAGAACAATAGAGAATTTACAGATAAAATCAGATAGTCATATGGATGAAATGGGTTGTATGTGAAAGGGATCTGCCTTTTGTGGGCCACTTGTCTCTCTGCAGATTCCCATGTTCATCTTGTAAGGGATCTGCCTCATTTGTACCGGTGTGTGCAAACAAACGAGCGACAGAGAGAGACTGGGTGTGTAAGGGATCTGCCTCTATTCGTTTAGTAACAGAGTTGTAGATATGTGGAATAGGCTACCGAGTCTTATAGCCAATCAGCTCTCTGCAGACTCCTGTTTACTTATGTTCTCATTTGTGAGAGAGAGAGCGAGGCTCCCTATTTCCTGTTCTCATGCACTAGTACAGTATGTCGTAATCGTAAGGAAGACAGCGATAAATAAGAGAGAGAGAGAGAGAGATAACTCAACACTCAAACAAGCACAAACATAGCTACACAAGACCATCACACAAGCACACACACGCCTATCTAGCGACGAACTGTCCTGTTTACATATCATACACACTCCCCCCCATCCCCATTCCATCACTTCGTATGTACGATATTATTTCCGTCTTTTTTACTGTGTATGGATTAAGTTATTGGTGTTCACTCTTGACACTTGACATATGTGTCCTGCTACTTCTGTATGCATACATAATAGCATGAAAGTGATCAATACAAGCATATGAAGCTATGTATCTCGTATATCAGGGTTCTCTTCCCTTCCATCGGTCCACCCCTTATACCTCCCTCCCTCCTCCCTATCCCATATGTGTAAACATTTTATTGTTTTGCTTTCCGAAGGTAAATACGTACTTCCGATAAATATCTAGCCTTGTATTTAAATCATTAATCCTGTTTAATGTCATTATTTAATAGAAACATGTGTAAGGGTTACATTTATACACAGGATAAGATAAGCAAATACAAACCTCAGCAGAGCATAATCATTGGTGATGAGAGGGCAGTGTAGGCAGTGTTATCAGTTGTACCGCTACATATTACCGCTAGATGTAGAGCTATATTTACTTCAGTTTAGTAGCCATTTTTTCATATCTAGAGACATTTACTCGGGATAATTTGAAAATTTCAGACATTCTAGTTATATTACATTGTAAAATTTGCAAAACAAACAAATCAAAACTCTTTAGGAATTGCAGCATTATTCTACCATTGTTTGACTATGTAGCAACATGCTAGCGACTTTTGAGAATGGATCTAGCGGTGTTTTGGGATAACACTTAGGCAGTGTTGCCAGTTGTATCGCTACATATTCCCGCTAGATGTAGAGCTATTTACTTCAATTTAGAAGCCATTTTTCATATCTAGAGAGATTTACTAGGGCTAATTTAAAAATTTCAGACATTCTAGTCATATTACATTGTAAAATTTGCAAAACAAACAAACCAAAACTCTTTAGAAATTGCAGCATTATTCTAACATTGTTTGACTATGTAGCAACATGCTAGCGACTTTTGAGAAAGGATCTAGCGGTATTTTGTGGAGACATACTGGGAGGGTGGGAGGGAGGTGGTGGTTGCAGCGTTGCCAGTTGTAAAGCTACATATTACCGCTAAATGTAGAGCTATTTACTTCAATCTAGCAGCCATTTCTTTTATATCTAGAGACATTTACTAGGGATAATTTGAAAATTTCAGACATTCTAGTCATACTACATTGTAAAATTTGCAAAACAAACAAACCAAAACTCTTTAGAAATTGCAGCATTATCCTAACATTGTTTGGCTATGTAGCAACATGCTAGCGACTTTGAGAAAAGATCTAGCGGTATTTCGTGGTAACACTTTAGGAGGGTTAAAATACGAGTCACACGGGCAATTGCCAAAACTTTAAAGGTCCATATCATTCTTATTAAACTAAGCATTTGGCAAAGGGAGGAATTTTTAAAAACCTTAGCCAATACTCTGTCATTCACCAAAAATAAATTTGAATTTATCATTATTATTTGGTAGGGTAGGTATGTATAGGTAGGTTGGCTAAATAATTGCTGGAATTCGTAGGGACTCGAACGGTTTTGAGAGATTTAAATAAAAAATAATAAAGAGATTATGTTATTAACCCGACCAGCCCCGGCTAGTTTTGTAATGTTTGTTCACCAGAACCCGGCCGGTTTTCAAAAAATGGTTTTATTCCAGAAACAATAGCGAATGGGTTAGGAATGAAGGAAAAACCACGAAAAACCGCTCAAAAAGCTTAAAGAATGGTCCTACAGAGCCCCAAAAAACGTATTTTACAAGAGTAAAAAATTGAAGGCAATTACCCCAAAAAAACAGGTTATTGCGCGCTCACGCGCACGCACGTGGACTTTGATACTTTTCAACCATCGTGGTTGCGTGGGATACGTACACAGTTCCCATACAAATCTGAGCCCTCTTGAGTGGCTACACCTGAGGTTACGGTCGGCGCAATTAGGGTGACGCGCCAGGCGCGTCTCTGGGGCTGTGCGTTACATACATCGCCGACTCGTCAGGCGCGTCGCTGGGGCTGTACGGGTTAAGCAAAACTGGGGGATGCGTGGAAGCCTATAGACTGTAGACGGTAAAGTTTGTGTGGGTAGCGAATTCGGTTTTAAAGTAATTTAAGAATAGACAGTTTTCAATGCTGCGGCCAAACTATTCCACCCATTTATATATTGTTTGGTATCAAAACGTTCGGAATCGCGAGCCTCACCCAACTACGCAAGCATGGCTCTGATCATCGGCGTAGTTTTCAAGATGTGGAATTTTAAGTGGAATTCGATTTTTTTTCAAGATTGCCGGAAACAAACCCACGTGCAAAAGCAAAACCTTCTCTATAAAATTTGCGTAGCATTAGTAGGGGAGTGCGTATGCCAAAGCCCAGTCGTTTCCTGTGAGTGGGAGAGACGGTATTTAGGTGTCAAGTTTTTCGGGAAATCGGCTGCCACGGGTCTGTTTGGCCGCCATGCCGGATGTTTAGCATATCAAAAGTTGCCCAATACAAAAACGCACCTCTTGTGAAAGCTTGATCCCGATCCAAAAAGCGGTTCTGGAGTTATTGCGTCGAAACCGGCGCGTAAGAAGAATTTGGATGAAATCCCAGGTTTAATGATTATAATAGGGGTTCCCCGTAGGGGACGAACCCCTAATAATAATAATAATAATAAATAATATTAATAATAATATTAACAATAATAAGTATTATTATAACAACAATAATAATAATAATGTAGTTAGATGCTCTTTACAATGTGATTAAATGCTTTTTGTGTTATCGGTAGCGGATATCGCTTGCCCACCACCCAATTATAATTTAATTACCTAATGGAAAGTCATAATAAATACACAAGATAAATCAGCCTGGTATTTATTGAGTAAGTAGGTGTAGAGTCAGCAACAGCAGGACAAGAACATTCAGCAACAAATAGTAGTTACCGGTATATCTTGAGTTATTCAGCGTCAGTAATGATTCTTCAGTGGGTGTAAAATGGTGAGGTGAATTCTACCTAAGTCCCAAAGTGTGAGGACTGGATGGAGGTGGGTGAAGTGATGCCCTTGCGAATGCAAGACACTTCTGGTTGTGTGCAGGGTGTGTCAGAGTGTCATGCCCCAAGCGAATGCGGGACACCTCTGCTTGCATGGGAAGCGTATGGGAGGGTGTTGTTCTGCAGTGTGCATGTGAGGTGTGTCTACGGGAATGTGTAGTGTTATTAAGAAATGTGGAAAGAACCGCGCCCTATTACCGGAAGGTGTATACTTACGTGGCCGTTTCAGCTCGAGTGTGAATAATGCAGAACATGCATTTTACAAGTGGCGTGAGTGAGGAATGATGAATCAGCATACAGTATCAGTAGAATACCGAAAACTCGGCATATAACATCCTGTTCACCACACTCACTACCGTCAAGTAGCTCTGGTACAGTCGTAACTGATAGTCACGTACCTATATGAACTAAGATATGTCTGTATATAAAGTAAATGGGGGGAACTAGATATCATCATAGAAATATATTGAATGATAATAATAATAATAATAATAATAATAATAATAATAATGATATTAACAATAATAATAAATACACAGATAAATACAAATTTCTCCATAATTAGTTCTATGATAATTGAAATTTTAGATACGGTGATAGGGATGATTATGATGATTAATATTTGCGAAATTGGTGAAGGGGGTGATGGCATATGTACTAATAATGACTGAGGTAATACTAATATTATGATGCTGATAATAATGGTATTGGTGATGACGATACATAGAGGTGAAATGGTGCGTTCACGAAAGAAAGTTACAAGGAGTTACAGGGAATAGTTAGCATCTCAAAGCTCTTGCTGTCCATTTTGGGGAGATACTTGAAATGGAGAGAAAGATATTGTGTAGAACACTGTACTCAATGCAGTCTACTGTCTTCTTGTGTTGTTCTACTGAAGAAATATTTACAACTTTTTAGAGAAGTTTTTTCCAGGTATAACAGATCTCACATGTGAAAAGGTGTCCACCAACATTAGTGCTGTGCGTACTTCCAACATCCAGCCATGGTTGCGGGTTGTATTTCTATATAGAGTAAACATTTTGTTTTAACATTTGTAAATCCCATTCAGAATTGTATAGACTTTAGTGAATTTACCTCGTAGTCTATGCGTATCCAACGAAATGAGACCAGGATCTCTCAACAGAGAGAGAGAGAGAGAGAGAGAGAGAGAGAGAGAGAGAGAGAGAGAGAACGAGAGAGAGAGAACGAGAGCAAGTAGGGCAGGGCGGAGGGGGAGGGGGGAGATATCAAAAGAGCGGAGGACCAAGGGGATTTTCCCAAGGGAGCAGAATGTCCCTTCAATTTAGGGTCTTGGATGGAAGAAGGGAGAGAAGGAAGGAGGGAAGAAGGGAGGGAGAGAGGAGGAGGAAGGGAAGGGAAGGAAAGAGTGAGTGAGAGTTACCCAGAAATACGTAGATATAAACACTACTCAAACTAATTGATTCCAAAGAAGTGACGTTCTGGCTTTTAACACTGTTCAGAGCTAATTTTTGTTTTGTTTTCGAATTAATAATAAGCTGCATGCTCCTAGCACGAGAAGCGTGATAATCTATGGTAGGGTACACTTAGCCGAAAAGAAGGATAAATACTCAGACTTAACTTATAAAGATGCAGATTGGGAGATGATGCCCCTTGAGGCACACGATTGCAGCTGAGAGTGCGCTATGGTGTAGAGTATTTCAGTGTCGAGATACACAGAAAAAGCGACGCGGATAAATGCGGAGAACTGGAGTAAGCAGAGCATGAGTGGGAGTATAGGCAGTTACAACTTACAACCTGTAAGTTCGGAATATATGGGTAGACTGACGAAGACGTGGCGTGAGGGTAATTAGATACATAACATTCAATATTTTATATCTTGGATCTGTCTTGCTCGTTGTAGGTATATAGTGATTATGTCCTCAACATCCTTACCATAAACCTGGTTATTGTTTTCTTAAACTATTCTGTATTATAGTTTTGTATTTAAATAACCTTAATCCACTATGTACTGTACCTTTATTAAAGTATTGGGTATTGCATTGAAAGGTAAAGAAATAATACAGAAACAAATTATCTTAAATAAAAGAACTTCAGAATAATGAGACGCTATGCTCAGCCATGGGACAAGGAATACACCATCAGTTAAACAAGGTTTATTTAAGCAAGCCTGTTATAATGTCTGTAAAATTATGATGAGCATGATGATAAAGACAGTTGATTCCCAATAAACTATAGTTTAAGGGGAGTGGAGTGTCCACTTTTTCAAGCAATAGTCCATTCTGTATGGCAATCAGTTAGAAAAATATCATAGTAGAACTAAAAATAACATATTCATTCATGAAAAGAGAGACATAGTATGAAATATGAGTATCAAATAATGCATACAATAGCCATTTCATTGTAAATATTTGTTCACTAAAGGCATTCCTATTTCATCACAGTATTTCCCTCTGAAATCTTTCACATACTCCATAAATAAGAGAAAAACAAGTCACTGAATAGGTAATTGCTTGATAAAATGACTTTCTCATTCACAACCTGTAAAGCGGATGGTACCATGTTTGCTATTTTGACACCAGCATTACAAGTAAGTCATCAGATAAATTTACGAGGCATATAGTTTGATTTAACTATGCCACATAATGAGCCTACATAATTATAAATACCACATTCATGATAAATTGTTAAGCTCAATACTACTATAACGGTAGTACACAGAAAACAAAAATAAGTCTAAAATTAGTAAAGAGATAGGTTTATCTCATTATATATTAGAGATCTGTTCAATGTTAGCTAGGTTGCATAAGAGATAGTAAAAATAAAGGCGGTCCGCGAATTTTAATGAATCACTGGACACTAGTACATGTGAAAACCTGTCCACATATCATAGCTATTCAATCTGGAATAAACTCCGCTCGGAAGCAGTAGTTTTACAGTGCATCATTTTAAGTAGCATGCACACAGTTTTGTGCGAGAAGATTAATTGTTATACTGCATTAAAATAATCTATTGTTTGTTCATCAAATTAAATTCATCTAGAATCAAGATTCGACGGCAAGATTTGCGAGACTCACACTATTCCATGTGACTCATTGTATGCCTCTCTCTCTCTCTCTCTCTCTCTCTCTCTCTCTCTCTCTCTCTCTCTCTCTCTCTCTCTCTCTCTCTCTCTCTCTCCATCCACAGTCGCTCCCTCCCAGCGGTCACGGGTATTGTGTCAGATGATAACATTGTTTACCACTACAGCCATCACCACATCGTTAGGCACGGAATGGGGAGTGGAGGAGGGAGAGAGGGAAAAGGGGGTGGAAGCTGAGAGAGAGAGAGAGTGATTGAGAATGCGTGTGATAGTGAGAGAGTGAAAATAAGAGTGAAAGCGAGAGAGAGTTCTAAAGATACACACAATACACAAAATCATACAATACCAAATGATAAAATATATATAGATAGAAAGATTGACATATCAACAGAAAATAGATAGATAAATAAAACTTCCATAGACTGACAGACAGGTCAGTATATATGACCTTAAGAAAAATATCATAAACATTTTCGATATCATTCTACAAGAGGTAGCAAAAACGGTATGGAGGGAAGACTTTAACAATTACAGAACTTACAGTTAGGGAAGCG
Source organism: Paralithodes platypus (assembly GCA_032716605.1). Taxonomy (NCBI): domain Eukaryota; kingdom Metazoa; phylum Arthropoda; class Malacostraca; order Decapoda; family Lithodidae; genus Paralithodes; species Paralithodes platypus. Next base: position 86,472,663 of record CM064487.1, on the reverse strand, counting down.
GATGTAAGCAATTTAAGAATAAAATAAATGAGTGTAGGGACAGGGTGGAAGACAAATATGGTAACATGTTGGAAAATAAGATGAAAATAAAACATGAAAATGTTGTTTGTGTAAATTGATAAGCGGAGAGAGCAAAATATTGTACATGTACATACATGCATACATAACTAATTAAAGTACAAGAATACATGGGAAAACTAGGTTCTACTCATGCATAATACATGAGCTAATCATGTTTATACCTAATGACAGCAGTTTATTACTCCCCTTCATCCTGTAACCTCCTTAGTCAATCCTAAACTGTAGGATCTGCTCCTCATCCCACGTCTTCCTTTATCTTACTTTCTGTACAACTTCCTCTACATTTAGGATCATGCTTATCTTTATGTAGTTATCCTCATTTATTTGTTTCTACATGGCCGTACCATCTAAATGTATTCAAACACACCTCAGCAATACTCCTAATACCCATATGCCTTGTAATACCATGCTGCAATCCTAAACGTTTCGTTTTCTCTAAATACCTACAAATCGTGTTGTCTAAAATCACTTCATCAGGTCCCCCAATGAGCTAAATGCCATTTCACAATCAGTAATACAGCCTGTAATCAGCACCAAGTTGTCTGGTTAAGGTATCTCTCATGACAAGTCTTTCTTAGGCTTTCTCAACAGCATATCCAACAGAGAGAGAGAGAGAGAGAGAGAGAGAGAGAGAGAGAGAGAAAGAGAGAGAGAGAGCACCCCAAAGTTTGTGTTTATGTGTGTGGTAGCGGAAGAGAGGGAAAGATTTATGGTTATTGTGGGGAAGTGATACTAGGAAGTGTGCCACAGGGACCAGTGCTCACGCCAATAAATATAATACTGGGAAATATCCAATATAATACCGAAAATAAAATTGACTATAATACTGGAAAATAAATAATCAACCAACCAAAAGGGGATTACGCTGTGTCGTCGTGTAGCTGCATGGGCCCTCCAATTCCACTCATGTGGATCTCTCCAGGCAAGACTCTAGGCTACCACACTTCCCACACCTAGTACCTCTCTACGTAGTCTTCCCGGAGATCTCCTTCACTAGGGTTGCTGCCCACGAGAACCAGGGTCAAATTCAGGGAGTGCTCCTATATTTAAAGTTGGAGCTCATGATCTATGGCACCAGTGTATCTCCAGTCAGTTTCAGTTAGTAGATGCTGGTTTGATATGTGGCCATACCATCGGTAGTCCATAATACTGTGGAGGTATTTATTTATACATGTCCACTTTTATTAAGAGAGGCCATGTGTTCCATATGCTGGGACCAAAAGATTATTTATATGTAGCCTAACCCAATACTAATATGAATCTCAATATCAAGATATCTTAATCTATCAAAGACTTTCATATTCTCACTACAAATATGAACAGAATGCATTGCTGCATTTAATATGCCGTCAGTTACTATACCTTTGTAACCCGGATAGCCTTCGTACAGGCCATACCGAGCTTTCTCTGTGGTGCCCGGATGGCCTTCTTGAAGCCTACAGGCTATTACATGGCTTAAAACCACTTATAATCATGCCAGAGAAAGTTTTGCTGTCGAGGTTGATGTTCCGCGAAATGCACAAGTACAAGCACACACAGTCTTTAAGTGTCAGTAATCAATAAACAATAATCAATAGTTGAACGAGTGTAAACAAACTCTAGCCGTAGTCGCTGGTATGGCGGCAGCGCAATCGGACTAGTCTAGGTCACGTGACTAAACACAAACGAGAACCACTTAGTGTACAATGTTTAAGGCTTAACCATTCGCAAGACAACAGTGAGTACTATCTATCTATCTATCTATTGCCTGACGCCGTGATCCCCGAAGGGGTGGCCACGAACGAACCGCCCCCATGCACCTCTGTCCCCAGTCAGTCGACGCCCCTCCCCCCAACCAGCACCGCCTTCGTTCATGTAGTTCCTCACTCCCTCCTTCCACCTCATATTCGGTCTACCTCTCCCCCTCTGTCCCTCCACCTCGCTCTCGTACACCCTCTTAGTCATTCTCTCGCTTTTCATACGTTCCATATGGCCGAACCATCTCAAGTTGTTCCTTTTCACACTTTCCAGCACATCTACCTCCACACCACACCTCCTTCTTACTTCCTCATTAGTCTGTCTATCCCTCCATGTAACTCCGCACGCACTCCTTAAGTAATTCATTTCCACTGCTCTCACTCTTGGTCTGAGTCTCTCAACCAACGTCCAACAGTGAGTACTGCCTCTGATATATATATATTTATATAACCTAGGTTAGGCCATTCAATTGCAGAGATATGTAATATAACAAAAAATCCAAGACTTGAGCATTAACACTGCTTCAGGCTTGCGGCAGCCATAACTAGTATATTTAGTTTCATCAAAACTGAACCACTTCGTCTAGAGTATTCTAATCTTCACCTTTCAAAATATAACAATGAGTCATGCCTCGGGATCTATATATAACATAGGGTAGGCCATTTTTTGCGTAGTTATAAGTGCGCCAAAATCATGAAAATACAATATTTCACCTGGTTCATGGGAGACAGGAAGGTTCAAACACGCCAAACACTTGCCTTAGGACAAGAAACCCATAATTTCAGCTACTCTAACACCTCGTTCAGTGCTTCGAGTATGAGAATCTACAGCACCTCATATTAGTGATTCTGAAATATGCTCTACAGTAAGCAAGTTCGATTGTCAAACCCAATAGCCAGTTAATGTACAGTATGTATTACAAACTTACCTCAAAGAGGCAATGATAACACTGATGGTGATCATGATAACAAAGATGAAGAAAACGGATAGTTTAATTTCTTGACTAGTAAAGTATGTAAACAAATATCTAAGCAGACATATATTGAGAGAGTAAATTATAATATACTTTTATACTCTATTTAAATACTTTGGTAATATGACGCTTTTCACCTCCACCAACGAAGCTGGATTGAAGCTATGTTTTCTTCTCCTTGTGTTTGTTGCCTCCGTTTGTTTATCTGTATGTCTGTCTGTAAACAAGATGTCTCACAAAGTTATAATAACAATTTTCACGAAATTTGCTGGGCAAATAGGGTATGCGCCAAGGAAGAAGTGATTCAATTTAGGAGGCGATCCACATCATATCCTGGAACCCAGATCCAGATTTGTTTTTAGGCCAGTGGTATTAATGGCATAGAACCACCCAGAGGTATGCGCTCTACCGAGTGCCCCTATAGTTTCACTATATTTTGGGTATCTTTAGACTATCTTACTCAGCTTTAGAACAACCTCTGAGAATGGAAGGTGTAATTTCAATCTCAAACAACCTTTTGACTCTCACAATCCCTTTATAAACTGTATACGATCTTCAAAGACTACCAGAATATATGTAAGAAAAGCCTCGCTGGATACGAAGAGGTTAAACACGAGCAGCCTTATTACGAATAGTTTATCAGTTGTTGATAGCATGCCTTTCTATATTCCTTTATATATTACTGTATTATAATTTTGTACTTATGTTAGGAAGGACCTCTAGGAATCGAAGGAATATATACAAAAGCAATTAACCCCTTGAGTTCCACAGACCCTTCCTAAACTGAACAAAATAGTGTATTACTAGCCAGAATAAGTTAAGAAATGCATTATTGTATACTAAAAGGGTTAAGTATTTCACATAAGAAATATTCATTACCATATAATTAGCAGCAAGTTCTCTACATCCGGACTGTCTTACATGTAATTAGCTTGCATTAAATACTAGCAAACTGCTTAATGTAGTGTCAAAAGTATATTCATGAATTGTAGAATGAAAAATAATATGTTGTATTAAATCCATTAGTAATAGACTGCCAAAATTATTGTCATGTTTACTTGAAAAGCAAGTAGTTGATTAATTGCTTGGTTCCGTGAGTCACGAACGCTGCTTGAGGGTAGAAACTTAAGGGGGTGACCTGCTTTTTGTTATTTCTGTCCTTTTCTCTCTTTCTCTGGCTTGTATCCATTCGGCCCCATTCAGCCAACTATTTTAAGACGTTTATCCCCATCTAGGTGTCGATTTCTTCCTGGCGAGCGATAGCGAGCCAGCATTATATGAAGAAATCCGGCTTCGCCGGAGACATTTTTCTATCGAAAAATGTACAAATTTAGCCTGCTGTCAAACAAAAATAAAAAATATGCTGGCTCGCTACCGCTCACTAGTAAAAAATTGACACCTGGATGGGGATAAACATCTTAAAACAGTAGGCTGAATGGGGCTAAATGGATACAAGCCAGAGAAAGATAGAAAAGGACAGAACAAAAACAGGTCACCCCCCTTAAGCCGGCGCCACATGAGCGAGTTTATCAGAAAATATCTATCGGAGTCTGGTATGCGCTACAAGTTTTCTTGTTATATTGTTGCTTTTTAGCTAAACATAAAAATCATAATACTGTAATAATGTAAGTGATAATACAAAGCAATACAAAGGAAGTCAAGCAATAACAGAGCTAATGGTTCTGTCTAAGCTACTTATAAAAACGAAAAACAAAAATGATTGTCACAGCAATCAACTGGAGTGCTTCAGCTCCAGAAAAGCTGTGGATCAGTAAATGAAATTATAATACTAAGACCGATAATGATACGGTGGTCACATTACTCAAGCACAAACGCAGTCTGTCGGGGATTCATAGCAAGGTATTCATCTAAGCGATATTTAAATGCCTGGGCTGTATGGCAATTTGTCAAAAAGAAGACTTGTTCTGGTTACATTTTATTCCGCAACACTGACTCAGAGAATATCCACCGTTTGACTGTTCGTGTGACGCCGGCTTAAGGTTTTTAAACTCTTTGGACCTTCTTCTCCCTCATGTTAAGCCCCATTAGATTTTAGATTTGAATACAGTCACCCCGATAGTTTGGCGATTTTAAGACCTTTCGCCCCATTCGTTTGTCAGTATTAATACCTGTCGTACCATTTAGGTGTCGATATATTCTTGGCGAGCGATAGCGAACCTGTATATTAGGAGGGGGGAATATTTCTACCGACAAATTTGAACAATTATTATTATTATTATTTTTGTTTTCAAGCTTGATGGAAGACTAGGGAGCTAGGGAGAAAAACATAAAAGTTAAGAACTTGAAATTCCCTAGTTTTCTTTAGTAGATATGGAGCTGCCCGGGAAGATATATTAGTGTGCACAATCACGCTCAAAAGTCGTGTTCTGCCTACAATGTTTACAATTTTATTATCTTTGGTAAAAGAAAAGTGTTCATTTCCATAAGCTAAGCTATTATATTAATGATTGTTCAGGTTTTTTTGGGGATAATGTTTGTGTCCTTTGTATGCATTTGAAAAGATAAATCGAAACTGTGAAGGAGATATATTAACATTTGAACGTGACTGTACTCCTATGCCCTTCATCTCGACTTCAATTTATGCTTTCTCTACCTACATAAAAATAAAGTTACTGAATTTATGAAGGACCTGTCAGTGTTCAAAGCTTCATTTATTCTCTAACCCTTTCATTTGTACAGGTCCTTCCTAAGTTGTGCAGAATCCTCTGGCTGTAGCATTAATAAAGTATACAAATCTCCTGACAATCAGCAGGAATGAGACTTACGGCAAGCCGTCGTCCATACTATATAACGAAGCTGTAACCAAACAAGCCATACTCGCGCCTTCCCTCCTCCACCCTTCTCTTCCACGCTTCTCCCTAACATCCAACCCCTCCCCTTCCCTCCATATCTCTTCTCCCTTACATCCAACCCCTCTCCCTTCCCTCCATATCTCTTCTCCCTTACATCCAACCCCTCTCCCTTCCCTCCATATCTCTTCTCCCTTACATCCAACCCCTCCCCCTTCCCTCCATATCTCTTCTCCCTTACATCCAACGCCTCTCCCTTCCCTCCATATCTCTGCTCCCTTACATCCACCCCCTCTCCCTTCCCTCCATATCTCTTCTCCCTTACATCCAACCCCTCTCCCTTCCCTCCATATCTCTTCTCCCTTACATCCAACCCCTCTCCCTTCCCTCCATATCTCTTCTCCCTTACATCCAACCCCTCTCCCTTCCCTCCATATCTCTTCTCCCTTACATCCAACCCCTCTCCCTTCCCTCCATATCTCTTCTCCCTTACATCCAACCCCTCTCCCTTCCCTCCATATCTCTTCTCTCTTACATCCAACCCCTCACCCTTCCCTCCATATCTCTTCTCCCTTACATCCAACCCCTCTCCCTTCCCTCCATATCTCTTCTCCCTTACATCCAACCCCTCTCCCTTCCCTCCATATCTCTTCTCCCTTACATCCAACCCCTCTCCCTTCCCTCCATATCTCTTCTCCCTTACATCCAACCCCTCTCCCTTCCCTCCATATCTCTTCTCCCTTACATCCAACCCCTCTCCCTTCCCTCCATATCTCTTCTCCCTTACATCCAACCCCTCTCCCTTCCCTCCATATCTCTTCTCCCTTACATCCAACCCCTCTCCCTTCCCTCCATATCTCTTCTCCCTTACATCCAACCCCTCTCCCTTCCCTCCATATCTCTTCTCCCTTACATCCAACCCCTCTCCCTTCCCTCCATATCTCTTCTCCCTTACATCCAACCCCTCTCCCTTCCCTCCATATCTCTTCTCCCTTACATCCAACCCCTCTCCCTTCCCTCCATATCTCTTCTCCCTTACATCCAACCCCTCTCCCTTCCCTCCATATCTCTTCTCCCTTACATCCAACCCCTCTCCCTTCCCTCCATATCTCTTCTCCCTTACATCCAACCCCTCTCCCTTCCCTCCATATATCTTCTCCCTTACATCCAACCCCTCTCCCTTCCCTCCATATCTCTTCTCCCTTACATCCAACCCCTCTCCCTTCCCTCCATATCTCTTCTCCCTTACATCCAACCCCTCCCCCTTCCCTCCATATCTCTTCTCCCTTACATCCAACCCCTCTCCCTTCCCTCCATATCTCTTCTCCCTTACATCCAACCCCTCTCCCTTCCCTCCATATCTCTTCTCCCTTACATCCAACCCCTCTCCCTTCCCTCCATATCTCTTCTCCCTTACATCCAACCCCTCTCCCTTCCCTCCATATATCTTCTCCCTTACATCCAACCCCTCTCCCTTCCCTCCATATCTCTTCTCCCTTACATCCAACCCCTCTCCCTTCCCTCCATATCTCTCACGCCCACTCCTCTCCCCCTTCGTCAAAGCTGAGTCACACGAGTCCTTTAATCTACCGTCTTTCTGGTTTACGTAAAAAATTTCAAAGGGTGCTGAAATGTTACCTGATAAAGGTTGAACATCAAACTTTCCCTTGCTTGCAATAATTGTTGTCAATGAGTATCTAAAGCACTGTGTAGTCAAATATTGGAGTCCAAGCTAAAATTTGACACTTTGGGTGGTACTGATATGTGAAAATATAGGAGCTCCATACTCCCCTACTTAATATTCTCCCTTTATTCTACACCTCCGTGCAATCTTCTTATCTTCTCTCTACTTCTTCAATGCACCTCCGCTCCCTAACTGTCCATATTGCAACCCTTTTATGTTAATTTCTTATATACCCACTCCTCTCCTTTTTTCACATACTTCCTATTTTCCTACCTTTGTAATACACACCCTCTACCTTCTAAACTCTCTTCCTGTATCATACACCCACTAATTTCTCTTTCTCAAGCCACCCCTTTGCTTTACCCTATGATATCCACATCACCTGTTTACTTCCATTACTTGTTTCCATATTATTCTTTGCTTGAACGCTCTCCCCTCTCCCATACACTAACATTATTTTCTCCTCATATCTCTCTTCTTTCCACCCTTCTTTTTTAACCCTTTCTATTCTCCACCTCCTCTTGTGCTCTCCTGCCTCTGTTTACAATCTCTCGTACTTCCTCATTAATTCCCTCTTCGTTGTACCTCTCTCATCTAATCCCTTCTTGTCTCTATCCTCATCTTTAACCTCTTCATCCTCACTATCTCCTACCTCCTCTCACTCACACATCTATCCTTTCCATTTTCTCTCTACCTCTCCTATCTCATTGTCTGTATTATGTAATTGTCTCTTCCCTCTAACCCCTTCATTTATCGTTTATACCCCTATCTCCTATATACTCATATATCCCTCCTCCCCTCTTTTACCTACGTCACTTAATGATTTCATTATCTCCCTTTCTAATATTCTTTCTTCGCCTTACCTCTCTCCACCTTTTATTTCTTCTCTCCATTTCCCCTCTCCCCATCTCTCTCCGTCCCTCAATTGACTGTTTATTTCATCTACCTCTCTCCATTCATCTTCTTCTCTCTATCCCTCTTACCCCCTACGTCCTACCTATTCTCCTCCCCCTTCCCCTCCCTCTCCCTCCCCTCCCTCCCCCTTCCTTCCCCTCCCCCTCCCTTCTCCTATATTCAGACTGCCATCATAACCTACCTTATTTATAGGTGGAGGTCCATCTGTGGATTACCTCTCACTCTCTCCCCTTTCCCAGATTATCCCATATCTTCCTTCCCTTTATCGCCTGTTCCCTCCTCATTGTGTCCATCATATACCGCTTCTCTCTCTCTCTCTCTCTCTCTCTCTCTCTCTCTCTCTCTCTCTCTCTCTCTCTCTATCTATCTATCTATCTATCTATCTATATACTTATCTATCTATCTATCTATCTATCTATCTATTTATCGATGTACTTATCTATATATCTATCTTAATATCTATCTATATATCTATTTATCTATATACTTATCTATCTATCTATCTATCTATCTTCATTTACTTTTTACCTTTCCCGAACATTTTGTCGCGTTTTTCATGTACATATCTTGCCCTTGCCACATGTATTATATGCTAAGCCTTTGATTTCGTCCTCACAAGCTATATTCTCCTGCTTTGCTAATTCGGTTCTTCTAATTTCTCAATTTCTCGCAACCCCTTCCTAGCAACTATATACTATCTGCTTGCACCACTATTAACCACCATCTCTCAACCACAATTACAGTCACCAGTATTGCACCAACATTACCACTACTAACATTTCATAACGTGTCTACTACCGCCACTCCTTTCATTACCACAACTACCACCATCGCCCAAATTGCCAACCATCATCTCAGTCATCATATTACCTAAGTCACCCGCTACCACCATTACTCTCATGACCCGAACTACCACAATCACCAGGTTAAGGGGGGATGCTTAATTTTTTCGACGATTTTTTCATTTATGTATTATTTTGTTTAGTTTCCTCCCTAGACCTTCATCAAACCTAAAATAACGACCACATGATCCCCCTTCAAGATATATCTGTACATTTTTCAGTAGAAACATTTCCTGGCCGAAGTCCGGTTCCTTTTAAAATTACAGGCTCGCTATCACTCGCCAGGAGAAAAAAACTCGACACCTAAATTAAACGAAGTCTTAATATTGACACAGAATAGGGGCGAAAAGTCTTAAAATCGCCCAAATAATGGGCCGAACGTCTTAAAATCTGAAAACTAATGGTGCTAAGTATGAAGGAGAAGGATGGCCAGCAAAACGAACCATCTCCCCTTAACCACAATTACTGTCACCTCCATCACAGTCGGCCACTCAATACCCCTCACATCATTAACTTACACAGCTAGTAATACTTCATTCTTCTAGCCTTATAAACCACAATTATTATTAAGGCTTTGTATGCTTATATAGTAAGCCAGATTACTTTTGAATACAAGTAATTAGAATAATTATGAAAGTTATGTTAAAAACAATTAGTCACGTTGTGCTGTGCCATATCTTCCCTCGAATAATAACGTGTTGAATGATAATGTACCAGGCTAACTACTCACATAGTCAACACTGATAATAATAATGGCAAGGATTTAATATACCGGTATATATATATATATATATATATATATATATATATATATATATATATATATATATACCGGTATATATATATATATATATATATATATATATATATATATATATATATATATATATATATATATATATACCGGTATATATATATATAATGTAAGAACCGATAAAATAAAATGTTGCTATACATAATTCACCAATATAGTATCGTATCAAGCTAGTTTGTCTGATCTGCATATTCTGAATAGGAACATGATCTAACAGAGCACGCCTCTCTTCCTCTGCAACAATTTACGACAATCACCCCATTAGTCTGCCCCCCTCCACCACCATTACCTGCTGCATCTTCCGCCCATTGCCATTACCCCCACCCATCACCGTAACTGCCGCCCGCACGCCATGATAGCCACCCGCTGCTGTCGTCAATACCACAGTCACGAACTTCAACAATACCTCTGCCTGCATGCCTTATATAACTAATGACCTCCAATTGACCACTTGCGAGTTTTAGGCTATAAGGAAGTTGGAGCCGTGAACATCGATATTATAGAGAAATACAATAACAATGTGGGTTTCTGATGGATTAAAAGCATGATCAATTTGGTTTTGTGTATTTATAAATGTAGTATGACCGTATTTTAGCTAATAATTCTGCTAAATATTGATATCTACAGCTCCAACTTCCTTATAGAACGAAACTCGCAAGTGGTCAATTTATGTATCCCTTCGCTTTACATTCGAAATATGCTTATCTCTTGCATGATGATAGTTGTGTGTGAATGTTTGAGTTGGACATTAAATCGAACATTTTACGTAAAACAAATATTACTAGTTACGGGCTACTTGAAACAAATGGGAACTATAAAGAAACAATTACAATAGCTTAAAATTACTAGAGGGTTCTATTGCAAGGTTTACGGAGAACTGTTGCTTTGGACTGTACATAATTATATATATATATTTTTTATATACAGTATATAGAGCTGCTTGTCTCATCCTTATTATAGATGTAGAAAAACTGTCAATATTATGAATTGTGTGTTTCAAGAACAGTTTCTTTACACAGCAGTTCTTATAATACTACAGAAAACTTCATAAAATGTTCTGTGGGCATTAGATATATAGAAGAGTTAAAGACCAATACAATGCACCACAATGTTTCGCCTATTATCATGGTTTAGGAGTTTCATAGATGTATGGTTATTGTATGGAAGACTAGTGATCCATTTTCTCAGTCTAGAAAATAGGTTTGTTCATCCATATATAGAACAAATCTAATGTATTAATTTCACTCCCAAAACCAAACACTTTCCAATGAAATTAATGGAAGCATAATCCACTCGGGATTCGAACCTGGGTTACCACATACAGAGCTTAAACACTTAAACCATTGCACCAGGAAGAGTAGTTAACGGGAGTGAAAGAAAACTTAAACGATAATCTTTAATGTGTGTCAAGCAAGGTTTGTATTGACTAGTATTACAGTAAATACAATACCTATAGTCTGTTTGTTTGCAGCTGACGGTAACAATCAATCGTTAAGCACCTGATATTTCGATTCTTGATGGGAATATATGAAACTATCGTCTCTACGACATGTTAATTCCAAGTATTCATACTTTACAACAAATGCCACTACATTTTCATCATAATAACTGAATAATCAAAATTGCAAAATGGCAATTTGCCGTAAGCTGTATTAAAACATACTATAGTCGCTGATCAAATCCATGACATGATTCAGGATCTTCTTGAATTATAAGTTTGAGATAAAAATATCAACGAAAATCAAGGTAAAAAAAACAAGTACAGCATATTCTCTTTGCATAATAAGTTATTTAAAGTCTACCACATAGTATATTATAATATAGATAATGACCAGAACAGTGCAACACATACACAGACTCTCTCTCTCTCTCTCTAAGCTCCCCTCCTCTCTCTCCCTCCCTCATCCATTTCCCTCGCAACTTAACCTATGGCTCACACACCATTACTCAATACACCTCCCTCCCTCTCTCTCCCTTCGCCCCATCTCTCTCTCTCTCTCTCTCTCTCTCTCTCTCTCTCTCTCTCTCTCTCTCTCTCTCTCTCTCTCTCTCTCTCTCTCTCTCTCGTTTACGCATATTTATATTGTACATCGTGTTTTGGTACCTGGAGGGCACACATTAAAATGCCTATTGATATAGAAACGAGATACTGAACTGTGAAATAATGTCTAGTGAAGATTGATGCCCTCTCGCCTTGGCAGATATTTTGTTTGGTCAAGCACTTTTTTTAAGCTATATGTTGGTGGAAACGGATAAGAATGTCAGAAATATTTCAGTACCTCCAACTATGCCTGGAATGGGCGAGCCCACACGGATCACATGTCTGCATTTTGTTTTCCGATTTGTTTTATTGATGGCTTTGTATGGTTCAAAGCGAACACATTACATTTGTTGCCAAGGCCCATCAATGTAATTTAACGTCTATTACTGTTCTTCCTGCTGATCTTATTATGGCGTCGTTTACAAAAAAATAAAAAATAAATACAATGTGAGGTCGCAAATTGAAAACGAATAAATGCTATTCGCCTTAAAATTAATTCAAGAACTCTCCACATAATGATTCATGTTCATATATATATATATTCAGCCTAGCAGCTTACTCTCAGGTGCAGACAAATCAGAATAATCACCGATAACAATCCTGGGACCCATAGTTCCTCAGTGGATATATACAACACATACAGTAATATGCTAGATATTATATAAGATCTGTTTACAAAGAAATTTTTGCCTGAGCTATTATGCAATGGCAGCCCACTATCTAACAGCCACCAAACTGCCAACCTTTTATTTCTTGATTCGAGTTTATTCCTTTCAGTACGATGACAGTCTCTATTCTAGTTTTTATTATTATTATTTGACAATTGTATTAAGCTTAAGAACGAACTCTATGGATCAAATTCGGTTACAATTTTCCCAGTTTACCCTTAAACTCTCACAGATCCTTTCTTAGCCCATTAAAATCGTCTACAATAGACAGAATAAAAGGAGAGAATGCTGCATCTGTTCTCGGTCAAGAAATCTAATACTTTCTCACATCTTGAATGCTGCCTTAGCCAAATAAAAGAACTACGACACCATTAGCAATAATATTTTACATCCTAAGTCTCAAAGCAGTCTCTATTGGTCGGCTTGCCTATCGCCCATGATCAGGTACACATCCTAGAGCATAAAGGAAGTTTCTGTGAATGGCATTACCCTATTTTCACACATGGCACCAGAATGCTATGTTAGGCATCTACTGGTTAATAACGGGTTGGTGACTGCAGAGGTTGGTTGGTAGGTAGGGAGTAGATAGACAGATGAGGAAGAGTGGTTTGAGAGGGTAGATGAAGAAAAAAAGTGTTAACAGGAAGAAGGAATTATAGCAGGATTAATGTAGACGTCTTGCTACTTTGATAAAAAGGAATTATACGTTACATATGATATATATTCATATTATTGATACTGATAAATTACGAGTTACCAAAGTAGATACTCTCTCTCTCTGCCTGTCTCTCTCTCTCTCTCTCTCTATCTCTCTCTCTCTCTCTCTCTCTCTCTCTCTCTCTCTCTCTCTCTCTCTCTCTCTCTCTCTCTCTCTCTCTCACCGAAGATTTGCCTTATAGCCTTGGCCACGTCTTAAACTTTCCTTCCCCTTAACCCCCCATTCCTCCCTCCCTCCCTCGTTCCTCCACATAGCCCCAACATCTACATCACTGTCTACTGTATCAATAGGTAGAACCCCCCCCCCCTCTCTCTCTCTTTCTTCCCTCATTCTCTCCATCTTTTGTCCTCCCTCTCATTCCCTCTCTCCTCCCTTTTCTGTTTTTTTCTCATATCTCTTTAATTTTCCCTTCATATTTCTATTGGGTATATATACCTCATTAATAATATTTTGCACAATTTTCGTATCCATCCTAAGAAATACACACCTAATAGAGGTAATACACAAACGATACATTACTAGAGTGAATCAGAGTGATATTTGAAATATAATTGAACTCAATCTGTCTAAAAAATGCTAAATAAGAATGGATCCATAATAGGGCTTCAATATTATTAAGCACTTTAACAACATGCTTGTCAATAAGATTTTCACTAGAAACAAATCATATTATGTCACAGGAAGCAGCCATGACAGTATCGGATAACGTGATAACATGCTCTCACAGATTTATATACAGTTTGAAGGTGAGTTTGTGAGTTTTCTCTTTTGTCATAATGTCGTCTGAAGTGAATTAGGTCATACATGCTCATTACTAAGAACGTGTTACTATGACTAAATACAGCCAGCTCACCATAGCATTAATTGTGTCCCAAGTAAATAGCTTGGCAACATATACCCAATAAACAATCTCCCTATCGTGTTGTTAAACCATTAGCCAGTGTCACACAAGCTTATATATATTGTTTTTTCTTTTATTTTATTGTTTTTGTAACTTTGGCAGCTTATAAGAATTGTTTGTCTACTATGATTGTCTATCTTAAATCTACTTTCCGATACCAATGCAAAATATCCGAAAATGTTGAAATCAAAGTTGACGAAAACATATTTCGTAGGGTACCCCCTCACACAAGAGCTTTCATTCATTATCATTATTCGGCGATTAATATTTTTCCGGCAACAATTATTGAATCTTTTGCACTGGTATAAAAAAAATATGTTGAAGGTAGATTAACTTAGGCGAGATCGTTATTCAAATGTTCACCTCAAAGACTCCCTAACCATTGTTGACAATAAAACCTGTGCAGGAGAAATCGCTGACATGATACTAGCTTAATACAGTATTAATCCTATCTCTTTCGATACGGGTCTTTTTGTAGCCTACCTACTGTATTTCACTCAATTTGCTTGGAGATTCCAAGACTGTTCACCTCATTATTTTGGCGATTATTTAACACTTCGCCCAATCCAGGTGACGATTTTTGCTGGGCAAGCGATAGCAAGCCTGATTTTAGGAGAAACCGGCTTTTAACCGGTACATTTGTTTACTGAAAAGTGTACATATTTAGATTGAAAGGGGTCTGGGTGGCTATTTTTAGTATGAAAGGTATCTGGGAAATCACTGTATTTTAGTCTAGGGAGCTAACTAAAAACACATGACTCGAAAATGGCAAAATAAGTCAAGGCCCTCTATATCAAGTGCACAAAATCATAATAACTCACAAAATGTGGCACAACTTACTTTTAAAAAGAGCACATAGGCCTATATCTCAAACGGACTCTGTTCATAGGCCCGACTAACCTGTTGGCGACTCTAACCATCGCCTCTTCAATCACAATCTGTAGCAGTCCGTCCTTATTCCATCCTTGCTCTAAGCATTATTCACAGAGAAATGCTTGGTTAGATAGATTACATATCTTGTGTTTCTCTCTCTCTCTCTCTCTCTCTCTCTCTCTCTCTCTCTCTCTCTCTCTCTCTCTCTCTCTCTCTCTTTGTTACTATATATATCTATCTATCTATCTATCTAGCTATATATCTATCAATCTATCTATCTATCTATCTATCTATCTATCTATCTATATTTCTTATTCATGTTTTCCTCTCTCTTCCTTCCTATCTTACTTCCGTCTTTCTTCCCCTCTTCTCTACTCCCCTCCTCCCCAGGGACCCTCCATCCATCAAGAGACAACCCCCCTCCCTCCTCCTCCTCCTCCTCCCTCTCCTACTCTCTTTATCCATTCCCCCCCCCCCCCACCTCTCTTTCTCCCTCCCCCTCCCCCCTCTTCCCCCTGGTACTCTTCCCCTTCTTTGGTAAATGTTCGCTACAATTACTGTCAGTCTCAATGTGTGTGTGTGTGTGTGTGGAGGGGGGTTAGTGTATGTGTGTGTGTGTGTGTGTGTGTGTGTGTGTGTGCGTATTGGTTGTGTATGTCGGTGTATGGATAGGTGCTTTCATATTAATTTTGTGTAAGTAGGTAGGTCCGTGTACAATTGTGTGTGTGTGTGTGTGTTTTCATAAATAGTGTTGTTACTAATTTTGAAGGGCAAATATGTATTTATCATTTTTGTTTTGCTAAGTAAGGGTGAATGTACAGCAGAGATGTGTGTGGAAAAGTGTACTGTAGACAAACACACTAAACAAACACACCGCAACATACAAATACACCATTTTAAGGACACACACAGCTCACAAAACTAACGCTACAAAAAACACACACACCCACACTCACACCCACAATTATACACACACACACACACACACACACACACACACTCACACCCACACACTCATAACTATGCACACAAACACCCACACTCACACCCACACACTCACAACTATTCCCCCCCCCCCCCCCCACACACACACACACTCACAACTATGCATCCCCCCCCCCCCACACACACACTCACACACACACACACACACACACACACACACACACACACACACACACACACACAAACACTCACACACACACACACACACACACAGCATAAAGACTCACCCAACCATCAATAATCAATTCACCGCTCTCACAAAACTTCACCGTATTCTTCTTTATCAAATTTCCAGTCTGCATGTCATTAGAATACATTATATAAGCAGCAGGAAAAGAAGATATCCTCCTTGGTCCTTAACTTAATACATTAATAGATAAGTCAAGCGAAAAGTGTTGATAGATACACATTAGCCAGATAGATAAATAGATTGATTGATAGATTGATTTATATATAGAAGTAGATAGATTGTCAGGGTAGATATATATACTGTAGATAGATTATTTGGTTTTCATCGATAGATTGATCATATACTACAATTGTCTTACTTAGCTTGTTGCTTTGGTTAAGTACCATTCCATTAATTCATATGAGGCGTAAATAATTATAGAATGTGTATAATTGGAAAGTTTTTGTTATTTTGGGTAACGTTGTTGGATTCGTTCGTATGTTTGTTTACTATGTAAACGTAATGTGAGCAATGCTATCAGCATAATAGTGAAATTGGTCGTGGTTGTAATAGTGTGATCATTATTGATAAACAGTGATAAAGATTGTTACAGTGGTGATAATTAAACCACCAGATGTCACCCATCACTGCGTCATACTAGCAGGTACTGGGGGGCGGGGGTGTACTGGTATGGTGTTTGGAGTTTTTGGAGAAAACAAAAACAGTATCAACCTCAGTTTCAGTTACTGTACCAGCTAGAACCAATCTCCATACGTAACAATGGCTGGGGATGAAATTTATTCCGTTCATTTCTGTCCTGCACACCTACAGTATACACCTTTATCCAATGAATTTTAGACTTGTGTACTCACAATTCTGGGGCAACGGGAACAAATCGGAATAATTATTTGGGATTGGTGCCGTTTGTGTAATAAATCAAATTATGTAAGCATAGGGCCTTAATTTATTCAATTGGTAACTTAAGGATTTGGTCCTACAGAACAAACTCTGGTACTGCGTGTAATACTACTAGTTATTTAATTCTTATTATTTATTCATTTATAAATATCTTCTTTGATAACTTTAATAGTTCTCAAAAATATGAAATTCCTTAAGCGAGGTAAATTCTGGTTTTATATTCATTTGTGTAAATACTAAAACGGAAAATAGTGTGAAAGGGGCTAATGGTTAAGCAAGAAATATAAATGTAAAAGGAAGTTAGTGTAGCAATGAAATAATATAATATGTAGGCTTAAGTGTGTTTTACATTATGTGAAAGTATGTGGAATTAGAGTGCAGTGATACATGTGACAGTGATGTGTGGTGTAGAGAGAAATGGCATATTACATACTGTAAAGTACTGTATATGGCCGATCAAAGGGGTATCGCAATACGATATGCTTATGCTAGAAGGTTTGCTATGACAACTATAACAGTTAGGATCATGTCACTGTGCGAAGGTATCTTCTCCAGATAAGTCATTCGCTTTTCTGTTGTGTTATGATTTGTTATAATCCTTTTTTTCCGAAATCCCTACACAGTATGTTGCCCAATAACAAAGTGTTTCGAATCTTCCAATGAAATTAACGGAAATTAACATAGTTACTCATTCGATTTCAAAGATCAGTGTATATTATGTCATAAGGAACTGCAGTAATCAATACTAATATATTGGTCAAACAAAATCGATCTGGCATTTATTTTGCTTCTTGACGATTGCAAAGCAATTGAAGGGTTGATACCTTATACCCTTAACGCAACCAATACATCATCTGCACTGCTTGGACGACACTTATAACGGCATATACAGACATTACAATCGATTCAGTGACCGACATATTATATCTTATGGGTTGTTGACGCGGGACATAATTTGATGACCTGGATAGTAAAGTATAAGTACAAGAGATAATTGTAATAAAAAAATAAATAAAAAAAATATATATATATAATGTTAATTTAACCTTAATGGCAGGGAGTTAATAGGCACGTTTTACTTGAAGACAAGTTTATGACAGTTATCATCTGTTCTCACTCACCTATATTTCATCGCATAGCAGGATCTAATACAGAATAAATGAGTAGGTGAAGACATTATAAAATATTCTATCGAGACGAAAATAAACTAAGGATAAATATGTAGCAGAAACCTACATTCAAAACAAAAGATTTAAAAACAAATCAGAAACAACATATAATATATTTTACAGAATTTGCAAACCTACGTTGCTAGGTAATCCAAACAATAAGTGGAGTGGCAGTTGGCAGAGTAAATCGAGGTACCCGCAGAGCCGTGATATATGGCCCCCCTGAACACCGTCTCCAGTGTCACCTTGATCGAGTATTAATAACGTGATTTATTCTGAGGCTAGGGTATATGGGATGGCTTTCGGGGAGGGGGGTGTCCGAGTGAGGGATGGGCTTTATGGATAGGAAAGGAAAGGGATGGATAGCGAGAAGGAGAAGATGAGTTAAGGGGGAGTGAGAGAATACGGAATAGGGATGAGAGGGAAGGGGCCGATAGAGGGAGAAGACAGATAAAGGTAGATAGGAGAAAATGAGTTAAAGAGGCAGTGAGGGAATAAGAGAAAGGGAGGATAGAGAGAAAAAAGTTAAATTGAAAAGGAAAGAGTGAGTATAGAACAAAGAGGAGAGGGAAGGAGGAAGGATAGAGAGAGAAGAGAGATACCGATAAGAGTAGAGAATTTGGAGAATAAAAGGGGAGATAGGGGAGTTCAGAGACAAATAGAATTTGCATGGAAAGGCTGGCAGTGAAGAAAGAATATTAAGAGATAGAGAGAGAGCGAGAGAGAGAGAAACAATGAGAGCGAGTGAGTGAGAAAGAGACAAACAGAAGACAGAAAAAGGAGGGATTGGAAGGGGGAGACAGAATGGATTTATACCATCATAAATCCAGGTAGAGCAGAGAGCCAAGGTTTCTTCAATACAAGAGGTTTTAGTGGTGGTGGGAGGGTGAATGGGGGGATAGTGGGTGGGAAGGAGGGTGGGGGGGGGGGAGCAGGGTGTATAGTGGGAGGGGTGGGGGGGGGGGAGGGGTAGAGAAGGAGGGAAGGGGGTGGTATAGTGGGAGAGAGAGGGGAGGGGGTATAATATATCACCTATTTGTGGCTATATGCTCGGCCGCCGTGTTTATCTAATTTATCTTGGGACACATCGATATATCTATTTATGTGAACACCTTCTTATCTCCCCCCCCCCCCCACACACACACATTATTTTTCTCACTTACTTATTCCAAGTTTCTTATTTTCATGATTTTGTCTATTCCATATTTGTTTAGGTTGTTTTTCTTTCTCCTCTTCTGCTTCTTTGTATCGAATTGTATTCACTCCTTTCGTATTTCCTTATTATTCTGTATAATTACGTTAGCGGTTAACAATTGTCAGGATTATTATATCCTCAAGTATTATCCTTGATGAGATTAAGGAATAAACAACCCTGCCCACAAACAGTTAGCAACAGTATCCCTTGAAGGCTGCTACTGTTGCCAAAGATGAGGGCCTATAGACCAATACCTTATAGAAACAAGCTGACCAGATTATTACAACGCCCGTTACCACCACAAAGTAATCCCCAACGATGTCTGGTTTAGTTTAGTTTTCACTCTATAAGAGTATATCATCAATATTCTTCACTTATCCTCCTTACATTTTTTTTCTCCTAACATGTTGATTTTCGGTGTGAGCATCCTGGATTCGAATCCACGGACTGCCACATGTGTTTGTAAAATTTCATTAATCGATTTTAGGAGTATAGTTGGTTGTTGGAAGGAACATAATAATTGATATTGGTTCAGGGGTAATTTATCGAGAGGACTTCCCTAGTGGTTAAGGCCCCATTAATTGCTCTTTCCATTCACATATGCATAGCCTACGTGAGTTGCAGTTGGGATGTGTGTACATGCTTAGATTGATATGCAGGATTCGAAGTTGCATAATAAATCGTAGGCAGTGTCCACCATTCTTTAACTGTCTTCGTGGTGCGATGCATAAGGTGTTGATTTTCGGTGTGAGCATCCTGGATTCGAATCCACGGACTGCCACATGTGTTTGTAAAATTTCATTAATCGATTTTAGGAGTATAGTTGGTTGTTGGAAGGAACATAATATTTGTGTTTCATTCATAGTCTTCATCAATTGTTTTCCCTCTCCTCAAATCTCACGAGACGTGACCATTCTCTCGCTCTCTCTCTCTCTCCCTTCATCACTCTCCTCCATCTCCCTGTCATCTCTTTTGTCCACTGCCACCCCCTCCCCTCCTTCGTTATTGGCCATTCTTTACCCCCTTGTTTATCACGGTCTCCTCGTGACACATTGGACCCCGGGCCTTTTGTCTTCCTCCGGCAATCTTAGTCTACTTTAAGGGTTCTTTATATTCACCCACTTCACTCCCCTACACATACGATAATAAGTAAATATATCCACCTTAATAATTATTGCCAGCAATGGATTACTGATTAATTTATCAATTAATCCCATAATCTACTTTTGCTCTAAGAAGTGTTTTTCAAGGTGACCTGTGGCGCATTGGTTAGCGTTCTCGGCTCACAATCGAATGAACTTGAGATCAATCCTTAAGTAGCACGATAAAGATGGGTTGTATTTTCACACCCAATGCCCAGATACAGGCGCCTGAAGAATGAATAGTGTGTGTATGAAACGAGGCAAATGAGCATGTTTTCTAAGTACCGGCATACGCACACATTTGCCTTACTCCACTCCCCTGGTGCCTGCTGCCCAGGTCACGTATGAAACCTAGAATTAGTATGATTTTGTGACGCGCCATCCGGGAGAGTAAACTGTGGTAACCTGCGTTATAAAATGCATCAGAACTCCAGTTGAATTTCCTTGGAATAAGTTGACAATTATTTAATAAACCCTTGTGAAGAAAATGTGTTCAAACTTAGGAAGGACCACACCTATTCAATAATGTACCCCAAGATCCAGTAAACAGTATTTGCTGTTAAAGTAAGAGAAATGCCCGGTTTGCTAAAGTCATTATTCAAATACATTTATAATTTACAAAATATATCATAAACACTTTCAGTATACCGTGACCCATTAGTTTATTATGTTCTTGCTATTATTAGGGTGAGGGCTGGTCCTATCCAGAGTGAGGTTTGGCATCCTCTACCCAACCTTAGCCGTTTCTGTCTGTCTCTTTTACCGTTCTATATACTTTTCCTTCTGAGGGCGGGGGTTAGGAATCCTCCTCCCCTTGTAGACATCACCTACTAGACGAAACAGAGAAAGCGGCGAGGGAACGCAAAAGTGGTCCCGGGTCCTAAGAATTGGAACTTTGAATGTTGTTTCTGTTCGGTCTCTGTCTGGAGTCGGCCACCCCCAGCTGTGGGGTATGTGCCTGAGTAAATACATACATACATACATACATACATACATACATACATACATACATACATACATACATACATTATTAGAGGACTATACTAAGCCTTGGCCACCCTCTTGGGGATTAAGGCTTTTGGCCATAGATAGATAGATACAGGTATTAATATTTACAGAGCATGTGAGTCTCGAAGACTAAATTGAGTTTTTACGCCTTTGATTTCTAGAAGTTCTGACCAATTTCTATATAATCGTCTAGGGTTAGCAAGACTACAAGTAAAATTAAACAATGTTACTGTAAGGGTTAAACATCGATAGTTCTCTTGATGGCCTGTGCTCTACGAAAAATCATGTTATGTATATCCATAGCATCTACCCATAAATTATGGTGTGTACTACTTATATTATATACGTGTTGTTCCTCTGCCTTGTTCTCTCTTTCTTGTTCCTCCTACGACAGCTTTGGGTTCTACACTGTAAAATATTCAAAGTATAAAAGAGGTAAATTATTTCAAGTGGGGTATGTTGATAATAATAATGTACTTTTGATTATTCGATATAGAAAGTTTATCACTACCAAAACACTTTTAACAGGTTGAATATTATGGGTTTTTTTTTATTATGCTCTTCCCTATCTTCTTTATTTTATTTTAGTTTATTCATATATTAGTAGCATTATTATTATTATTCTTTGTTTGCTCTCCAGATATCCATGAAGCTTAAAAATACTTCCCTTAACCCCTTATTTGTTTTAGTGTAGGTTACTCATGGTTTCTTTATAACACATGCTACCTGGTAATTACCATAATAATAACCCGGGAGATGAAGACATTTGTCGCTATTTTAATATTGGTATGCTTAATATTCACACACGCCTGTTCTCTCTCTCTCTCTCTCTCTCTCTCTCTCTCTCTCTCTCTCTCTCTCTCTCTCTCTCTCTTTATAAATTACTTTATTATAATTGTTTCATAGTGTTACCACCTCCACTTACAACTCCTTACTAACCAATAACCACGAAATCTCTTAATTCACCCTTTCCCGACCCATATAAAAATAAAGTGTTCCGAAGCTGAAGCCGTAAAGCTCCGAACACGTCAAGAGGGATCAGGCGAGATTTGTCCGTAATTGGAAAGTGTCCGTTTTCGTGGGTCAGGGAATGAGTGCATGGACAGGCCCGATCGAGGTAGAGACCCTATAGTAACAGAGATTAGCCAGCCTCCGCCATATTGGTAGCACATTAGCTTTCCTTTACACTCACATATATCCATACTCACATTAACCCCTTCTGTACCGGCGACGTCTTTTTTTATTTTATTTTGGCTACTATTAGACGATGTCATTCAGTTTAAAAAAATGCCTCCAGGAATTATCAGGCTTCGAACTGTTTCACTTAACCCTTTTTACTACCACAGATCCTAATCTGCAAACAAATCGTGTTAAGGTCCGGGACAGTGGCTGTTTGTTTGGTCTATTAATTTATGTATTCATATATGTATTTAGTTTCCTCCCTAGACCTCCATTTAGCTTATAAAAAAAAAACCTAGACCCCCCTTCAAGATAGATTTGTAAATTTTTCGGTAGAAAAATTTCCCGGCCAAAGGCCGATTCCTCCTAAAATTACAGGCTCGCTACCACTCGCCAGGAAAAAATAGACACCTAAATGGCACGAAGGGTCCTAATATTGACAAAGATATGGGGTTAAAAGTCATAAAATCCCTAAACTAATGGAACCAACGTCTTAAAATTTCATAACTAGTGGGGCTAAACATTAAGGAGAAGGGAGTCCAGAAAAACGGTCTGTCTCCCATTAATATAGCTAGAGTAAACTTGAAAAGACGTCGCCGGTACAGAAGGGGTTAAACAGTCGGCAGTACTATACCCTGTTCATTTAAGGTAGGCTGGACATCATTACCACTAACCTCTATAGCTAAATGAACACTATAGAGTAATTGAGCTAATATCACTACCACTAGAGTAATTGAGCTAATATCACTACCACTAGAGTAATTGAGCTAATATCACTACCACTAGAGTAATTGAGCTAATATCACTACCACTAGAGTAATTGAGCTAATATCACTACCACTAGAGTAATTGAGCTAATATCACTACCACTAGAGTAATTGAGCTAATATCACTACCACTAGAGTAATTGAGCTAATATCACTACCACTAGAGTAATTGAGCTAATATCACTACCACTAGAGTAATTGAGCTAATATCACTACCACTAGAGTAATTGAGCTAATATCACTACCACTAGAGTAATTGAGCTAATATCACTACCACTAGAGTAATTGAGCTAATATCACTACCACTAGAGTAATTGAGCTAATATCACTACCACTAGAGTAATTGAGCTAATATCACTACCACTAGAGTAATTGAGCTAATATCACTACCACTAGAGTAATTGAGCTAATAT
Organism: Paralithodes platypus; assembly: GCA_032716605.1. Classification (NCBI taxonomy): domain Eukaryota; kingdom Metazoa; phylum Arthropoda; class Malacostraca; order Decapoda; family Lithodidae; genus Paralithodes; species Paralithodes platypus. The sequence continues at coordinate 86,448,641 of CM064487.1, read as the reverse complement.
CAATACCACTAGAGTAATTGAGCTAATATCACTACCACTAGAGTAATTGAGCTAATATCACTACCACTAGAGTAATTGAGCTAATATCACTACCACTAGAGTAATTGAGCTAATATCACTACCACTAGAGTAATTGAGCTAATATCACTACCACTAGAGTAATTGAGCTAATATCACTACCACTAGAGTAATTGAGCTAATATCACTACCACTAGAGTAATTGAGCTAATATCACTACCACTAGAGTAATTGAGCTAATATCACTACCACTAGAGTAATTGAGCTAATATCACTACCACTAGAGTAATTGAGCTAATATCACTACCACTAGAGTAATTGAGCTAATATCACTACCACTAGAGTAATTGAGCTAATATCACTACCACTAGAGTAATTGAGCTAATATCACTACCACTAGAGTAATTGAGCTAATATCACTACCACTAGAGTAATTGAGCTAATATCACTACCACTAGAGTAATTGAGCTAATATCACTACCACTTGGGAGAGGCAACCAAGCAATAGGTGTGGATATCTATAGCCCATTTACTCTGGCCCTTCTTGAGTTACAGAGGTTAAGGAGAGGCAGTTGGTTTTTCGAGTCCTCCTCCTCCCTCATGTTTAGCGCTAGTAGTTATGAGATTTCAAAACATTCGCCCCATTAGTTTATCGATTTTCAGACCTTTTGCCCCATTACTTTGCCAATATTAAGACCTTTCGTGCCGTTTGGGTGTCAATTTTTTTTCCTGGCGAGCGATAGCGAGCCTGTATTTGAAGAGGAATCGGCCTTCGGCCGGGACATTTTTCTACCGAAAAATGTACAAATTTATATCGAAGGAGGGTCTTGTGGGTGTCTTTTTAACCCTCCTTCCCCCCCCCCCCTGGGCTGCCCTTCTAAATAACAGCACTCCTATCCGGGCGATCTGGCCAAAACACTTTTTAATAGGCCTAGGTCTATTTTTGTTATTTTAACTGCTATAGAATTCACACAAATCTCAAAATGTAGACCTGTCTTGTATCTGTAGACTGTCGTTAAGTAGTGCTCTCTAGGTCAACTGGTTCAGTTTTAATGATAATTTCTGTGGAGAGAGTTTTGATGCGGTTTTAACAATATCCGGACAAACACTATTTTCGTTCTACCAAACAACAACAACAACAACAAAGGTCCGATTTCTTCTTCTTGTTTTTGAAGCTGCGCGTCGCTGCAACCGGCTTTGTTTATAAACGTTTCGCCGCGCGGCTTTCAAAACAAGCCTAATAGGCTTTCAAGCCCTTCGCAAGGGGACACCCGGGCAGGAAGGGTTAAGCTTGATAAAGGTTTATAGAGCAAACTAAACCCCTTCCTTATTGCTGCACAATACCGTCTGAGCTTCCTTATGGGTTACAATATCTAGCCTACCTATAATGAATGAACTATAGTGCAAGTTATATATGTTTAATGAACTATAGTGCAAGTTATATATGTTTAATGAACTATAGTGCAAGTTATATATGTTTAATGTAAATTCTGCATGACCAAAACATTAAATAATTATCACCCCGTTGTTTGATAATTACAGCACCAAAATGGCGTCCAAAGAAGAAGATTATCGATCTATCCTACTACAGGATATCTAGCTAACTTTGATATACAGAATTATTACCAACATTTGTTTAACAACTATGTATATTATCAGGCTTCTCTCTGTTCATGTTTTTGTTGTTGTTGTTGCTGTTGTTGGTTTGAATTAGAGTACAAAGATAACAAAAAAAGTGGCAAGAGGGTTACATTGTTGCAGCAAGGTGAACAAAGTGGAAAGGCTTGGTAGCAAAGGTAGCTTGGTGAGGTTTCACTTGTTGGCAGGATTTGACCGTTGGCAAAATTTGATTGAGTGGTGAATTGGTAAGATTTGACCAGATGGCAAGTTTTTGACCATCTAGCAAGAGTTGACCAATGGTGAGATTTGTCAAGTTAGTAATATTTGACCGGTTGCTGATATTTAACCGGCTGGTGAAATTTGAATGGTTGGCAAGATTTGACAGGTTAGTGATACTTGACTGGTTGCTGATATTTGACCGGTTAGGAAATTTCACAAGTTAGTTGTATTTGACCGGTTGGCAAGCTTTGACAGGTTAGCGATATTTGAACGGTTGGCCTGCTATGATTGGTTGGCAATATTTGACTGGTTGGTAAGATTTGAATGGTTGGCAAGATTTGACCGGTTGATAAGACTTAACCTGTTGGCAAGATCTGATTGGTTAGCAAGATTGGCAAGATATGATCGGTTTATGACATTTGAATAGATTTCACTGGTTGGCAAAATTTGACCAGTTGGCAAGATTTCACTGGTTGGCAAGATTTTACCAGTTGACAAGATTTGACAATTTTGGAAAAAATATGGCAGGTTCGCGAGATTTAATCGGTTAGTGAAACTTGACCAGTTGGCAAGACATGATTGAACGAGAACTAGAGAGGGGTTGGAGAGGCCTGGGTTGTTGGGAACTGGGAGATATAGATGTTCGTTGTGTGCAGTGTGTGATTCAATCTATTTTGTCTGGCTTGGTTCATCTTCTTTGTGTGTTACCTGTATTATCATTTCATCTTTATATGCTTCCGATTATGTTTTTTTATATATTTGTTTATATATATATATATATATATATATATATATTATATATATTTGTTTATTATTAGGCATTTATTATGGGAACAAAAATATAATTTCGTTTGTATGTTAGAGCCCAACTCAATACTGAGCAGTATACAAACTCTTTCGAAACAAAATCAAGTTATGAGCTGCATAGGACAAACCTGATGATTTGTTTAGCTATTTGGGATATCATCAGTAAGTCACATGAGATTCCCTTTACATATATATTATCCCATTCAGTATCAGGGACGTCCTTTTCATCATATTCTGGTAACTATTAGACAATTTAATTCAGCTTAGGAAGGACCTCTAGCAATAATAAGGCTTCAAGCTATCTCAACCAACCCTTTAACTACCACAGATCCTTCCTAAGCTGCATGATATTGTCTAAATCTAGCTAGAATAAATATAGCACACGTCGCTGCTACTCAAAGGGTTAAAGGACTGTCAAAGAACCATTTTATGCAAACAACAAAATAATCTAACTGAATTTGCGTCAGTATTGAATACAATCATGACACGGTCGTCATTCAAGCGATTCAGAAAAGAGCAATTCATTGAAGAGAAATATTGTCCTATCCATCGCATAATACACAATATGTACTAATAATGTTTACATTGATATACAGTATGTGACTTATAGTGAAATTGTAGCGAACACCACTTTGGCAATACAATTCATAGCCTTTTTCAGTCAGTTATATGCTTATACCACTTACAGTTCTAATGTATTACACATTGTTATGTATTATGCAGTTACAACTACTTGTAATTCATGTCCTATGTCAATCTAAATCTAGTTGAAGCCAATAGGTACTTCTTTTTTTATGTCTTTATGCAATTACTAAAATCGAAAAGTATTTGTATAATAATACCCTTGAACTATAGAGTATGTTTCTTCCAGCTAACGGCAAATTGTCACATCGAAATCTTAGTTACTCGGCTAATACGAAGAAATAGCATCGAAATGTGGTGTTAATTATGGTAATCCTAGCCTTATCATAACACAGAGATACAGTAGATTCATATGTTTCCAACAGGTATTAATAAATCAGCTGCTATAAGATTAAATTTACCGTCAGCTGAAAACCAACTGACTATAGAGTTGTGTGGCAGGTGTCAAAAGCACTCATATAATGTTGTGTGCAAGGCTGTGTATTATTTTGTATTATAAAAGCGGATTATAGTAGCTGCATTACATAATAGTTGATGTTTATTGTATTAAATCTCTCTCTCTCTCTCTCTCTCTCTCTCTCTCTCTCTCTCTCTCTCTCTCTCTCTCTCTCTCTCTCTCTCTCTCTCTCTCTCTCTCAACCATTTAAACGAAACCGTCAACCCCAATGGCCCACAAGTTGCGAAAATTTACCTACCTGAACCACAAAACAAACTAAACAACCCCACCCTACCCCATCCAAGCCAACCCAACCAACTGAATTAATTTGACAACCCGCCGCGGCTTCAAGTCACAACCCCAAACCCATCCCCACCAATAAGAAAAACAAATCCAGCGCATGCTGAGAAAAATGATATAAAAATAATATCCATAAATGCCTGCTCAATAAGAAACAAAATAGACGAACACAAATGTCTGTTATTAAATGAGAAAGTTGACGTTATTTGTATAACGGAAACACATCTGAACCTTAAAAATAAAGATCTACTTCATGAATATCACATAGAGCCATATAATTTTGTCATAAAGACCGTAACAATGGAAAACAAAGAGGGGGGGTTGCAATGTACGTTGCAACCTACTTAAACCCAGTTGAGGTGACTCTCCCCGAAAGTAATGCAGAAATAGTGTGCGTCAAAATAAATACAAAAAACATGAACTTAAATATCACTACAGCGTACCGACCACCGAGACTAACTGTTGCCGATGATACAATTTTTATGAAATACTAGAGAAAACCCTTAATTCCGACGAAACAGTTTTACTAGGTGACTATAACCTCCCCCTAATTGACTGGAATACCCTGAACGGAAAAAATGCTGAGTCACGCCTAATGACAAGCTTCATCCAGGACAATTTTTTGACTCAACACGTAAAACAGCCGACGCGAGACAGGAATATATTAGACCTCGTAATCACTACCCAAGAAAATCTATTATCAAACCTGGATGTAGGCGAACATCTGGCAACGTCCGATCATAAAATCTTAAGAATCAACGTTATAAGCAAATATTCCTCAGTAAAAACAACAGGAATGGTTTCGGACTTAAAAAACGCAAATTATGACGGACTTAAGGAATCGCTATCAAATTTACACTCAAACCTCATAAATATAAACGAAGTAAATGAACTATGGGGACATTTTAAGTCTACAATTACAGAAGCGCATAAACAATTTGTACCCATGAAACCAAAACGTAATACGAAATCAAGTATGCCCCCTTGGTACAGTAGAGACATTGGCAAGGCAATAAGGAAAAGGAATCAACTCCACAAACTTGTAAAAAATAACACAAACACTGAAGTAATTAAAAACTTGTACAAAAATAGTAGAAGGGAAGTGAAAAAAATAATTAGGGCGAACAAACAAAATTACGAAATGACTATTGCCAGAGAAAGTGCCACAAACCCCAAAAATTCTACAGTTACGTAAATAAAAATAAACAGATCAAAAGCGGAATCGGACCGCTAATAGAAGATGGCCAGACAATAACAGGTGACACAAACACGGCAAATCTTGTCAACAAATATTTTGGCTCAGTTTTCATAGAAGAAATTATCGATCATACCCCTGAAAATAACACCTCAACTCATGTGATAGGAGATTTCACCATCAGTGTTAGCGAAGTACAAAGCAAATTGAGTAATTTAAATGTAAATAAGACCCCGGGACCCGACATGCTCCACCCGAAAATAATTAAGAATGTTAAGGACGAAATAGCAAAACCACTGACACAACTATTTAACTTATCATTACTACAGGGGATTGTACCGAGTGATTGGAAAGATGCGAACATTACGCCGATATACAAGAAGGGTAGCAAGGCCAAAGCGAGTAATTACAGACCAATTAGTCTAACTTCAATTGTAGGAAAAATCATGGAAAAAATCCTTAGAGATAAGATAGTAGATTACCTCGAATCAAACAACCTAATCAAAATAGTCAACACGGCTTTAGATCAAATAAGTCATGCCTAACAAATTTGATTGAATTTTATAACAAACTATTCACATATAACGACATGACGAAATCACTAGATATAATCTTCTTGGACTTTCAAAAAGCTTTCGACAAGGTGCCTCACCGAAAACTATTGGCTAAACTGGAGAGGATAGGTATCAAAGGTGAAATTCATTCTTGGATAAAAAATTGGCTTACAGACAGAAGACAGAGAATGGTGATAAATGGAGTGGAATCGGAGTGGGAGCCTGTCACTAGTGGAGTTCCACAGGGTTCAGTCCTTGGACCAGTCCTGTTTCTCATTTACATTAACGATATTGATGTAGGGGTAAACAACACCATTTCCAAATTCGCCGACGATACAAAAATAGGAAATACAGTCCTGAACGAAGATGATAGAAATGCGTTGCAATCTGATTTAAACAAGATATCAGTGTGGTCGAAAAAATGGCAGATGCCCTTCAATGTCGATAAATGTCAGGTGCTGCAGGTTGGTAGCAGAAATATGAAATACAAATACGAAATGAATGGCAAACAAATTAAAACCGCAACGGTAGTAAAAGACCTAGGGGTACTAATATCTGAAAACCTAAAAACTTCCGACCAATGTATAGCAGCTGCAAATAAGGCAAACATAGCATTGGGCTTTATTAAACGAAAATTTACATATAAATATGAAAACGTTATAGTGCCACTGTTCAAAAGTATGGTGAGGCCCCACCTTGAATATGGTGTGCAGTTCTAGTCACCTTATCTGATCAAGGACATTGTAAGACTCGAGTCAGTACAGCGTAGAGCGACGAAGATGATACCCTCATTAAGAAATAAACCATATGAAGAAAGACTTAAACGATTGAACCTGTTCTCATTAAAAAAGAGGAGGTTGAGGGGTCAGCTTATTGAGTGCTTTAAGATACTAAAAGGTTTCGACAAAGTCGATGTAAATGCACTATTCACATTAAACAATACTAATCAAACTCGCGGAAATGGAATGAAATTAAAAACCAAAAAGGCAAACCTAGATGTCACAAAGAGTTTCTTCACCTACAGTGTGGCGACAGAGTGGAATAAACTACCAGCGAGAGTGGTGGAGAGCGACACAATAAACGCTTTCAAGGGAAGGCTTGACCTCTATCTGCAGAGGGCTGGGGTGATATGAAAAAAAAAAAAAAAAAAAATGTATGTATGTGTATGTGTGTGCACTGTACAGTATATATATATATACTGTATATATATGTATGTATGTGTGTATGTATGTATGTATATGTGTGTGTGTGTGTGTATGTGTGTATATGTATGTACCGGTGTATGTATATATATATATATATATATATATATATATATATATATATATATATATATGCATATATATATATATAGTTTGTAAGGCCAGACTGCCTAGTAAGGACCTTGAGGTCTGTGTGGTCTGTATATCTATGTAGCTCTATGTAGCTCTCTCTCTCTCTCTCGTTCTTATAATGTGTAAAATTAGCATTAGAATAATGAGAAAATATATTGTATGTAAATATATATATATATGAGGAATTCACATCATCACGTTAGTTAAGCAGATCATCGTAAGAAGCTTAATATTGAAAGAGATAAACAGATTGAACTGATCAGTGAAAACGATATAACTTAGCGTAACATGAGCTCGTTATAAGATGTATTAGCTTAACTCTCACCCAATAATAATATCAGCAATGCTTCTTATCGATAGTAGGATTCTTTACTTATGTAATTACTGATGATGTATACACAGTTTTGCCATATATTACTGTAAGCTATATTAAAGGATAGGTATAAGCTTTTAGCTTATTGTTATCGAAAGTTATAGCAAGAAAACACATTTCATTTACTGTATTTGATTGCTACGGAGGGAAATGTTACCATTTATATCTGCGACTGGTTTTATATACATAGGCATATCAATAATTAGTAGAAAATCACTTATAAAACTAAAAGAGATACCTAAAACGGTTTAAGTATTTATCAGTGATTAAATTTAAGTATTGAAATAATAGTCATGAAGTGAGACTAAATAAAACACATCTAATAAAAACACAAGAACGCCACAAAGAAATAATTACAACAAACAACCACCCCGAAAATAACCAGAGCGCAGCAAAATATAATTAATGTCTTCAAAATATTGGGGGCGAACCGTAATAATTTTCAGCGGCGCGATATATGTAGAGATCGACCTCGTACATTACAAGCAAGATGATAGTTGGCTTTCTGACGTACAAGGAATTCCACTCTCTCTCTCTCTCTTTCTCTCTCTCTCTCTCTCTCTCTCTCTCTCTCTCTCTCTCTCTCTCTCTCTCTCTCTCTCTCTCTCTCTCTCTATCTATTTATTTTAATATATATATTTATTTATCTTCTCCATTTACACTCTTTCAATGCCATGTTCCCTCACCTTACTTTCATCATTATGGCTTCCTATCGTTATATATTTTAGTTTCCCCTTGTATCTTTTCATTTTCTCTGTCTTCTCTACGTGTCACACCCTTACCTTCTATTTATATCCTGCCTTCGTTCTTATCACTCTCCTTCGCTCTTCCTCCCTCATGATGTCCTCCCATCCTTTTTTTAACTCTTCTTGTCCAGTCACTCTTGCAAGTCTTCTACTTTCCCCCTCTCTCTCTCTCTCTCTCTCTCTCTCTCTCTCTCTCTCTCTCTCTCTCTCTCTCTCTCTCTCTCTCCTTCGCTTCCTTCTTCACACCTATTCCTTCCCTCTCCCTGCCTACCCTCCACGTTTAAACTTATATTTATCCTCACTCTGTTTTTATTTTATTTTACTTTCTGTTCTACCCCTCCCTTCTTTACTCTCTCCCTCTTTCCCCCATCACTCGCTCTCCCTTCCTCCTTCCCTCTCCCCCCCCCCCCCTCCTCCCTTACCTCTGAATCGTGTGATACTGTGTTGGTTTATGTTGAAGGAACCATTACATTTTGGTGTTAGCAGAGGTCATAGCTTAGTGTGTGTGTGTGTGTGTGTGTGTGTGTGTCCTCTTATAATGTGTGTGTGTGTGTGTCCTCTTATATTGCGGATGTATGTGTGTGTGTGTGTGTATGTGTGTAGGTGTATATACAGTATGTGTATGTGTGTGTGTGTGTTTGTGTATGAGTGTCCTTTTCTTTCTATTTGTCCTGTAAGGATTTTGGTCTTACTGAGCGCAAGCGTGGCAGAGATTGAAACAGGATGTGTGTGTGTGTGTGTGTGTGTTTGTTTGTGTATTGATAGATCACGAAATAGAACAGTATACATATTATATACGCGTGACTTACATGTTTGTGTTCATGAGAACGTCAACGATTAATAGCAAACAACAAAACTCAATGTGAACGATAAACAACGAGAGCTTTCAAGATTATTGTAGTGTGTAAACCGGATTACTCATTCTTGGAAAGCTTTACATGCAAGCGTTTGATCGAGTACAAATGTTATCCTTTACAGATGTTTTATTCTTCTGTATATCATCCTCTGTTAACTGTATTAGATAAACAAATGAACAGAACATTGTTTATGAATTCGTATATTTGGACTTCGTATGATTTATGTGTATCTAAAATGTGTATACATTTGTATGTGCGTGTCTGTGAGTGTGTACTTTCTATTTATGCTTGAATGTTTTTGCGTGCGTGTGTGCATACATGCATGATTGTTTAATGCTTGCTAGTGTGTGCTCTTTTGTTTTTATGTAGAGTCGTAGTCTTTAATCTTGTTTAAGAAATTTAGAAGCTATCTCGAGTTGAATTGAATCTCTGTATTTAATCTTTGCCTAGCGTTTACATTTCGGTGGTTCTTTGAATCAGTTCAGAAGATCAAAATTAATAGAAATGTGTGAACGACCTAGTTAACGTGTTCTGTATAATTAAACACACATGAATGTATGTATACTTACAGGTATGCACTGTATTTGTGTCTACAAAGTATACATTCCTGCATGTGTGTGTGTATATTGAGTGAATGTATGTACTGTTCTTGGTGTGTTCATGTACTGTATGAGTATGTGTATACAGTATATGAATGTGTGTATGTGTAGAATGTTATGTGTGTCTATGTTTGTGCAAGAGACGCATATGTGTGTGCATGAGTGACCGGTGTGTACATGTACGCGTGTATGTGTACGTATGTAATAGTGCCCCTTAGTAACCACATTGAAAGCAATGACCCATAGGAATTACCAACTCCCATCAGCTGCCTCCCTCCCCTTATTTGTCACTTCCTCTCTCTCTCTCTCTCTCTCTCTCTCTCTCTCTTATATATATATATACTGTATATACCACTACCCTTACTTTGTATTGTATCTTTATCAGAATATCAGGTCAGGTAAACAGTAGACAGTGTAAGGCAGGCTTGATTTATTGCCAATTGGAGTGCACTCAATGGTTGTGTGTGTGTGTGTGTGTGTGTGTTTACATTTTGCTGTGTGTATTTGACCAATGTGTGGTTGTGTGTTGTGTGCATGACGGACGTGGGTGTGTATATATACTGTAGAAGCCTCTGTGTGTGCATGCCTGATGTTAGTATTTGTGATTTAATGCCTTTGTGTGCTTTTTGTCTATGTGTATGAAGAAGACAAAAGGCAAAACTGCCTGTAACAAGTGTCCCCCCAAGGTTGAAAGAGTGATAGAGAGCCAAAAATCAAGGTATGTTAGAGGTAATTTAGGTGTGTTGGAAAGAATTATGGTGTGTGTTTTTATATATAGTGAAATGAATAAGAGGAGGAGGTGTTTGTGAGAGTTAGCTGGATTACTCTCTGTGTAGGTGAGACACAAATAGAACAAGTGGGGGAAGCCAGGGAAATGAAACAGGAGTTCCAGCAATGTCTTATCATATGCGTATGTGGCCTCCCTTAGGTACTGCCCTGGTCAATTGGTGCCTACAATCCAGGGTTGGAAAAAAATCAGATTTTTTTAATAAAAATCAAAATCATTGATTTGTTTTTATTAAAATCGGATTTATTTGATTATAATCGATTTTTTTCGATTTGTTTACACAAACTTCCATTTTGCGCATATGTTTAATACTGTAAGTATATATATATATATATATATATTCCTACATCTTAAAGGCTATTATTTTGCTTATATTATGTCAGAAAAACAATTAAATCAAAGTAATTTAGCCGTAGCCGAACAGCCATTTAAACCTTCCTGCCAATGCTGAATCTGGATGAATCGTCGAATTCTCAGGATTTTGGCACGCTTATAAATACTGTACACCAAAAATAGGCCTAACCTAGGTTATATATATACTGTATATATCCAGAGGCAGTACTCGTTGCCTTGCTATGATTGAAGACTAGAAATCTCTAGACCAAGAGGTTCAGTTTTTATTGTGAAAATTAGGTCAGTTTTGGCCGCTGAAAGCCTAGAATCGTGTAAATTCCCAAGTTTCGTCATTTACAGATACTCGTATCTTTGCAAATAATAGCTTAACCTAGGTTATATACATACCAAAGGCAGTACTCAGTGTTATCTTGCGATGGGTGAAGACTAGAACACTGTACATTAAGCGGTTATTGTGTGAGGTGTAAAACCGGCTGTTTTGTGATGCTACTGAGAACTGTTAGAATACGACGATGCAGTATTGGCAGCCACGGCTACGGTCTATTTACATTCATTCAACAATTTATTATTATGTATTCTGTATTAATATTGATTATTGATTACTGATTTATTTCACCATTATAAGCATTCCTATTTCACTGTCGACTGCTTTCATGCATCGTTTGAGACTCAGGAAATCAATAGAAGCTTGCGTTAGGCCTGCATGCAAGCAGGAGTCACCTGACTGACTGGCTATGTGTTTTTGTTGTTGTTGGTTATACGGACCATCCGCTAAGACAATAAAATTTTCTCAAGTGCAGTTTTGAGTGGTTTTAAGCCATGAAATAATGCTATGGAGCTTTGTAGGCCAGCCGGGCGATACGGGCCAAACTAGATATGGAGCTATGGAGTCCAGCCGGGCAAGGAGGGTTAAGGAGCAAAGATTAATTTTCTATGAAAGAACACAATTTATTTAATTTCTAAAATTCTTGAACTAGTGCAAAAGTTTATTAGAAATATGAAAAATATTGTTGATATAGATTACTATATAATGTTTAAGAGGGTAAACAAATTGGTAGACTATTAAGATTGGCGAAAAATGTGTTATAATTACTTGGAATGTGATATTTTAATACAAAAATCAATTTTGATTTTAATCAATTATTTTTGTCTTTGATTATAATCGATTAAAATCACTTGATTAAAATCGTTTGATTTTAATCATGCCAACCCTGCTACAATCTCCTCAATATGTGTGTGTGTGTGTGTGTGTGTGTGTGTTGGTACTGTATTTTGGAGTGGCCCCATGTGTGAATGACAAAAGTGGATGTGCGTTTATTTGATTGTGCGAATTACTAGCTTTGACAGTACAATTTAGTATGTAAATCTGTGTTGTGTATATATTTTGTATTGTCTGTTATTATGCATGGATGAATAGGAATTGAATGCCATATGCGCGTATGAGTGTGTGTGTGCTGTTTGTTGTGTGGGGGGTGGGTTGTTTGTGCATTTGCATGTTCTCTTTAAGTTAATAGATGTGAATGAATATAACGAATGTGTATGTGCGTGTGTATTTAATGAATGAGTGTGAGAGTGTATATTTTCCCATATGTATTTACCTGTATGCAATTTTATAGGAATGAGGCTTTTGCTCGTGGTGTTCCGTTTGCTTTCATAATGTATCATAGTCTGTTTTGACACTATAAATAATGTTCGTACATCACGACTTTATCTTGATATTAATTCAATATTTATATTGCTTTATTTAGGATAGAGAACTCCCTCATATTTGTCTTTGTTCGTTGTGCTGCATATTGTCTCCTTGTGTTACCTGGAGCGGGTTGTATACTTGTACAGTATCCATGGCCTCTAACACACCTGTCAAATATGATATTATTAAAGTCTTCACGTACTCTTCTTTTCTCCATATTGTCAAGTTGCTCTTGGTAGCTTAGCATTAAAGAGCTGCAAACAGTTCTTGGTTCTTGACATGTCTGAACATTATGACATTGTCAGCAAACATGTTAACCCCTTCAGCACGATGATGTAAAGTTCATCTTATTCCGGTTACCATTAGACGATTTTCTTTACCTTATAATCTACCACTAGAATTCAAAGAGGGTAAATACTATCTCAATAATCCCTCTGAAGAACATAGAACATTCTTATACTAAATAAAATCGTCTAACTTTAGCCAGAATAAAAGAGAAAAAGGCGATATTGTGCTGAAGAGGTTAAATAGAACTCTGGGCTGCCATTATAGACCAAGTCATTAATATATAGGAGGAACATTGTGGCTACAACATGTTACGACCGGTACTACGAAATAAACAAGGGCACTTTATAATGGACTAGATGATAGGCTATATCTGCAACAACGGCCATTTGTTATATCTATTACAACGGTACGCTAATTCCAAACCCTCGAACTATTACGCCGGTGAACAAAAACACTTAAAACCCTCCAGAGTTTATCTACTGGATAACGGGGTATCAATTAACTAGGTTTTAGTGCACTTCTACAAAGGCTTTCCGGTGACGGCAAAGCCAACTCACAACAGGAGTACTTACGTTACGAAAATGCTCTTAAGTAATAACAATGTTTGAATAAACTATATAAGATTTAATAAAGGAATAATTGCTTACGTTAACTTTAGTGTGAGTCAGTACTCAACACTAAACTCTTCAATGCTCTATGAAAACACTGGAAGTCTAGTCCTACAGCAATCAGATAAGGAATCTTCCGAAAAGGTCTGATGCTCTAAGATGCTCGTTAATATAGAACAGATATAATGCAGGGGCAGGACACCAAAGTGTGTATCTTAAATACACCAATAAGTAGGATACATGTATATATAACAAGGGAGTGCAACAACTCTGTGACAGCACTAATAATAACCACTCAGAAACAGTACTTCCTTAGCCAACGTAACAGCCAAACTGGGTTGTGCACTATGCACCAACCTAGGCTAAAATAAGGCGTGAATAATTCCTAAAGCATACACAATGAAAGTTAATAAACACAATGCTGTCTTTCTCACTAATAAAGTCTAGCCGTGGCATAAAAGGTACTAGGAAACTAGGCAGAGCGCAAGCATGCTCGTAGCCTACTGTCTCCCCTTGAACAAATTTCCCTTATGTTACGTTAAGTGACTTGGAGGCTCTCTTGGTAAGTCCAGATCTCTAGTATCTGGTCTTACCCTGGCGCTCCACAAAGGTCAACACAATGAGGTAGCAAGCATACAGGTAAGTAGTAGGCAAAAGCCCTTCACCTGTATACTGCTACACTCGCAAAGAAAAATATGCACAAGGGTTACAGGCTAGCTAGCTTCGTCGATGTTGTACAGGCTCTGACTTGCCACATACATAACTCAGACAACGACCAAAGATACCTTCCACTGTCTAGCATTAAATAATGGGAAAGAACAGCTCACTAATTAGAAGCACGCCAACACTAGGCTACCATATGACTATGACTCTAATAATCCCTAAAACTAGTGCAAACATAAATGTGAGAGCTGGTGCTGGTAATACGACTAGCCGACTATGGAAGTCGTATGCAGAACCAGAAGGGATAAGTAATTGAATAAAGATGGAAGTATGAAAAAGAAGAAGTTCAGAGAGAGAGAAAGTAGTATAGGGGGTTATATGGGGGACAGATTGCAAAGGACATGTAGGACCAAGCACGCTGTGCCAAGCTCTGCAGGAGAAATGTGGCGAGAGCCCCCAGCACCAACACTAGGACAGCGGCACCCAATCACAGACCACTACGTAACGAAATGCAGGCGCCCTTAGGACGCGCCAGGTGCGCCAGCCAATCAAGGGCCTGGGAAAGCCCGCGCGAGCGAGGGAGGCAAACGTACATACACACGCACATAGTACCACCTCGCTGCTCGCTCTCTTTCTCCTTACAACTTCACACAATGCATCTTATATTCTAGCAATGATATAAAATACTTCCAAGTGTCACAGACAAGAATAAGGACCATCACTGATCTGTCTGTGACAACATGAACTCTATAAAAGAAAGAACATCGTTCTACGATTATTGTAGCCCATTTCACTGCCCTGGCGAGCGCTAGCGAATTACGAGTGCATTCTGGCAAAGCTGGCCAGCGTACCACCCCGCCCAAGATGTGGGACGTTTCAGCCTCAGGTGAACTCCACATCTGACCAGACAGAATACCCACCATCCCCGCATCACCCAGCTACTCTCCCAAGTTGTGAAAACAAGGCACGATCACAAACATAAAACACTGCATTATAAAACAAAATCTGCACAACACTTCCCCAAAATAATAGCATCATAATAATTATATCACGCTCAACGAGCAAGCTTCACCAAGCCTAGCCTACTAAGACAACAGCTCAGAGTGTCTTAGATGCTTGCTGTGATATACTGCACTTATATACTATCAAAAAGAAAGAGTTTTTATGTGAGGTTTTTATATTTTTAATAGTGTTTTTGGCGGCATTGCACTACAGGGGCAAGCCTAATTTTTCTCCACTCCACCAAACACACCTGTGGTGATCTACCCTGGGTCCTCCACCCTGGACAAACAGTCAGCTATCACATTGTCACAACCGGCAATATGGAGAATGTCCAGATTATACTCCTGCAACATTAAAGACCATCTAGTTAGCCTCATATTCCGGTTGTGGAACTGATTAAAAAACTTCAAAGGGTGGTGGTCAGTGTAAATCACCACGACTGGGCCAAAAGCAGGAACATACACCTCAAAGTGCCTGAGCGCCAGCACAATAGCCAGAAGCTCCTTCTCTACTACCGAATAGTTTTTTTGTGCTGAGTTGAACTTTCTCGAAAAGAAGCTTACTGGGTGTTCCACACCTTCCGTATCTGTCTGTAACAAGACGGCACCAGCCCCTACGCCGCTAGCATCTGTCGCTAGCTGAAAAGGTCTTGAAAAGTCGGGGGCCCTGAGTATGGGGTGAGTGCGCAACAGATGCTTCACCAGTGAAAAAGCCTTCTCACACTCAGGTGCCCACCCAAACTTTTTTGTCTTTGCCAATAAGTCCGTCAGAGGAGCCAACACCGAGGAGTATCCGCGGATGAATCTGCGGTAATACCCAATCATGCCCAAGAACCTCATGATCTGTCTTTTGGTGGTCGGCCTGGGGAACTGGTTAATAGCCTGTATCTTGGTAAAGGGGGGGGGGGGGGGGGCACACCTGGCCTAACCCTACCACAAACCCCAGATACTGCACAGTTGCCCGAACAAAGTCACATTTGCCCAGATTGACCACCAAATGAGCCTCACTTAGCTTCCTGAACAGTGCCCCGATGTGCTCGCAATGGCTCTCAAAGTCATCGTCGTAAATTATCACTTCATCAAGATAAACGGTGCAGTTAGGGATCTCCGCCACTAACTCATTCATCAGGCATTGGAAAGTTGCAGGTGCATTCTTCAGCCCATACAGCATTACGTTGCAACGGTAAGTATTCCCATCCACCACAAACCCGCACACCTGCTTCGCCCGCTCAGACATCGGCACCTGCCAGTAACCCTTGACGAGATCCACCTTGGTGAGGTAACGTGCACACCCGATCTTATCAACACTGTCATCTACGCGGGGAAGAGGGTAAGCATTGGTGGGAGTTAAACCGTTCAACCGCCTGAAGTCAATGCAAAACCTGACCTTGCCATCTGGTTTGGGCTGCAGAGTGACGGGAGATGTCCACCTAACCGCCCCTTTTTCTATCAGTCCTCTCTCCAACATGTAGCCTAACTCCGCTCGGAGAGCCGGAAGTTTAATGGGAGGTACACGATAAGGCACTGATTTAAAGGGGGGGTGGTCTCCAACGTCCACATCATGCACCGCATGAGTTGTGAGGCCTGGGTGCTCGGCAAACACAGTGGGGTATGAACAGAATAGGTGCTGGATCGCTGCACGCTGTTGCTCAGGCAGGTGCTCTAGCGCCTCAACAGCCACCTGGTTCGTGTTCCCTACCCACTGATCGGCCAAGACATGACAATCCCAGCTCTCCTCCACCTGTGCCTCACTGCCCCCCTCTCCTTCTCCACCTTGGCCGCTGCAAGCCAACACAGGGACAGTAGGCTGCTCAGGTGGGCGCCTCACGAACTCTTTTAGCAGGTTCACATGACAGAGCTGATTTTTCTTCCGCCTATCCGGAGTAGCCACAAGGTAATCTAGGTCAGTCAACTTGTGCACGACCTTGTAAGGACCGACAAACTTAGCCGACAGGGGATGGCCTACTAAGGGCAATAGGACCAAAACCTCCTGTCCAACCACAAACTCCCGGAGCTTTGCCTTAGTGTCATATCGATCCTTCATCAAGGCCTGATTATCTACCAAATTTCTCCCTGCCAACTCCAGGCTCTTCAGCATCCTGTCTCTACTCTCGAGGACATACTTAATTAGAGAACATGGCTGCACAGTCCCTTCCCAGATTTCTTTAACCATGCTCAGAGGACCTCTAACCTGATGGCCGAAAACTAGCTCGTTGGGGCTAAACCCAAGGCTCTCCCCAGGTACCTCTCTTGCCGTAAACAAAACGTACGGGAGCCCCAGGTCCCAATCCTTGCCGTTCTCCAAACAGTAGCACCGCAACATGCTTTTCAGAGTGGAATGCCATCTTTCCAACACCCCTTGACTCTCTGGGTGATAAGCTGAAGAGACAACCGTACGAATCCCATGCTGCTGCATGGTCTGTTTGAAGAGTATGGACGTGAAATCCGACCCTTGGTCCGACTGAATTTCCTGCGGGCATCCGTACCTCAAGCAATACAACAGCAAATTTTGCACAACAGTTTTAGACTTGCCATTTCTCATAGGGTATGCATCAGGGTAGCAAGTGGAGACATCCATGAGGGTTAGCAAACACCTGTTACCTGCACTAGTGGGAGGCAGAGGGCCTACCATGTCGATGATAACCTTGCTGAAGGGCGGACCAATAGCAGGCACTGGGTGCAACGGAGCCTTAGGTATGCTCTGATTGGGCTTTCCCACCCTCTGGCAGGTACCACACATCGCCACCCATGCCGAAACTTGGGCTTTAATACCTGGCCACCAGAACAACCTAGATAACGAAGCCAACGTTTTTTCTCACACCCAAGTGACCTGCCAATGGAACATCATGCGCCAACCGCAACAGGCTATCACGACACTTCTCAGGAACCACCAACTGGTCAACCACTCTTGCCCCACCATCCCAACTACGTCTGGGATCCAAAAAACGGCGGTATAGGATTCCCCCAACATGAAAAAAATCTCCCGACTTTGCATTCCCGTCCTCGTCGAGTTCAATCGCCCCGTTCCCACAACACTCAAGCCCCGGATCTTCCGCTTGCAACCGACATATATCCGAGGGTGCCAACCTATCTAAGGGCTCCTGAAGCAACTTGTGGCTACCCCCAATACAATGCTGCTCAAGCCTTGCCTGCTTCGCCTGGGAACGTTTCTGTCGCGGAGTGCTATCACGCCCAACCACGTCGCTAGGGGGGACAGGTTCTGGGGCCACTCCGGACCTCATAATGGGTGCAAGTACCGAGTCGCCAAGGAGTGTCGCTGGATCCAAACTCTCAACCCGATCAGCCTTGACTTTCTCCTTCCGACCCTTCCTCCGCTGGTCTAGAACTTGGGTGCTAGGCTGTGACACCTGAGCGGACTGAGACCTGGTGACAGCACAAGCCATCTGCGGCATCTGACACCTCTCAAGCCACTCTTGCCCCTCCCTACTCGTGTCGGCCGCCCTCTCGGCAACGACTAAGCGTGGAACCTCGGAAGTGGGCACCGCAAAGTCGTTGCCGAGAAGGAGGTCGACCCCCTCAACTGGCAATTTCTCCACCACACTCACATCCAACTCCCGTGTCACACCGTCTACCTCAAGCTTCACTCTGACCAGCGGGTAAGACCGCGTAGCATTGATGCCTTGAACCACCACAACCCGAGCCGCGTTAATTGGCTTGCCAGTGAAATTCTTAACAAGTGTCTGGGTAGCGCCCATATCACGCAACAACTCAAGCCTATGCCTCACACCAGCCCATCTCACAGTGCCGTGCCCCCTATGACCACAAAAAACATCACGGACGGGTGACGAGCCCTCCTGCTGCTTCTGCATCGGCGATGACTTCGCAACCGACTGTTTACCCCGGGCAAACGCAGAAGACCTCAAAGACACGCCAATGTTGCTCACTAGTGACACCACTGCTGTAGGCGGTGCGCTCGGACATGAGCGCACAATATGCTCCTTCTTATGACACTTGAAACATTCCACCTCACTCTTAGACTTCCCCTGAGATGGGTAACGGCCCTGTCCTTTCTTTAACGGGAAGAGTTTCGACTTGGGATCATAATTGGCAACAGTACTCTTGAATGGATAATTGTTTGTGTCACTAATTCGGGGGGGTGGAGTGGTACGTCCCTTGCTACCTGCCTCAGCTCTCTGTGCAGACCCGCACCCACGAATCAGTGACAACCTGAGGTCAGCCAGCTCAGCCGCCTCTTGTAGAGTTTTCGGTCGCTTTTCTTTAAGGTTAAGAGTCAAGTCACTGCCAGTACATTTAAAAAATTGTTCCAGCAACACTAGTTGTTTTACTGAATCAAAAGTAGTTGCCTTCTCCGACCTTAACCAATTTTCAAATGCATCTGACAGCTCTCTAGCGTGTTCCTGGAAAGTACTCTCCTTTCTTTTTGGAACCGCCCTAAACTTCAGCCTATAGGTCTCTGGCTGTAGCTCATACGCCCTCAGGACAGCCTCTTTCAACAACTAACACCTAAATGGTTTGACCATAATTGTGCTAGAGTAACTGAACAAAAAGCAAAAGCCTACAATGCATACACAAGATCAAAAACACATGAAGCCTTTAATTACTTTAGAAACATCAGAAATCATGCCAAAACTGTATTAAACCTAACTAAATCAAACTTTCTCCACAAGCAGGCAAATAAACATCTAAATAATCCAAATTATAACAAAATATTTTGGTCTACTCTTAACTCATTCAAATCCAACTTCACAACTGCTTCATCCATTCCACCATTAAAATCTCCGACTGGCAATCTTGTAAGTGACCCACGAGGTAAAGCTAACCTTCTTGCGGATATTTTCTCCACCAACTCAACCTTAGATGAAATAAATCAAGATGTCCCTGTACTTAATTTTAATTCGCCTGAAATTCCCTCACTTAAGATCCACACCAGACATGTCAAAACTATTTTGCAGAATCTCTCAGTAGATAAGGCTCCTGGTCCAGATGAAATTCCTCCAATAGTACTTAAGAATTGCTCCTTGGTGCTCGCTCCTGTATTGGCAAAAAATTTCCGTCTATGTACTCATACCTCATGCTTCCCAGTACCCTGGAAAGAAGCAAACATCCATCCAGTTCCTAAAAAGGTGCCTCTTCAGATCCATCAAACTACAGACCAATAGCTATAACTTCCACTCTTGGTAAAGTCTTTGAAATTATATTAAATAATCACATAATTAAGCATCTTGAGAATAATAAATAAATCAGTGATAGGCAATATGGTTTTAGACGATATCGATCAACTGCAGACATTCTTTGCCTTCTTACGCATCAAATCAACCAAGCTACAGACCAACATGGTGAAACACATACAATAGCACTGGATATATCAAAGGCATTTGATAGAGTCTGGCATCAATCCTTATTGTCGAAGATGTCACACTACGGCCTTGCATCATTAGTTCCACTAATTTCTTCTTATCTTCATAACAGAAATATATGTGTAATGGTAGATGGCCTTTATTCTCAATTTCACTCAATAAATGCTGGTGTTCCCCATGGATCAGTTTTGGCCCCAACCCTGTTCCTCATTCATATCAATGATCTCATATCTACCACTCATAATCCAATACATTCCTACGCAGATGACTCAACACTCCACAGTTCCTTCACATTTACCAATTCTTTCACCCACCCGATCTTATAAATTCAAAAATAAGCACTGCAATTTCTCTGAACCAGGACCTTTCTAGAATTGAAGAATGGGGACAAAAGAATCTAGTTTCCTTTAATGCACAGAAAACCAAGTACATTCAATTTTCTAACCGACAGAATCTCACTGACTCCCATATATTTTTTAATGATGTAAATATTCCCACTTCCCCTAGTATTGACATTCTCCGTGTAACATTAACTACTAACTTGAGCTGGACACATTATGTTAGAAGCATTGCTAAGAATGCCTCTAAAAAACTGGGACTCCTGTACAGGGTTCGAGAATTCTTCACTGACGAGCAGTTGGCCGTAATATATAAAAGTCATGTGCGTTCTCAGATGGATTACTGTTCACCTCTGTGGAGTGGAAGTGGAGTGGTTGCATTGAGGCAGTTGGACAAAATTCAAAATAAAGCTATTATTATAACCCTGCAATCACACAGGACCTTCCTACATTATCCATACGAAGAAACGTTGCATCCCTTGCATTATTCTACAGATATTTTCACAGCAATTGTTCCGAGGAACTTCCTTCAATTGTGCTGCCTCTCCACATCTTTCCCCGTAGAACTAGGGCAGCTGGGAGCGCCCATGAATTTACACTTTCTCCTCCACAATGCAGAACTTCTGCTTATCAAAATTCATTTATCCCTAGAACTACTACTCTTTGGAATTCACTTCCCTCGAATTGCTTTCCACAAACTTACAATCTACAAATGTTTAAATCCAGTTGTTACAAACATTTGATGAATGGAGGATGCCTTTAGGCACATGGACCTTTTTGTTTTATCTGTGTTTTTCCTTCCTCCGTTCATTGTCTCTTTAAAAAAAAAAAAAAAAAAAAATCGTAATTCACACAGGAATCTAGGGGCAAAGCATCGTACGCCTTGAGTGCTTTCCCTGTCAATCGTGAAGAAACAAGGGCTGCCCACTTCTCCTCGGGCCATTGGTGCTCCTGGCACTTTTTCTCGAACCGGAGAAAAAATTCTGTAACTCCTAATTCATCAAACACTGGAACCAACTTTAGTAGATGAGACAGGGACTGGTCATGGGCTCGACCCCCCTGGGCGACCCGGTTCCTTGTCACCTCTACACGCGTTTTCTCTAGGTCAACATCGGCACAATACCTTGCAGACTCAGCCTGACACCTATACTTGAGCTCAGCCTCATGCTTTTTCTGCTCGAGCGACAGCTCAGCCTCTCGCTGCTGTTGCTGCTGCCTGAGCTCAGCCTCATGCTGCTGTTGCTGCTGCCTGAGCTCAGCCTCATGCTTCCGCTGCTCGAGTTTGGCGAGTTCGAGCTGAAACAACATCTCGGAAGACAAACCCTGAGGAGGGGGTGCTACTATTGGGGACTCACCCCATAAATCACCTAGAGGCATACCCAACCGCCAGCGGGCATCGGCCTGCGGGAACGTACCCGGCTCCGGAGCTCGAGGGGGCGCCATGGTAGGAGTCGAGTGGAATGGGGGCTGGGCCGAAGGTGCCCCAGCTCCCGCTCCACCCGAACCCCCATGCACCCCTCCCAGCACACAGGCAACCAGCTCACTTCTCGACAAACCGCTAGTACCGGGAAACCCTAAGACCGTGGCTACACACTGCAGTCCGTACCGGTCTAGCCCCGACACACGATCCGCTGACACAGGCTCCTCCAAAAATAACCGAGCATCCTCCTCATTGTTCACCACCCGAACGCCGCTTAACAACTCCACCTTCTCGCCTGCCTCTCGCACTGTGCCCTCACTATACTCTGACCCGTCCAGTGACATGATGGAGTCAACAAAAAAATTCTCAAGTCAAAACAAAAGTAGCCAAACTCTTGCGTAGCTTTATTCACCAAAAAATATTCGAAGATGTTCTTGAGTGCAATACTAGGTCACCAATAACTCCAACAAGTTCTATGTATCCTCAAAACAATGTCTACTGCCAACAATGCGAGAAATAAATTCAACCCCAAATGGCAATAAGATTTCTCCAAAAAAAACTGCAATATTCAGTTCACTATATTCTGGTCTAAGGTCGCCATTTGTTACGACCGGCACTACGAAATAAACAAGGGCACTTAATAATGGACTAGATGATAGGCTATATCTGCAACAACGGCCATTTGTTATATCTATTACAACGGTACGCTAATTCCAAACCCTCGAACTATTACGCCGGTGAACAAAAACACTTAAAACCCTCCAGAGTTAATCTACTGGATAACGGGGTCCCAATTAACTAGGTTTTAGTACACTTCTACAAAGGCTTTCCGGTGACGGCAAAGCCAACTCACAACAGGAGTACTTACGTTACGAAAATGCTCTTAAGTAATAACAATGCTTGAATAAACTATATAAGATTTAATAAAGGAATAATTGATTATGTTAACTTTAGTGTGAGTCAGTACTCAACACTAAACTCTTCAATGCTCTATGAAAACACTGGAAGCCTAGTCCTACAGCAATCAGATAAGGAATCTTCTGAAAAGGTCTGATGCTCTAAGATGCTCGTTAATATACAACAGAAATAATGCAGGGGCAGGACACCAAAGTGTGTATCTTAAATACACCAATAAGTAGGATACATATATATATAACAAGGGAGTGCAACAACTCTGTGACAGCACTAATAATAACCACTCAGAAACAGTACTTCCTTAGCCAACGTAACAGCCAACCTGGGTTGTGCACTATGCACCAACCTAGGCTAAAATAAGGCGTGAATAATTCCTAAAGCATACACAATGAAAGTTAATATACACAATGCTGTCTTTCTCACTAATAAAGTCTAGCCGTGGCATAAAAGGTACTAGGAAACTAGGCAGAGTGCAAGCATGCTCGTAGCCTACTGTCTCCCCTTGAACAAATTTCCCTTATGTTACGTTAAGTGACTTGGAGGCTCTCTTGGTAAGTCCAGATCTCTAGTATCTGGTCTTACCCTGGCGCTCCACAAAGGTCAACACAATGAGGTAGCAAGCATACAGGTAAGTAGTAGGCAAAAGCCCTTCACCTGTATACTGCTACACTCGCAAAGGAAAATATGCACAAGGGTTACAGGCTAGCTAGCTTCGTCGATGTTGTACAGGCTCTGACTTGCCACATACATAACTCAGACAACGACCAAAGATACCTTCCACTGTCTAGCATTAAATAATGGGAAAGAACAGCTCACTAATTAGAAGCACCCCAACACTAGGCTACCATATGACTATGACTCTAATAATCCCTAAAACTAGTGCAAACATAAATGTGAGAGCTGGTGCTGGTAATACGACTGGCCGACTATGGAAGTCGTATGCAGAACCAGAAGGGATAAGTAATTGAATAAAGATGGAAGTATGAAAAAGAAGAAGTTCAGAGAGAGAGAAAGTAGTATAGGGGGTTATATGGGGGACAGATTGCAAAGGACATGTAGGACCAAGCACGCTGTGCCAAGCTCTGCAGGAGAAACGTGGCGAGAGCCCCCAGCACCAACACTAGGACAGCGGCACCCAATCACAGACCACTACGTAACGAAATGCAGGCGCCCTTAGGACGCGCCAGGCGCGCCAGCCAATCAAGGGCCTGGGAAAGCCCGCGCGAGCGAGGGAGGCAAATGTACATACACACGCACATAGCACCACCTCGCTGCTCGCTCTCTTTCTCCTTACAACTTCACACAATGCATCTTATATTCTAGCAATGATATAAAATACTTCCAAGTGTCACAGACAAGAATAAAGACCACCACTGATCTGTCTGTGACAACATGAACTCTATAAAAGAAAGAACATCGTTCTACGATTATTGTAGCCCATTTCACTGCCCTGGCGAGTGCTAGCAAATTACGAGTGCATTCTGGCAAGCTGGCCAGCGTAACAAACAGCTGTCTGTGATACTCCTATTGTGATAATATGGCTTCAATTTTGAAAGGTTCCTCTTCTTGCGGTCTCTTAGAAATTCTGGAATTCAGTTTAAGACTGTCTAGTGACTCTTCCATACTTTCCTATTGTCTAGATCCATCTCTGGTGTGCTAGACGACTACCAACTTTGTTTTCTTCTATTTTTTTGTTAAATACAAGAAAACACACTTCACCCACTTATTTCCCCCTCGAACAATATCTATCACCCTATCATAGAAACTGAGTAATGTGGGTTCCTAGATCTGCATCCAAACTCAAGAGTTTCTTCGCCTCCTGGTGTTCAATCCACAGTTGTCTAATGAGTTTCTCACGAGTTTGCTTGCAACACATATTAAAGACACGAGTCAGCAGTACAAAGATTCCTATCTCTATCATTTCTTATATATACGAACGGTGTTGGCCAAGTTTCACAGATTCGGCAGTTTACTCTGTGTGTGTGTGTGTGTGTGTGTGTGTGTGTGTGTGTGTGTGTGTGCACATACTTGTGTACAGACATATGTGTTCAGTTCAAGCTAAAAACTGAGTGTGTCTTTCGTGTATGTGTGTGTGTGTGTGTGTGTGTGTGTGTGTGTGTGTGTGTGTGTGTGTGTGTGTGTGTGTGTGTGTGTGAGTCAAAGATTCTCCCGGCATCCAAGAAATATTATGTCCCGTAATGCTCACCACTGTAGCTGGAAAAGGGAAAGGAGAGAGTGCAGGAAGAGGAAAGGAGCTGGAGAATGGGAGGGATAGAAACCAGAGAGAAGCTTAGCCGAACAGACAAATGGAGAACGCACAAAAGGTTACCCATTAGTATAACACATTATTTTATAGTTGCCAAAAAGCTAATAGAGATAATCGAGCTCTTCAAATTTTGTTTAAACTGCCCTACCTAAATCATGACCTTCTACCACTCATGAGCTAATGGTTTAACTATATCTGAGCAATGATTTATATAAAAAAACTAATGCAAATTGTATGGCATGGTAAGTTGCCAAGACTTTCTTTATATGACAATGATAATCATTAAACTGTTGATTCTATTTACATTTGGAAGCACCTTCGTCAGTAGTATTAGAGCACAATTGAAGTTAGTAAAGAATGATAATGTAGATCTCGGGAGACATTGCCGCTTTAGAAGATTTCGGTATTGGCTATCGACTGATTGGCAGACTGCATAACAATGAGTCTGTAGCAAGTTATATAAATATAAAGCTAGCCTTTATGCTTGAGGGTCCAAAATGGCCGTATGATAAGAAGTTGTCAGTTTTCTTTATTATTTGGATGGGCTTTCTCATGTTAGGTATATTATAAGCTCAGGCATAAGGTAGACTAACGCTTAACCCTTTCAGTTCGAAGATTATATGTTTTATCTGGCTAGCATTAAACAATTGTATTTAACTTAGGGAGGAGCTCTTGGAATCACAAAGATAAAAACGATCTAAGCTAAATCTTTGACTTTCATTTCCAAATTGTAATTGAGAAAGGTGTTATCGTATACTGGAGGGGTTAAATCACCCTGTCTTATTTTCATTCCTCTTCACATCCCCCGCACAGCATTTTGCCCAAAAACATCCCTCCCAACATAAATAAAAACTGAGGTGAACCGAAGAATCCGGTATCTAAAGAATGTGTACATTATATAAAGAATCTGGTTTCTAGAGAAGTTGATTATAAAACACAAACGATTGGTATATAAGAATGCGGCTTCTAAAGGATCTGGTTTCTAAAGGATTTGGTTTCTAAATGGATCTTTAGTGTCTAAGTGATCTGGTTGATAAGAACCTGATATATATCAATGAAGTTTTCTTTACGATTTCCTTTATAAAGGACTGTTTTTGTTAGAATATAATTGTTTGTATATTATGAGGATGCATAAAGTCTCTAGTTTCTAAATCTTCTTGTTTCTAACACTATATTTTCTAATTGGTGTGGTTTCTACAATATCTTACCATCAAGCATCTGTATCCCGCTCAAAACATTCTAATGCAAGCACTGTAAAATAAAATGCATTATAAACACTCCTCAGCCCCGGTTCTAAAGTAAAAAAAACTCTTCAGAGAACGCTTAAAAACGCATTAAGGCCAATCTAATGGATATAATATTTTGTCAGTATAATGCTGTAGGTAAGGTACTCACTGGATTTTATTATTTGTTTCGTCGTTGCTTCATTTCTGCAAGCTCAAGCCGTGTTTCACAATTAATGATATGTGTTGTATGTATGTTATTTATGGTTTATAGAGAAGAGCACATTGTTTATAGCATGAGTTTTATCGGGAAATAATAGACATGAAACAGAGAGTTGAATTAGTTTACATGTATCAATTTAAGCACATAAATCAACTAGAGCTATTGTTAGCAATGTTGTCATAGTTGAACATACAATTACTTCAGTTTAGAGTTTGATGCACGTGCATCTTTATCATATAAAGCCAAATCAAATACACTTACGCTAGATTGTTTGTTGCAGCAATGCTCATCTCCGCGCCTTTGCCCTTTGGGAGTTTGTTCTAGGTTAGCTAACCAGCCTGGTACACAGAAGCTACTACATATCACCCAGGTTACTGTAGCTTAATTAACCCATTAAATAACAGAAGCGTCCTTTTTATCCTATTTTGGCCACTGTTACACGATTGTATGCAGCTTAGGAAAGACCTCTAGCATTAATTAGGCTTCAAACTATTTCAACACACCCCTTTGAACTACCACAGATCCTTCCTAAGCTGCATGATATCGTCTAAATATAGCTAGAATAAAAGATAACACACGTCGCTGGTACTCAGATGGTTAAGGGAGGTCAGCAATGTCCGACTCCAGGTTCCTATTTACTGTAAGGTGAACACAGGACTCGGGTGTAAGAAGGTTGCCTGTAAGAGTCAAGTGTGTAATACTGTAATACAGGACATATAACTCTAATACAACTGGTGTGCATATCAAAAGTTTGTAATCAAAATATCTGAGTAATAATTCAAACACTTTTTCAGGCCTGTGGAACACATATATGATATATGTAGTAAAACTCGCTAGGAAAAATGGAGCAATGGAACACCAAGCTTTCGTCTATTCTCTCAAGACATCTTCAGGGTAATACAAGAAAACAGGGGGAGAGTGAGGATTAAATACCCGTCCTAAATCATCTGTGAGTTACTAACTAGCAATATATATTAGCAATATATTATATCAATATATTATATTATATACAGTATGTGTTCTGTAATTTAAGTTAATTTAGTGAAACTTTCTAATAATTCAAATTGATACGCCTCAAATGTACATCAATTTTGTTTAAACTTATGTAGTATACTGAAAACACAATGTTTACACTATTCTCATCCCTATCGTCCTGCTATGAGATCGAACAGAAGTTCTCTTGGTTTTGAGCAAAGCGTGGTAAGTAACGCACAACCGGTAATCCAAGTGTGAACTATTTTTATTTTATTTTTTTGTTTTTCTATGTGATTGAGGGAGGCAAAAGGCAGAACTGCCTATAGCGAGTGCCTTCCCCATAGTTGAAAGAGTGACAGGGCCAAAATCAAGGGACGTTCGAGCCAAAATGCCTGGACACACGGAGTTTGAAGCAATTTAAATCATAGGAAGAGGGAAAGACTGATTCTGAGAGAGAGTTCCAGAGCTCAGCCGTTGAGTAGAAGAAAGTTTGAGAGTAACGTTTCACTCTTGGGTTGGAGAGTTGCACAGAGTAGGGGTGGGATTGAGTTACAAGACGGGTACCACGTGCCCTACGTAAAGGAGGTGGTATGCACTGGGAAAGCTCTGAGGAACACTGATTATTATAGTAGCGATAGAATAGCGAGAGAGATGCAACATTGCAGCGGAGAGAGAGAGATTGCAGAGAGTTCGTGAGTGGACGGGAGTTAATGATACGAAAGGCCTTCCTTTCAACTTTGTCTAGGAGAGCGGTGTGAGAGGAACCTCCCCACACATGTGAACAATACTCAATACAAGGACGCACTATGCCCTTGTACAGAGCAAAAAGCTGTGCAGGGGAAAAGAACCCCCTAAGGCGGTTGAGCACACTCAGCTTCTGGGAGGCTGCCTTAGCAAGACTGGTAATATGGTCCGAAAAAGAGACACCAAGAATATTGAGAGAAGATGAAGGGTTGATTTTTGTATTGTTGAAGAATAAGGGATAGTCCGCTGGGAGATCCTAACGGGTAGATAGATGGAGAAATTGGGTTTTGGAAGCATTAAAGGTAACAAGGTTTTCTCTGCCCCAATTGGAGATAGTATTTAGATAAGAATTTAAGAGTTCTATTGCTTCATTACTTTTGTCGTTAAGGGATTGCTGGCTGGGGCGTTCTGAAAAACTAATGGAGTAGTGTAAGGTTGAGTCCTCTGCGTATGAATGGATGGGAATTAAGGTACAGTTAAGGAGATCATTTATAAAAATTAGAAAGAGAATAGGAGATAGGACAGAGCCCTGAGGAACACCGGAGTTTATAGGGTGAGGAAGTGAACAATGGCCGTCCACAACCGCGGCTATGGAACGGCCGGAAAGGAAATTAGAGGCAAAGGCACAGATGGAGGGATAGAAACCGAAGGAGGGTAGTTTAGAAATTAAAGATTTGTGCCAGACTCTATCGAAGGCTTTCGATATGTCTAGTGCAATAGAAAAAGTCTCACCGAAGTCCCGAAAGGAGGATGACCAAGAGTTAGTAAGATATGAAAGAAGATCACCAGTAGAGCGACCCTTAAGGAAGCCATACTGGCGATCTGAGAGCAGATTATGAGAAGAGAAATGCTTAAGAAATTTGGAAGCAAGAATAGTTTCAAAAACTTTAGAAAGACAAGAGATGAGAGCAATTAGACGATAGTTGGAGGGTTGAGAGCGGTCACCCATCTTTGGGACAAGTTGAATGTGAGCAAACTTCCAGCATGAAGGGAAGACGTTAGAGGATAGACAGAGACGAAAGAGTTTGCCTAAGCAGGGAGTCAGCACGGAAGCACAGTTTTTGAGAACAACAGGAGGAACACCGTCCGGACCGTACGCCTTATTAGTGTTAAGCCCAGAGAGGGTAGAAAGTACATCTTTAGAAAAGATTAGGATATTAGGCATAAGTAAGAGAGAGGAGGGTGGAGAGGGAGGAATAGCACCGGAATCATCCAAGGTGGAGTTTCTAGCAAAAGTTTGAACGAAGAGTTTAGCTTTATCAGAGGAAGAAGTGATGGTTGGGCCATCAGAGTGGGAAAGGGGAGGGAAAGACGAGGAAGAGAAATTGTTGGATAGGTTTTTGGCTAGATGCCAGAAAGCTTGGGAAGAGCTAGAGTAGGATAGTTCAGTGCATTTATTATTGATGAAAGAGTGTTTGGCAAGTCGAAGAACAGATTTGGCTTGATTCCGGGCAGAAACATATGAAGAATGAGAGTCTTGAGTTTTAAGGCGTCGGTACCGTTTGAATGCTTCCTCCTTATTGCGGACAGCAGTAGAACAGGTGTGAGTAAACCAAGATTTTTTAGCATTAGTCTGAGAGAAAGAGAATGGAATGTATGCTTCCATGCCCGATAGGATTACCTCGGTAATGCGTTCAGCACTCTCCGAGGGTCCTCGGCCACGGAAGCAGAAATCATTCCATGGGAAATCAAAGAAGTACTGCCGGAGAGCCTCCCAGTCGGCAGCGCCAAAGTGCCACAAGCGCCGCCGGCTAGGAGGATCGGGTGGCCGTACTGGAGAGATAGGACAGGTGACAGAGATAAGTTTATGGTCGGAGGAGCCCAAAGGAGAGAAAAGATCGACAGTATAAGAAGAAGGGTTAGAAGTTAGAAACAAGTCAAGAATGTTGGGCCGATCTCCGATGCGATCTGGGATACGGGTGGGTTGCTGAACTAACTGCTCTAGGTCATTTAGGATAGAAAAGACGTAGGCTTGTTCACCAGGTGGATCAGTAGTGTGAGAGGAGAGCCATTGGCGGTGGTGAACGTTGAAATCTCCTAAGATGGAGATTTCTGAGAAAGGAGAAATGGATAGAATGTGTTCCACTGTAAAGTTTAGATAGTCAAAGAATTTGGGAAAGTTGGTAGAGTTAGGGGAAAGATAGACAGCACAGAAATATTTAGTAAGAGAATGACAGGAAAGTTTGAGCCATAAAGTTGAGAATTCAGAGGAGTCGAAATCGGGAACACGAGAGCAAGTGAGTTTGTTGTGCACATATGCACAACATCCACCTTTGGCTTTGAAACTAGGATCGAGAAAGTAGGAGGATACAGAGAAGGGGCTGCTGGATGTTGCTACAGACACCTGAGTTTCGGTGAGGAAGAGAAGATCAGGTTTGTAGGAGGAGAGATGGTGCTCAACAGAGTGAAAGTTAGAGGAAAGTCCGCGAAATTTGCAGAAATTAATAGAAAGAGTAACAGGCCGAGGTCCAGGTAATTTTGGAGTCGTCAGGGGATGGTCGGTCGGGTGTGGGGGCATTTATGGTCCCCCCCCCACCTTAAGGGGGGATGGTTAACTTTTTGGGCGATTTTTGCATGTATTCATTATTTTTCTAGTTTCCTCCGTAGACCTCCATCAAATTTAAAGAAAACATCCATTAGATCCCCCTTCTACACGTAGATTAATTTGTAATTTTTTCGGTAGAAAAATGTCCCGGACGAAGGCCGGTTCTTCCAACATTACAGGCTCACTATCGTTCGCCAGGGAAAAAATCGACACCTAAATAGCACGAAAGGTCTAAATATTGACGACGAAATGGGGCGAAAGGTCTTAAAATCTACTAACTAATGGGGCAAACATCTTAACATCTGAAAACTAATGAGGCTAAACATGAGGGAGAAAGTGGTCCAGAAAACCGGCCCATCCCCCCTTAAAGACGGCATATTAAAATATTGCATGATATAATTATGAATTAGTTGAACAGACGGAATAATTGTGTTTGTTATTGCCAAAAGAATTATCATATTTTTACTGTACTATTTGGGGATTTACATAATACACTAGCATTAATGTTTCAGCGGAAAACATTTTACAAGCCAGAATATTTTTACCAGCAAGATTAAAAATATAATCCTTGGAAATGATTAAATACACCGTACATGGAGAAAGTTAACAAAGTCTAGCAATATTTTAAAAATATAAACACATTGAAGAGAAAGAGAGAGAGAGTATGAAAGTGAGTTAGATAGGTAGATAGATACATAAAGAGAGTGAGTACAAAATATTACAAAGGAAAACAAGTAGCAACATATCTATTGATCCTAATAAAGCTGTTTCAAAAAGCCGCATTAATTTGGGAATGTATTTGTCCAGGGGAACAAATATGTATCTCATTGGTTATCGAATGCTTGGACAGTGCAGCCATCAATGACACTGCTAGGAAGCTCATTCTAATTTTTAACAATTTAACTGAAGAAGAAATATTTTGCCTCATGAGAGACTAGGCTTTCCGATGGTCTTACAACCATTTCTTCTAGTGTAATTCGAATGATCAGTTGTGAATTCTTCTAACATCGTTATTTGCCAATGTCTTTTGCAATTTCATATACTTGAATTAAGTCTTCTTTTAACCTGGGCATAGTTAGACTAAAATAACTTATTTCCTTAAGACGTTCTTCATATGATTTCATTATTAATCTACAAATAATTTGTGTCACTGTCTGCTAATTGTACTAATTGTAACTGTCTGTAATTGTCTTCATTGCGAGATTATTCGAAAATGCAAATCCTAAAACGTTGTTCTAACTTTACACAAATAATTGATTTGCCCTCATCTAAAACACTGCGAACAGTTTTGGTGCCCATAATCTCTCCAGTTTGTATATGTACTTTTGATAATATGGGCACCAAAACTGTTCGCAGTGTTTTAGATGAGGGCAAATCAATTACTTGTATAAAGTTAGAACAACGTTTTAGGATTTGCATTTTCGAATAATCTCGCAATGAAGACAATTACATTGCTTGTCCTTTTAGCTACATCAGTACATTGTTGACTGGATTTTAAATTGCTTGATATTGTCACTCTTAAGACAGTGTATTTGGCAGTACTCTCGAGTTGAGAATAGTTTGCATTTTCATAACTGTAACCTATATGTAGTAATTTACATATATCAGTTTGAAAACTCATTTGCCAGGCACGGGCCCAGTACGTTGCCGCTCTGTATTATTATATTATAGAGTACAGTTAATGGTGTCAATATTATTTCATCTATTAATTATATTAAGACTAGAAGAAATATTATCAGGAGAGAGAGAGAGAGAGAGAGAGAGAGAGAGAGAGAGAGAGAGAGAGAGAGAGAGAGACTATAATATATCAAGTAGAGGAAGTGTGCAGCAAGAAACAGTCTGAGGCAGGAAACTATAGCTCCTCCGGCTATCTCCTCCTTCCTCTCCTCTTCCTCCCTCTTTCCTCCTTCCTCTTCTCTTCTTCGCTCTTGCCTCCTTCCTCTCTTCTTCCTCCCTCTTGCCTCCTTCCTCTCCCCTTCCTCCTTCTTGCCTCTTCCTTTCCTCCTTTAGTGCATTCATCTGTTCCTTCCTCCTTCTCCCTCTTGCCTCCTTTCTCTCATCCTCCTCATCTTTCGTCGTGTTGTTCCGTTCCTTTATCTCCTTTATTACATACTCCTCCACCTTCCTCTTGTCTCCTCCTCTGGCAGCTTTTCCTCTCCATTTCCTTTTATTTCGTACTTGTCCTCATTCTCCTCTTCCTACCCCTTTCCCTCCTCCTCCTCCTTCTATGTTTGTATTATTCTTTCACTTCTCCAACTGTTTGACTTATTCTCTCACTTCTTTCACTTCTCCAACTGCTTTACATATTCTCCCTTCTCCGTTTCTTGAACTTTGTCTTCGTCTTCTCTTTATTCTTCCTCGTTTATCTTCAACTCCACTGTATTCTTTCCTCACTATTATCTATTTTTCTTTCTCTTCACAATTCTTATTTATATTCCATTTCTCGTCAAATATGTCCTTTGTATCCATATTTGTATTCAACCCTACTCATTCTATTTGTATTCAACCCTACTCATTCTATTTGTATTCAACCCTACTCATTCTATTTGTATTCAACCCTACTCATTCTATTTGTATTCAACCCTACTCATTCTATTTGTATTCAACCCTACTCATTCTATTTGTATTCAACCCTACTCATTCTATTTGTATTCAACCCTACTCATTCTATTTGTATTCAACCCTACTCATTCTATTCCTGTTGCCATTTGTTCTGCCAATATCTCCTTCTTTCCATGACCTCTTCTTCTTCCTCCCTTATATCCTTTATTTTTGTGTGTGCATACATTTCCTCACATATACGTTCATTCTCTATTCCTTCCTAGACTCTACCTTGCAACTTACCTCTAGTTTCTTCCATTTTTCTTGGAATATCCTCTTATTCTATACTCCCATCCTCCTCCTTCGCTCAATTTAATTCCTACTTCTTCTCGTCCATCCTCTTTCCCATCTAACCTTTCTTCTTCCGCTCTTACTTTTCCCTTTTCAAATGAAATATCCAATAGTAGTAGTTAATAGAAAGAGTAAGAATAATATAACATATTAAGTGCGTGATCCGTGTAATTATGATGGTATAGGATGTGATTGTCATTTTAAGCAAGGGTACAGTCGTGAGCATTAATAGCTACGCACCCATTTGAACCAGTATTGAATGCAAACAAGATAATACAATGCTCTATAAAATCCCCTATGCTTCATTAGCTGATTTCAAGACTCACAGATTGAAATTAGTGTAACATTTGTTAATGGTCACGACTGTACAGTATATAATCAGGAAAATTCATGTAGTTCGTGGAAAAAACAAAAATCACTCCTTTCTGTACATTCGTGCCCTTTATATTTTCCCTCGCTACCAATGGATGTTCTTATTCAGCTTAGGAAATACCTCTAGAATCAAAGAGGTGGATATAATCCTGAACCTTATGACTCCCACGGATATTTCTTTAGTTGAAGAAAATTGTCAGGCCTCAGTTTGAAAAGTCTCCCCAGAGAGTGATATCAAGGAAAACTGCAGATATATAATAAATGGAAGAACAGAGTGCAGCACTGGTTAGTAATGTAGGGGAAACTAGTAGCCAGCACTAATCTCCCTCACAGGACCCATGTGTGCAAAGACTGGTATGATGCTCGGGTCGACAAAGGCATGCCGTGCTCTTTCCCGCCCAATTCCAGCATGCCCCTATTGTCCTTAATATGTGGCCATTCAATGCATTCACAGACCCTAAGACTAGCTCACCTTTACCAATACTCAATAGCTGAGTGGTGTTACTCCTTAAGGCTCACTAGCATTGGCTAGTAGAGAACCCTAAAAAAGAAACCATGGAGAAGTAGGGCCTGCATAGGTGTCCCATAACGTGCACTACATATCTATTAGCAGCAAGGTGTCACAAGGAATACACCAGACAAGCAGGTCACAAAATGCAGGGTGTCACAAGAAGTCCAATAATAAAGTGGGGTGTCACAAGAAGTACACTAGCCAAGCGAGATGTCACAACAAGTGCACCAAACAAGTGGGAGGTCACATGATGTGCCTCTCAACCTGCAACCTTCACCACGAGTTACATCCTGTCGCGAAGATGTTACAGCAGGTGCACCAAACAAGTGGGAGTTCATATGAAGTGCCTCTCAACCTGCAACCTTCACCACGAGTTACACCCTGTCGCGAAGATGTTACAGCAAGTGCACCAAACAAGTGGGAGGTCATATGAAGTGCCTCTCAACCTGAAACCTTCACCACGAGTTACACCCTGTCGCGAAGACATACATTAGAAAAGGACTACATTACAGACGTTCTACACAGTGCCCAGCCGTTTACACCATCTTCAACTGGTATATCTGAAGCTAATCATGAAGGGACACTACCACCACTTCCAATCAGGTGCCCCTGAAAATCTTCACCTGTCATTGGAATCATCTTTGGAGACCTGAGGTGGGTCTATATATTCCCAACATATGTACCAAAATGTTCCATTGCTTGATTATTGTAATAATAAACGAGTCTAAACTACACCACAACATCTCTTTAAAATATCATATACTGTTAGCCAGAATGAAAAGAAAAACCGTCATCGTACTGAAATAGTTAAGGTTATTACATTTTCTGTTGCAATTTTAAATCTCTCTCTCTC
The DNA here is from genome assembly GCA_032716605.1 of Paralithodes platypus. Lineage (NCBI taxonomy): Eukaryota > Metazoa > Arthropoda > Malacostraca > Decapoda > Lithodidae > Paralithodes > Paralithodes platypus. Next base: position 86,412,934 of record CM064487.1, on the reverse strand, counting down.
TCTCTCTCTCTCTCTCTCTCTCTCTCTCTCTCTCTCTCTCTCTCTTTCTCTCTCTCTCTCTCTCTCATACTCACACCACTCAGAAATGCTAACACACAACCGTCCGTGTAGTGTACCTAATTCTCTTCACTGACAGGAAGTCAGTTTTCCGTTCCCATTGCTAACGAGGTCTAATTCTGGCACCCAATCACAAACCTTTTCTACTCTTTCTGAACCATGAAGTTTTCATTTTATTATGACTGTCTTCTGTGATTTTATTTGTGTCAAAAGACTCGAACACTATATCCGCAGGGCGGGTGCCCAACCCCGAAAGGAGTTGAAATAGGGGAGCTATCCCCCGCCAAAGGCGGCTTTCTAGGGCCTTTCCTAGCTGATGCTGAGAGGATTGGATTCTAGTCATGTGGTGATGGGCTGGTCTATCCGAGTGAGAACTCAGCGATCTCTGCCATACCCATAGCTTACTCTGACTGATCTTTTTACTTATATATCTTCTAGATCTCAAGTGGCGGCATCTTTTCCGTGGATTGACCTCCCTACTGCCAACCTAGAAGTTGGCAGATTGGGAGCCAAAGCGTCACATTTTTCCCTTACCCCTCAACTTTCCCTTCATAATTGCTGAGGGGCACAGGGCCTTGTGTGGGGCTTTGGTTTCCCGGGCATTTCCGCACCCTCCTCAGCTCCCTGCCTTGGAGTGGCTTCGGTCACCCGGGCTTTGTTAGCAGGGAGGATTTTGTGGGGGCGCTCGTTTATGGCCTTGGCCTTGCTCGAGACCTTGGGGCTGTTCGGCCAGACAGCCTGGGGAACAACAACACTATATCCGCATCTGTGATAACTCCAAATAACAAAATGTCAGTAAGTTCCGTGTTAGGAGATCTTACATATTCAAGGTAAGTTTGGGTTAGGCTAGTTGGTTTAGACTAAGTTATGATTTGCGGCTGTCATGGAACCAGCATGGACATAACAAACCACTTGCGATGTTATGCAACAATACAAGATAAATTATATTAGCAACATTTCATAAGTACATTAAATCAAAATAAACTTAATTTTATTCCTTGTAAACCAATATTTTCTTTTATGTATGCCAAACATATAGATACCTATTGCCTATTGTCACAGATGCAGACTCCTATTGTTCACAGATGCGGACTTATGAATAATGTCTCTAAATGAGGCCCACGTGATTATTGATTCCAATCAAAAGATTACGTTCGCTGAACGAGGTCATCTATGATCAACCAACAGGTTGAAAAATTGAGAATCTTGAATGACATTGATGGGCCATGTCAAGATTTGGATTGATCGTCATCCCTCATAATTGAGCATTACTCAAAGGAATTGAACATTTGGCTTCTGTGAGTGTGCCTATTATGAATGAGTAATGTGCAATAGAGGAATGACTTGATTAAATGTTTTCACCCATTCCCCATTCACTAATTACTTCCAGGTAAATTAAACTCAGTAACGGGAAAAGCAAACAAGTAAACGAAAAGCAAGAAACCAAATTGAACACACAAAGTTTGACATAAAGTGCCCCAGAGAAAATAATAACAGTGTGGTGTGCAGACAATCTATCAGAACAAGGGTGGTGTCTTCTAGTTCTTTAGTTTATCTTCTTCCTCATCTTCCTACTTTCCATCCATTTGTTTTCTTCTTAGTTTTCCTCTGTTTTCTCGTTTCCCCTTCCTTTATTTTTATATCTCCGCCTCGTTTATTTTCTTACTCTTATTCTGCTTCCTTATGTTCTTGCTCCTCCTCTGTATCTTTATTGTTTAAATTCTCCTAATCTGCCTTCTTTATTGTCTTACTTCTCCTCTGCGTCCTTTAGTTTCTTACTTCTCTGCCTCCTCTATGCCCTTGCTCCTCCTCTGCTTCCTTTGTTGTCTCACTCCTTCTCCCCTCCTTTATTTTCTTGTTCCTCCTCCTATTCATCTTCATTTTCTCCTTCCTCTCCCTTCTCTCCTCAATAACGGGAAGACACAGCATATTACAAAGAAAATCACAAACCAAATTAAAACTTTAAAGGCTGAACACCAAGTGCAGTAAAAAGAGTTTGTGGTGTGCAGACAATCCATCAGAACAAGAGTGGCGCCTTCTACTCCAACAACTCCCAAAACTTTCTCCTCCTCCTCCTCTCCCTCTTCTTTTTTTATCCTCCTCCTTCTTATCCTTCTCTTCCGGCTCCTACTTTTATTGTTCCTCCACCTGCTCCTTTTTTCTGAGTGCTCTTTCTTCTCATCCTTCTCTTCCACCTCCTACTTATATTGTTCCTCCTTCTGTTCCTTCTTAGCTGATTCCTCCTCCTTCTTATCCTTCTCTCCCTCCTCCTACTTTTATTCGTCCTCTTCCTGCTCTTTTTTACTGATTCTTCTTCCTCCTTATCCTTCTCTTCCTCCTCGTACGTCTATTCTTACTCCTGATTGTTTTATGAATCCTCCTCCTTATCCTTCTCTTCCTCCTGCTACTGTCCCCATCCTTTTTTTCTGTTCTTATTCCTCCTTCGTATCCTTCTCTTCCTCCTCCTACTTTCATTATTTTTCCTTCTGCTCCTTTTTTCTAATTCATCCTCCTTCTTATTCTTCCTCTTCGTTTAAATATTATTTGTCTTCCTGTTCCTTATTTATTATGCTTCTTTTCTTCCTCCTACAATATATTCTTCCTTCCGTTACTTTATTTCTAACTCGTCCTTTTTCTTATCCTGCTCTTCCTCTTCCTCCTTTTATCCTTCCTCGTCCTGATTTTTTCTTATTCCTCCTTCTTGTCCTTCTCTTCCTCCTCCTATTTTTATTCTTCCTCCTCCTGTCACTTTTGTCTAGCCCCTTCTCCTTCTTATCCTTCTCTCCCTCTTCCTTCTTGTATTCTTCCTCTTCTTGCTCCTTTTTACTGATTCCTCCTCCTACTTATCCTTCTCTTCTTTCTATTTTTTATTCTCTCTCTTCCAGTTACTTTTTTCTAACTCCTCCTCCCTTATATCCTTCTCTTCTTCCTCCTCTTCCTCCTTCCCTTCATCCTCCTTCTTTTCTCTTTCTCTTCCCTCTCATTCCCCTCCTACTATAATGTTTCCTCCTCTTTCCCCTTTTCTCTTTTCCTCTTCTTCTTATTTATCTCCTTTTGCTTCAAATTGTCCATTATCTTTTTCTCATCTTCCTTTAATTCCCCCCCGCCTGCCCCATTTTACTCCACTTAAAACCTTTCCTCCTCTTTTTCTTCAATCTTTTTTCCCTCTATCTTTTTCTTCTTCCTTTTCCTCCTACTCGTTTTCCTCCTCCTGCTCCTCCCCCCTCTACTTCCTCATCCCCTCCTTTATATTCTTCCTCTTCCTCCTCTTCCTTTTCTTTCGCCCTCCTTCAAGTTCTCTCGATCTGTCACTCCAGGAGAAAAATTTAGCGTCTGTTAAAGTTTTTGTAATAGTTTCCCCTTGTCCGTTTTCTGTGATCCTTGATTATTTTCGCCATTTGGGTTGCGTCTGAGAATACATTTATATTTGTGGAGTGTGTTTGTCTTTCTGCTTATGTGTCTGTGTGTGTCTGTCAGAGTATGTCGATGTGTCTGTTTGTTTGCGCATGTTTCTGTCTGTCTGCTTGTTTCCGTTTTTCTACAGCAAGATATCTCAACATTTAGACATACTGTAATTCACACACACACACACACACACACACACACACACACACACACACACACACACACATATATACACACACATACACTCACACACACACAAACACACACACATATATATAATTTAGTTTTTTTTTCTAATAATATATATGTAAATATATAGATGCAGAGAAGAGGAATAAAGAAAGGTGAGTATAAGAAGATGAAAACAAAATGAAGGGAACAATAGGAAAACCAAAGAAGAATGACTGTAGAATATTGGGAGAAGAAGAACATATTAAGCCAATACCTCAAGATATGTTTTTTTTCCCAAGTCACACGAGTACAATTAGCAGCGAATATCCTCCTAGTCACTATATCCGAGTCAAAATGTACTGTAGTCAAAATTATACTGATGGTATTTACAGCTTCATCGTGGCGGGATATTGAACTGACGACTTGCAAATTGCGAGAAAGGAAGTTCAAGGTTTAGACATCATATTTTAGCCGTAATGTAAGTATAAATATGTTCGTAGCACACACACAAATATCCAAGTCCACAGTAATTCATCCTTCAAAACCCGACGTTGTGCTTACATTTCTGCTAAGCCCTATATATCGGTTCTACTAGAGCTTTAACTTCATTATAGCCCGAAACTCACATGCGATCAATTATATATCATCGTAATATTGGATAGTCAGATTAGTACAATAAAACAACACTCTATTTTCTGTTAGGGGGAGGTTTATTCTGGACCCTCTTCTCCCTCGTGTTTAGTCCCATTAGTTTTGATATTTTAAGACGTTCGCCCCATGACTTTGGTGATTTTAACATTTTCGTGTACGGGAAGACGCACCTGTGTCTTTTATGGGGGTGTTTTTAAGCTTGTTTGATGTCTAGGGAGGAAACTAGAAAAATTATTAATAGATGACAAAATAAATAAACAAACAGATAATTATAACTTTCCTATCGTAGCAGATACCAGGCTCCAATAGAGTTCACCACACCACAATACTGCATTATCTTCCACTACACTATCTTTAACTCTTTCAGTACGGGGCACCTCTCTCTCATTTTATTATGGGGATCTTTTGCTGGGGGTCCCTTATGGTCCTTGGTCACTGGGTCTTCTCCTGGGCGACCTAGATGTGTGTGACACACACACACACACACACACACACACACACACACACACACACACACACACACACACACACACACATACACATACATACATATATACCCCCCCCCCCACACACACACACCACAAAGACCACCTCCCACTCACTTATCTACAACATTCATCATTTTATTTCCCACCACCCCCCTTCAAAAAAACCCGTGGAGATAAACTGGGCTCTGGACTAAAAGGCGTAATGAATGCCGGGTCACGTTAGAGTTGGGGAGGTGGGGTAGGGAGAGCACGGGAGCTAGCTGAGACCGAGGAAAGGGGAGGGAGGGAGGGAGGGAGGGTGGAGAAAGAAGACTTGGAAGGGGAGAGGTGGGAGGGAAGGCAGAAGACGTGGAAGGGGAGGGGAGGGAGGGAAGGAAGAAGACATTGGAGGGGAGGGGTGGCAGGGAAGGAAGAAGACATGGAAGAGGAGGGGAGGGAGCGAAGGAAGAAGACATGGAAGGGGAAGGGACGGAGGGAAGGAAGAAAACATGGAAGGGGAAGGGAGGGAGGGAAGGAAGGAAGAAGACATGGAAGGGGAAGGGAGGGAGGGAAGGAAGAAGACGTGGGAGGGGAAGGGAGGGAGGGAAGGAAGAAGACATGGAAGGGGAAGGGAGGGAGGGAAGGAAGAAGACATGGAAGGGGAAGGGAGGGAGGGAAGGAAGAAGACATGGAAGGGGAAGGGAGGGAGGGAAGGAAGAAGACATGGAAGGGGAGGGGAGGGAGGGAAGGAAGAAGACATGGAAAGGGAAGGGAGGTAGGGAAGGAAGAAGACATGGAAGGGGAAGGGAGGGAGGGAAGGAAGAAGACATAGGTAAAGAGACAGAATAAGGTGAGTGTCAGAGAGTAACCGGGATAGATAGAAAATACAAGGAGTTGTAAGGAATAGTTAGTATCTTAAAATAATTAATGCCTTGGGCCCAAACATACTATCGGGTGTATACTTTCTTCTTAAGCTATGACCACTGAAGTATTGAGGGAAGTTTGTTACAAATATCACATATTAATGTTTATATTCGTTTTTTGACAATTCTTCGTTTTCAAGCGAGAGAGAGAGAGAGAGAGATTTGTGTGTTGTATTCACAGTCTGTCTAATCTACCATGCCAACCTATTTAGTAAGTTAAATATTGCTGTATAGTCTTATGCCTGCTTTTCCTATCTTGTACTCCTTCCTTTACTCTCACTTCTCCATTCTTTATCTTCTATTTTGTTCCTGTTTTTCTCCTCTTTCTTCTTTGGTCCCTCTTCTCCCCTGTATTCCTTTTTCCTCTCTTGCCTCCCCCCTTCTATTGTATGTTCCTCTCGACGACAGGACAGGTTAAAGTGTGTGTGCGTGTGCGTGTGCGTGTGTGTGTGTAGGGGGGGGGGGGGATGTTTGATTGACGAGGATTGTTTGCGTGGTGAAAGAATATTGAATCCACTTGTAAACTCCAATGCATAAACATGTGGATGTGGACCGGCATTCGTTTATATTCGTCGCTAGGCAGATCTCGTATCCAGGCGCTTGAGGGAGAGGGAGAGAGAGAAAATGTGTGTGTGAGTGTTTGTGGGTGTGGGTGTGTGTCAGTGTTTTTTATTTTTATTTTTCCTATGTGAGTGAGGGAGGCAAAAGGCAGAACCGTCTATAGCGAGTGCCTCCCCCAGAGTTGAAAGAGTGACAGGGCCAAAATCAAGGGACGTTCGAGCCGAAATGTCTGGACACACGGAGTTTGAAGCAATTTAAGTCATAGGAAGAGGAAAATATTGATTCTGGGAGAGAGTTCCAGAGCTCAGCTGTTGAATAATTATAAGAAAGTGTGAGAATAACGTTTCACTCTTGGGTTGGAGAGTTGCACAGAGTAGGGTAGGGATGTATGTGTATGTGTGTGTGTGTGTGCATGTGTGTGTGTGTGTGTGAGAGAGAGAGAAAGAGAGAGTTACACATAGTTACTCAGACCACACAGACCTTGCGGTCCCTAATAGGTGGTCCGGCTTTAATACTACTAGACAGGAACAGTTTATAGTAGATGAATAGGACAACTAAGTAGAAGGCTTTCTCCCCACCAGCTGCTCCCTCCGGTTAAAAAGCCGTACCGGAAAATATGATGAAGGGTAACGTTATGGGCCAGGTAATGCCAACAAGGATTTGTTTTATATTGTATAGAAAGAAATTAGTGTGAAAGGAAATTTACACTTACATACCTACTGATTCACACAGGGAGAGAGAGAGAGAGAGAGAGAGAGAGAGAGAGAGAGAGAGAGAGCGAGAGAAGAAGAAAGATAACATGGGGGAGAGTAGGTTAGAGAAAACATCTGTGGTAGATGGAGACAGATTACTAGATACATTACTAAATTCAATAGACAGATAGAAAGTGAGAGAGAGAGAGAGAGAGAGAGAGAGAGAGAGAGAGAGAGAGAGAGAGAGAGAGAGAGAGAGAGAGAGAGAGAGAGAGAGAGAGAGAGAGAGAGAGAGAGAGAGAGAGAGAGAGAGAGAGAGAGAGAGAGAGAGAGAGAGAGAGATGAAATGAGTGATAGATTTAGCAGCACAGAATTAATCATCTAGGGATTATAGTATTCCCCCCTCGCTGAACGTAATCATATTGCGATCTGTCAAAGAAAAGGGCTGAGTCCGAAGAGCAATGTAATGACTGATTAAGGGGGTAGTGCTTGTTTTGGGTCTAGATTTTTTAATATTTACCTTATTTTTTAGTTTCCTCGCTAGACCTCCATCAAGCTTAAAAAAACACCCACTAGACCCCCTCTCAAGATAAATTTGTACATTTTTCGGTAGAAAAATTTACCGGCCGAAGCCGGTTCCTTCTAAAATTACAGGCTCGCTATCGCTCGCCATGAGAAAAATGGACACCTTAATGGCATGAAAGGTCTTAATATTGACAGAGAAATGAGTCGAAAGGTCTCAAAATCGCCAAACTAACGGAACGAATGTCTTAAAATTTCAAAAATAATATGCTAAACATGAGGGAGAAGGGGGAACAGAAAAAGCGAGTAGCTCCTCCCCCTTAATCCGTACAATACCGGTGACGTCTTTTTCATTATATTCTGGCAACTATTGCACACTTTTCTCCAGCTTAGGAAGGATATCTCGTAATAAGAAGGCTACATACTATCTCAGTGAATAATTTTAGCTACAATATATCCTTCCTAAGCTTAACCCATTCAGTACCAGGGACGTGCTTTTGTATCATAGTCTGGCAAATGTTAGACGATTCTATTCAGTTTAGGAAGGACCTCTAGCAATAAATGGCTTCAAACTAGCTCAACCAACCCTTTTAACTACCACAGAGGGCGGGTGCCCAACCCCGAAAAGGGTTGAAATAGGGGAGCTATCCCCCCGCCAAAGGCAGCTTTCTAGGGCCTTTCCTAGCTGATGCTGAGAGGATTGGGTTCTAGTCATGTGGTGATGGGCTGGTCTATCAGAGTGAGAACTGAGCGATCTCTGCCATACCCATAGCTTACTCTGACTGTTCCTTTTACTTATATATTTTCTAGATCTCAAGTGACGGCGTCTCTTGCGTGGATTGACCTCCTAATCTACCAAGATTGGAAGCCAAAGCGTCACATCTTTCCTTTGCCCTTCAACTTTCTCTTCATAATTGCTGAGGGGCACAGGGCCCTGGGTGGGGCTTTGGTTTAACGGGCGTTTCCGCGCCCTCATCAGCTCCCCGCCATGGAGTGGCTTCGGTCACCCAGGCTTTATTATGGTCGGCAGGGAGGGTTCTGTGGGGGCGCTCGGTTATAGCCTTGGCCTTGCTCGGGGCCTTGGGGCTGTTCGGCCAGGCAGCTTGGGGAAAAACAACAACAACAACTACCACAGATCCTTCTTAAGCTACATACTATCGTCTAAATACAGCTAGAGTAAAATATAACACACGTCGCTGGTACTCAATATAACACACGTCGCTGGTACTCAAAGGGTTAATAACGTCGTCTAAATGTAGCTGGAAGTCAAATGGAAAACACGTCGCCGGTACAGTAAGGGTTGATGATATATGGGAATGTGAGAAAATATAGATGGGTACAGTTGCGGATAGAAATACAGTAGTTGTGGAATATTCGAAGGAACAACTATGATACACTTTCTCAGAATTTTGGAACACCGCAAGGATTGAGATACAAACATTGAAATATAATGTACACTAGTCTATGCTATTGCTTGCTACCATAAGATAGTTCCCTGCACGTATTCCTAAGCACGATTGTACAGTCGAGGTCATATATTCCAACACATTTTGAGCCCTCGAACTGATTAACCCATACAGTACCGATCACGTCCTTTTCTGTATAATGTGGTAACTATTAGACGATTATATTCAGATTAGAAAGGACCTCTAGCAATAATAAGGCTTCAAACTATCTCAACCAACCCTTTTAACTACCGCAGATCCTCACTAAGCTGCCCAATATCGTCTAAATATAGCTCGAATAAGAGATAACACACGTCGCTGGTACTCAAAGGGTTAAAAGAATCTCCAAGATGCAATTATCAGGTCAGGAATTATTGAAATTTAGTTAGATTTAGTTCAGCTCGAGCTTCAAAATTTCATAGACAACATTAATGACCATGACAGTACAGTGCATATGAAACATGTATTTCATAGACAACATTAATGACCATGACAGTACAGTGCATATGGAACATGTATTTCATAGACAATATTAATGACCATGACAGTACAGTGCATATGAAACATGTATTTCATAGACAATATTAATGACCATGACAGTACAGTGCATATGAAACATGTATTTCATAGACAACATTAATGACCATGACAGTACAGTGCATATGAAACATGTATTTCATAGACAACATTAATGACCATGACAGTACAGTGCATATGAAACATGTATTTCATAGACAACATTAATGACCATGACAGTACAGTGCATATGAAACATGTATTTCTACAATAAACTAGAGCATAATTAAGTAAACACTAATAGCATCATGATAATGACGCACGCAATGTTAAATATAATCATTATGATTATGAAAGTTATTAATTGGATTATTTGTATTGTCGATAACGTTGATATGGTCCAATGTTTGTCCATAATCTTTACATATAGTACACTGTAAAAGAAAATATGGGTATGAGAAGGGTCATTAATGTGTCCATATAAACCCCGTCTGTACCAGCGACGTCTTATTCATTTTATTCTAGCTAAATTTAGACGATTTTGTGCAGTTTAAGAAGGGTATCTGGTAGTAAAAAGGGTTAAGTGAGATAGTTCGAAGCCTGTTCATTGCTGGAGGCCCATTTTAAACTGAATAAAATCGCCTATTAGTAGCCACAACAAAGTTAAAAAGACGGCCCGGTAAAGAAGGGGTTAACGCACCCTTATAGAGGTATATTGGTAGTAGTAAACGCATCTATCAATATTGCCAATTAATTTACATATCCCTTGCACACCCTTTTTATACCCTAGACATTTTACAGTGCATAGTTTGGTATGGTATAATATAGTTGTCTAAGTAAAAAACAGTTTTTTGACCATAAGAGGAGTGAACCGAATAAAACTGCCCATACCCTGTTCCAAATAGGGAGTCCGTAAATAGTAACCCTTAAGGGGAGGCAGACCGTTTTTCTGGACCCCCTTCTCCCTCATGTTTAGCACCACTAGTTTTGAGATTATAAGACGTTCGCCCATTAGTTTGGCGATTTGAACACCTTTCGCCCCATTTCGTTGTCAATTTTAAGATCTTTCGTGCCATTTAGGTGTCGATTTTTTCCTGGCGAGCTATAGCGAACCTGCAATTTTAAGAGGAACCGGCCTTCGGCCGGGAAATTTTTGTACCGAAAAATGTACAAATTTATCTTGAAGGGGGGTCTAGGGTGTTTTTCTAAGCTTGATGGAGGTCTAGGGAGGAAACTAAAAAAAATATATGAATAAATTAATTAATAGACCAAAAAAACGGTCTGCCTCCCCATAACCTCTGTAAATCAGAAAGGGCTAGAGCAAATGTTAATTTCCACACCCAATCCCTGGCTGACCCTTCCCAAATGGTAGATATATTAGCTCGATTACTGTAGTGGTTTCTGAGTTATAGAGGTTTATGTTCAATAGTTTTGGCCTACTTACTTTGAATAGGGTATAGTATTATAACAGTATACTTAACCCTAACGTAACTTAGCCCTAAAGCCTTTCCACATGAGATGCTTTTCTTGAGCTGAACAAAATCGACGAATGTTTTCCAGAACACACACACACACACACACACACACACACACATACACACACACACAGTATAAAACAGATAGAAACTCTAAAACCAGGACAGGCAAAAATATAAAAGACATCAGAAAAGCAAAAAAGCTTAAATTGAAAACAGATACGAAAAGAGAGAAGGCATAAGTTTTACACCTCTTCTCACTTGCAGCCATTACAAAAATAAAAACAACAAAGTAAAAAATCAGGCACCTGGGTTTCACAGAAGTTTTGATAAAAGTGAGGAAGTTAATGGGAGAGTGAAAGACGAGATCAGTTTTGTTCTTGGCTTCTTCTTCTTCTCCTCTTTCGTTTGGGGATATTTTTAATAGTTTGAGCGTGCGCGCGTGTGGTGTGTGAACTGCGTGTGTGTGGGTGCCGAGGTGTGTGTGTGTGTTTTATGTGCTGAGTACTGTGTGCAAGTGTGAGTATATGTGTGTTTGTGTGGGAGAGAGAAAAGGAGAGAAAGTGCGAATACGTATGGACCCTCGTTTCTGCATGACTTGTAAATACTTTTACAGCGTAAATTCCTGTTGGTGATCACTAATTACTATATTTTGGTGATCACTAATTACTATATTTTGGTGATCACTAATTACTATATTTTGGTGATCACTAATTACTATATTTTGGTGATCACTAATTACTATATTTTGGTGATCACTAATTACTATATTTTGGTGATCACTAATTACTATATTTTACGTTTTAGGGGATATGAGTCGTTCCTCTTGCCCCCCCCCCCCCTCTTCCTTATGTTTAGCCCAATTAGTTTTCAGATTTTGAGACGTTTGGCTCATTAGTTTGGCGATTTGAAGACCTTTCGCCCAATTTCTTTGTCAATATTAAGACTTTTCGTGTCATTTAGGTATCGATTTTGTTTCCTGGCAAACGATAGCGAGCCTGTAGTTTAAGAGTAACCGGCCTTCGGTCGGGAAAATTTTCTATCGAAAAATGTACACATTTATCTTGAAGGGGGGTCTTGGGGGCGTGTTTTAAGTTTGATGAAAGTCTAGCGAGGAAACTAAAACATAAATTAATATATAAGTAAATTGACCCCCAAAATAACCACTGTCCATTCATATAAACTGACAACAATAGTGCAATGGAGATGGAAGGATGTACAGAAAAATTACCAAACGAAATAATAGAAATACAGATAATGTTTTGGTATTTTGGACAACAGACAATCCAACGCGAAAAAGAAACAGAAAATATATGCATTGAGGAAGGAGTTCAGTATGTTAAGTAAATATATATAGCCTCAAATACCGCATATAATACAGTGTCAATCAAGAGGAAAAACATAAAACAAGGAGAACCAAGTATGAAACGAAAGGAGGAGGAAGGCGAGAGGGAACATATAAAAGAGAGAAGGGGAGTACAATGAAGACTTCCTTATGGGGCTTCTTTCAATCTAAAGTTTTATAAATGTTGTGAAGGGCAGACGAAAGAGAAAACATAGAGAGAGAGAGAGAGAGAGAGAACAGACACGCTCACCCACATATACAGACCGACCGACAGGCAGCATACAGACAGACAGACCGATAGACAGACAGGCAGATAGAGAGAGACACACAAAGACAGACACACGCAGTTAACAAGTGTAAAATAAAACTTTCCACACACTTTTAAAAGAATCAAGAAAAAAGGATTTAATTACTTGTTGCATACTTTCCCCGTTAAATTAGAAAAGCGAGGAGATGTCATGTGTTATATATGTGTATATGTGATGCACAGTAAAGAAAGCACATATTTAAAGAAAAATTGCATCCTAGCCACTAAAAAAAGAATATTTGAAATATTTAAAGATAAAACTTAAATACTTTAAGGGGGGTCACCGTTTTTTTTTTATTTGTCTTTCCTTTTCTCTCTTTCCCTGGCTTGTATCCATTCGGCCCCATTCAGCCAACTGTTTTAAGACGTTTTTCCCCATCCAGGTGTCGATTTCTTTCTGGCGAGCGATAGCGAGACAGCATTGTATGGAGAAATCCGGCTTCGCCAGAGAAATTTTTCTATCGAAAAATGTACAAATTTAGCTTGCTGTCAAAACAAAAATATATATATGCTGGCTCGCTACCGCTCGCCAGGAAAATATTGACACCTGGTAGGGGGTAAACGTCTTAAAACAGTAGGCTGAATGGGGCCGAATGGATACAAGCCAAAGAGAGAGGGAGAGAAAGATAAAAAAAAAGCGTGGTGGGCTCCCTTAATCTAGTAAAACAGTATGTACAGTTAAAGTGAAATCATACAATAAATAAACATAATTGCAGACGTTAATATAATAGTACACCTCTAAATACTAATAAACATAATTGCAGACGTTAATATAATAGTACACCTCTAAATACTAATAAACATAATTGCAGACGTTAATATAATAGTACACCTCTAAATACTAATAAACATAATTGCAGACGTTAATATAATAGTACACCTCTAAATACTAATTAAACATAATTGCAGACGTTAATATAATAGTACACCTCTCAATACTAATAAACATAATTGCAGACGTTAATATAATAGTACACCTCTCAATACTAATAAACATAATTGCAGACGTTAATATAATAGTACACCTCTAAATACTAATAAACATAATTGCAGACTTTAATATAATAGTACACCTCTAAATACTAATAAACATAATTGCAGACGTTAATATAATAGTACACCTCTAAATACTAATAAACATAATTGCAGACGTTAATATAATAGTACACCTCTAAATACTAATAAACATAATTGCAGACTTTAATATAATAGTACACCTCTAAATACTAATAAACATAATTGCAGACTTTAATATAATAGTACACCTCTAAATACTAATAAACATAATTGCAGACGTTAATATAATAATACACCTCTAAATACTAATAAACATAATTGCAGACGTTAATATAATAGTACACCTCTAAATACTAATAAACATAATTGCAGACGTTAATATAATAGTACACCTCTAAATACTAATAAACATAATTGCAGACGTTAATATAATAATACACCTCTAAATACTAATAAACATAATTGCAGACGTTAATATAATAGTACACCTCTAAATACTAATACACATAATTGCAGACGTTAATATAATAGTACACCTCTAAATACTAATAAACATAATTGCAGACGTTAATATAATAGTACACCTCTAAATACTACTCATTTTGATACGCATTATCAGCTTACACATTATTTGATATCACATGTTTATGTTACTTATCTATGAGCATACATGATTCGAATACATAGTGTTAAGCTTGAAAACTTTAGATGCCATATATTATAATAAACTTTACTAGAAATTATATATAATTAAAATATGTTGCTTTAGTAAACACAGACTACCTGTACAAATAGTTAGACTTCATATATTAAGAATACAAAAATAGTGTCTACATCCTCTGATTACACAAACCAAGACTACACACATTTAGTCAACACTTCTGTAAACCACACTTCTTTGCATGGCACATTTTAAAATAAAAATGTGTAGACTACCTGTACACACAATTAAAATGTGTAGACTACCTGTACACACAATTAAAATGTGTAGACTACCTGTACACACAATTAAAATGTGTAGACTACCTGTACACACAATTAAAAGCCCTTTCACAAATCAAACATACTATAAAGAACGAACAGGACTCCAGCATAAACAAATTAAGGGGGGTCACCGTTTTTTTGTTATCTTTCTTTCCTTTTCTCTCTTTCAATGGCTTGTATCCATTCGGCCCCATTCAGCCAACTGTTTTAAGACGTTTATCCCCATCCAGGTGTCGATTTCTTCCCCAGCATAGTATGGAGAAATCCGGCTTCGCCGGAGACATTTTTCTATCGAAAAACGTACAAATTTAGCTTGCTGTCAAAACAAAAATATATATATGCCGGCTCGCTACCGCTCGCCAGGAAAATATTGACAATTGGATGGGGGTAAACGTCTTACAACAGTAGGCTGAATGGGGCCGAATAGATGCAAGCCAAAGCGAGAGGGAGAGCAAGAGAAAAAAAAAGCGAGGTGGGCTCCCTTAAGCACCCCAGCATTGAATACCACCTCCCAGCCCATAAAAATATTCCCACAAACCTTCGCTCAACCATCACAAGGGACACACGGCACCAGAAAGCCACGATCAAAACGCCGCCGCACGATAATAAATGAAACATAAACGAAAAGGGTGCGTATCGACGGCAAGCGGGAATCAAGGAAAATATGCGTCAAAGAGAGTTTAGTATGGAGACCGAGCGTATGAATAAAGCCAGTATATCACACGAGCGCTTTTTCACTCAACATGTATCCTCAACACTGGTCTGGCAGCTTATGAAGTCAACATTTTCACTATTTCGGTGACCTAAATTCATTTATTGACAGTCTAGTTTCCGATACCAGTGCAAAATAGTCCAGAAACGTTGCCAGAAATATGTTGATTATCGAATGTTGACTATAAAAGCTCTCGTGTGATACCGGCTTAATTTGAGTGCTCGTGTTATTCAGGTTATGTATACCGACATCGATTTGTATTAATCCCATGCTCAAAAGTCGTGTCACAACTTAATTTACTTTCCATAGATGATATCGAATTATTTTATGCTTCAACGAAACAAGCATAAACTTGAATAGAGCTTTTAGGGGTAGTGCTTATATTTTGGTCTATATATTTGTTTATTTATTTATTTTAGTTTCCTCGCTAGACCTCCAGCAATCTTAAAATAACACCCCCTAGACCCCCTTTCAAGATATAATGTGTACATTTTTCGTTAGACAAATGTCCCGGCATTAAAATTACAGGCTCGTTATCACTCGCCAGGATAAAATTGACATCTAAATGGCACTAAAAGTCTTAACATCGCCAAACTAATTGAGTGAAAGTCTTAAAATCTCAAAACTAAGCATGAGTGAGAAAGGGTCCAAAAACAATACAACTACCTGCACCTTATTTTGTGTGTCAATTTTTATTTTATTTTTGTCATCCACAGGTGCAACAAGAAATCTCTGTGGAACACTTGTCTCTGGCACGGCAATCCTTGGGAGCATTGTTACACGAAATATTCAGAAAACATTTACATGCCTAAGTTTTCCTCCACACCTATGGTTAAACCCTTTAATCCTATGCCATTTAATATAATAGGTACGAAAGGATTAGGCTTTGATAATTCTGATCCACAGTATGCATCTCTGAATATAGGAGTTGTATTTAATGTAATAAAAACAAAGCCACTATAAAGTTTTTAGCATATAATTATAAATGTGGTTGGATCAAGATCCCACTGCACTTTATCTCAATACAGCACCCCCCATAGATATATGCAAAAGGTGTGTTTGTAACCATAAAGCATCACAGTGAATGAATATCGAGGTGACAAAAAAGTTTAGTAACAAGGCTCCATTCTTCATTGGATTCACTCATTTTGAGATCAGTTGATCAGTTATATATATAGCTACCCACCGTGTTTGCGAAGACACTGCGCATCCAGAAGGCATAGTAATCGTACAGCGAGTACTTTTAAGCAAACAATATTTCTCGTATGTTTATTTATTTATTTATTTTATCATCAAAATTATATAAATAATAATGTGTATTATTGTCGTTATAATTGTAATTATTATTAATATTATTATCACTATTATTATTATTATTATTAATATTATTATTATTAATATTATCATTATTATTAGTAGTAGTAGTAGTAGTAGTAGCAGTAGCATAAGCAGTAGCAGTAGTAGTAGTAGTAGTAGTAGTAGTAGTAGCAGCAGCAGCAAAAGTAGTAAAACATCAAAGACAAAAAAATATTTCACTATGATAAGGCCGAGTGCAAACCCCGGAATAGACAGCAGCTGTATGACTACCATGTCGTGTGCATTGATGACTGTTATGTCCTTGTGTAGGGTCCATAAGGGGGGATGCACAGGCTGAGTGGTTTTGTAGTAAAAAAAAAAAAAAAAAAAAAAAAAAAATATATATATATAGTATTAGTAGTAGTAGTAGTTCTGAACTGGGATATTTAAGGGAGATGAAGGCGCAAAGAATCATCTTATAAAAGCAAAATGTTAGTCTATTCTATTTGGGCTTAAGATGAGCGTACAAACCAATTTCATCAAAATGCGTTCATAGTAATTATTGGGGGTGCCCTACTTACACCCAAGGAATAGACGCACAGTTGAACAGAGTTACAGTCACACAGAGACGATCCCATAATTTACGATGCCCTCCTGTTTGTCGGATATCTACTGAATGAGAGCATAATTATGTCGGTGCCTGTGTGTTGCTTGTGTGGGTATACTATACATAGGGACTTGTTTGCACAAAATATCAATATGATAACTCTTATGCAGTGTGTGAAGGCTTGTATTGTGTATTAATGTTTATATAGGATATCGCATGTGAGTATGTGTTTGAGCGTAAATATTTACGAGGTTATAGTGGCAGAAGGCTATTGCATGCTATATAATAGGGGACGCCAATGCTATCTGTGATGGGTCATTTCCGCTAACCTGGTGCACAGGGGCAACTGCATGCATTTACCTTGCAAAATTAATATATACGCTGACCTGTACCCCATGAATCACTCTGGGAGTTAAGTACATACAGTATGGGCAGTCGCGAGTACCATAAAGATTGCCTAAATGTAAATATTTGAACCTTTAAGCTCAAGTTTTGAAGCATTTGGAGTATAATAAAGCATTGTATTGTCTCGTGTATGTAGGATACTGAATCAAATGGGTATAACATTATTGGTGCTCACATCTGTACGTACAATTATGAAATGTGTGTGTTTTTGGTTGTCAATGTATTTGCATGGAGTTTGCATATGTATGCATGGGAACATTTATTCGTTTGCGCACGGTGAAACGTAAGTGTATGCGTAACACTATGTAACTTTGCAACATGTACGGTATGTACTGTATGTGCGTTGCAGTGCGTATGTTGGAGCTTGTATGTGTGTGTGAGCATAAATGTGTGTGATCGTGTATGTATATGTGTGCGTGGGAGCGTGTACACCTGTGTTTTGATAATATAATGAGGGTCCCTTTCCTAGTTTACAACTTTTACCGCTTTTAAATTCACAGCCAGACTTCAAAAGGGAGAAAGGGAGGGGAGGGAGAGAGAGGACAGAGGCAGGGAGGAGAGGGAGGGAGGAGGAAGGGAAGGAGGGGAAGAGACGGAGAAGAAAAATATGGAGGGGTAGTGGAGGGAGAGGATAGATGCGGAGAAGAGAAGGAAGGAGGGGGAGTGAAGGGAAGGGGAAGGGTGGGAGGGGAAAGAGGCAGATAAGAAAAGGAGGGAGGGAGAGGGAGAGACGAAGGGATAGAGCGAGAAGGAAATTAGGTAGAAGGAAAAGAGGGAGAGGACCTAAGAAAGGGCGATGGGATGGAAAGGAAAATGAGGTAGGAAATAAGAGAAGGGATGAGGAAAACAGGAAGAGAAGAGGGAAAAGAACGGATGGAGTTAAATGAAGGCAAGAAGTGGAGGAGAGAAAGAAAGGGGATAGAAAGATTGGAAGAAGGGAAAGGAAGGAAGGGAGGAAGAGGTATAGAAGAGGGAGGGGAACGGAAGGGTGAGAGGTCAAAGCAAGGGGGGAGCAAGAAAGGGAGACGAACAACAATCAAAGAGGTGAGGGAGGAAGGGATGGAAGAGAGGGAGAGAGATGATGAAAGGAATGGCAGAGAGGGAGGGAGGGATGGGAGAGTAGCAGGAATGGAAGGGATTGGGAAAGGGAAAAAAAACGGTAGACGAAATTAGAGGGAGGGAGGGAGGGAGGTGGGTAGCCTTAGAAGGGATGGAGGAGAGTGAGCAAGGGATGGAAAAGCGGGAGACGGACACTAGAAGGAATGGGAGAGAGGAAGGGGGGAGGGAGGTAGATTCGTAGAAGGAATGGAAGGGAGGGAGTAAGGTATGGAGGAGAGGGAGACAAACATTAGAAGGAATGGGAGAGAGGAAGGGGGAGGGGGATAGAGGGAATGGAAAGATAGAGGAGAGGGTAAACGAGTTAGGTGGAATATGAGAGCTGAGGAAAAGCCGGGTGGGTAGATATAATGGACGGGATGGAGAAAAAGGAGCAATGAATGGAGGAGAGTGAGAAAGATGCTTGAAGAAATGGGAGAGAGGAAGAGGGGAGGGGGTAAAAGGAATGGGAGAGAGGGTGGGAGGGTATCGAAGAGGAAGGTAGAAGGAATGAGGCAGAACAAGAGAGGGACGGAGGGCGAGTGAGGAAGGGAGGGAAATGGAAGGCTAGCGAGGGAAGGGAGGCACGGAGGGTAATAAGGAAGGGATGGAGAAGAAGAAAGGGGTAGAGAAGGAAGGAGAGGAGGAAGAACAACAAGAGAACCACCACAGGAGAAAAAATATGAGTGAAAAACAAAAGACGAAAATCGAATGAAAAACAAATGTAGGAAGGAGGGAGGAGGTTGAAACACAAAATAAGTAAATAATTATAATAGATAGGAAAACAACTGTCACGTAAAATGTTCCAGTTTGTTATCACTCTAACCAACTTTCCTGAACTTAGACTTTTTGTTTATTCTGGATCCCCTTCTTCCTTATGTTTAACACCATTATTATTGAGATTTTAAAACGCTTTCTCCTTTATTGTGGCGGTTTTAAGACCTTTCGCCCCATTGTTTTGTTAATTTTAATACTTTTCGTTCTACTTAGGTGTCGACTTTTCCTGTTGAGCGATAGCGAACCTGCAATTTAGGAGGCACTTGCCTTCGGCCAGGACAATTTTCGATCTAAAAAAACACATATTTATCTCCAAGGTGGTCTTGGGGGTGTTTCATTAAGCTTGACAGAGATCTAGAAATCAAACTGAAAAGAAAAAACAAAATAATAATAAATACATAAATATATCAAATACAAATTACAATAATAATGATAATAATTAAATGCGAATAAATAATAAAAACAAAAAATTCTACCCATAAAAATTAAACTTTTGGTGATAATGTGTGTTTGTACTTAACTGATATAAACAATATACGCGAAGCACATCATTCTGAAAATTAATCTAAAATGCTCAGTTTTAAATGACCAAAATGTCACAAACATTTATTAAAATATACATTATTATCATACAAACTCTCATCTATGTTAAAGAAAATTATAGTGGCTATGCATTCAGTTTGTAAAAGGTCATTACAAAATATATATAAGTAAATAAAGTAAACTATAAGCATACCCACCAAGCTATGTGAATACTTAATCATATGATAGGCATACATCTGCATTAAAATAAATTATTGATCAATTAAAACATGTTATTTTAGTAGTGTAGATTATGAAGCTCTGATATCTTAAACGCCTTTTATGATACTTTTGCATGCTCTCAAAACTCTCAGACAAGACAGCAAATATTTGTTTCTTTCTGCGAACTATATTTCCCTTACCTTTTTGTCTAAATAATCTCGACCAATCAATCAATTATAAATTCATTAATTCATTGATTGTTTGTATCATACACATGTGAAAATAATTTAGCAGCCATCTCCAGGTTTGCTTAAAATCAGAGAGTGTTTATGACTCTTATCTGGAAATCAGAGAGTGTTTATGACTCTTATCTGGAAATGTTTTGGTTTGGAAAACCTTCCTGTATAGTTGGCTACAGGAGGGGATTTGTCTTTAAGGGGGGTGACCTGCTTTATTCTCTCTTTTTTTTTCTTTTTGGTTACTATCCATTCGACCCCATTCAGCCTACTGTTTGTAGACGTTTATCCTCATCCAGGTGTCGATTTACACCTGGCGAGCGATAGCGAGCCTGCATATTTTGGATTATGTTTTAGACAGCTGACTAAATTTGTACATTTTTCGGTAGAAAAATGTCTCCGGCGAAGCCGAATTTCTCCATACAATAATGGCTCGCTATCGCTCGCCAGGAAAAAAAATGATACCGGAATGAGGAGGAGAAACATCTTAAAACAGTAGGCTGAATGGGGCCGAATGGATAAAACCCTGAGAGAAAAACCAGGTCGGTCCCCTTAAAACAGCCAATAAAAAACTTGCTGTTATGAGACCTACAGCAACTTAAACTTCATATATTATGTGATGTTTGTTATAAAAGTGAGTTTATTTTTAATACCTCTCGTTCGAGATATTTTTATCTTTCTTTTCATACTATATCCAAACGCTCAGTGTTCCTACTAAGCCATACTAGTATACAGTGCACGTGTACATTATTCCATTATCATAATTGCGTTGGGGAAAATTAGAGCCACTTCTGGTAGTTGATAAATAATTTCGATATTATTATATTATTATACAGTATGTCAATTTTTGCCTAGTAAGAAGATAGGCAAAGCGAGAGAGAGCGAGAGCGAGAGCGACAGAGAGTAAAAAACCTACCATTTGACTGAGTTCCCCCGATACACAACTTTTAATTGGACGAGAACAGTTGCGGCGGAGATAGAAAAACCTTCCTTCACTCCTGCCTTCCTTCCTTCTTCCTTCTGTCCGTCATTCATTCATTTCTTACGTTCTTTCCTTCTGCTTTCTATCTTTCCTTCCTTCCTTCTTTGCTTTCCTTATTAATTCCCTCTGCAGTTTTGTAGCTTTCTTCCTCCCTTCCTTTCTTCTCCCCTGTTCCATCCGTCTGTGTTTCCTTTCTCTCCACCTTCCTTACTTTCTGTCATCCCTCCAGCCATTTATCATCTCTTCCTCTCCGCCTTCTTCTCTTCCTTCCATTCCTCCTTTCATCTGTATGTTACTCCGTTCTTATTCCTTGCTGTCTATCATCCTTCCATTCATCTGTCGTTCCTTCCCTTCTTCCTTCCTTCCTCTCCTTTCCTTTTCCATCCGTGTGCCGGTCCCTCATCTTCTACTTCCTTCATTTCTTACTTTGATCCTTCCATTCACCTATCGTCTTCCTTTCTTTTCTTTTGTTATCGGTGTGTCGTTCCTTCATCTCCTCCTTTCTAGCTCCCTTCCTTCCTTGTATCCTTCCATTCACCTATCGTTTATTTACCTCCTTTATTCAATTTTGTTTTCCTTTCATGTCACTCCCCCCTTCTCCTCTATACTTTCTTGTCCTCGTTTCCCCATTCTGCCAATCTTCTTTTCAATTATTAATTCTTCCTATCTTCCTTTTATATGTATTTTGTCCTCCTCTCCTTCCTTTATGTTTGTCATCCTTCCTCCGTCATTCCTGCCTCCTTCTTTTTTCTATCTATCATTTCATCATTCGCATCCGTTTCTCATGTGTAATTTATCCTCTCCTCTCTATCTCCCTTGCATTCATCCACTCCTTTCTCCATTCTGCTATCCATCACCATTGTGTCATTCTTTCCTCTCACTCCTTTCATATAGCTTCCTGTGTACATTCATTTCTATCTTACTTCTATCATTCATCCTTTTTTGTTATCTCTGTGTCCAACTACTTTCTTCCTTCCTCTCCAATCTTTCTCTTTCTTTTTCACACCTCCATTTGTCACTGCAACTTTCCACATTCGATCTCAATTCCTTCGTCCCCCCTTTCCTGCGCATTCATTCCTTACTGTTGTTGTATGTTTCTTTTAATAATTCCTTTATTCATCCCTCATGTATCAATTCATTCATGCCCCCATTCATTCATGCCCCCATTCATTTTTCTCCTCTATCCATTTTCCCACCCATGTATTCTTCTGCCATCACCTTATTCCATCAATCATTCAGTCCTTCGATCAATCCATCACTGTTTCGATTATTCCCCCTTCCTCTCAGTTATTTTCGGTGTGATTATATACAGTATGTCTGGTTATATTTCTTGCTGCATTATATAGCTTTTTAGTTATATATCTCTTGAGTTTGGGAACATTATCTAAACATTAGAAAGACAATTGAATATATCAACTAATTGGAGTTAACTTGGTATTCTTTTGTTCCTTAATTGGTTCACGAGTTCATTATATTTGTGTTCATTTATTCATATTAATATTTGAAAATTTGAAATACTCCCCACTCGATGTTTTACCATTATTCCAATTGAATTATATTAAATCCTGTAATATTTTCTCAAGCTTCGGGTTTGTATGAGTCAGTCTTTTCTATTTAACATATATGAGCGGGAAAATTACTCTTCCCTCTTTCCATAATTTTCCACTTAAACGTAAAATACTATTCGTCATACTGTACACCAACCGGTTTTCCTTTTCCTCATATACTGTATTTTATATGTTCTACTCTTTCATATTTTCCTTCTTACTCTTTCTTTATTCTATTTCTCCTTTTTATTAGCGGGTCAGAATCTAATCGGGGTTATTCAATTCTTCCATAATCGCTTTTAAATTTCTTTAATTCTTCCTCTCTCCTTCATCTGTTCTCCCTCCCCTAGTTTGTACCCAACCCTATTGTTCCATCCCGTCTCCTAATTATATTCACTTTAATCATCTGTGTAAAGAACTGGCTACTTACATTCCCATTAATTAATTTCACTGTCACATTTCAATTCATTCGTCGTCTTAGGGGGATGGCAAAAACCTACTGCAAAAATAATGAAATGAGAGAAGTAGTTTCAAAGAATTTTCGATGGGACTGATTAATATAGGAGAGAGAGAGAGAGAGAGAGAGAGAGAGAGAGAGAGAGAGAGAGAGAGAGAGAGAGAGAGAGAGATAGAGAGAGTGAGAGAGAGAGGCCCATACTAATCATATTATAACGATATACCACTCATATAATAAAACAAATATATGCATACATTAGAAACCATAAACATCCACATTAACAGTGAATTAACTAACTAAATAAAATATGCTGCATTAACACAGGTTACGAACTCAGGCACCAGCTCATTGCATGTTCGAGTAATTATATATTTTTTTGGACAATTTTGTTTTCTGCCATTTTATTAAATGAGCAAATGTGTTGTAGCTAAACACGATTTCTCTCTTCAGACTACAGGCGGAGGGAGGAGGAGCAGGAGGAGAAGGAGGAGGAAAGCAGTGAGAAAAAAGGAAGACTGGCGAAGGAGTAGAGGAGGAAGAAGTAAGGATGGTGAAGAGAAGGAGAGGGAGGAGGAGAAGAGGATAACAGTGAAAAGGGAAGAAGAAAGTGTGATGGAGGTAAAGAAGGTACAAGTAAAGATGGCGAAGAGAAGGAGAGAAAGGAGGAAGAGAAGAATAGCAAAAAAGAGGAACACATTGAACAAAGAGGAAGAAAGTTTGGCGAAGCAGGTAGAGGAGGAAGAAGTAAAGATGGCGAAGAGAAAGAGAGGGATGATGATGCTGAGGAGAAGAATAAGGAAACAGAATGGAAAGAGGAACGAGGAGGAACAATAAGAGGAGATTGAAGAGGAGGAATTAAAGAAGGAAGTGTATTAATAGCAGTCAAAAGAAGAAACAGGAGGAGGAGGGGCGAAAACAAATATAAAGGATAATGTAGAGGATGATAAGTAAAGCGGAGACAATTTGAAAGTACAGGGAACTCATTGAGACAAAATGGAGGAGAAGAGGGAAGGGCAAGAGAAGAAGACAAATAAGAAAAGTAAAGCTATTGATACTGTACATACAGTACTATATACAGTATATATATATATATATATATATATATATATATATATATATATATATATATATATATATATATATATACTGTATATATACATATAAAGAGAGAGAGAGAGAGAGAGAGAGAGAGAGAGAGAGAGAGAGAGAGAACACTAGAAATAGAGGAACTGGACGAGCATGACAAACCTGAAACAACAAGAAGGGGACACGTGAAAATCACAAGAAAGGATAACATGAATGGGGAGAGAGTGAAAAGGAGTTACAAGGTATGGTTAATAATATTTCAAAATCCTTGCTGTCCATTCCAGGGAGATACTTTTAAGTGGTAAGAGAGATTGTTTAGTCCACTACACTAATTGCAGCGTGCAGAATACAATCTAATCACTAATTGCAGCGTGCAGAATACAATCTAATCACCTCTTGAACTGCTCTATTGAAGAACTATTTATAACTTCTGAGGGAAATTTTCTCCAGGTAGAATAAATCATATGTGTAAGGAGAGAGAGACTGAAAGAAGTGGAGGATAGAGGGGGGAGGAGGGGCCCCTCTGGATTCTCTACATTCCTCGTCAGAAACACAACGAGAGATTCTGGGGTGTTAGTGTGTGTATGTGTGTGTGTGTGTTGTTATGGCTATGTGTTGGTTTGTATTTACGTGTATATGAATATGTGTTATGAAGGTGTGTACTAGCAAGTGTGTGAGTTTTCTGATTTCCGTTAATGGATGTTCCATTCATAGGTTTGTGTTAGGCTTTATTTGTACGAGTTTGTGCGCGTGTACATTATATAATTATACAGTATATAGTCAAAACGGATAGTGAAGAATAGGGTAAAACAAACTCCACAAAGACGACCGACGTGTCATCCGACGAAAAAGACAATTCCCCACAGACCCTGACTATACACCCTTCACCAACAACCAGACAAAGCATATCATAATAATCTCAAGCTCTCACCCACCTGTGGCCTAGACAACATAAGCAACATTCACCTCAGACACCTGGGACCACAAGGCATACAACCACTCACTAACATATCAAACTACAGCTACTCACACAACACAATACCAGACATCTGGAAGCATGGTATCATCATCACATTCCCCAAACCTAACAATGACCCCACGCTACCCTCCTCACACCGCCCTATCACACTCCTTTGCACCCCCTCCAAAGTCATAGAGCGCCTTGTACTACAACTGATGACACCTGACTTACCCCTTTCTCCAACACAACATGGCTTCAGGCCATTACACTCCACAAACACTCTTCTTACAGACCTTACACAAAGAGCTTTTGACGGCATCAACTCAGCTAGACCACCACACAAATCAGTACTTGCCACACTCGACATTAGTAAAGCCTTCGATGCCATCCCCCGCCACAACCTAACAAACAAAATCTACAAGACAAACATGCACAACAACACAAAAAGATGGCTGGCCAACTTCTTAGCAGGCAGATGTGCACACGTATCTTTTGCCGGTCAGTCATCTAGCATTAGAAATTTCCCAAACGGAGTCCCCCAAGGATCCGTCCTGTCGCCCGCACTCTTCAATCTGTACATGCATGATATAAATACACCAAATTCACCCCAAATAACCATAGCCTCCTACGCAGATGACATAACACTCATAAGCACGCACCAAAACCCAGACACAGCAACAAGAGTCCTTCAAGACTATCTCGACACATTACATGAATGGTGCACTACAAACAGACTCAATTTAGCCCCAGCTAAATCCACTGCAACCCTCCTCACAAGCTGGACAGAAGAGCACGATTACGTCCCGGGACTCAACATAAACAACACACCCCTAACACACACACACACCCAAAATCCTAGGAGTAACATACGACACCCAAATGACATTCAAACAGCACACCACAAACACGAAAAAGAAACTGACACCCAGACTTAACGCCCTCAGATCACTTGCCCACACGAAATTTGGACACAACAAAGAAACCACCACCAGTCTACAAACAATACATAAGATCAGTTATGGAATACGCAAACCCGGCCTGGGTTTCTAACCTAGCTGAAACACATCATAAGACCTTACAGACTAGTCAAAATAAAGCCCTGAAAATCATCACAGGATGCACAGCTACTACATCCACAGATCACCTACATCAAGAAATCAAAGTCCTCAAAGTCAAAGATCATCTAGACATGAGAGGCACTCAATTCCTGGCAGCAGCCTCCACAAATCAACACCACCCACTACACTACATGGCAACACACCCACAGACACCAAGAAATATCAAAACAACACCCAGCACACACTATCACACACAAATACTGTCTTCTCTCCCTCCCTGCCCACCCCAAACCAACTTCCGGAAGCACATCCATACTCATATCACTCGCCGGTCCATCCACTCACTCATAGACAACACGCAGCTGCAAGCACGACCTCCCGAAATCCATCCTTCTGAATCCTCCCTTCCTCGCGAGGACAGAGTCCACCTGGCCAGGCTGAGATGCGGGCACCATCCAGCTCTTCTGAGCTATCAGAAGAGACTGGATGACTCCGTCGTCGACACCTGCCCGGGTTGTAACACAGCACCCCATACCATTAAACACAGCATAGAAGACTGCATTTCACACAACCACTTACGCCAACAACACAATTTACACACTTTGAGAGCTCTGTGGGAAAGCCCGACCGTGGCCATGGCATTCCTTAAGGACTCGGGGCTGTTCGGCCAGGCAGCTTAGGGAACAACAACAACAACAACAACAACAATTTTGTAGTTTTGAATATTACAAGAGTGTTAAAAAAGAGGGACTTCCCAATAATATAAAAATAGGAATTATTTGAAAAAATTAGCAGTGTATTATCAAGGAATATCAATACACTGGTAAAACATGGGACAGTGGACAGAGCATTGAGAGTAATGCTTTCATGAATATAATGAGAATGGTGAGACTCTTCGGTAATAAGTTTGAGTTTGGGAAGTGGCATGGTGATTAAGAATAGGCTTTATTATAATAACGACTAACTTGAATCATCCCTATGTGCAATAACATCGGCTGACATTATTTAGAGTAATATGTTTTGGTTTGTTGGGCTTGTTATTTGTAAACTTCCCTTCATTTAACTATCGAGGAACCAAAGAAGGAGAAAAAAAAAAAAAAAAAAAAATCAGGACTCCTTTCACCCTAATGCTTAGCCCCATTAGTTTTGATATTTTAAGCCGTTCACCCCATTAGTTTAGCTATTTTGAGATTGTTTGCCCCAATTATTTGTCAATTTTAAGACCTTTCATGCCATTTAGGCGTATTATTTTTCATGGCGATCAATAGCGAGCCTGTAGTTTAAGATCATTTTTTTTTTTTTTTTACTTTTCGGGACAGTTTTCTACTAAAAATTTAAAAATTCATCACTACAGGGGATCTTTGGGGTATTGTAAAAGCTTGATGGGAGCAAACTTAAATGAAAAACATAAACAATTAAAATATAAAGACTTAAACTCTCTGATTACAGGAGGGCCATTCTAAGTTACCTGTAATAGCCGACACTGCAAAAGTCAAAGACAATATGAAAGTAAACAGAATCAAGTTATGTAAGCTGATAGTGATTTAAGTTTGATTATTTGATATATACCTTTCTATACACCTTTTTGCTGGATTATTGTCTATTAATATTCCTTTAAAGGATATTTCTTAATGGACACTTTCGTTAGACTTTTCATAATTTATTTTATCCCACTTTGTTTTCCAGTGTAGTGCCATCCAGAATTATATGCAGTAAGTTAGCATTGTACTAACTTATTCCAGATGGTGTATAGTTGATGGAATTATAACTGTTTCCTACAACCAACGAAATCATCTAATTTCAGACAGAAATCTGATAGTATTGTACATAAAATTTACAAAATATATTTGGTTTAATTAAAACAAATATCAGGGAGGAGGCAGGACCGAATATAGATAGGTGGTAATTATTGGTAAAGTGGAAGTAATAGGCTGGCAGGTAAACACTAAAACAATTTAAAGAAATACAGGACAAAAATAAATATACAGATAAATGGGGGACAGACTAAAAATATCAGTAAGGGACGTAATTGATTGGAATTATAGATAGATAGATAGATAGATAGATAGATAGATAGATAGATAGATCAAAACAAATAGTGTAATGATGTGATTTAACCCCATTCAGAGCTTAATAATATCGCCTAGTATCCCCCGATTATCTATTAAACAAAATACCTTTGCAGTCAAGAGAGTATTAAATTCCTTGAGTAGCAGATTTATTTCCTATGCTGAATAAAATAGTAGGATGCTAACCAAAACATATATAAGAAACGTATGGCTTGAGATAGAAGAAACTTAAAATTAAAGGAAAACTGAAAACAAAAACAAAATACTGAGAAGAAAAGAAAGTAAGAAAATTTAAAGGGAAATATAGAGACCAAAACAAAAAGAGAAAGAAACTCAAGTAATGGAGACGAGAGAGAGAGAGAGAGAGAGAGAGAGAGAAAGAGAGAGAGATTAAGGAGAAATTATAATGGAGAATAAAGGGATAGGAAAGAATTCAGAAAGACAAAAATTAAAAGAATAAAGAGGAGATTGATCCAGGAAAGATCGCAAACTCAAGAAACAATAGGAACTCACTTGAATAGAAATGAAGCAGAATAAAAAGAAGAGGATGACATAAAGAAAACTAATAAACGCATTGATCGAAGAAGAGAAGATTTAAGTTGATTTAAAGAAGGCGACGGAAATGGGTAAAAATAATACATGTAGAATAAGATGAAGTGAGTGATTTCAAGAGACATATAAAATTGAATAGAAGAAACAAAATAGAGTCCAAGAGAGCATGCAAAAAGAAGAGACAAGAATATTAACCAGGAAGATAAATGAAAAAGACGATAAAACGGAGAATAAGAAAATATGGGAAAATTAGAGGTAACTAAAGCAGAAATACAGCAAAGACCAAAGTCAAATCAAGGACAGGATGGAAGACAATAGGACAAACACAATATAAGAATCCAGGAAAGAATGCAAGGAGAGGAGAGCACTGGGGCGAGAATATGAGACGAGATCATAGATGAAAACAGAAAATAGATCAAACGTAAAGCGAGTATTTGCAAGAAATCAATAAACAAAAGAACAAGAGAAGGAAAACCAATAAAACAAACGCAAAGATATATATGATAAATATTATGGAAGGTAAAATGTAATCTCTGATAGATACGAAAGTGATAACATTATAAATTATGTCATCCATAGAAGAAATAAAGAAAAGGCAACCATGAAATAAATTGGCGAGAGAAGAGGAAATAGAAATACAGAATTAAATTAAATTAAACGTCGAATTAAAATAGGACAATGTCAATGGTATAGAATGCAAGGAGAGTAGACGAATACACTAACAATTAAGAAATTAAAGAAATGGAAATGACTAAACAACGAAGATATTTAGTGAAAGTAGATTCCGTGGAAGAATACCCAGAGACAGAATTAAATAATTAAACCAAGATACCAAAATTAAGTAAAGAGCAATATAGAATCCAGGAAAGAAGGCAAGGGAAGAAAAGGCGAACACAGAGAAAGAGGAAAGCACTGAAGCAAAAATGGTTGAAGGTTGTCCGACTCTTGTTTGATGACTCCTTGCAGTTTGTCAAAATTTATTGTTGGTTTTCAGAAGACAATGAGATAAGAGACAGGAAATCAGAAGAAAGTAATGACAAGGCATTTGAGAATAATAATAAGTGAATGAATAATAGATGAAACTAGAAAGCATATTTTATTGATAGAAGGAAAATGAATGCAATAATATAAGGAGGAAAGACATAAGTGAGATATCAAGACAACTAAGAAGCGAACAGAACCAAGAACAGAAGAACAATACAGGAAAGAATGCAAGGAGAGAAAACAAGATAGAGTAAACAAAATTGAATAAAGAGTAATATAATCCAGGGAAGAATGCAAGGAGAGCAAACGTGAACTCAGAGAGAGAGAGAGAGAGAGAAAAGCACTGGAGCCCAAATGGTTGCAAGGTTGTCCGACTGTGTTTCATGACTTCTGCTGGGGAGGAATGAGGTCTGATTGTTAGCCGGGAATGTCTGGACTCAGTGGTCGTCTTCTTAACCCGTTCAGGACACGAGGTCGTATGTTCCATCTTATTCTAGTTACCATTACACGATTTTCTCTAGTTCATGAAGTTCCCAGAAATTAGGTATGCTCAACCGTCTGTGTTGGTTCCACACTCCCGCACAGCTTCTTGCTCTGTATAGAGGCACAGTGTGCTCATTTATAGAAGCTCCACCCATAACGAACGTCTCGAAAGGGTAAAATCAAAAGCATTTCGTCTCATCAACTCACTTCCTCTTACTAATTCCCTACAATCTCTCTCTACACGCTGCAATTACCGCAATTATCAGTGTTATTCAGCGCTTTCTCGGTGTATATATATATATATATATATATATATATATATATATATATATATATATATACAGGTATATCCCCCCCGCCCCCCGCCACAACTCCCTCAGTGTTCATGATGGAGAGCCCATGCTTGGCATGTATACTATGGGGTGCCAAAAGAAGTTGTAAGCCCTTCACCCCCTGTGGGGGAGTGGGGGCTCCCTTAGTTTTCACAATGGAGAGCCCTAGCATATTTGGCATGCAAACTACTTCAAGAGAAAGTGGACGATGTTCTAATCACGGAACAACTAAACAGAATGACGAAATTAAATAAAAGTGAAGCTTCGGATTACCACTCACCCCCAGAGATGAAACATTGCGAAACTATTTACCATTCGCAATAAATGGCTTTCAAAGCGATGTAACTGGAGATAGAACGGAGGGGTGTAAAACAATGTCAACAATGCAGAACAGATGTGCAACCGTCATATGTATGTACATGTAATGAAAGTTACATTCCAACGTGATATCCGTTCCAACAGAATATGATACGGTTTTGAAATATTGTGAAGTAACAAGCTGTGAGCACTAACATGGCTATTTTATTAATGCACATTTATGTTGATGCTTTTAATCTCTCTCTCTCTCTCTCTCTCTCTCTCTCTCTCTCTCTCTCTCTCTCTCTCTCTCTCTCTCTCTTTCTTTCTCTCTCTCGACTCGCGTTACACTGTTATTACATTCTTGCTCCGACAACCATCTGCCGTGAAATCAAAGCGAATATAATCGACTGGGGCGTAAGGAACGATTTCACACCTTTTGTCTTTTTCCTAGGTGTGTCTGTGTGTGAGAGAGAGAGTGAGAGGGAGTGTATAATTATGTGGTCTGTGTGGTTGGGGTGTGTATGTGTGGTAGTATGTGTGTGTGTGTGTAAATGTGTGTGTGCGCATGTGAGTTAGTGTATGGGTGTGTAAGTGTATCCTTCCTTATCAAAGGAGTACAAAGGAAATCAAGCAACAACAGGTCTGGTGACCCTTCTAGGCTGCTTGTCCTCCAAAACACTGAGGATCAATTGTCCAAACAGTGGTTTAGGGTGGGTACAAAGGAGTACAAAGGAGTACAAAGGGTAAGGGAACATTGGAAAGGGAACTACTGCCCTGGAACTAATGTCCGTGGCAGGATTAGGAAGTTAGTAGCGGACAGAGGGGTTAGTAACTGAGGGGGGATAAAATAAAGTTATTCATTTACAAACGCAGTCAGTCGCGGGTTTGATGCAAGATATTTGTCTAGGCGAAGTTTAAATGAATCAACGGTGCTGTAGTCTATAACGTCTCGGGGAAGCCCATTCCACAAGTTGACAACTCGATTGAAGAAGAAATTCTTAGATTCGTGCAAGTTAAAATATTTACCGATAATTTTGAGACCATTTCCCCGCGTGTAATTAGATTGGTCGATAGTGAAGTCCTTACTACAGTTCATATTGTCGATGCCTTTGATGATTTTGAACACTTGAATTAAGTCGCCTCTTAATCTGCGCTGGGTTAAAGGAAATAGATTTAATTCTCTAAAACGCTCCTCGTATGGTTTGTTCTTTAGTCTAGGTATCATTTTGGGAACTCTACGTTGAACTCATTCTAGCTTGTCTATATCTTTTTGGTAATAAGGGCACCAGGATTGAACGCAGTATTCCAGAAGAGGGCGGACTAAGGAATTGTAAAGGGTTAGGATAACTTCTTTGGATTTGTGCTCAAATGGCCTGCCTATAAAGCCAATTATTTTGTTTGCTTTCTTAACAACTTCTGAACATTGTTGACTCGGTTTTAGGTTACTCGATATTGTTACTCCCAGATCGGTTTCTCTGTTTACATTCTTAAGCTGA
Organism: Paralithodes platypus; assembly: GCA_032716605.1. Lineage (NCBI taxonomy): Eukaryota > Metazoa > Arthropoda > Malacostraca > Decapoda > Lithodidae > Paralithodes > Paralithodes platypus. The sequence continues at coordinate 86,380,217 of CM064487.1, read as the reverse complement.
GTGCCATTCATCGAATAGTTTGCTTTCTCATTTTGGTATCGGATATGTTGAGATGAGAGTACGCTATTTGCAATTTTTGTATCGTCAGCAAATTTTGAGATTGTACAGGTGAGACCCTCATCTATGTCGTTGATGTAAATTAGAAAGAGAATTGGCCCTAAAACTGATCCCTGGGGTACCCCACTACTTATATTGGTCCATTTAGATTCCTTACCGTTTATGACTACTCTTTGCTTTCTGTCGTGGAGCCAATTTTCTATCCATTTCAACACACCGTCTTGTAATACATGCACTTTTAGTTTTAGCAGTAAACGTTTGTGGGGAACTTTGTCAAGGCCTTTTGAAAATCAAGGTATATAATATCTACAGCTTTACTCTTATCATAGAGGTTGAGGATATCGTGGAAGAAATCTAAGAGGTTTGTTAAACAGGAACGTTTGCTACGAAAGCCGTGTTGAGTATCTTTAAGTAAGTTATTTGCCTCTAAGTGATTTACGAGTCTGTCTCTTATGACCGTTTCTAGCATTTTACATACAACTGAGGTTAAGCTAATTGGACGATAGTTACTGGGTAGGGATTTGTTGCCTTTTTTTAAAATCCATGTTACGCTAGCTAGCTTCCACTGATCAGGCATAGTACCAGACTGCAAAGATTTATTGAATAGCAATGTCAGTGGTTTGGAGAGCTCATCCTTAGCTTCCTTTAGAACTCTAGGTGAGATTGTATCAGGTCCGGGCGTTTTATTTACCTTGAATTTATCTAAACATTTCAATACTTCTCTCTCTGTAATGGTGATATTGCTTAGAATATCAGAATTATCTATCTGAATCGGCGATGCTGTAGGGATATCAATGAGGTCTTCTGTTGTAAAAAGTGATGCAAAGAAGGTATTGAGGGCATTACTCATTTGTACTTCGTCTTTGGTATAATCTCCATTTTCATCGACTAACGGTCCTACAGTTGAAGTAACTACTCTCTTCTTTCTGATATAACTATAGAATTTTTTTGGGTTTGATTTACTTTGATTCGCAACATGTAACTCCAGGGTATTTTTACTTTGCTTAATTAACCTTTTGGCTTTGCGTCGTAGTTCTACAAATTTCACCCGTTCTTCGTCATTTTGTGAGGATTTTAATCCATCATTAGCAAACTGTTTAGCAAGCAGACAGTTTGAAATATCTTTATTCCACCATTTGGGCTTATCAGTATGGCCTGTACGCCGCATTTTCGATGGTATGCAGTCTTGCACTGCTTTTAGGTAAGTTTTTTGCGAATGATTCCCAAGATGTATTTATGTCGTTATTGTTAATTAAAAAGATCCAGTCCGTTTCTTTAAACATTGCTCTAAGTTTACGAAAGTTTGCTTGCTTAAAATTAGGGACTTTCTCGATGCTGCTATTTGGTCCATTACTAGTAAACTTTAAACTGCAAGTTATCGTACAATAGTAGCTGTTACTGAATTCATCACCGACATTCAAATTCTCTATCAATTCTTCTTTAGTTGCAAGTACAAGGTCAAGGACGTTATTTCCACGGGTTGGAGATCTAACAAATTGATATAGCGAACTCTCTTGCAAGTTTGCATACAGGTCTTGTCCAGAGTGTGAAGTAATACTATTACCCCACTTGGTCACAGGTAAATTGAAGTCGACAAAAATTACGGTATCTTGCAAGTTACTTAAGTCTGCAATTTGCTCATAAATTTCTTGGTCAGTTTGCCCTGATTGAGCTGGAGGTCTGTATAATAGTGCAAGTATTATTTGTGTACCATTATTATTCTTTATTAGCACAAAGGATGTGTCGACGTTCACAATTTGAGGTTTTGACATGAGGGTCGGGTTAAGACTTTCTTTGATAAAAAATAAAACTCCACCTCCATTTCTATTAATTCAGCTTTTCTCAAACATTACATAACCATCTGCCTAGTGAGGATCAGTATATGTGTTGTTGCTTGATCTTTGTTGTCCCTCTTTATAAACCTGGGTGTGTATGTGTGGGGATGTGTGTTAGTAAGGGATTCTTTGAAGGTCTCAGTGTTGTGCAAGCGCTCGCGTGTGTAAACGGCGCGATTTCACAACTGTGATCATTTGTCTGTGTGTGTAAGTGTGTGTGTGTATATTTACGTGTGTGTGTTGAGCAATTTCTCCTCCCTGTGTCGTGTGTGATTAATGTTCTGTACTGATATTTTGTTAGGTAAAAGTCAATCTCTGTATTGCTTCATCTGTCTGCTGTTATATTAATTCATGGACTGTCGTTTGTCAGCCTATCTAGTCAACCATCCATCTGTTGCAATTTATCCATGAATGTTTTTATATGTTTGGCTATATGATATATCCTTCTTGTCGTCTATATGCTCGCATGCTGATTAGTCTGTCAGTCTACCAGTTTGCGTGTCTGGCTTTATCTGTTATCTACCTGTTTGTGTCTGTTGGTCTCTGCCTGTATTTTTGTCTATTTATCTCTCTCTCTCTCTCTCTCTCTCTCTCTCTCTCTCTCTCTCTCTCTCTCTCTCTCTCTCTCTCTCTCTCTCTCTCTCTCTTTATATATATATATATATGAGCTGTGAAAGAAAAGAAGAAAGCATATAGAGAGTGGTTGGGTAGTAGAGGGAATGAAGATTTCGAGAGACAGAAACGAGCGAGGTACGTGGATAGTAAGAAGGTGGTGAAGAGAGTAGTGAAGGAAAGTAAGAGAAGAGTAGATGAGGAATTTGGAAGGAATCTGAGTGTAAAATGGAGGGAGAGTAATAAACTGTTCTGGAAAGATGTCAAGAAAGTTAGAGAAGGTAGCAAGGGAAACAATAAGGGTGTGAAAGATAAGAATGGGAGAATGCTAGCCGAGAAGCAAGAGAGAGTCGAAAGATGGAGGGAGTACTTCAATGAGTTGCTAAATGTAAGGAATGAAGAGCCAGCAAACATAGCTGGATATGGTATGGGAGGGAGAAGAAGAGAAGTAGTGGAGGAGGAGGTGGGGATCAGGAGGTCAGAAGTGTGGGAAGCCATGAAAAGAGTGAAGTTGGGGAAAGCACCCGGAACAGATGGAGTGTGTGGGGAAATGTTGAGGTATGGTGGTGAGATAGTGATCGAATGGGTATGGAAAGTGCGCAAACTAGCATGGGAGAAGGGAAGTGCACCCGATGACTGGAAGACTGGCATAATAGTCCCCCTATATAAGGGCACAGGGGAAAGAGGAGTGTGTGGTAACCACTGAGGAATATGTCTTCTAAGCATAGTAGGGAAGGTATACAGTAGGGTAGTGATTGAGAGAGTGAGAGTGAGAACGGAGATATGGATAGGTGATGAACAGGGAGGTTTTAGGAAGGGAAGAGGATCTGTAGATCAGACTTTTACCCTGAATTGTGTTGTGGAGAAATATCTGGAGCAGAAACAAAAGGTGTATGTTGCCTTTATGGACTTGGAGAAGGCCTATGACAGAGTGGATAAAGAAGGTTTGTGGAAAGTACTTAGAATATACGGAGTAGATGGCAAGTTGCTGAAAGCAGTGAAGAGCATGTATGAGGGTGCAAAGGCAGCAGTACGTGTGGAGAGTGAGCAGAGCGAGTTCTTTGACCTGAATGTTGGTTTGAAACAGGGGTGTGTGATGTCCCCGTGGTTGTTTACTGTATATATGGATGGAGTCATGAAAGAAATACTATCAAGAGCAGTGGATGTTGGTGTATCGCTGAAAAGGGAGGGAATTGAGTGGAAGCTACCTATACTGCTGTTTGCGGATGATACAGTTCTGATGAGAGATAATGAATGGGAGTTGCAGGTTCTGGTAAATGAGTTTGGAACAGTGTGCGAAAAACGGAATTTGAAGGTAAATGCGGGGAAGAGCAAGGTTATGGTCTTCGAAAGGGGTGAAGTCACAGAGTGTGAGGTGAAGCTGAACGGTCAGGCTATGGAGATCGTCAACTCTTTTAAGTATCTGGGCAGTGTGTTGAGTAAAGATGGGACTATGGATGAAGAGGTGCGGGAGAGGGTACAACAGGGGAAGAGGGTTGTAGGAACCTAAAAGCAGTAACAAGAAATAGGGTGGTCAGTATGGAAGTGAAGAAGTCCTTGCATGACAGTGTGGTAATCTCGACACTGACTTACGGAAGCGAAGCATGGACGTTGGTTGAGAGACTCAGACCAAGAGTGAGAGCAGTGGAAATGAATTACTTAAGGAGTGCGTGCAGAGTTACATGGAGGGATAGACAGACTAATGAGGAAGTAAGAAGGAGGTGTGGTGTGGAGGTAGATGTGCTGGAAAGTGTGAAAAGGAACAACTTGAGATGGTTCGGCCATATGGAACGTATGGAAAGCGAGAGAATGACTAAGAGGGTGTACGAGAGCGAGGTGGAGGGACAGAGGGGGAGAGGTAGACCGAATATGAGGTGGAAGGATGGAGTGAGGAACTACATGAACGAAGGCGGTGCTGGTTGGGGGGAGGGGCGTCGACTGACTGGGGACAGGTGTATGGGGGCGGTTCGTTCGTGGCCACCCCTTCGGGGAGCACGGCGTCAGGCAATAGATAGATAGATACGGTATATGTATATATATATATATATATATATATATATACAGTATATAATATATAAATTGCCCTATTATGTAGGATACCATTATGTAATTTTCAAAAAATGTATATGAATTCAAGCCCATATCATGGACTAAAATATGCGGCAATTGTTCCGAACACAAATCCACATCTCCTCAACCACACAACACATACAGACACACATGCACACACAATCAAACCAGTGTCAACACAAAGACAGGGAGCTATATTCCCCTCCACCCCTGGTCAGACAGAGTGTCTTACAATGAGTTACAAGGAGGTACATTATACTGTGTTTTATTTGTTGTGGGCTAAGACATGGGAAATGAAGGTCCATGAAGTTTTTATAGCGATACAATATTAATTTTCCTCGTGTAATTCATCATTTATGTTACGATCGTATCCTTATACTCTCCCTACATCCTTGTTTCTGCTACATACATTTTAGTTAGTTTTCCCTGTATATTACGCCCTGTAATTTTGATGATGTCGTTTTCAAACACCCTGTTCAAAACGACCCCAATCTAAAGAACAGGAATTCATGAGATCCCAAGAATATTCGGTCTATTAGTTTGACATCTATCATAATAAAGCTGCTTGAACAGATTCATGTATAATAAATAGTGAATTACATGGATATTTACAACCTAATTAGATACTCCCAAGACAATATCTTCTTTCATCAAGAGTATATCCCCTGAATGGGCCGCAAGATGTTTGAGATACTAACTATTCCTAGTAATTATCTTTCTAGCTAACTAGCTAGCTATCCGTCGATTTAGCTTTCTCTTTCTCTTGCATTCTACCCCCTGTCTTTCAGTAACATTCGCAAAAATAATGAATATTTGATGGGAAAAATCAGGGTAAAAATAATCAGTTCGCTCGTGTGTTTGTGAAAGGGGGGCACATAAAAAGCTGGCTTTTATGGCCGAGATAAATTAGAATAAAATGTAGCTGGAGAGAGAGAGAGTGAGTGTATGTGTGTGTGTATGTTTTGTGTGTGTGTGTATTTGTTTTGTATATGTGTGTACATTTTTGTTGTGTGTGTGTGTGTGTGTGTTTATGTTACGTTGAATAGCATAAATCCACGAATTGCACAAACTGTGCAGTCCTAAATTAAAAACATGTAAATAAGGTTGTGCCTGATGGCTTTGGACTCTAATTGATAAGTACTTCACTGTCGATCAATTTAATCGCACTTGGAATAATGGTTGCAAGATAGTTGGCAAGTATCTCCATCCACATTAAGCTAATCTTTCTCCTTCCAACTGTACATATTTGAAACAGAATACATTAAAAACCCCGATCAGCAGCTTTGTAGGTCTAAGTAACATTCGAGCAAAACAATACTATTAAGCAAGCAATCATCGCCATACACTCAGCATCACCAAGCTGGAATAAGCCACTGTGGCGAGGTACAAAGGTTGTTGCTCCCCCTCTGCGGTAGGCCAGTTATACAATGAATCAATAAAAGCTGATGATTATGATAATTAATGACAAGTAATACTCTTGTGTATATATATATATATATATACTGTATATAATTATATATATATATATATGTGTATAATATATATATATATATACTGTATATAATTATATATATATATATATATATGTGTATAATATATATATATATATATATATATGTCCTTGCGAGAAATTGTTTTTGTACTTGCCATTGATATGCTAATGTATGGCTAAACTAACATTTATTATAGCCACTTTATAGGATTTGGATAATTGTACCTCCGTTTAAAAAAAATTGTTTGTCATGCACACTCTACCCTGTTGTACCTCGAACAAACTTCCCTCCGAAGTTGTAAACAGTTCTTCGGTAGAGCAGTTCAAGAAAAGAGTGGATAGTATTTTGCACTCTCTGTAATGAGTGCAGTGCACTAAACAGTTTCTCTTCTTCCACCTCGAGTATCTCCCCGGAATGAATCGCAAGGTCTCTGAGATGATAATTATTATTTGTAACTCCTGTCTACAGAGTTTCCTTCCCCACTCACCATCTGTCTCTCCTCCATATGTCAGTAGAAGTTACACCCTATCTGGTCTTCTCCCCTGCAAACCTGTGTTCTGTTGCATGGTGGGGAAGCCTGTCACTATCAATGAAAAAACCGAAGATGAAGACTAAAGCGAAGAAGAAGGGAAGAATACATCAAATAGCACATTGTATTCAATATACAGTATAGACACTCCTTGAGGATGAAGAAGGGACGAATAAATCAAATAGCACATTGTATTCAATATACAGTATAGACACTCCTTGAGGATGAAGAAGGGACGAATAAATCAAATAGCACATTGTATTCAATATACAGTATAGACACTCCTTGAGGAAGAAGGGACGAATACATCAAATAGCACATTGTATTCAATATACAGTATAGACACTCCTTGAGGATGAAGAAGGGACGAATACATCAAATAGCACATTGTATTCAATATACAGTATAGACACTCCTTGAGGATGAAGAAGGGACGAATACATCAAATAGCACATTGTATTCAATATATATATAGACAATCCTTGAGGATGAGCTCATACATCTTGACCGAAATACACTTGGGCGAATCTAAATAACCAAACATTAGGTTAGTAATTATGAAGAAACAAAACTACAAATGCAATCATGTTAGTGGTTCATTACGGGGGAACAAACCCTTTTATGGGGTTAATATATACTGTAAGTTTTTCATAACTTCATCCACAGCATTTACAGAGCTCTTTTAGAACAGACAAACAGACACACTGACAGACAAATAAACATGCACCAATGTATTCAATCTCCTTAACTACTATTGTCGAAAACCATTATTACCTACTGTCTATTACTTGTTTTAATACAGGAATAAGCAAACTTCAGACAAGAGAGAGGGAATAGCTCAATAGAAGTAGCTACAGTCAGTTTCAATAGGTGAGTTTCCCATCTTGCCGATCTAGAGTGTTCTGCAAACGTAGGACCAAATATCGTCACCATATCGTAGCACAGAAGATCTATATGGAAAACCTGTGGTGAGGGTAATGCAACACTCTTCAAGTAACAAGTTGTGTGCATTAACCCTTTCAGTGAACCAGGGCGCATTATTTCACTATATTGTGCTTATTAGTAGTACAATATATTCAGATTAGGAAAGAACTACTGGATGCAAATGGTTAATTGAGAGAGGTTTTAGCCCTTCAATTCCAAGAGGTCCCTCCTAAACTAAGCACAATTGCATAATGTTAGCTAGAATAAAATATATATTAGGCCACTGTACTGAAGGGGTTAATAGGTTGGCGTAATTTAATGCACAACAAATGAAGCTCCTAAGATCGCGAAGCTTCAGACGATAATCACGAGGCCTCGCACGGTTAACCCTTCCATCACCATTACGTGACTCTCATCATATTCTGGTTACCATTAAACTATTTCCTATTCTTTGAAATATACCTATTATACTCAAATGGGTAAATACTATCTCTATAAACCCTCTTACTAACATATATCCTTCTTAAACTGCATAACATCATCTAAGTATAGCCAAAATCAAAGCTAAAAAGGCGTCATGGTGTTAAAGGGGTTCAGGAGGGGGGTTTTAGTTTTCTCCCTAGACGTCCATCAAGCTTACAACACCCCAAAACCTTCTTTCGAGATGAATTTGTACATTTTTCGGTAGAAATATATCACGTTCCAAGGCCGGTTTCTCCTAAATTACTGGTTTACTATCGCTCGCCAGGAAAATCGACACCTAAATGGCACGAATATTGGTAAACAAAAATGGTGCGAAAGGTCTTAAAATCTTCAAAACTAATGGTGCGCCCGGTTTAAAATTGCATAACGAATGGAGCTAAATATGAGGAAAAAGGGAGTCCAAACAAATAAATCCCTTTTGTAGAGGGGTGGTCCTGACTGCTGTGCAAGCTACACAGTGTACTTATCGTAATGGTGGGATAAGTTAAACACTGGTAAAACTGGAAGTAGGTTCTTATTATAGGAGAGAGTTGGAATACACAATAGGGACGCCTGTAGAGGGGAAAGGCGCCACTCTATCTACTTGTAAACAATACCCCTGGCGGGGATAATGAACAACACTCACTATTCCCATATGGGCTTATATGATACAATTCTTATAAGTGAGTGCCTGTAAATGCTATGGTACATATTAATTATAAAGAGGTGTTACATATACTGTAGTTACTGATGCACATATAGATCATATACATACACCTTTATGGAATCGTCACACAGGCAATTCTCCCTTGGGTCGACTTGCCAACATTCTAAAATATATTAATAATATTAATAGTTAAAGACCGTAAAATATGTTCAATATTACGGTTTCTTAGCTGCATTATACCTCTCTAAATTACAACAATAAATCAGTAAAAAGCAATTACTGTTGATGGTTAACTATGATTGTTACCGTAAAAATAAGGTATTATGTTGGTAATGTTGCTGCCTGCCCTGTGACCATAAACAACAACGGAATAATTCTAACAGTAAGTATTTGATTGGCTGGTGATTCTAGGAAGAAAAAAACATGGTGTTCAGCCAGAAAAGTAGATAAATTCAGCCTAATTTTAAGTTAGTACCTACAGTAGAGTTGATGTCGACTGTGCCTTTACATAAATCAGGTAAAGACAAGTCAGCGAAAATATCATGACAATTTATATCAAGAATCAGTCACAGATTAGAAACAACGCTGAAAAATACTGCCCTTGTGACGCCGAAAGAACTGCCAGTGTGACGCCATAAAAAACTGCCCGCGTGACGTCAAAGAACTTGCCGTGTAACGTCGAAAAACTGACCGTGTAACGTTGAAAAACTGACCGTGTTACACCGAAAAACTGGCCGAGTGACGTAAAAAAACTGCCCGTGTGACGCCGAAAGTACTGCCCGTGTGAGGCCAAGAACACTACCCGAAACATGTATAGCGAGAGAGTTTAAATGAGGAAAACAAGCAACAACAGATCAAATGGTCCTTACGAGTCTGGTTGTAGTCAAATACTGTATGCGTAACCTATATAAAAGAGAGAAAGGATAGCCTAGGGCGAGATAGATAGAGAGAGAGAGAGAGTAAGTGTGCGATTTAAAGAGGGCGAGAGATAGAAATAGAAAGATAAATGGAGATAGGAAGATAGCGAGAGATAGAGATACATAGGTATACAAGACAGACAGACAGATGGGTGGATTGATAGATAAACGTACAGACACACAGAAAAACAGACAAATTGATAGAGATAGATAGATAGACAGATATATAGACAGAGAGAGAGAGAGAGTACAGTAGACTAAGCCAGTGCCAGTAAGGCTCGGGACGCGGGGGGGGGGGGTGGGGGGAAAGGGCAGAGATCAAAGTGGCTTTTAATGGAAACTTGAGCGCATGCAATTTTACGGAGGGGGGGGGACATCTCCCCCTCCCCTCCCTTCCCTCTCTCACTCACACACACTCTCTCTCTCTCTCTCTCTCTCTCCTGTCTTGTACTATTCAACTTATTATTTCTCTAATAATTGTTTATAAATATTTGCATGTAATCCATCTAATTATTACGGCTATCTAATCTATCTAGTACATGTTCACACTGCCCCCTGGTCTTGTCGTTTAGAGAGCTATTGATAGAAATGTGTGTGTTGCCCATGTCCTGAGTTACATTGTCTGTGCGACAATGGGCGAGCACGCACTGGCGGATCTTGGGTTCCAGTCATGTATTATGTGGCTCAAAATGTGGCACAGGTCTGCTGAGCTCATTCAAAAGTTGTTATTTGCTCAAGGATGTCATCTAAGAGCAACAGGTAGAACGAATAAGGATTTGGTTGACAGTAAAAGATCCCTGGCAAGACTTTTGGAGTGTCCTCTAAGGCCCACATTTAGCTATCAACCAAACGTATAGGACAACATTGGAGACATGGGCTCCGTGTGAGGTCGCTCATTATATTTTTATAACAATCAACCAATGGCGCAGAAAGGCTGTCAGTTGCCAATAGTGCTTCAAGTTGATGGTGTCTAATACCATATTGAACGCCACACTTTCAAAATTAATACTAAACCAAACCATCCTGTACTGGTGCCAACTATATATGTTGATTTTATCGTGGGGATACCCAAGCCTAATAGTCTGGTGATAACAGCAAGGTTATTGTTCTGGCATATCAGTGAGCTTTTGATGAAGTACTGAAGCTGAGTAAAGCACAAACTGACTCTCAATAATATCTCCCCCTGGTATTAAGGAACACCACGTTCTTATTATCACTAATCCCCCACTACAAACCCCAATGCACTTGAATAAATTAAAGAATGCAAATGGTCCTACCGGGATTCAAACTCGGGACACTACGCCCAGAACATAAGCATCTAAACCATTACACCACCAACACAGTTATACCGGGAAGCAAACCCGATACGGTAGGTTTATAAGTCCAGTGCTAGGCCACTCACTTACACCTAATGTATACAGCATGTCTTTGAATTATCTGTCTGAACAAATAGCTGAATAGATACACGTAGATACTTTGTTATATCTAGATTTGTCTACACATTTTTTGCTGCTAAGTCGTTTCGTGTATGGATTGTGTGCCTTCATGTTTATATGTTTCGTGTATGGATTGTGTGCCTTCATGTTTATATGTTTCGTGTATGGATTGTGTGCCTTCATGTTTATATGTTTCGTGTATGGATTGTGTGCCTTCATGTTTATATGTTTCGTGTATGGATTGTGTGCCTTCATGTTTATATGTTTCGTGTATGGATTGTGTGCCTTCATGTTTATATGTTTCGTGTATGGATTGTGTGCCTTCATGTTTATATGTTTCCTATTCTCTTTACCGATCTAGCAGGTGTTCAGATTTTGCTATGTATTCCTCCCTTCTCTCTTTCTCCTTTGAATATCTCTCTCTCTCTCTCCCTCTCTCTCTCCTTAGATTTGTTATATCTTACTATATGTCTTTACATATTTATTTCCACATACAGCGTACCCCGTTATTTTGTGTTTTTAATTTAATTCATACATCATTAAACATACTCTTTGCATATTATTCTATAGACCTGTTTTTGTTTAATTTATAAAAATATGTTTCGGCTTCCGGTAATTTATTTTTATATTCTATAATTTGTTTTTCGTACTATTTAAATCCATCATATTCTTGTATTCGATACGTATATCATTCTTTTAATTAAGTACATCTTCCATTCTAAAATATACCACCACATACGAATAATTAAACATTCATTAATTTTCACCGTCCTCTATGTACAGTTTTGAGCGAGAGAGAGAGAGAGAGAGAGAGAGAGAGAGAGAGAGAGAGAGAGAGAGAGAGAATGGAGGGGGGGGGGCAAAAACAGAGAAGAAAAATAGGAGCTAGGATAAAATGGTAAAGGAAGGAGAGAGGAGAGGAAGAGGGAATAGTGTGAGAAAAGAAGAATGATTGGTAAAAAAATAGAAGGAGTGGGAGAAGAGAGGGAAGAGGTAGAGAGGGAAATGGAAAGGGGGAAGTGAATGGGGAGATAATTAGGGTGGAGAGAAGAGGGGAAACAAGGGAAAGATGAGAGGAGGAGAAGAGAAGGGAGAATATTTAGGGAGAGATGAGAATGAGGAAACAGAAGGGGAGAAGAGAATATGGGAAAAGAAGGGGAGATGGGGGAGAGAACGAAGAGGGGAGAGGCGAGGGTAGGAAGGGTGCATTAACTTCATATAGATAACTCTGTCAACATGAGGGGCGATAGAGGGGACATAGTAATAGACACACACACACACACAACCAACCACACACACACACACACACTTCCACCCACACACACACACACCACACACTACACCCACATATCCCCCCCCCCCCCCCACACATACACTGACAATTTATCTGCCAACCTAGTACATAATATTGATCTCGTCAAACAGCTCTTACAGAACTGTGCTTTGGTCCTTATTATAAGATAATATATAAGTTAGAGTTAAGCTAACAACTGTTCCTCTGTACATTTTTAGCCTACGGCTGCAATTATCAATAAACCGTTTATTATTATCATTATTATTATTATTATACACACACACGCACACACAGACATATACACACACACACCTACACACACACACTCACACACATACGCGCACGCTCACATTCACACACTCAAAAAGTGTAAAATGTATAATAATCTAACAATAATAACAGTATACGTATATATACCAACACCATACACTTGTAAATGTATAATAATCTAGCAATAATAACAGTATACGTATATATACCAACACCATACACTTGTAAATGTATAATAATCTAACAATAATAACAGTATACGTATATATACGAACACCATACACTTGTACATTCGGACCCACACACATGTATACAAACACGCCAACTATAAATTGTCAGTTTCTACTAAAACTGAATACACATAAAATTAACGAAATATAACTCAAAAAACGTAAAATGAGAAGCGAAAATTGTAGACACAGACATTATGGTCGTATCCAAAGTTGTTTCTTTAATTCTAGTTATGTAAATTCCTCAGGCAAAATTGTCAATAATTCAATAACTAATTAAGAAACAATACACTATAATAGATATATCAAAATGAGTAGGCTAAAGCATTTACATAATTATAGACTAAGCAAATACTGACCAGCTTATCATAGCCAAAGATATAATGCACTTCCGCAGCAGAGGTAATTGTACATACATAAATTGCTCACTTGAAATATACAATTAATGCATTAGGATATTAAATTTAATAATAAAAAAAGATCCTTTGGAGCCAACAACATCAATTTTATATCCCAATTAACCGATGATAATTTTTTTCGGGCCACTCATTAACAGCCAAGATCAAATAATTACATCTGCCCGTTTTGCAATTACCAAAAATAAATGACTAACGGCTGGACCTGTGGAGAGGAGAGGGATGGGGGGAGGGGGGAGGGGGGAGAGAAAGCTGGGAATACAGAGAGGGGTAACATTTCGTATTTATTACTGTGTATTTATCCTGTTTCAATGTTTAAGGGATACAGATACAGATAGCGGTAACAATCGTCAATTGCTATTGTGTGCATTGTATCCTGCTTCTATGTAATATTAAGTTATAGTTCTGCATATGTGAATGTACTAAAATATGTTCACGGGAGCATAAATTATATACTTTGCGTTTATGAACTAACAGTACAGTATGTGCTTAGAACACACTTTGGAACATTTCCATGGAGGAGAAGGAAGAGGAAGAAGAAGAAGTAGAATAGAAGGAGGAAGAGGAGCGAAAGTAGAAGGAGTAGGTGAAAATAAGAGAGAACAGAGAACACAAAAACGTCAAAGTAATAACAAGAAGGAAAGGCAGATACAGAGACAAACAGAACAAAGTTTATTCCAGTCAGTCAAAGCATAGCCTCTAGAGAATCAATGTATATAAGCGGGGGACAGGTGATGTAACAAGGGAGAATCTTTTATCCATTTTCGATGAAAACAATGTGTTCTCAAAACATAGTGGGACTCTTTTGCACTAATATTGTATACTACACAGTGGTACATTTTAGTAGGTTGCTGAATTATGATAATATTAAGTACATCGAAGTTACCAATATCACTGATAATTAATTCTGGAAAAGTTCTCGTATGTCACCGAATAACAGAATTAGAATACGGTAGTAGAACTAAAAAATAATAATAATAAGAAGAAGAAGACTACAAAACCATACAATAATACAAAAAAACACTCGGAGGTGAGGAGATCGAAACGTTAGACAGACATAGATGGCATCGATTAGAGAGCGATGACGGTGGAGAGGAGTGGGGCTGGCCGACCAACCGACCGCTAACACCGTACGACACCAATTTGATGCGGTATTAACGGAAGATCGGACGAGGGTGGCTCTTTTGGCGGAGGGGTGGTGATCAAAGTGGTGAGGGTGACACCAGAGGGAAAGTTACAAAGAGTTACGAGGAACATAGAGTATCACAACGACCATCTGATACATTCCAAGGAGATTATTTATTATATATAAATAGTGATTACATAGTGGAGCAAACTCGACTTAACGTATGGAAAATAGTATATACTCTAGTCTTAAACTGCTCTACTAAAGAACAATGTACACAACTTCCGAGAGAAGTATATTTCATGTAAGCAGATTTTATAGATAAATAAATGTGCACAATATACTAGTATCAAACCTCTTCAGATATAAGATCACTTATTGTTGAGTGTATTATTCTCATTGAGAATATTGATCAGGTTATAATTTACATTGCTTAACCCATTTAGTATTTTATATATTCCAATGAGTTGGCTTTGCAATTTACGACTTAAAGTTTTTCAGCCGAATCTCCTAGCTTAGTGTTGTAATCGGTAAAATAAGTTTATTTGCCCAAGCTTGGACCTTATAATTATTCACTGTATAGCTTTTCACCAAAATTGCTTAACTTATTCCATTATTGGCCTTTTCAGAGTATTACGGAAAGTAAGAACTATTCCATTTTCCTATGCCATCAAAATAATAATTATATACCAAGATTTCTTTGATTTCCTCTCTATATTCGTACACTATTTGCAATATATTTTAGATCACTGCTATTCAGATCATCCATTTATTGTCTTTAGAAAGAGAGAGAGAGAGAGAGAGAGAGAGAGACCCGACCCGACCCCCTGGTCACTTTCAGAATCCCACCAGACCTCCGCTAGCGAGCCCAGAGAAGAACAATTTGAATATAAACGAGGTACTGCAACACCCAAATTTAAATAAACGAGAACAAGATAAAGTACACAGCGAAAAAATAGCTATAATTACTTTTCCCCCTTTCATAAATCGGTCTTTCATCTCTTTGGCTCGTGTTTCGCCCTTGATTGCCTATATTGGAACAGTGTAACGCCTATGAGTGACGATTTATTTATTGAGGGCGCCGGAAAGGAGGGATCATCTGAGGTGGGTTTAGGAAAAGACAGTGTTCTTTTGTCACCGTCTTTGTTTAGATACTTAGCTGATATTTTATGTGGAATATGGTGTGGCCTAACGTAGCTGGTATATCACCAGAGATACATACACAAACTGGACGGGTTCAGTCTAGTCAGTTGGCAAGACTGCTTTGCATTGTAAATGTTTATTATAATGCAGAACTATAATGCGACAGTCATAACTAAGACCTGCATATAGCTCTCATTTACATTTATAAGATATATGAGACCACTGCATAATCAGCCCTAAAAAGAGGGAGGAAGGGAAAATGTTATACATACCGGTATAAATCAATATATATATATATATATATATATATATATATATATATATATATATATATATATATATATATATATATATAATTTATATATATATATATATATATAATTTATATATATATATATATATATATATATATACCGGTATACATATATATATATATATATATATATATATATATATATATATTAGAAAGATTGATCGTGTAGCACCGGCTTAGCCTTGTCATGGTCATCTCATTAGTTTAATGACTTTGCATAATTTCACATCGTTCAGATGTCGATTTTTGGGTGATTGATTGTGAGCTTGCAAAAACAATTCTAGGAAGCAACCTAATAATAAATAGCTCGAATAGCGTAAAACAATCATAGTCATATCATATCTGTTGGGGCTAAATTGGCGACAAAATGAGATGCTGTCCGTTCTCTGTAGGCTAAAGTGGCCCTTATACTGGAGGCAACAAAGAGGTTAAGGGAGCCCAACTCGCCTTTTTCTCTTTCTCTCCCTCTCTCTTTGGCTTGTATCCATTCGACCTCATTCAACCTACTGTTTTAAGACGTTTACCCCCATCCAGGTGTCAATATTTTCCTGGCGAGCGGTAGCGAGCCAGCACATATATATTTTTGTTTTGACAGCAAGCTACATTTGTAAATTTTTCGATAGAAAAATTTCTCCGGCGAAGCCGGATTTCTCCATACAATGCTGGCTCGCTATCGCTCGCCAGGAAGAAATTGACACCTGGATGGGAATAAACGTTTTAAAACAGTTGGCTGAATAGGGCCGAATGGATACAAGCCAGGGAAAGAGAGAAAAAGACAGAAAGATTAAAAAAAAACGGTGACCCCCCTTAAGTAAGTGAATCCGGGGCCGTTCGTGTCCAGTATTATGAATCCGGGTATTTGCCTTGACACCAGGAGCAAGGGGGGGGGGAGGGTTGCTGCACTCTTACCTCGTTATGTTGGGGGGCAGGAGGAGGGTGGGGGGGGGGGGGCGGTGGGGGGGGAGAGAGAGACACACAGAAAAAAGAGAGAGAGAGAGAGCGTGAGAGGGAGAGAGAGCGAGAGAGAATAGAGGGGAAAGACACTGATCACATAACGACGGAGTTAAGGGGCTAGTGACTGTTTGTTTGTGGTCTATTAATTAATTTATTCATTATGTTTATTAGTTTCCTCGCTAAACCTCCATCAAGCTTAGAAAAACACCCCCTAGATCACCCTTCAAGATAATTTGTAATTTTTTTGGTAGAAAAATTTCCCGAACGAAAACCAGCTTCTCTTAAAATTACAGGTTCGCTATCTCTCACCAGGAAAAAATCGACAATTAAGGGGAGATTTCCACTGGAGGGATTTTTTTTGGACTCCTTTCTCCCTCATGTTTAGCCCCATTGCTTTTCTAATTTTAAGACGTTCGCCCCATTATTTTGACGATTTTAAAAACTTTCAACCCATTTCTGTCAATTTTAAGACCTTTCGTGCCATTGAGGTGTCGATTTTATCCTGGCGAGCGATAGCGAGCCTGTAATATAAGAGGAACCGGCTTTCAGCCGGGATATTTTTCTACCGAAAAATGTACAAATTTATATTGAAAGAGGGTCAAGGGGGTGAAATTTTAAGATTACTGGAGGAGTAGAAAACAAACTAAAAACCTCCCCTTAAATGACATGAATAATCATAAATTTACAACGAAATGAGGTGAAAGGTGTTAACATCGAAAAACTAATGGGCCAAACGTCATATAATCTCAATACAAATGGTGCTAAACACGAGGGAGAAAAGGGTCCGGAAAAATGGCCCATCTCCCCTTAAAGGAGATCCTAGTTGGAATATGAAATACGCGACGAAGGTGAAAACATGGAGGGAGAACAAAAGAAAAGGATAAAATACAGAGCAGAGAGATGAGAGAGTAATATGTTTGTGTAAAATGCAATGATAATGAAAGGGGAGATCATGGTGAAGTGAAACTGGAAGATGAATAAACGGAGGGGAAAAGGACTGAGACGAAATGGAGGCAAAACGTAAACAAAGAGAGGGAGAGAAAGAGAGAGAGAGAGATACAGAGAGAGAGAGAGAGCAAGGGAGCGCGAGCGAGAGCGAGAGCCAGCGAGCAAGCGAGAGAGAGAGAGAGAGAGCGAGAGCGAGTAAAAGAAGTGGTGCTTGATCGAATCACTGGTTAAGTGAGGAGTAAGTGGCGGAAAGTGGGAAGGAGCAAGGGTATTAACTAAGAAGGAGAGAAAGAGAGAGAGATAATATAATACAGTAGACGAGAAATTGGTCGAGGAGAAAAAATACGAAAAGTAAGGGAGAGGTTAACTGAGTAAATAATAATAATAATAATAATAATAATAATAATAATAATAATAATAATAATAATAATAATAATAATAATAAAGAAAACACAGAACAAAAGTTAAATTAAAAATATGCACAAAATGAAATGAAAGGGAGTCTTAAAGGTTAATGGTGGTAAGCCCAAAACGAGATATAGTGACCCAGTAGGTAAGTGGAGGTTCCACACAGGTAAATGTAGGTGTGGCGGAATGGTTATAAAGCTGAACGAGTATCCACAAGATTGTAACTTCCAACTCGGTATATACTGTATAGGGCAGATCATACTGTGGCTTAAACTGAGTGGTTTCTTAGTACAACATCAGCGACTTATAACTCAACTTGGTGAGAATACTAAAAGTCTTGAAGCAGCTGGTGGTGGTGGTGAGTGTGTATGAATGAGCGGGGTGCATAATGTTATTTGTTGGCCTGGAGTTAACAAAAATCCTTGCCAAAGGTGTCGTGTGTCAAGCCAATTAGAACATTACAAATTAAACCACTTACAATAGAACATATATTTACGCCTTACGGACAATCCTTGGGAACTATGTTACTTTCAGATGTAAACAACTATCGCCAAATTCAGAGTGCAAGGTCTTTGGGCAAGTTAGTATGCACGACAGTGAGAATTGAGAAAAATGATATAATACTTTACATGATTATTTTTTATCAGTGTGTGTGTGTGTCTGTGTGTAGGGGGAGGGGAGCTCTCTTATTTTACATAAATGCTATTAATATTGCTTTAAAATATGTATACATAAAGGTAAACACACACACACACACACACACACACACAGATGGTCACATAATCTCTGCAAAGCTCCGTCTGGGGAGAAAAATATCAAAGAGGAAATAACAAGAAAAATGGAATTATAATTGGGAGATCAAAAGTAGTAGGCAAACGATACAACAGATCGAGCGAAGAGAAAAACAGAAAAAAAAAACGCTTCAGGGAATATTGCCAGCGTGTGAACTGAAAAGAGACGAAGCAAAAGTTAGAGAGACACTAGTTGAAAATTAGGGAGGGAGTTGAGTCTCTGCGCTTCCAATGGCCTTTTGGACTGTAGTTTTATATGGGAAACGGGACGGTTTTTACCATCTGTGTGGCAGGCTTCTTTATTTCAATTTGCTGAGTTTAATTCCGCTCGTTTTCTCTAGTTTGTTGTAGCTTGGCAATTCCATCCTTCCAGTACCTCTGTAGGGGAGTTCGGAATTAAATAATAATTGTCAAACTATGAATTATACTATTATATAATTGTAATACACTGTTTTGATTGAAAATTACAAGTAAAGTCTCTATATGAAAGCATATTGCCTCACATTTTTTTTTTTTTTTTTTTTTTAAGAGACAATGAACGGAGGAAGGAAAAACACAGATAAAACAAAAAGGTCCATGTGCCTAAAGGCATCCTCCATTCATAAAATGTTTGTAACAACTGGATTTAAACATTTGTTGATTGTAAGTTTGTGGAAAGCAATTCGAGGGAAGTGAATTCCAAAGAGTAGTAGCTCTGGGGATAAATGAATTCTGATAAGCAGAAGTTCTGCATTGTGGAGGAGAAAGTGTAAATTCATGGGCGCTCTCAGCTGCCCTAGTTCTACGGGGAAAGATGTGGAGAGGCGGCACAATTGAAGCAAGTTCCTCGGAACAATTGCTGTGAAAATATCTGTAGAATAATGCAAGGGATGCAACGTTTCTTCGTATGGCTAATGTAGGAAGGTCCTGTGTGATTGCAGGGTTATTGATTAATCTAATAGCTTTATTTTGAATTTTGTCCAACTGCCTCAATGCAACCACTCCACTTCCACCCCACAGAGGTGAACAGTAATCCATCTGAGAGCGCACATGACTTTTATATATTACGGCCAACTGCTCGTCAGTGAAGAATTCTCGAACTCTGTACAGGAGTCCCAGTTTTTTAGAGGCATTCTTAGCAATGCTTCTAACATAATGTGTCCAGCTCAAGTTAGTAGTTAATGTTACACCGAGAATGTCAATACTAGGGGAAGTGGGAATATTTACATCATTAAAAAATATATGGGAGTCAGTGAGATTCTGTCGGTTAGAAAATTGAATGTACTTGGTTTTCTGTGCATTAAAGGAAACTAGATTCTCTTGTCCCCATTCATTAATTCTAGAAAGGTCCTGGTTCAGAGAAATTGCAGTGTTTATTTTTGAATTTATAAGATCGGGTTAGGTGAAAGAATTGGTAAATGTGAAGGAACTGTGGAGTGTTGAGTCATCTGCGTAGGAATGTATTGGATTATGAGTGGTAGATATGAGATCATTGATATGAATGAGGAACAGAGTTGGGGCCAAAACTGATCCCTGGGGAACACCAGCATTTATTGAGTGAAATTGAGAATAAAGGCCATCTACCATTACACGTATTTTTCTGTTATGAAGATAAGAAGAAATTAGTGGAACTAATGATGCAAGGCCGTAGTGTGACATCTTCGACAATAAGGATTGATGCCAGACTCTATCAAATGCCTTTGATATATCCAGTGCTATTGTATGTGTTTCACCATGATCATTTTGTTTCCATTTTACTTTATTGGATAACAACATAATCTCACTGCATTGTTAGTGAGTGTTACTGGATATCAGGCTTAAACCCACTTATAGAAGTATTTGGATTAAACACTATTATATTTCACTATACCCTGTCCATTATAGGTAGGACTGAAATTCCGCCCTCAACCTCTCATAATTCCAAGAAGAATAGATAAATCAAACTAATATTTCTACCATTTGGGAAGAGTCAGCCAGGGAATAGGTGTGAACATTTACAGACCATAATGCTCTAGCCCTTTTGGAGTTACAGAGGATAGAGGTCACGATTTCTGGCTTACCTATAATGACTGGATTATAAATACTAGTCCATTCAAAATCAGTTGGCCAGAAATCGTGACTCCTAACCTCGGTAGCTCAAAAAGGGCTAGAGCAGAGGGGGTGAAAATGTCCACTCCTATTCCCTGGCTGACTCTTCCCAAATGGTAGAAATATTCGGTCAAATACTCTAGTCCTTTTGGAATTATGAGAGGTTGAGGTAGGAATTTCTGGCCAACCTATGTCCGCTCCTATTCCCTGACTGACTCTTCCCAAATGACACACATATTAGCTCGATTACTCTAGTCGTTTTCTTAGTTATAGAGATTAGTAAACAAGATGTTTGGCCTAAATATAATGAATAGACTATACTAATTACACTCCCAAATAACACATGCTGTTGATATTTACCATACAGAGCAATAGTATTCTGATCACTGTTATCGATCATATAATATTTAACCCGTTCAGCACCAGTTCCGTCCTTTTCCTTATATGCCGGCTACTAATGAACGACTATATTCAGCATAAGAAGGACCTCCAGCAATTATCAACCTTCAAACTATCTTAATTAACCCTTTTTCCTACCACAGATCTTTTTAAAATTGCCATAATCGTCTAAATTTAGCTAGAATAAAAATATGAAGACGTCGCCGGTACAGACTGAGTTGATGGCAAAATTCTGACCACCAAGGCTGAAGAAATACTGACCACCAAGGCTGAAGAAATACTTGCCTGAAGGTGGTCACTAAGAACATAAACATCCATGAATTATCTGCAATTAATACCAGGTTATTGAAGGGTGGTTTTCGTTTTATCTGGAACCACTGCTCCCTCATGTTTAGCCCCGTTAGTGTTGATACTTTAAGACGTTCCCCCATTAGTTTGGCGATTTTAAGACCTTTCACGCCATATATTTGTCAATATTAAAACTTTTGTGCCATTTAGGTGTCGATTATTTCCTGGCAATCGATAGCAAGCCTGTAATCTAGGAGGAACCGGCCTTCGGCCGAAAAAAATGTACCGAACAAACAAATGTACACACAAATCTCGAAGGGGGCCACAGCCAGAGCAGTAAGCATAACTATATTAGAAGGGTCACAGCCAGAGCAGTAAGCATAACTATATTAAGGATCTAAAACTTGATAGAAAAAGCGTATCGTTTAATCTTCCTTCAGGATAAAAATATAAAGCGATAAAGCCCATGAATGAATACTAGAGGAAAAATAGAGCTCGAGCTATGATCAGAGTATATCTTTATTGGGATGATAAAGATTGATGCTAGATAATGTTCCTAGTCTGAATTTCCTTGCGACTAATATAGAAAGTGATACAGCATATGAATGAATGGAGGCTATAATAGAGCACGTAAAAACGATAATAACTACATAGAAAATATATATTTGACTTTAAGATCCTTGAAAATTGACACAAGATATGTACCGTTTAAATAAAATAAAATAAAAGGCACAGGCACTGAGGAGCTATCTACAGTATACAGGGAAAGCAAAACTTGATATAGAGCTAAAAAACATTCCCAGTTAAAAATGTATCCAGAATAAAGCAGAAAAAAAAAACTAACTGTACACATATAATCCTGCGTGCGGTATATTCATATCCCCGCGTATCACACCGGCGGCAAATATTGTAAACGTTCAGCGGTGCGCGAAATACGGGAGTTTCCGGCCGCGCGGGTTTCCTTTACGCAACCCACATCTGAAAATGTGCTACAGAGCAAATGTTGTTTCTACTATTTTATCTTTATATAAGCATAGACATTACCATGCAAGTATTCAGATGTAACCTATACAAAACAATTCTAAATTTTGTTGTGCTTGCTATTTGTCTGTATTCAAGGAAAAAGCACCGAGTTTGAAAACATCACACTGGTTGACTTTTATCTTTTTATTAATTCATATATTAGAATATTTTCAGGCAACTTTGATTCAGCTACCAACATCCACCATGCATCCTTTGTGATGGCACTCATCCAGTTGAAAAGTAAATAGTTTTTGAAGGATGTACAGTATGTGGCAGGAGTTCGATGGACGACACGCTCTTTGGCGTAAATAGTGTCATCAAATGTCTCTCTGGGCTGATTGGAGATGAAGAGCCTCAAAGCTTATTGGTTGCAAACTTAAACTACCGATCATCCATGGTTAGCATGGCAGGAGGGTTGTTGGTAATATAGCTGAGGGTGTTAGTCGTAAACTGAGCGAGGGTATCAGTTGTAAACTTGATTAGCTGCTCACCAGTTATTAAGATAATAAAGGGGCATTGGTTGTAATAACGGCAGTGCCAGTTATAAACTCGTTGGTGCTGGTTGTGAACTCAGCTCCCAGAGACCCTACTTGCCAGATGTTTGTATCAGGGTTCTTCAAACATTTTTTTTTTTTTTAGCTCTGCCAAGGCTTGCAGCAAAAAACTGCTACTACCGGCTGTTTGAATGGAACTGGCCTGGGACGAGCTGTGAGTAAGTGTGGTGGCTGTGTAGGCCAGTGAGTCTAATGAAGACTTCCTGTTATACACATCATCTAGCATTATGAGTGATAGTGAAGACAGATTCATCTAATGTAATAACTTGATGCATAACAGCTATACTCATGTGAAGCTACAATAGGATAATAAAATGTAAATTTGTAGCAGTTAGGAATTATGTTGTCTGTACATATAACACAAAACTATTTTATTCCAATGTTGTATATGTATTTTGATTTGTGGCATAATTTAGATATGAAATAGGCTAGGAAAAAATTAGACTAAGTTAGGTTAGGTTAGCCTAGGTTGACTATTATAGGTGTGTCATAGGTACTGTTGCCCAAACGTCCGACTCTTACAAAACTACCTTTTCTTTTTCTATGTGGATGAAGGAGACAAAAGGCAAAGATACCTGTAACAAGTCTCCTTAATGTTGAAAGAGTGACAGAGAGCCAAAACCATAGTACGTTACAGTCAAAATGTCTGGACATACGGAGCTTCAAAAAGTATAAGTCATAGGATGAGGGAAAGACAGATTGAGGGAAAGAGTTCCAAAGCTAGCTTCTTGAGTAGAAGAAAGACTTGGAAAATGTGTTAAATCTTGGGTTTGAGAGTTGGACAGAACAGGAGTGGGAGTGCGTACGTGTTGAAAGGGAGAAGGTATACACTGAAAAAGCTCTGAATAACATTGACTATTATACTAGCGGTAGAAGAGTGAGAGAGATGCAACATTGCGGAGTGTAGAGATAAATTGTAAGGAATTAGCCTAGTGAGAGGAGGTGAGTTGATGAAACAAAATGCTTTTGACTCAAGAAGTGCGGTATGGGTAGAACCACCCCACACATGTGAACAGCCTCAATACATGGGCTCACTGTGCCCCCATACAATGCAAGAAGCTGTGCGGGGGTGAAGAACCCACAGGGACAGTTGAGCACACCTAACATCCAGGAAGCTGTTTTAACAAGATGATAATATGATCTTTCCAAGTCAGCACAGAAGAGCAGTTTTTTAGTGCAACGGGAGGAACACCATCTGATCCATACGCCTTCTTAGCACTTAGCCCAGAGAGGGCAGAAAGTACATCCTTTTAAAGATATAATGATATTAGGCATAACTAAGTGAGAGGGGGGTGGAGAGGGAGGATCACCAGAATCATCCAAGGTGGAGTTTTTAGCAAAGGTTTGAGCGAAGACTTCAGCTTTGCCAAAGGACGACGTGGCGCCACGGTGGTGCAGTCAGAGTGGAAAAGAGGAGGGAAAGATGAGGAATTAAAATTGTTCGAGAGGTTTTTGGCTAGATTCCAGAAACCTTGGGAAGACCTAGAGTTAGAAAGTTCAGCATATTTATTATTGATGCAATTTTGTTTTGAACTGATTTGGCTTGATTCCCAGCAAAACAAAACGTAAGCTAAATTCTTGAGTTTGAAGGCTACGGTACCGTTTGTATGCTTCCTCCTTATTGTGAACAGCAGTAGAACAAGCATGAGTAAACCAAGATCCCCGGTCACGGAAGCAAAAAATATTCCATGGCAAATATAAATATGTACGGCTGAAGATCCTTCCAGTCGGCAGCGCCATAGTGCCACAAGCCCCGCCGGCTGGGAGGATCAGATGGCCGTACTGGAGAGATAGGACAGGTAGCAGAGATAAGCTTGTGATCGGAGGAGCCCAACGGAGAGAAAAGGTTTACAGCGTAAGTAAAAGGATTAGAGTCGAAAATGTGGGTCAATCTCCAAGGCGGTCAGAAAATCGAGTAGGGTGCTGGGCTAACTGCTCTAGGTCAATGAGGATAGAAATTATGAAGACTTATTCACCAGGCTGGTCAGTGAAATGGGAGGAGAGCCATTGGCGGTGGTGAACATTATAATATCCTAGGTTGCAAATTTCTGCGAAAAAAGATATGGATAGAATGTGTTCCATTTTAAGATATGACAGCTATTCATTAGCATGCAACTACACGCAACATTTCAATATATTATGTATGTAGACTAAAATAGAATTACTAAAAATAATTATGTAAAAGCTAAACGTGTGGGCATCCATACGAATGATAAAAAACTAGGTTGCACAGAATATATTCTATTCCGGGAGCACGAGCTTATAAAAACGTTGTTATCGGCAGCCGGGAAACGTTTGACGAACAGCTGATCCATGGCTGCCTATAATTATACTGTCTCCTATTTAGCGCTCGGGCCGGGGGGAAAATGGTGGGATATACATAGATATTCATACTTGCTGCCTCCATTTTGGCCGGGGTTCGGGAATATTTAAATATTTTGTACTGAGGGATGTATTTGGACGAACACACACACTCATCCACCCGCACACACACTTATACACACACACACACACACACACACACACACACACACAACACATACACAACACATACATACTACACGCCTACTGCTTCTGTAGGGTGGCGTTAATAAGTCATGTCTCAGCTGTCATTACCTTTGGTTCGGTCTGTGCTGTATTAATGAATGTCAGATGTTGAATATGGTGGGTAAGTGTAGCTACATACGTAAATGACTGTCAAAGAGCTAGTTTTAACTATGTAATTTTAGCTATATATCTGCATATTATTAAAACGCTTAAACACAGAATATATATAAATAGGATAGCCTAAGTCTGTATACTGTATTAGTGTCCCATTATACTGTCGTATGGCTATAATAATATAAATAACATTAACCCTGTTACAGCTGTCTGTTTTGATGGATGTACGTTAGAGATTTCAATAATTGAGGTATATACAGTATATATATATGTATATACTGTATATACAGTATATATATATATATATATATATATATATATATATATATATATATATATATATATAGAGAGAGAGAGAGAGAGAGAGAGACTTTTCGTGTTTCGTGCAAATTAGGTGTCGATTTTATCAAATTGATCTCGAAAGGGGTCCTGCTTTTTCCTTTGTTCTGTTTTTGTTAAGCTTGAAGAAGGTCTTGGGAGGAAACTAAAATGCAATAATAATGAAACAAATAAATACATTAACAAGTCAATAATAAATTAAATATCTTTTTAACAAGAAGACTTATTGGCAAGCTGTTTTTTGGGTTAAACTACGTGTACGTTTCGTTTCCTAATCTATTCTAATCTCCTTCCCAATTTCAGTCTGCTTCTCTTGTTTCTATTAGATAAAGGATCTTAATTTTCTTATGTTATCTCCACTATTGTCCTATTGTTTGTTCATATATTTGTAATCAGCCTCGTAAAAATAAAATACATACGTCATTGTTATACTTCTCTCTTCAATAAATCAGTCAATCTACCTAGTTCTTTCTTTCTCTCTAAACCATTTAACCCATACTGTACCGGTGCCGTCCTTTTAACTTTACTCGGGCTACTATTAGACGATTTCATTCAACTTAAAATGGCCTCCAGCAATTAACGAGCTTCGAACTACCTCACGTAACCATTTGTACTACCACAGATCCGTCTTAAACTGCACGAAATCGTCTAAATATAGATAAAATAATATAAAAAAAACGTCGCCGGTACAGAAGTGTTTAATTATTCACCTCCTTACTTTTATAATAGCGACCCCTCTTCTCAATTAACCTTTTCCCCTTATCTCCTCCTTTTCTTCTGTCAATTCTTCGTTCAACTCATAAATGTTCATTGCTACAGCTTTTCATCTCACTTTCCCTCCCCTGCTTTGTATCCTCTTATATATAATCTGTGTTTCTAAATATATCACCTTTCATTTTCAGTACTACAGCCTCTCATCCAAATTTTCTTTCTCCTCATCTTCACTTTACTTTATTTTTTTCTCTTATTTTCTACTCTTCATAGCTTCTCTCTTATTCCTGTATTCCATTCTTTCATTTTCCCTCCCTTCGTGCTTTGTTTTGTTTTCCTATGTCATGTTCATTTCTTGATTTCATATCCAGAGCTCCAGCTTCTTTGGTTTTCAATTTCCTCTCTCTCACGTGTATTCAACTTTCTGTGTGTATCTATTCTATTCGCCCTCTCTCATTTGAAGGATATCATTATATCCTACAATGTCTTTCCCTCTTCCCAATATAGCCCTCTCTCTCTCTCTCTCTCTCTCTCTCTCTCTCTCTCTCTCTCTCTCTCTCTCTCTCTCTCTCTCTCTCTCTCTCTCTCTCTCTCTCTCACTATCCATCACGGTTTTTATCTTTCCAGTATCTAATCCTTCTCTTTCTATTCCCATTTCCCCCACGTTTCCCCTTGTCTTATTCTTCTCCCACAACCTACCCTTTCTCCCTCCCCCCCCCTTTTTTTCTTTCACTACCCTCCCCTTTCCCCCGTCCCACCACACCCCCTTCGCCTTTGATAATGAAATTCCAGGGCCCGAAAATAAACACATATTCATTTATCACCGGCCCGAAACACTACACTCCGTTTTCTACGAGTCGCCTACGCTGGAAAATTGCACCTCTTAAAGATCCGGGCGAAAGAATTTGGGTATGCCCTTTTACTCTCTTGGTCTCTCTCCTATTCTCTCTTTCTCTACATCCTCTCTCTCGGCGAGAGAGAGAGAGAGAGAGAGAGAGAGCCTTCTACCTTACTGTCCTATTCTTCCACCATAAACTGTCCCTGTCTAGTAGTATTAAGGCCGGACCACCAAGTTGGGACTGCAAGGTCTGTGTGGTCTGAGTATCTGTGTAACTCTCTCTCTCTCTCTCTCTCTCTCGTCGTTGGAAACATGTAGACGACGAGATCAACTCATTCAAGTCTTACATGGCTTAATACTGGCTTTGAAAACGTGAATTAAAGATAGTTTCGGAAAATTTTCGCACAATAGATCTATTCTAAACTTGCCAAAGCTTCCCTCAGAAGTTGTAAATAGTTCTCCAGTAGAGCAGTTCATGAAGAGAGAAGAGAGCGGCTTACGTACTCTTCAATCAGTTTAGCCCACTACAAAAGCTTTCTGGTTCCACGTAGAGTATCTCCTTGGTGTCCTTGGTCTTTGAAATACTAACTATACCCTCTAAAACCTTGTAACTCCCTTTCTTTCTGTTCAGTAATGTTCATTTATTTGTTATTTATTTATTTTTCTAACAAAATCGGCATTAAAGTAGATAACAAAGCCAAGAAATGATCAGGCAGTTTGAATGTAAAAACAAGGAGACAATCCTTACACTCTATAATGATATAATACGGCCCCTTCTTAAACAAGGAGACAATCCTTACACTCTATAATGATATAATACGGCCCCTTCTTAAACAAGGAGACAATCCTTACACTCTATAATGATATAATACGGCCCCTTCTTAAACAAGGAGACAATCCTTACACTCTATAATGATATAATACGGGCCCTTCTTAAACAAGGAGACAATCCTTACACTCTATAATGATATAATACGGCCCCTTCTTAAACATATTGTTTAATTATTTTCTCCAGTACTCGAAAAAAGACATAAACCGCCTAGAAGTAGTCCAAGCTAGGGTTACAAAAATAATTAAACGAATATGAGAATGAGCTAAGTGACAAGTTGAGAGTTTTCGGTCTTGTTTCGCTGGAAACGCTTAGAAGGTCAACTCATAAGAGTGTTTAAAATATTGAATTGAATTGACAACGTGGAACTTACCAATATGTTAACCCTTTCGAGAAATACAACATGCAACCATGGCTGAACGTTGGAGTTATCGAAGTATAATACTAGTATCTGTTCAACCCGAACAAACTCCCCTCCGATATTATAAACAGTTCTTGAATAGAACAGTCTAACAAGTAAGTAGATAGTGTTTTGTACATGCAGTGAGAATATTGCACGACACAATCTCTCTTTTTTACTTATAATTAGCCACAAGGTCTTTGAGATACTAGTATTTTCTTGTATCAACCTTGTAGTTCTCTCTTTAATGTATACCAGTTGTTTCAAGTCCGAATCATGTTACTGGAAACTACTATTCTGCGATGTATATGTATCTATAGAAGAATGAAGCTATATATCTCAAAACAAAAGAAATTTAAAAATTAGGAGGATCAACTGATAAGATAAATTAAAGTGCTATAATTTCGTGGTTAGTTCATCGAAATATTCAAATCAATAAATGTGTTTATCAATGTAATCTATACTAGGTTGGTTGGTCGCAGTACAATCTAACAAGCTATATACAGTATACTGTATATAGGATATGAAGACGGAAAAGTTCAGTACTGCCATGTATGAACATTATCACACATATAGGATAGTCTATATCGGGAACAAGTTTTCCACGGAATATTTAAATAGTTATCCGATAGAACAGATATTAAAGCACAATAGAAGAAGGAGATAGCACTTTGTACGGAATAAAAAGCACATCTCAGAATAAATCGCTAGATCTTTTTTAATATTTTGTTTTTCCTTGTAACAGATTGTAGTTTTGTCCCCCGCATATCAACTCCTCCCTTCCTCTCCTCCTTCTACATCCCCTCTTCCTCCTCATCTACCCCCCGTCCCTCTCCCTCTCTGACTTACCAGACAAATCTCCTCACAATCCCTCTCTCCCTAGTTGTGTACAAGTGCTCTACACCACCACTGATCTCTCCCCTATCCCTTCCACTCTTCCCGTTTTCTCCCTACCACATAATTTTCCCCATTCCCTTATCCCTCGTTCTCGTTTTCTTCCCTCTTCCCATTCCCTCTCAAATATTAATCTTCTCCCTCCCTATCTTCATCGCTGTTTTGCTCTCCCTCTCTCACTTTCCCGTTCTCCCTCTCTTAAGGGGAGGTTATTCCTGATGCTTAGCCCCATTAATTTTGATATTTTAAGACGTTTGCCCCTTTAGTTTGGCGATAATAAGACCTAGCGCCCCATCTTTTTTTCAATATTAAGACATTCCATGCCATTTGGGTGTCGATTTATTTTCTGGCGAGCGATAGCAAGCCTGTAATTTAATAGGAACCGGCCTTCGGCCTGGATATTTTTCGACCGAAAAAATTACAAATTTATCTCGAAGGGGGGTCATGGGGATATTTGTTTAAGCTTGATGGAGGTCTAGGGAGCAAACTAAATACCTCCCCTGAAGTGCTGTGTTTCCCGTACTCCATCTCAGTTTTCTTCCCCCTTCATTTTTGTCTCCAATTATCCATCCCTCTTTCACTTTCTATCTCCCATTCCTCCCACACTCCCTCTCAATCTCCTTTTCATAATTTATGTTAGCATTATCCATAACTATCCCATTACGTCCTGAAATTCCCTTAGTTGAATTTGCTGTCAGTCCTCTATTCTTCTAGATTACAAAGTATATATAATCCTTTACACTTCATTGTCAAAATTTCTTATTTCTTCTTTCAGCTTTAACTATATTTTTGTCATTCCCTCTATCTACTGTACTGTACATCTACTAGCATTCTTGTATGGTTCACCTTTTCTTTTCTGTAATCATAATACAAGCTCTTTCATATCTGGCTTTGTTTTGTATTTACTATTACACCACATACATATTACTTGAAAGTCTTCAATCAGACGACGATTGTTATACTTTACTATTGATATGAACAGAAGATATGTTCTCAACTTAGGAAGAACGTCTTGGAATGTACTAGTAAATACATTTCTAAAATGTAAGACATTCGCGCCATTTGTTTGGTGATTTTATAACCTTTCGTGACATTTAGGTATCGATTATTTCCTAGCGAACGATAGCAAGCCTGCAATTGAGGGGGAAATGGGGCATTTTAGGAGGAGCCGGGACATTTTCTATCGAAACTTGCACAAAGTGATCTCGAATAGGGGTCATGGGGGTATGATTTAATAGCTAGGTAATTAAATATACAAGTGATGAATAAATATGTAAAAATTTCCCCTTAATCCAGCCCTTCTATAGTCATACTTTGTTCCCTTCCATCAATCCACCCATACACTTCTAGATATTCACCCCTTTAATTCTCTCTCCGTCTTCCCATCTTCCTCCCCTCCATCGCCCTTCCATTTTACCTCCCCCGACCCCTTCGAGCAGCCACTTTGAGCCCCCCTAGCCCTCCTCTGGCTAAGCCCCCGGTGGTGTTGAGGCGAGGGGGGGCTCAAGTCTAAACCAGGCCCCAGTGACACCTAATTTGTACCTCGTCAAAAGGGAGAGAGGGGTGTGGTGGCTTGTACGGAGAGAGAGGCAGACAGAGAGAGAGATAGAGAGAGATAATATGCACATCATAGAAGATATTAGAAGCTCGAAGTAAAGAGATAAGGATACCCCAAAAATAAATAGGATAAGAAAAAGAGAAAAATCAATTCTTGCAAGAGAGTTGGTGATAAGTGTCAAGGGAAAGCAAGACGCCAGAAATTCATCTTAATTATTTAGGTTGGAATACTCAGAAAATAATTAATAACAAAAAAGTTTAAATACGTATATAAATAGAAAACTTAAACACACTATGAATGATAAAGGAAGAACAGGATATTGAGGTAACTATTCAGGGGCCGGATAGTCAACATACAAACGGCACCTCATCTCCTTCTGATCGTCGTATTCTAAATGCCGACATCGTAATTCTCGCGCTATTAATACTCAAACACAAGTCGTAGTTTGGAGTTCTAACTAATAGCAGCGTAATATTTAATAGGAAGAGGGGATTATGACATTGTGGACAAGGAATAAGCTGTTAAATCATTCACTTGTCATGCCTTTCACCTTGCCGTAACTTATGGCGTCTTTGAGAATCCCTGCCCAGCGTAGGAGAAAGAGGCATGATCAAGAAATTAAACCTATATGGACTGATAAGTTATGAAGTAAGAAGACGTGGACTGATAAAATAAATTGTATATATAAATTATGTCAGGCATAAGGAAACAAAGGAGTAGAAAATGCTAAAATACAGAATGGGTAGGAATGTCAGATATCCCCAAAGAGAATGCTGACCTATGTTAAGAAAGATATGCTGAATAATACACATTCCATTCCCAAGCCAACCCAACAGGATGGTAGAAATATACTCAGTAAGTAGAGTATAAGAATGAACCGTATATATAATTATTACTAACTTTCAACTTTACTTCTCTCTTAAAAATATTTATATTGATTTTAAGGACAAAGTAATTAGTAAGAATGTATATCTATCTTAATTTAACCTTGTTCATAAGGTAATAGTGTTTATTGTTTTCTTCGTTTTTCACCTGACGGAAAATGTAATTCCTTAGCAGCTGTTGTATCAATACCTAATGGCAAAATATAAGTAAATTGCTATGTCACAGCATCATATTAAGGAAAAGTTTCCTATTCAATAACATGTTTCGCTACAAAATCTTCACAATAGCTCAGTGATCAAGATGAAGATATGGCAATTTACCGTCAACTGAAGAAAAAAAACAATAAGGGATCCCTTTTGGTTGGAAGTAGATCGAGATGAGAACTACACAATTCATATATGGATTATATCGATGAATCATGTCGCAAACAAAGTCAATGGGAAAAGTCACATATTGAGAAATACTCCAGACGCTTCAGTAGATATAGTCAGAGGATGGGTGTGGCTACATTTGATCACCCATAGATTAATATTCCAGACGCTTCAGTAGATATAGTCAGAGGATGGGTGTGGCTACATTTGATCACCCATAGATTAATATTCCAGACGCTTCAGTAGATATAGTCAGAGGATGGGTGTGGCTACATTTGATCACCCATAGATTAATATTCCAGACGCTTCAGTAGATATAGTCAGAGGATGGGTGTGGCTACATTTGATCACCCATAGATTAATATTCCAGACGCTTCAGTAGATATAGTCAGAGGATGGGTGTGGCTACATTTGATATAGATTAATATTCCAGACGCTTCAGTAGATATAGTCAGAGGATGGGTGTGGCTACATTTGATATAGTCAGAGGATGGGTGTGGCTACATTTGATCACCCATAGATTAATTTACCCATTCAGTACCGGCGACGTCCTTTTCATTATATTTTGGCAACTATTAGACAATATTATTCAACTTAGGAAGAACGTTTGCCCAATAATAAGCTACAGACTATCTTAACTAATCATTTTAGCTGCCATATATCCTTTATTAAATCACCTAGCCTAATTGTAGCAGAAGTCAAATTAAAAAAGATGTAACTGGAACAGAAAGGGTTAACATCGTGGATATCAATTGCTTTGTATGAAGTACCCTACAACATGTTGACTATATATCAAATAATATTTAACAGTAAAATGTTAAAACTAAAACTAAATAGTTATATAGCTAGTCAGAGTCACTAATTGTTGAACTACATTACTCGAGTCAATCAAAAAAGGCATAAATCTTAATACATTTCCAGAAAGAACTATCATGGTATAGCCAAAAGATTGTTTCTGATCCCTTCCACTTAAATCAACATCACATCGAAATAAAACTCATCCCCAAAAAACTGTATTGTATCAAATCTGGAAGGAAATAAAGTTAAAAGTGTGGAATGAAATAAATGGAGAGTGGCTGTGTCTCTGTTATCGTGATGAAAGATGAAGCTCTTAAATTATGAGATTGGATTAGAGGAGCTTGAGAAATGATGTGAGAGAGGGAGACGGAGGAAGGGGGAGGGGGGAGAGAGAGAGAGAGAGAGAGAGAGAGAGAGAGAGAGAGAGAGAGAGAGAGAGAGAGAGAGAGAGAGAGAGAGAGAGAATAATAATAAGAAGAAGAAGATAGGGAGTAAAGTTAAATTTAGAAATACACTAAATAATCTCGGACGCGATTATGGAGTATCATAAACAGGCAATTTTAAATATAATTATAACAACAGAGCAGGATCATTAGTAATATATATATATATATATATATATATATATATATATATATATATATATATATATATATATAAATGTGGCAGAGTGGTCTTGCCACTCGACTGGTAATCCAATGGACCCGGGTTCGAATCCCAATGTGTCAATGGGAAAATATTATTGGGATGGAATTTGTGCTGTACCTAGTTGTAGTGCATTACCACAGCACACCGAAATGACAAAAAAATACCCTCATTGTTCCCTGATTAAATAGCATTGTATGAATATTCCCTTATTCAAAATATGCTACAGGGGGGCAATGGCTAGTGAGTTAATTGATCAATAGGTGGCATTCTGAGAGTGAGGGTCTGAGCCTGGGGGATGAGACGGTGAAGCGCAGTGGTGGAGCAGCTTCAGAGATGCAGTTGCTTCGAGCCGTGGGTGCTTCACACATCTCACTCCCTAGGCTGGAACAAGACCTCACGGGCCTCACCGTGTTCAGCGGTAGAGTGTGCAGGCTCTCAGCCTATGCTCGAGAGGGAGTAGTTGGAATATAGAAGAAAAAAAAGAATATATATATATATATATGCAGAGAGAGAGAGACAGAGAGAACAAAAATAAATATATATCTTCTTAATTCATCATATTTATACAAAATATAAAATCCAATTGAGCATTGTTTCGAAAGTTAATCAACCTTTGACATTAGAATTACAATTTAATTTCAATGAAGAGGCTAGTCTTGTTCACTGTTTATTGGTAGCTAAAATAATATGACTCCAGATACTTTTCTTCCAATCTCTCTCTCTCTCTCTCTCTCTCTCTCTCTCTCTCTCTCTCTCTCTCTCTCTCTCTCTCTCTCTCTCTCTCTCTCTCTCTCCAGACACACCCCTATATATATAATGTCCCCCTCTGTGTCGCACTCCTCTTTAATCTCTCATCATTTTCTCCCTCTCTGTTTGCGTAAAGTCTTTTCTTCCAGGCTACTTTCAATAATGTGTTTGGTTTTCGTCCATCCTTCGTGCCTCCCTTTAGCATTCTTATTATATATACAGTATATATATATATATATATATATATATATATATATATATATATATATATATATATATATATATGCAGTATATATGTAATTTTTTTTTATTTTTTCCATTTTTCTTATCCCCATTTAATTCGTTTCTTAACTTTATTTTTTTGCTCTCGCCCTTTGGTGCTTGACTGTGATTTACACAATTAGAAAGAAAAAGCTGCCAAGCTGTTAAGGAGAACTGCCTTGTATGTATCAATTAGCCTAATTGTAGTTGGTCCTTTTCTTTTCTTTTCTTTTTGTGAGCTTTGTATTAAATTTGTTCTTCATTTCAGTCGACCTGTTCTAATCTGTGCACTCCTTACTGGCCATATGTTCACCCTTTCTCTCTGTACAGTCGAGTGCATAAATGTCTAAGCACCAATTTGAATCAATATAAAAAGCAAACGAAACAATACAATGTTTTATTATATCCCAGATGCTTCAACATTTGGCTTTAAAGTTTCAATGATTCGAATTGGTATAACCTAATATACGCTCAATACTGTACCTCTTCATTTATATCCGTATTTATATATTTTATTCTTCAACTCTTTTGTCTTCATATATGTACTTCTTTATTCTCTATTATAAATCTCAATATTTCATCGCATTGACTCTTTTCCTCTCTCCCTTCCCTATCCTCTTTGCCTTGTTTATTGTATAGTACTTTAATAAAAAAATAAAAAAAAATAAAATTTGTTTTCATTTCTTCTATCGTTCCCTACTTAACATTCTTTCACTCCTTCCTTCCCTGCCTACCCTCCTCCCATCAACACACATTCTCTCTCTCTCTCTCTCTCTCTCTCTCTCTCTCTCATACCGCCACTTGAGTCACCCATTTTCCGAGTGAGAGGCATGGAGCTATATCGTCAAATCCGCAGTCACATTTACACCTTACCTGCCAGGGGGAGACAGATTACATAATATTCCTTTTGTGTGTGTTAGAGATAGAGGAAGAGAGAGAGAGAGAGAGAGAGAGAGAGAGAGAGAGAGAGAGAGAGAGAGAGAGAGAGAGAGAGAGAGAGAATGAGAGGGAGGGAGAGCAAGAGAAAGAGAGAGAGAGAGGGTGTGAGTGAGTGAGTCGTCAAAGCTCCTGTCACCTTCACACCCGCCTAGTATAAGAAGACAGATTCCATATATTTGATGTGTGTGTGTGTGTGTGTGTGTTTAAGTATATTTTATACGTAAATATATATACATAATCCATAACATTTTTGTGAAGAGTGTACAAGAGTTCAAGTGAGGTGCTGATTAGGTAAATTGCTAATGATGTAATTACATTACGCCCTATGATAATATTTCTATTTCTTTAGTGTGTGGGGGAGATTAAATTTGATAGTTGTTATTAGGCCTACTATTATTTCAAGAAGAGGAAGGCTTTTGCTTTGCCATCACTGTTAATGTTACAGGTACATATATAAGATAGATCATAAATAAAATAGCATTTTATCCCTCTCTGAAGAAAAAGGAGAAAAGAGGGCTGGATGTGATGGAGATGAGCTGCTTGAGGAGTATGTGTGGGGTTACTCGTAGAGACAGATTGAGGAATGAAGAGATACGTAGGAGAGTGGGGCAGCAGGAACATTTGTCAGCCAGAGTGGACAGAAGGGTGCTGAGCTGGTATGGTCATGTTGAATGAATGGGAGATGAAAGGCTTACAAAGAGAATATGTGAGTCAGGTACAAGGGGAGATAGAAGGGCAGGAAGACACCCATTGAGATGGAGAGACTGTGTAAGAAAGGCTTTGGATGATAGAGGAATGATATAGATCAGGCAGGGGAAGTGGTGGTGGACAGGAGTGAATGGAGAATGCTTGTGAATAGTTGAGTGAACACGTGGTCATTTGGAGTAAGGGGTCGGGCGCAAGTTCGACTAGATAATAGTCCATCAGGTGCCTGGCCCGGGGGGATGATTAATATGAAGGGTGTGCCTGGAAGTGTGGTGGGAGGGCTTGTGGCTTTGGCTCCGCTGCATGTCTGCCTGCCGAGATCGGAACCTCTCCGGGTGGTCAGGGGCCGGGGGAGTGCTGGAGCGACCTTGGTAACCCTGGTCTCGGGGTCTTCTCCTGGGTGACCTGGATGTGTGTGAGTTAGTGTTTTTTATCTGTGTTTATTTTTTGTTTTATGTTGTTTTTGTGTTTTCCCTGTTCTTGCTCTGTCTTGAGTTGGCTACCCCCAAAATGGGGATTGGGCCTGAGCATATAGATAGATAGATAGATAAATAAAACAAAATAAGGGTTTTCCCTTGTTCTCATTTCTTCACCTGTCTATATTCATGTACTTCCTAGACTAATATCTATCTTCCCATATCATTTCTTCACCTGTCTATATTCATGTACTTCCTAGACTAATATCTATCTTCCCATATCATTTATTCACCTGTCTATATTCATGTACTTCCTAGACTAATATCTATCTTCCCATATCATTTATTCACCTGTCTATATTCATGTACTTCCTAGACTAATATCTATCTTCCCATATAATTTTTCTGTCTATGTCTGTATCCTGCGGGAGGTCAAGGCGAGTCTCATCAACGCCTTCAACACACAAACACACTCAGTCTTATTGCTTGCAGGGGGCCACGCCAGTGATATATAATTATGTGAAGAAAGAGAGAGAGAGAGAGAGAGAGAGAGAGAGAGAGAGAGAGAGAGAGAGAGAGAGAGAGAGAGAGAGAGAGCCTGAAGGTTATACAGTAGACTGGCTTTAAAATCAGACAAAATTAAGGTTATTTCTAAGATCAGTTAAGAAATACTGTATTCACAATCTTAGCGTTTGTATCATTAAAGTGTACAATGGAGTACAGAGTAAAAGAAGCAAAACAGATTTTTGTGATATATATACAGTAGGTGTACTGGACAAAAAATGGACACGTTGTACAGTAGCTTCATTAGAATATAAGTACACCATGGACAGTACTTAGAACAGTTCTAACAAATACAATAATTATTCCGGGTCACCTGCGTCGTATGTTCTGTGGAATCAAAATTGGTGTTTTTCATTGATAACGTAGTTAGTCAGGGATTGAGAGCGAGATATTTGTGTAAGTTTTTTTAATGCTTGGACAGTGGCACAATCGAAGACTTTATTAGGCAGTCATGGAATAGAATTTGTGCTGTACCTAGTATCAGTGCATTACCACAAAGCCCACCGAAACGTCAACAAAAATACCCCCATTATTCTCTGATTAAATAGCACTGTATGAATATTGCCATTTTCAAAGTATGCTACAGGGGGGCAATGCCTAGTGAGTAAATTGCTCAATAAGTAGCGTTCTAAGAGTGAGGGTCCGAGTCTTGGGGTTGAGACAGTGAAGCACAAAGATGAAGCAGCTCTAGAGATGGGGCTGCTTCAAACCGTAAATGGGCAACCAAGCGCCGTGCATCTTGAGAAGGCAAGATGGCAAAGGCTGATTGCAGCATTAAGTGTAACAAGACCTCACGCGTTTCGTGTTGAGCAGTTGAATGAACAGGTTCTCAGCCTATGCCCGAGAGGGAGTAATTGGAATTTAGAAGAAAAAAAAACTGATCTTATAAGCACTAGATTAACTATAGGATCAATTGCAATCATGATATTATTATTATAATAATTTCCAGTTGTACATTCTGATTAAATAGCTTCGTTCCTCACATACTTCCTGCAAGGGTATTCGTATACCAAATGCCTAAAAAGATAGCAAGAAAGATACATCATAAATGCAGAAAAAAAAAAAAAGAGGAGACATGTAAAAAACAAAAATAGGGAATAGAGGAAGAATGAAGTCAGGAGGAAAACAAAGTCAACTAACATCAGCGTTAACCCCTCATTTTTCATTCATAAATGGATATATGTAAGAGAGGTAGGATACACTGGATAGTATAGCTGGCTGGGGACCAAATGATCTAATATTCAATTTATATTTTTAATAAGTATTATTTTATTATATATTTATGTTTATTACAGCCTTTAGTTACGAGGTTGAGACACTATAATGAATGCATAGAAAGGAGCCATCTTGTAATGATTATCATACAAATGTAAGCTCGCAGAAATACGAAAATTAAATACTACGTTGAGGTATATACATTTTATAAGACAGCAATAACAACAACAACACAACAATGCAATACACTAAATAAGATTAACTAAACTCCTATCCGCTGTTGTTGAAGTTAAA
The DNA here is from genome assembly GCA_032716605.1 of Paralithodes platypus. Taxonomy (NCBI): domain Eukaryota; kingdom Metazoa; phylum Arthropoda; class Malacostraca; order Decapoda; family Lithodidae; genus Paralithodes; species Paralithodes platypus. Next base: position 86,340,918 of record CM064487.1, on the reverse strand, counting down.
TCTATGGTGACAAATGTAGAGCTTACCTTGTTGCTGTGTAATTTACTCGGGATCTGAGATATGTCACCACCGATCCTACTCTGTCTCCCTAGAGAGTGTTTCCATCTTCCTCAGTAAATCCTCCCACCACCATACATCACAGACACCAACTTGCTCGACTCTATGGGGGAGTTTAAGGGGGGATGGGTCGTTTTTCTGGTTTTCCCTTTCTTCCTCATGTTTAGCCACATTAGTTTTCCGATTTTTAAGACGTTCGGCCCATTAGACGTCAAAATGTTGAAAAGGATGAACTTCTGTACACAAGACTGAGTGCTGTTATCGAGGGTAAAACCAGTGTGATCTTAGGTTACTTCAATTGCCTAGTAAACTGGGAAGCAAGAACTGCCGATGGTGAAGGTAAGCAGCTTGTGGACTTTGCTAATGATAACTTGTTGACCCAGTGGGTGAACGAGCCAACTAGAGGCAACAATATACTAGATTTTGTGTTCACCACTGAAGATGAAAGTGTGACCAGCATATCTGTTGGGGAATCACTCAGAGGTAGTGACCACAATCTAGTTAGGTTCTCTCTTCGCACCTTTAGCAGCAGACCCACCATTCCTCAGAGTGCAAAACTAGATTTCCGTTGTGCAAGTTTTGAAGGCCTTCAAAAGTTAGAAGTTCACAATTTAATTACAGATTCCCAACATGGATTCAGGCGACACCGATCATGTCTTACCAATTTGCTGTAATTGTTCCATGAAATGCTGAGTGAGTATGACAAAAGTAGCGCCATAAACATCCTTTAATTAGATTTTCAAAAAGCTTTGGACAAAGTGCCTCATTGCAGGCTAATGTCAAAAGTAACTGCACTATGTATCAATACATAGGTCACAAATTGGATAAAAAGTTGGCTAACAGGTAGACAACAATGGTGTTTCTTCTGAGTGGACTCCAGTCACTTCTGGAGTTCCACAGGAATCTGTCCTTGGCCCACTTTTGTTTATCATATATGTCAATGACATCGATATTGGTATGTTGATTGTGATCTCTAAGTTTGCAGATGATATAAAGCTTGGAATGAATGTAAAAGACCCCAAAAGGGTTGAACAGCTCAGGATGGACCTCAACAGACTGGGTGAATGGTCAGAGACATGGCACATGCCTCTAAACTTGGAAAAGTGCAAGGGGATGTATATCGGCCAAGCAAACCCCAAGTCAGGCTGTTCTCTATTGGGAATACCTTTGGAAGTGACTGACTTGGAAAAGGATTTGGGTGTTCTGATTAGCAGTGACCTAAAGTTTTCCAAAAAGTGCATTGAAGTAGAGAAAAAAGTTCAAAAATGATTGGGCTATATTAATAGGCAATTTAAGTATAGAAATAAGGAAATAGTCCTCACTCTTTACAACGATCTCATACGGCCTCTCCTAGAGTATGATGTTCAATTCTGGTATCCAGCACTCAGAAAAGATATAGAGCGACTGGAAAGAGTACAAGCTAGGGCTACAAAGCTTATTCCATCTCTTAGAAGATTGAGCTATGAGGACTGGTTGAGATTTCTTGATCTCTTCCCGTTGGAGACACTCAGACTACGAGGTCAGCTCATTGGGTTTGACAATGTGGATTATAGCAAAATGTTTAGCCTCGATATGAATACAACACACAACCATGGTTGGAAATTAGAATTGAAAAGGTTCAGCATTAATATTTGTGGAAACTTTTTCACATACATGATCTGTTCTACATGGAACAAACTTCCCTCCGAAGTTGTAAACAGTTCTTCAGTAGAACAGTTCAAGAAGAGAGTAGATAGTATTTTGCACATTTTGTAATGAGTGTAGTGCACTAAACAGTCTCTCTCCTTCTACTTGGAGTATCTCCTCGGAATGGACCGCAAGGTCTCTAACTATTTCTAGAAACTCCTTGTAACACTCTCTCTCTCTCTCTCTCTCTCTCTCTCTCTCTCTCTCTCTCTCTCTCTCTCTCTCTCACTCTCGTATAAGTTATCGGTGGGGATAGTAGTGGAGGTGACAGAGGGGACAAAAGAGGTGATGAGGGGTGAATACAACAATGGTTGGTCTGTGTCGCATTCATATTGACTCTTTCTATAGCTCTCTCTCTCTCTCTCTCTCTCTCTCTCTCTCTCTCTCTCTCTCTCTCTCTCTCTCTCTCTCTCTCTCTCTCTCTCTCTCTCACAGAACAATAACAAAAATTGGTCTCTTATGAATTTCTATATGTTTAGATCCCTTTCCTCTCTCTTGTCTATACTCCTGTTGTCGTTTTGTGAGGTTAGGAAATAAATTGATCAGAAGATACGAGAAAGAGTTGCAACAATGGTGTATGAATGTTTTGGATATGTTAGAAGAAACGTCGAAGACAATGAAGAAGATGTTATGATAGTGTAATTCAGTGAGTCAATGCGTGAAAAGAGAGAGGATGCAACTAACAAATTGGGCAAATGATAGGAATGAATGGAGACATTTGGCAAGGAAAAGTTTTTAAAGGATCTTTAACCTTTTTAAGTTGACAAAATAGGAAGGTCAGCCTCAATTCAGGAATTGGATTAGCATTCTATCACAGAGACATGTGGTTATGAAAATACAAATATAAGTACCCCTTGCCAATAATGGAATATATGTATATATATATTTATACTGTATATATATATATATATATATATATATATATATATATATATATATATATATATATATATATATATATATACCGGTATATATATATATATATATATATATATATATATATATATAGAGAGAGAGAGAGAGAGAGAGAGAGAGAGAGAGATAATGAAATACGATTTTAAATTAGTTATGAAAAGCAGTAAAGTCTATTTCCCCATCTCCATGATAACTCCAATTGTCTGCAGCTTCAGTCTGTATCAAGAGCTTGAATAAGGTGCCTCTTACAAGCAGCATATTTGGACAGCCCGGCATCATGTTACTCGACAGGGAGGAAAGAAACACCAAGAAAACTGTTTGAGTTACTCAGGAGGAGCTGCCAAGGGGAGGGATATCAACTGTACGTGTAAGCTTGTTCAAGTTTATTGCATTTTGTGAATTACTTGAAACACGATCACAAGAACGTTCCGGCTACGGCGTCACACACAAATAACATAGTCAGTTCAGTGGAGTCAGTCAGCCATTTATTTTAAACATATTCATGTTCTGTAATTACAAACACGTTTACAAAACAACAAATTTTCTTGTTTAAGGTAATTGCAATTCATATAATTATTCACTGGAAAGCGTGCCATAGTGTTTGTAAATTAATATGTAATAATGACTGCAGTCCATTTAGCAGTATAGACAACATATGAATTTGTGTTAAGGAGTTAACCTGACAAAAAGATGCTTACAAATGGTTCATATTTTTTTGGAATAACGTCTACCTCTGATAAAAATTATGTATACCATTGTTTTCGTAGTTTTATTACTTATCAAGGCTTCCAGTACGATAACAAATATATTACTTTAATTTGTCCTTTAATAGATTATCTAGCTCAGTTTCCAAGAAATAGCTTGCATAAAAGGATATAATAATATCCTATTCAAACCGTTTCTTGAGTTTTGTGAAAGCAATTTTCGCGGCAGTATGTGTGTGTGAGTGTGTGTGCGTGAGTGTGTGTCTGTTTGTGTGTGCGTGTGTGTGAATAGTTTTTAAATACTGACAATTAATTACTGTATGTACGGTAGTCAAAGAGGGTGCTATTTGTCCCGTAGATATATATATATATATATATATATATATATATATATATATATATATATATATATACTGTGTATACTGTATATATATATATATATATATATATATATATATATAGAGAGAGAGAGAGAGAGAGAGAGAGAGAGAGAGAGATAAACGCAAGCCAGTCATAAACACGATGTTTACAATTAAAAACAAAAAAGTACTATACATATGAGTTAATACAATAAGATGGTAGCGCGTACTTACAAACAACAATATAAATTTAGAGGGAATATATATTTAGATGATATTATTACAAAGGACTAATTGAGAAGATAAAACAAAGTATAATTGATAAAATAAACCCGAAACAAACTCAGCGAAACAAACTCACCAAGAGAATGTTCTGATACAGTATAAAAACAAACATGGGCGCTTTGAAAAATACTGAGAGCAACACAAGCGGCATCCGTAAGAGACAAAACAAACTTAAGGGGAGATTTCCACCTGGAGGATTTTTTTCTGAACCTCTTTCTCCCTCATGTTTAGCCCCATTGCTTGTGAGATTTAAAGACGCTTGCCCCATTAGTTTGGCGATTTTAAGAACCCTCGCCCCATGTCAATTTTAAGACTATTCGTGCCATTTAGGTGTCGACTTTTTCCTGGCGAGCGATAGCGAGCCTGTATTTTAAGGGGAACCGGCCTTCGGCCGGTACATTTTTCTACCGAAAAATGTATAAATTTATCTTGAAAAGGGGTCAAGGGGGAGTAATTTTAAGCTTGATGGAAGTCTAGGGAATCAACTAAAAACCTCCCCTTAATGGGTGGGGGGGGTGGATGGGTGTATTTCTTTGCTCATATACAGCATGCATCTCTTGATTATTGTTTTAGTTTCCTCCCTAGACCTCCATCAAACTTAAACTCCGTCCCCCCAAAAAGACCCTCCTTCAAGATAAATTTGTAAATTTTTCGATAGAAATATTTCCCGGCCGAAGATTACAGGCTCGATATCGCTCGCCAGGAAAAAATGACACCTAAATAACACAAATAGTCTTAATATTGACAAAGAAATGGGGCGAAAGGTCTTAAAATGGCCAAACTAATAGGCAGAACGTCGTAAAATCTGAAAACTATTGGGGTTAATGGTGAGGGAGAAGAGGGTCCAGAAAAACTAACCATCCCCCCTTTAACAAGAGGAAATTAGGACAAACGAAAACTCACAGAAAAAAAATCTAGGGAAATAAAAACCCGAAAGGCACACTTATGGGACTGATAAAACTAAAAGCCTGACGTTGGGGGGAGGTAAAAATAACGTAATGCGTGAAGAGCAGTCAAAGGCTACAGAGAAAGGAAAAATGGGAAGAGCCGCTTACTACCGTCACACACACACACACACACACAGAATCTGACAGTACAAAATTGACAGAAATTGTCTAAAAATATATCAGAACCTCGAGAAGAAACGGAGTAGGTAGAATATGGTAAAGTAAGTAATCTGCAAGTACCAAGAAAGCATAAAATGTCTGGAAATATAAATGTAAAGCTAAAGAAAAATAGGAATAACTAGAACGTGGTAATGGAAGGAAGGGTGAAGGGAGAGAGAGTCATAATTGAAACGGAAACAAGGTGATAGTAAAATTAGGTTAAAAGATATACAAATACAAATATAGAATATGGTAATTATGTAATTTTATGGAGGTGCAGTGTAAGTTTTTGAAAATTGTGAAAAATAAAGATCTTAAGAAACGTCTGAAAGAAAGCCAGAATGTTAATATCATGACTTACGCTAAATATACGAGTGAAGTAGGTTATAAATGTAACAGGATAACGATCTATAGAAAAATATATCGAACTTCATATAAATTATTATGCTCTCTCCACTAACCAACTCTACTCCTATACTCGATTAATGAAATTAACGAACAGTTTTATCAAATATATACGTAACTATTTCTTAGAGAAAGACATAGGTAGGCAAAAACATATTCATTAAAAGATTATTAAAAACAGAAATAATGAACACAAATGCAACAATAGTAGGAGGAGAGAAAAGAGGATTAAGTATTACTGACGACAATGGCAGAGGAACAGAAGGACAAAACTTCTGAGAAAAGGACTTACGTAAGTATATAAGACAGAGTGATATAAGACTTATCAAGCAATTATAATTCAATGAAAAATCGTACTGGATAGAACGTTAAAGCTAAAGAACTAAAATATGAAATAGTAGCTGGTATGAATATAGCAAATACTGTGTGTTACTCGCATCATCGTGTATTTTTGGTAATATGATAATCCTCAATCAATATCAAGCCCGGGAGCAGGGGACTCAGAACTACTGACCCTGTGCTACAGTTGGGAGATTCATTACTACCTCCTCCACTGTTTCCACAAATCAGGAATCAATTACCAATAATAGCAATATAGAAAACACTAGCACTTCATATACTGTACCTTTACTACGTTTAAGCAAATAATTAAGGAGTGCTTGTTTAGACTGCAAGAACTGTAAATAGTGTACATTTTAGAATATGTTTATCATTTATGCAATACCAGTATGTAACCGTTTATGATGTGTGTAGTGTAAATTGTACTGCCTAAGCTTAAATCAGGATACAATACAAATATATATTTGTCTGCTAAAGAGCTCCGTCTCAGCAGACTATGCACGCGTGTGACCATTATATGTGCATATTATGTTAAGGTAATTGTATTACGTTATGACAATAAAACTTTAAGTTGATATTTGAATTTGAATTGGGTAAGAAAGGCTAACACATACTATGCAGTTGGCCACATGAATTTGTATGTGTTTTATGAATGAAAGTAAAAATAGCATGTTTGACATGCAAGAATATGTTGTTATAAAACTATTAATTGAGCATATAAGTTACTACATATGAAACTACACTCCAAACTCAATCCTACTTGTTATCCTTCCATACAAAAAATAACTGAGTGGATATAAGTTCATTTGACCAACTGTACAAGAATTAATCCAGGCCATTCGAAAGTAAAGTCAATGAAAATACTGTGTAATATATAAGTTGTTGTTGTTGTTGCTGTTCCCCAAGCTGCCTGGCCGAACAGCCCCAAGGCCCCGAGCAAGGCCAAGGCCATAACCGAGCGCCCCCACAGAACCCTCCCTGCCGACCACAATAAAGCCTGGGTGACCAAAGCCACTCCATGGCGGGGAGCTGAGGAGGGTGAGGAAACGCCTGGGAAACCAAAGCCCCAACCAGGGCCCTGTGCCCCTCAGCAATTATGAAGAGAAAGTTGAGGGGCAAAGGAAAAATGTGACGCTTTGGCTTCCAATCTTGGTAGATTGGGAGGTCAATCCACGGAAGTTATATAAGTTAACGTCATAAGCTTAATAAGATCAAATGATTTGTATACCTGTGGTGAAGTCTCTCCCAAACTTAGCTATTGTGTAATATTATAAAACAATTAAGTGCGACTCATGTTAGTACGAGTTATGGAGATTGCTATGCACATTATAACATTCAGTATTTATTGGAATATTATCATTTATCATTATATTGTAAAGAATGTAGAAAACAATATCTGGACATTAAATGTATTGGACTGACAATAATGATACAAAAACAAAGTATTATGAGAAACTGCTTATGTTATAATGATCAAGCTACTGGGATTCAATAGTAAATGTTCACCGTCATATTTTATTATCATTAAGTAGTATTTAAGTAATCATGACCACGATTGTACAGTACATTGAGTATAGGCATTATTAATGACTATGAACTTAATGTATAGTTGTATACACATAGATTAAATAGTATTATATTTAATGTTCATCAAAATATACTGAAGGGATGGTATATCAATTAGGATAGACGTTATAATACAAGTACGAATTAGATAAAGCAAATTTTGCATCCTCAATACTACTACTACTAATAATAATAAAAATAATAATAATAATAATAATAATAATAATAATAATAATAATAATAATGTCGAAGAACAAGAGATGGTGTGTTTTTATATTTTGTTTAGTGTACTATCATCCGTTGTAAGAAGATACCTTGATACCTTTTGATACCATTTGATGTGTTCGCCACTCTTCTAGCGGCACCAAGGAGCTCGACGCCTCTCGTTATGGGTGGTGATTTGGTGCAGTAGACTGTTTGAAGCGACAGCTCGCTCCCTTGCGAGGATGGGCTCGTCTGGCACTTTTTGCAGTTCGACATCTAGGGCTCTCTTGAATTTGTCTAACGAGATGTCCCTCATGTCTCTTACTCGCCGTGGGAGTTTGTTGAAGAGACGGGGGCCTCTGTGTGATAACCAGCCCTCTCGCAGAGAGCCCATAGCACCCCTGTTATTCATCCAGGGGATTTCGCATTCCCAGCCTCTCCTATCACTGAATTTCATGACTATCAGAGTATGTAGGTTTGGTACTAAACCCTCTGCGATTTTCCACGTGTATATTATTAGGTAACGTTCTCTTCTACGTTCCAGTGAGTACAGTTCAGTGCTCTTAAACGCTCCCAATAGTGTAGATGTTTTATCGAACTTATATGCGAAGTGAAATTTCTTTGTACACTCTCTACGTCATTTATTTCACCTGCTTTGTATGGGGATGTTAATACGCTACAGTATTCAAGCCGCGGTAGCACTAGAGATCTGAAGAGCGTTATCATAGGCAATTCGCCGCGTGTTTTAAAAGTACGCAGAATCCAACCCGTTAGACGTTTCGCAGCCGCCACTTTGACCTGGTTATGTACTTTGAAACCCATATTTTCAGACATTAATACCCCAAGGTCTTTCACACTGTCTTTCCGTTCTATTATGTGGTTAGATTCTGTTAAGTAATTTGTAATTTCTTTAACACCATTATTATCTCTGTACCGTATTAATTGGAATTTTTCCTCATTGAATTGCATGTTGTTTTCCCTGGTCCACTGGAACATTACATTCATGTCTTCCTGCAGTCGGCCCGTGTCCTCTTGTGTGTTTACTATCTTGCTTAATTTTGTGTCATCAGCAAAAGACGACACCGTACTGTGTCTGGTGTTGGTATCTATGTCGCAAATTAGTATGAGGAACAGAAGGGGCGCTAGCACTGTTCCTTGGGGCACTGAGCTTTTGACATCCAAAGGCTCATATGTGACTTGGTTTACTGCTACTGATTGTTTTCGGTTTACGAGGACATTGTATATCCACCGTCCGATTTTCCCAGTTATACCTTTTGCTTTCAGTTTGTGGGCTATTATACCATGGTCACATTTATCAAATGCCTTAGCAAAATCGGTGTAAATGACATCCACGTTTTTCTTTTCTTCTAGCGCTTTAAGAATTTGGCATAGTGTTCCAAAAGTTGTGAGAGACATGATCTTCCCGCTCTGAACCCATGTTGACCGGTGTTGTGTAGTTCATTTGTCTCCATGAATGTTGAAATTTTGCTTCGCAGGACTCGCTCGAAAACTTTAATGATGTGAGAGGTTAGAGCTACCGGGCGGTAGTTTTTTGGTAGTGCTTTACTCCCTCCTTTATGCAGTGGGGCAATTATTGCGTTTTTCAAGCTATCTGGTATGTCACTAGTGTCTAGGCTCCTTCTCCACATTATAGCCAGGGGTTTTGAGAGGTTTTCCTTACATTTCTTCATTAGGATCTGTTACGACCTGGCACTCGGGTACACAAGGGCTCTCAATCAGGACTCGAATACGGCTCGCTGCCACAACGGAAACACACGATCCCAACCCCTGAGTACTGCCAGCCGAACAAAAAACACCAATACCCTCCAGAGTTCAATCTGCTATAACGGGGTATACAAGAACTCGGTACTAGTGTTCAACAACAGACTAATAAAGAGACAGGAATTATCTAGTCTGGTCAACAATCAAACAATGAAGTAAGAAACAACAACACCAAAGAATAGTGTTGGCCGAAGCCGAAGTAATCCACCCTTGACTAAGAACTTAAGAAGTCCTCCACCCTCTACTTCGGATCGGCACTATTACGTTACGTTAATTAACCCTCTCCGACATATGACGCGATTTTGAGCCGATTAGGGATACTTTAAAGCCTTTGTTACCATCAGGGGTATTTAGAAACCTTTAGTTTAGTTACTTCAACCTCTGCAGTTGTCTTTGAGTTAGCTATGGGCAGAAAACTAATTTTGGAGAGGTAATTATATGAGTGAGAGAACTATTTCTTATTGCTAATCTGGCAACCTCTGCGTCATATGAGTCTGAAGGAGTTAATAATCCTTAAGCATCGAGCAAGGAATCTTCTGAAAAAAGTTAGATGCTTCTCGGATGCTCGTAAGAAGTACGTATCGGATTTTGAACAGCAATTCAATAAGCAAAACACAGGCAATTAAATACTATTAAAGGTTTAAATTGGCATAAGAATAATTAAAATAAGATGCAATAGTAAATGGCAAACATTAACCCGTACAGCCCCAGCGACGCGCCTGACGCGTCGGCGATGTATGTAACGCACAGCCCCAGAGACGCGCCTGGCGCGTCACCCTAATTGCGCCGACCGTAACCTCAGGTGTAGCCACTCAAGAGGGCTCAGATTTGTATGGGAACTGTGTACGTATCCCACGCAACCGTGCCGATGGTTGAAAACTCTCAAAGTCCACGTGCGTGCGCGCGAGCGCGCAAAAACCTGTTTTTTTGGGATAATTGCCTTCAATTTTTTACTCTTATAAAATCCGTTTTCGGGGGCTCTGTAGGACCATTTTTTAAGCTTTTTGAGCGGTTTTTCGTGGTTTTTCCTTCATTCCTAACCCATTCGCTATTGTTTCTGGAATAAAACCATTTTTTGAAAACCGGCCGGGTTCTGGTGCGCAAACATTACAAAACTAGCCGGGGCTCCACGGGTTAAAAAGAAGTACTCCGCAAATGCAACGGCAATAGCCTACTCGGATTGTGCTCGTGGGCCACTAATCACTAAAGTAGCCAAGCGTGCAACACATGAAATCAATAGTGCATAAACAATATCATACATAAGGAAAGCTTCAATACTATTCTGTATCTACTAATCAAGTAAAGTCTAGCTGGGGTACTGTGGGCAAACGGTAGCAGTGACTGAGCAAAAACGGCTCGTAGCCTAGCGAAGTCCTCACAACTGTTTAAAGTATTACGTTAACACTAACAAGTGCACTTTGAGAAATCCAGATCCCTTGTATCTGGTTTTCTCCCGGCTCCTTGACAAAGTAAAAACAAACTGTTAATAAAATACAGGGTGGTTAGGCTCTTGCCCTCACGCACTGTACATTATTAACTCAACACAGTCAGCCGCGAAGACAACCTAGGCCTCACTGAACCGAAACGAGTATGCAGGTTTATCGCTTAACCACTGCATCAAACAACAACTCGTAACACAGAAAAGCCTTACCCCAGTCTAGCATTACCTAGACCAGCAGAAAACAGGAATAATAATAATAACACACAGGGAAATGCATATACAAGTGCAACAAACATAAATCAATCCTATTCTAAGTTAACCCTTCCAAAATAGGCTATCTAATAGGCATGTATCTCGTGAGAACTCAAGCGATAATACGTTGGCTGACTAGCTCTGCACCAACGGGACCATGGAAGTTAAAAAGGGTAGGGAAAAGAGGAGATAAGAATGTAAGGTAGTAGAGAAAGTTCACATCAGTCAGAAGAATATATATAGTTAGCAAGGGAAATGAGAAGTCGCTCTGCCTAATGAGTTCTGATCAAAAAATGGCTAGACTTCCCTTTTTATACTCGACCCTCTAGTGAGCCCAACGTGAACTACTAAGGACCGCCCACTGACAATCATTACGTAATTTTTCTCTCTCCTCTGGGATAGACAAAGGCTCCCCTAGCACTGAGGGGAGGGGGAAGGGGGGAGTGCTAGTGAGTTAGGCCCACCTCCCGCATGGCGCACCCACTGACCCCCAATGGTGGCTGCTTCTCCCCCCATCATTTCAAATAAGTTTTACACACAATACTTATAACTAATGATATAAAATAGAACTCGTTGACTCGGATGAAAACAAAATACATATTCATAATACTTATAGTACAACGGCTCACATGAACTAAGTTAGGAAACTCTACATAGACTACAGCCAAAGTTCCTGCCCTGACGATCCTAGCGAGAGTGGGGCATGACTAGGCGTTCTGTACAGCATGCTCACACTGGACATGCGTCACACCTCCCCCAAGATTTTACTTGCTCAACCCTGAGCTAAAATCTGACAAACACAGAACCCCATCAAGCCCCTCACACCCAGCGACCACATGGCACTAAAACAAAGCTGAGTTTATCACCAAAACACATCTTATTAAAAAAAAAAAAAAATCACATTTTATAACTCCTCCCAACAATAGCAAAAAGACACAATATCATGCTCCCAGAGCGAGCTTACAGCAGCTCAGCCGTTTGATAATTCGTGGACTACTCAAACTCTATAGGCTATGACAAACTTATACGATTACCTATATCAAAAGAAAGAGTTTTTATATGATTTTTTATATTTTAATATGTTTTTCCCGGCTGCACTATAAGGGCAGCCTATTTTCCTCCACTCAAACCCACACACCTGTGATAGCCTACGACTGATCATCCACCCTTGATAAACAATCCGCGATCACATTGTCACATCCAGCAATATGACGGATGTCCAGGTTATACTCCTGCAACATCAAAGACCACCTGGTCAGTCTCATATTGCGATTGTGAAATTGATTCAGGAATCTCAAAGGGTGATGATCACTGTAGATAACCACGACTGGGCCATAGGCTGGAACATACACCTCGAAGTGCCTGAGCGACAGCACAATCGCCAGTAATTCCTTTTCTATTGTAGAATAGTTCTTTTGTGCAGCATTGAACTTCTTAGAAAAGAAACTTACTGGGTGTTCCACACCTTCATTGTCTGTCTGTAGCAAGACGGCACCAGCCCCTACACCACTAGCATCTGTTGCCAGCTGAAAAGGCCTGTTAAAGTCTGGGGCCCTGAGTATCGGGTGAGTACATAGCAAATGTTTCACCAAAGTGAAAGCCTTTTCACACTCAGGTGCCCACAAAAACTTTTTGTCTTTAGATAACAAATCTGTGAGAGGTGCCAACACCGTTGAGTAACCTTTTATGAAGCGTCTGTAGTAGCCTATCATACCCAAGAATCTCATAATCTGCTTCTTGGTTGTTGGGTGCGGAAATTTATTGATAGCCTGTACCTTGTTCTGAGGAGGGCACACCTGTCCCCTTCCCACTACAAACCCAAGGTACTGCACAGTGGCTTTTACGAAGTCACACTTTGCCAAATTTACTACCAGACCTGCTTCACTAAGTTTCCGGAACAAGGTCTCAAGGTGCTCACAATGGCTCTCAAAGTCGTCATCATAAATGATTACATCGTCCAAATATACGGTGCAATTTGGAATGTCCTTTACAATTTCATTCATCAGGTTCTGAAACGTTGCTGGTGCATTCTTAAGTCCGTAAGGCATAACATTGCACCGGTAGGTACTCCCGTCCACAACAAAACCACATACCTCTTTAGCACGCTCGGACAAAGGTACTTGCCAGTAACCTTTTATTAAATCTACTTTAGACAAAAAACGAGCATTACCAATTTTGTCAACACTATCATCAACCCGAGGAAGAGGATATGGGTTAGTTGGAGTCAAACCGTTTAACCTACGGAAATCAATACAAAAGCGTACCTTGCCATCTGGCTTAGGCTGTAGTGTTACGGGGGAAGTCCACTTAACTGTGCCTTTCTCTATCAACCCTCTACCGAGCATATTCTCCAACTCATCCCTCAGAGCTGGTAGTTTTATGGGGGGCACACGGTACGGGATTGACTTAAAGGGTAGATGGTCCCACAAGTCAACATCATGCATAGCCTGAGTAGTGAGGCCTGGGTGTTCAGCAAATACAGTGGGGTATGAACCGAACAACTGACGGATAGCATCAAACTGCGGCTCAGGCAAATGAGCTATAGCCTCATCAGCCCTTAGGCTCGAGTTCCCCGCCCACTAATCCGCTGAAACATGTTGATCCCAGCTATCCTCCTCTGAAGCTTGACTGTCCCCCTCTCCTTCTCCACCACGGCCGCAACAAGCCAACACAGGGACAGTGAGAGGCTCAGAGGGGCGCCTCACATACTCTTTAATAAGGTTCACGTGACATAACTGGTTCTTTTTCCTCCTGTCTGGAGTGGCAACAAGGTAATCTAAGTCTGAAATTTGTTCTACAATTTTATAAGGTCCAGTGTACTTCGCAGAGAGGGGGTTACCAACCAAAGGCAACAAAATTAATACCTCTTGTCCTACAGTGAACTTCCGGAGCCTCACTTTGCGATCATACCTGTCCTTCATCAAAGCTTGTGATTCTGTCAAATTTCTACCTGCCATCTCCAGACTCTTAAGCATGCACTCACGGCTTTCAAGCACATACTTTAATAATGGACAAGGCTGCACAGTCCCCTCCCAAATTTCTTTCAGCATGTTAAGGGGGCCCCTGACACGGTGTCCAAAAATCAGCTCGTTTGGACTAAATCCCAGGCTCTCACCAGGTACCTCCCGAGCAGCAAACAGCACATAAGGCAATCCAAGATCCCAATCCATACCGTTGTCAGCACAATAACACCTGAGCATGCTTTTAAGTGTAGCATGCCACCGCTCAAGCACCCCTTGACTCTCAGGGTGATACGCTGACGATACTACTGCTCGTATCCCATGCTGTTGCATTGTTTGCTTGAAGATGTTGGAGGTGAAATTAGATCCCTGATCAGACTGAATCTCCTCCGGGTACCCGTACCTTGAGAAGTACCACAACAAGTTACTGACTACCGTCTTAGCCATTCCATTTTTCATAGGGTATGCATCGGGGTATCTAGTGGCAACATCCATTATGGTTAACAAAAATGTATTTCCCGCCTTAGTGGGAGGGAGTGGACCAACCATGTCAACAATAATTTTACTAAAGGGTGGCCCAATCACAGGAATAGGGTGTAACGGAGCCTTAGGAATAACTTGGTTCGGTTTCCCGACACGTTGACAAAATTAATATCACATGAGTTTATCCATGACTGCACATGAGACTTCATCCCCGGCCACCAAAACAATTTCCCCAAAGCCGCCACCGTTTTTCTCACCCCTAGATGTCCTGCCAGTGGTGTGTCATGCGCCAACCTCAGTAGGCTATCCCTGCACTCCCGTGGCACCACCATCTGGTCCACTACTCCAGACCGCTTTTGCCAACTACGTTTAGGGTCTTGAAAACGCCTATAGAGGATGCCTTCTAAATAAAAAAAATCTCCTGGCTGTGCATCGCCGTCCTCGTCGAGCTCTACAGCTCCATTAGCACACGTTTGGAGCTCAGGGTCCTCTAGTTGCAACCGACGTATATCTGAGGGTGCCAAGCGATCTAACTGCTCCCGGAGCAATGCATGAGCTTCCCCGATACTGGGCTGCTCCCTCTGTCTCTCTCGATGTACATAACGTTGCTGTCGTGGAGACTCGTCATGCCCAGCCTCGTCACTCTCGATGACAGGCCCAGGGGCTACTCCAGAATTAAGTAATGGTGCTAATACTGAATCACCCAGGAGAGCCGCCGAGTCAAAACTCTTAAAACCAACTCCAGATTTAGCCTCCTCCTGTTGATCGTTCCTCCGCTGGTCTGAAGACGGAGGACTAGGCTGTGACACTTTAGCTGCCCGAGCTCGGGTGACAACACACGCCATGGGTTGTGTCTGGCACCGCTCGACCCACTCTTGCTCTTCCCTACTCACGTCGGCCGGCCTCTCGGCAACGACTAAGGGTAGAACCTCAGAAGCGGGCATTGCAAAGTCGTTGCCGAGAAGAAGGTCGACGCCCTCCACTGGCAGTTTCTCCACAATCCCGACATCCAATTCATGTGCCACACCATCCACCTCCAACTCCAACCGCACCAGCGGGTATGACCGAGTTGCATTAATACCCTGCACCACTACCACCCGAGCCGCGTTTATAGGGTAGCCAGTCAAGTTTTTCATCAGAGTCTGGGAAGCACCTGTATCACGCAAGACCTCTACTCCATGCTTGCGCCCCGCCCACATCACGCAACCCCGCCCTCTATGGTCGCAAAAAACATCCTGAGCAGGGTTCGAGCCTCCCAGGTGCTTCTGCATTGGCTGTGCCTCAGCCTCTGACGAACTGCCCCGGGCAAACTCAGATGACTTCGGAGACACACCAATGTTGCAGGCCAAAGACACAGCTGCTGTAGGTGGTTTGCTAGGACAGACTCTTGCAAAGTGCCCCTTTTTATGACATTGATAACACTCCAACTCCCCTTTGGGCTTCCCTTGGTACTGGGAAGGGCCCGGCCCCTTCTTAAATGGGACGGTGCTAGTCTTGTGGTCAGTCTTGGTATCATGGCTCTTGTACTTGTTTGCATAAGGTATATCACTAACTCGGGGGGGGGGGGGCGTCACGCCCCTTGTTACCTGCCTCACTACGCTGGGCAGACCCGCACCCACGAATTAGTGATAGCCGGAGGTCAGCCATCTCAGCTGCCTCCTGTAGAGTTTTAGGGTTCTTTTCTTTAATAGTTAAAGTCATTTCTGCACCAGTACACTTATAAAACTGCTCGAGCAGAAACAGCTCAGTCAACTGTTCGGCCGTCTCAGCTTTCTCAGAACGTGTCCAGTTTTTAAGTGCATCTTTTAAGTCCCGGGCATGTTCAAGAAAGGTCGCCTCCCTAGTCTTTGTAACACCCCGAAACTTCAATCGATATGTTTCCGGTTGCAACTCGTATGCCCGTAGGACAGCTCTCTTCAATTCTGGGTAGTCAATGCAAGACTCTAAAGGCAGTGCATCATAAGCCTTCAGACCCTTACCCGTAAGTCTTGAGGAGACTAGAGCTGCCCACTTCTCTTCAGGCCAATTATGCTCCCTACACTTCTTCTCAAAACGATTAAAAAATTCTGTGACTTCAGTTTCACTAAATACCGGCACCAATTTGACTAATTGGGCCAAGGACTGTTCTCTTACTTGGCCCTCACGGCCCATCCGAGTCCCTGTCGACTCTGCACGAGTCTTATCTAAATCTAATTTAGCACAATATTTCTCTGAGTCGTACCTAAGCTCAGCCTCATGCCTCCTGGTCTCATCCTCTTGCCTCCTAACCTCAATCTCATGCCTCCTAGTCTCATTCTCCTGCTTCCTAGCCTCAATCTTAGCAAGCTCAAGTCTAAATACCATATCTGGAGACAGGCAGGAAGAGGGAGCTGCCACTACTGAAGGAGGGGGGGCAAAAACTGGGGAACCACCATGTGCACCACCCGAGGGCACTCCAATCTGCCAATTCTCATCCCTCTGTGGGAGAGTGCTAACCTCCGGTAACTGAGTGGACGGCACTGTGGGAGTCGAGTAAGAGGGAATCTGGGGAGGAACCCCCCCAAACGCCCTCTCCTCCGAAACCCCATGTCGCCCACGCAACACCCAGGAAATCAGCTCCCCCTTGGACATCCCTACTACATTGGAAATGCCCAAAACCTTGGCTATCAGGTGCAAGCCACAAACATCCACCCCAGTCAGCCTCTCCTCCGTCACGTGGTACCGCTTACTCACAAAAACTCTAGCATCCTCCTAACTGGTTACTAACGGCACACCTTCAAATGGCATCTCTCGCTCATCGTCAGTGCTAATGCACGACATACTGAAGTCCACAAAAAATTCTTGAGACAAAAGTGTTAAACTTCCTATGCAAGCACTAATTACTAAATTAACTGGAGTCTCTTAAATGCTTTACTAATTGCCATACAAAAAAAATATTCTTCAATATGCACGCTAAAATACAAACAAACAAATGTTGTACAACTCTGCAAAAATTTATACTGTTCACAAAATCCTAAGCAAGGTCGCCATTTGTTACGACCTGGCACTCGGGTACACAAGGGCTCTCAATCAGGACTCGAATACGGCTCGCTGCCACAACGGAAACACACGATCCCAACCCCTGAGTACTGCCAGCCGAACAAAAAACACCAATACCCTCCAGAGTTCAATCTGCTATAACGGGGTATACAAGAACTCGGTACTAGTGTTCAACAACAGACTAATAAAGAGACAGGAATTATCTAGTCTGGTCAACAATCAAACAATGAAGTAAGATTCAACAACACCAAAGAATAGTGTTGGCCGAAGCCGAAGTAATCCACCCTTGACTAAGAACTTAAGAAGTCCTCCACTCTCTACTTCGGATCGGCACTATTACGTTACGTTAATTAATAGTCCTTAAGCATCGAGCAAGGAATCTTCTGAAAAAAGTTAGATGCTTCTCGGATGCTCGTAAGAAGTACGTATCGGATTTTGAACAGCAATTCAATAAGCAAAACACAGGCAATTAAATACTATTAAAGGTTTATATTGGCATAAGAATAATTAAAAGAAGATGCAATAGTAAATGGCAAACATTAAAAAGAAGTACTCTGCAAATGCAACGGCAATAGCCTACTCGGATTGTGCTCGTGGGCCACTAATCACTAAAGTAGCCAAGCGTGCAACACATGAAATCAATAGTGCATAAACAATATCATACATAAGGAAAGCTTCAATACTATTCTGTATCTACTAATCGAGTAAAGTCTAGCTGGGGTACTGTGGGCAAAAGGTAGCAGTGACTGAGCAAAAACGGCTCGTAGCCTAGCGAAGTCCTCACAACTGTTTAAAGTATTACGTTAACACTAACAAGTGCACTTTGAGAAATCCAGATCCCTTGTATCTGGTTTTCTCCCAGCTCCTTGACAAAGTAAAAACAAACTGTTAATAAAATACAGGGTGGTTAGGCTCTTGCCCTCACGCACTGTAAATTATTAACTCAACACAGTCAGCCGCGAAGACAACCTAGGCCTCACTGAACCGAAACGAGTATGCAGGTTTATCGCTTAACCACTGCATCAAACAACAACTCGTAACACAGAAAAGCCTTACCCCAGTCTAGCATTACCTAGACCAGCAGAAAACAGGAATAATAATAATAACACACAGGGAAATGCATATACAAGTGCAACAAACATAAATCAATCCTATTCTAAGTTAACCCTTCCAAAATAGGCTATCTAATAGGCATGTATCTCGTGAGAACTCAAGCGATAATACGTTGGCTGACTAGCTCTGCACCAACGGGACCATGGAAGTTAAAAAGGGTAGGGAAAAGAGGAGATAAGAATGTAAGGTAGTAGAGAAAGTTCACATCAGTCAGAAGAATATATATAGTTAGCAAGGGAAATGAGAAGTCGCTCTGCCTAATGAGTTCTGATCAAAAAATGGCTAGACTTCCCTTTTTATACTCGGCCCTCTAGTGAGCCCAACGTGAACTACTAAGGACCGCCCACTGACAATCATTACGTAATTTCTCTCTCTCCTCTGGGATAGACAAAGGCTCCCCTAGCACTGAGGGGAGGGGGAAGGGGGGAGTGCTAGTGAGTTAGGCCCACCTCCCGCATGGCGCACCCACTGACCCCCAACGGTGGCTGCTTCTCCCCCCATCATTACAAATAAGTTTTACACACAATACTTATAACTAATGATATAAAATAGAACTCGTTGACTCAGATGAAAACAAAATACATATTCATAATACTTATAGTACAACGGCTCACATGAACTAAGTTAGGAAACTCTACATAGACTACAGACAAAGTTCCTGCCCTGACGATCCTAGCGAGAGTGGGGCATGACTAGGCGTTCTGTACAGCATGCTCACACTGGACATGCATCACAGATCGAATTCCATGAGTCCGGGCCTGGTGCCGAGTGGGATGGCATGTTGGAAATGGCCTCTTCTATGTCTTTTGGACCGAAATCAATATCGAGCATCTGAGGGGTTTCCGTGGGGGAGGTTTCCATGAAAAATATATTTTGGTCTCTGATGACTTTTGTTTCATCAGGCTTACTGAATGCCATTTCATACTGCCTGCTTAAGAGTTCGCTCATTTCCTTTTTGTCCCCTTTGAAAGAGCCATCCCCTTTGCTCAGTGGGCCGATGTTTGATGTTGTTTTAGCCTTTTGTTTGGCGTATGAAAAGAAGTATTTGGAATTTTCCTTTATACCTGCAATAGCTTTCCTCTCCTCTTCCATATGTTGTAGTTCATATGATATTCTTAGCCTTTGTTCAATTTCCACAATTTCTCTATCTATTTCGACCTGTTGCCTATCTTGTAGATTTTGATGTGTGCGTCTTTGTGTGAGTAATTTTCTTCTTCTGTACAGCCTCCTCCTTTCCCGATCTTGTTTGCTTCTTCGTTTTGTTTGTCTTGCAGGTATATGGTGGCTATAGATTTGGGTCATGGTTTCTGTTATTAAGACTAGACATTCTGCTGGTGTCAGGTTATGC
This sequence comes from Paralithodes platypus, assembly GCA_032716605.1. NCBI lineage: Eukaryota > Metazoa > Arthropoda > Malacostraca > Decapoda > Lithodidae > Paralithodes > Paralithodes platypus. Next base: position 86,320,895 of record CM064487.1, on the reverse strand, counting down.
ATTAAATCTTCCCAGTCTATTTCCTCCATTTCTTGATTTACTTCTTCCCACCTAATGTTTTTGTTATTGAAGTTAAATTTACTGAAGGGGCCGGTTTTTGTTCTCGATTCTGAGGTTGTCTGTACACTTTCTAAGGTTGTTTTGATCTCAATTAATTTATGTTCTGAGTATGTTGTGTCCGAGATGTTAATGCTGTGTACTAGAGAGTCGTTGTTAGTGAAGACCAGGTCTAAGATATTGTTTTCCCGTGAGGGTTCAGCAATATGTTGGGTAAGACTAAAAAAATCACAAAGTTAAAAAAGCTCTCTCGTATTGGTATTTGCTTCTCCGGTGTTATTTGCCACTAACTGGTTTTCTAGTTGTCTCCATTTAATGTTTGGTAGGGTAAAGTCTCCTAGCCATATAATATTTGGAGTTGGGTTCCCCAGGGTTTCCACTTCTGATTTTATTTTGTTGAGCTGGGTTTTGAATTCTTCTCGGGATGAGTCTGGAGGCCTGTATGTAACAATAACTGCTAAATTTAGGGATTCTATTTTAACTCCAAGTATTTCCACCACTTCGTTACTGTTATTTAGGAATTCAGTACATATCAGTGAGTCATGTATGTACAAGGCTACACCTCCATGTGATCTATGCGTTCTGTCCGCCCTATGTAGGATGTAACCAGGAATCCATACCTCACTATCTTGCTGATCTTTAATGTGAGTTTCTGTGAGAGCTGCAAATATAGCGTTTCCTTCTTCTAGCAGGCCCCTAATAAATGGTACTTTGTTCGTGGTTCTATTTTTTAGGCCTTGGATATTTGCAAACAAGATTGGGGAGGGATTGTTTGGAGTACTATGTGTACCTAAGAGTCTTCGGGATGTATTGGCCACTCTTGGGAGGCCAGGAGGTGCTCGAGGTGTTCTATGTGCTCTTCCATCTCCCTCAGTCTCTTCATCTTCATCTGCCCTTTTCCTCCTTGCCTTTTTCCTCTGTCTCGTCCTCGCATAGCTAGAGAGTTTTTTGGGCTACCATTCGTGTTAGGTCTAGCATATCTCCAAGTCCCTTTAATATGAAAAGCTGGGCATTTCATATTGTAGCAGGTCTTGTTCTCAAGTGATGTCTTGCAAAGGGATGGGTGGTGGTATTTGCAGGTTTCACCAAATCTACATTTTCCATGACTGGTTATGTTGTTGCAAATTTTGGGATGAGCAAATCTACATGAATTCCCATTATATTCGCCCTTTTGACCAAAGTAGCACCTTCTTTCCAGATAATATCTGCACACTGGTGTAGACAACCCCAGTAGGTGTGGCTGGGGCTGCGAGGGGTTATGTGGTGTGGTGGTGGGTGTGGTTGTGGTGATAGTGGCTTGGTGTATGGGTGGGTGAGGCCTGCAGGGGGGTGGAGTTACGGGCCTGCAGGGGGGTGGAGTTACGGGTTGGTTGTAGGTGGGCAGGTGGCATAAATATAATATATATATATATATATATATATATATATATATATATATATATATATACCGGTATATATATATTAAAGATGGACCGAATATTCGTTTCGTATTCGTATGTCCGAATTCGCTATGTTTTTCAATATTCGTATTCGCATTTCCATTCATAACTATTTGAAAATATGCGAAATGTTCACGAAACCAATAGAATATATACAAAAAATTTAAATATTAAATTTTAAAGTTAACACAAACAAATAAATAACAGTGTAGATGTGCGTTGGGGCCGCTAAAGTGGAATGAAGGAGGACTGAGCAGTGTTGCTACTTAACTGTATTTAATAGTACCAGATCAAACTAGTGAAAAGTAGGCCTACCAAATTATTCTAAAGTGGAATCACTGCCCGGGAAACGAACGTGTGCTGGACCTAGACATTTGAACTGTCGCAATATTGCCATTTCAGACATATCCAATTTAATAGCATGTCACTAAAATATAGGCCATCATATTTCCTCACTGATTTCGTATTTAGTACCAGATATGGACTATTTTATTGGAAAATGTATAAAATGTACTTGAGAGAGTCAAATGTACCAAATCTGGTACTTTAGTACCAAATAAGCGGCAACATTGGGGCTGAGGACTGGAAACAGAAAATTGAATGGATTTAATTTTAATTATTCAATTTTCTATGGCTGAACTCGTACAATATATAAAACATTAATTCATACAGTTCATTTATGAAATTACACATGCACATCGTCATTAATTTCTGGTAATAAATTTCATAGTAATTTAATTAACGTTTGTTGGTGACATAAAAATAATTACCAGTTCTTGAAGGATGAAATAAGGATTGAAATATTCGCTATTCGTATTCGTATTTGTGAACTTTACAACAAAATATTCGTATTTGTATTCGTGAACTATACAACAAAATATTCGTATTCGTATTCGTATTCGCAAATAGTGAAAATTTATATTCGTTCCATCTCTAATATATATACAGTACCGTATATATATATATTTTTTTTTATTTTTTGTTTTCTATATTCCAACTACTCCCTCTCGGGCATAGGCTGATAGCCTTTACACTCTACCGCTGAACACGGTGAGGCCCGTGAGGTCTTGTTCCAGTCTAATAATAATAATCAATCTATCTATCTATCTATATGCTCAGGCCCAATCCCCATTTTGGGGGTAGCTGACTCAAGACAGAGCAAGAACAGGGAAAACACAAAAACAACACAAAACAACAAATAAACACAGACAAAAAGCACAAACTCACACACATCCAGGTCACCCAGGAGAAGACCCAGAGACCAGGGTAACCAAGGTCGCTCCAGCACTCCCCCGGCCCCCAACCACCCGGAGAGGTTCCGATCTCGGCAGGCAGACATGCAGCGGAGCCAAAGCCACAAGCCCTCCCACCACACTTCCAGGCGCACCCTTCATATTAATCGTCTCCCTGGGCCAGGCGCCTGATGGACTATTATCTAGTCCAACTTGCACCCGACCCCTTACTCCAAATGACCACGTGTTCACTCAACTATTCACAAGCATTCTCCATTCACTCCTGTCCACCACCACTTCCCCTGCCTGATCTATAGTCATTCCTCTATCATCCAAAGCCTTTCTTACACAGTCTCTCCATCTCAATGGGGGTCTTCCTGCCCTTCTATCTCCCCTTGTACCTGACTAACATATTCTCTTTGTAAGCCTTTCATCTCCCATTCGTTCAACATGACTATACCAGCTCAGCACCCTTCTGTCCACTCTGGCTGACAAATGTTCCTGCTGCCCCACTCTCCTACGTATCTCTTCATTCCTCAATCTGTCTCTACGAGTAACTCCACACATACTCCTCAAGCAGCTCATCTCCATCACATCCAGCCCTCTTTTCTCCTTTTTCTTCAGAGCCCATGTCTCAGCCCCATACATCACTGTTGGCACAACAATTCCTTGATACAGTGCACTTTTTACTTTCACTCCGAGATTTCTCGTCTTCCACATACTTCCCATTGCTCCGAAAACCTTCCTTCCTTCACACACTCTCTGTTTTACCTCCACTTCCATACCTCCACTCCTGCTTATCATTCCTCCTAGATATTTAAAGCACTCTACTTGTTACAATATTTCCCCATCCAGCCTCACATCTAGATTCACCCTATGCTCTCCCCTATTACACACCATTACTTTACTTTTATTGTTGTTCACCTTCAGTTTCCTCCTTCCACAAACCACACCAAACTCTTTGACTACCCGCTGCAGTTTCTCATCAGAATCCGCCACCAATGCTGTGTCATCAGCGAACAGCAACTGATTCAACTCCCAATCTCTACCATTCTTTCCTACTAAACCCAATCCTCTTCCCATAGTTCTCCTTTTCACCTCCCTCACCACACCATCCTTAAACATATTAAACAGCCATGGTGACATTACACAAGCCTGTCGCAAACCTACCTTTACCTCAAACCATTCACTCAACTCACCATTTCCTACTCTCACACATGCTCTGCTCCCTTCATAAAAGCTCTTAACTGCTTCTAACAAATTTCCTCCTATTTCATAAATCCTTAACACCTTCCACATTGCTTCACGGTCCACACGATCATACGCTTTTTCCAAGCCCATAAAAGCCCAAAATATCTCATGCTTCTCTAAATACTTCTCGCATAACTGTCTTACTGCAAACATCTGATCCACGCACCCTCTTCCCCTCCTAAAACCGCACTGTTCTTCTCCTATTGCAACTTCCGTACACTTTATTATCCTCTCTATCAACACCCTACCATACAGCTTTCCAACCACTGACAATAAACTAATACCTCTATAACTTGAACACTCCTGCCGATCTCCCTTCCCCTTGTACAACGGCACAATACATGCACTCTTCCAGTCTATTGGTACCATTGACACAGCAAAGCACACATTGAAAAGCCTCACCACCCAATCTATTATCACATCTCCACCCTTCTTTATACACTCCACAGCAATACCATCCAAACCTTCTGCTTTTCCCGCTCTCATTTGTTTCACTGCTTCTTTCACCTCATTTTCCTCAGTCCTTTCATTCATTCCCTGCCACCTGGGTGGCCTGGGTAACCTATCTCCATCCACCTCTGCTTCAATCACTGCTTCTCTTCCATCTCTTGTATTTAACAAAGATTCAAAATACTCGGCATATCTTTTCCTCACTTCAACTGGTTCCACCAGTAATTCTCCATTTTAATCTTTCACTGACTCTTCCCTCTTTTGTCCTCCTTTCCTTACTTTATTTACCTCCTTCCAGAACATCTTCTTTCGTTCTTCAAAATTCTCACTCAGCCTTTCGTTTGCATCTTTTTTCGCTTCTCTAATTTTCCGTTTTGCCTCTCTCCTTTTCTCCTTGTACCTCTCCCGTACCTCAACACTACCATCCTGTAAAACCCTCTCAAAACACTGTCTCTTCTCCTCAACTGCCTTTCTCACCATATCATTCCACCACTCGCTTCCCTTCCTGATACCTCTGCCTCCTACTTTCCTTTTGCCGCATACTACCTCTGCACTTGCTTTCACTCCTTCCCTAAACTGTTGCCATTCAACCTCTACTTCTCTCTCTTCCATCTCTCTCACTTCCATCCACTTTTCATTTAGTCTTTCCTTGTACTCCCTCTCTTTTTCACTCTTCTCTAACTCACTAACTTTTATTACCTCTCTTACTTCACGCTTGTCTCTTATTCTCCTGCAACTCTTAACTCTTAGCTTTCCCTCCACCAGGTAATGATCTGACATACCCTCCGCCTCACCTCTCATCACATTCACATCCAGCAGTCTACACAATCTTTCCCTTGTCACCAGCACATAATCCATCAATGCCCTCTCTACAATCTCTCCCCTCACAAGTCTATGCCAGGTGTACTTGTGTATACGCCTTTTTTTGAAGAATGTATTACCTACACTCAATCTGTACTCTTCACATACATTTTTCAGTCTTTCTCCACTCTCGTTTACACCATCCACACCAAAACTACCGATGACTCCCTCAACAGGCTCATTTCCTACCCTAGCATTTAGGTCCCCTAAAACTATAAAATTTTCATTTTCATCAAACCCTTGTAGACAATCTCTCAAATCCTCCCAGAAACCCTCTACCTCATCTAACTCTCTTTCACTTCCTGGTCCATACGCACTTACAAAAACCCACCTTTCACCCTTAAACCGCATTCGCACCCACATTAGCCTTGATGACAGCTCTTTCCACTCTTTTATAAACTCTCTCAACTCCTCCTTCACAATAATAGCCACTCCTTCTTTCCCCCTGACTCCCTCGTCTACTCCAGACTTTCTACCTATCACGTTTCCAAAATCCACTTCTCCCTCTCCTTTCATCTTTGTTTCATTCAGTGCAAGGACATCATACATCCTTCTTTCAAATAACTTTCCAATATCCTCTCGCTTCTCATTCGTACTACATCCACGCAAATTCAAAGATCTTATTCTTAGGGTCCGGGACCACGAACGCGTTCCCTCGCCCCTATCTCTGTCTCGCCCCTATCTCTGTCTCGTTTTTTTGGTAGATTTATTTAAGGGGAGAAGGATACCAGGCCCCCCGCCCCCGATCCCCTTTAGCCGACTTCTACGTCTCGCCGGAGAAAAGCGGTGGTGGAAATTTCTCACCCCTCCACCACAGAGGATATGTATATATATATAAATATATATATATATATATATATATATATATATATATATATATATATATATATATATATATATATATATAACAACATTAAAATTAAAGTAGGCATTAGAGATGATGAACAGCTTGGTCGTTGAGACAAAAAATATGGGTCGAATCCTAATGAGCGTTAAAAAAAAATTGTGCTTAGCACAGTTACTCTTAATACTTCGTGGACATTATAAGTATATTTTTTCTTGATTGATTCGTATATGATATTAAATATTCAGCAAACAAAAACAAAAGTCATATATATTAATTTGATGAATAGCAAACTCCATCCACAAATATATCTCACTGACTGTATATTCATAATGAAAACCTCAACAGGCCCACGAACTCTGATGACTGATTGTACACTCGCAGTTAAGAATTTCCTGAATTTTTTTGAGAGCGCAAATATGATACAAGGGTGAATTATTCTGATGAAATATTTTGAATCCTACACATTAAATTACGGGACTTCACTAGTAATGCTCACTGTCTTCTCTTTATCATTAGATGTTCAAGTATTTCTGACCACGATTGTACAACAAGAGAGAGAGAGAGAGAGAGAGAGAGAGAGAGAGAGAGAGGGAAAGAGAGAGAGAGAGATAGAGATAGGGGGGGGGGGGAGAGAGAGAGGCCGGATGAGAATTAAACTACCTCATCACTCTTATGGTATGACAAACTGACACACACACTCTCCCGTATTGCTTTTACCCAGAGAGCGAGAGGGAGAGAGAGAGAGAGGGCTACATTGTGGAGAGGAAATAAATGGACTGAAAAAGAGAAAGAATGATAGCTTGATAGAAAAATAGCCCCCCCCCCCACACACACACACACACACAACATACACAAAGAATACACACAGGCGGCAGATAAATAGCCTATCCTCTTTAAGGGGGGTGACCTGCTTTTTGTTATTTCTGTCCTTTTCTCTCTTTCTCTGGCTTGTATCCATTCGGCCCCATTCAGCCAACTATTTTAAGACGTTTATCCCCATCTACGTGTCGATTTCTTCCTGGCGACCAGCATTATATGAAGAAATCCGGCTTCGCCGGAGACAATTTTCTATCGAAAAATTTACAAATTTAGCCTGCTGTCAAACAAAAATAAAAAAATATGGTGGCTCGCTACGGCTCACCAGTAAAACATTGACACCTGGATGGGGATAAACGTCTTAAAACAGTAGGCTGAATGGGGCCAAATTGATACAAGCCAGAGAAAGATAGAAAAGGACAGAACAAAAACAGGTCACCCCCCTTAAACACATACTTTCATTACACTCGATAATTTTACAATATTTAACCCTTTAATTAAGTACCAGCGACGTGTGTTGTATTATATTATTGCTCTATTAAGTACCAGCGACGTGTGTTGTATTATATTATTGCTCTATTAAGTACCAGCGACGTGTGTTGTATTATATTATTGCTCTATTAAGTACCAGCGACGTGTGTTGTATTATATTATTGCTCTATTAAGTACCAGCGACGTGTGTTGTATTATATTATTGCTCTATTAAGTACCAGCGACGTGTGTTGTATTATATTATTGCTCTATTAAGTACCAGCGACATGTGTTGTATTATATTATTGCTCTATTAAGTACCAGCGACGTGTGTTGTATTATATTATTGCTTTATTAAGTACCAGCGACGTGTGTTGTATTATATTATTGCTCTATTAAGTACCAGCGACGTGTGTTGTATTATATTATTGCTCTATTAAGTACCAGCGACGTGTGTTGTATTATATTATTGCTCTATTAAGTACCAGCGACGTGTGTTGTATTATATTATTGCTCTATTAAGTACCAGCGACGTGTGTTGTATTATATTATTGCTCTATTAAGTACCAGCGACGTGTGTTGTATTATATTATTGCTCTATTTAGACGATATCATGGAGCTTAGGAAGGATCTGTGGTATTATGGAGCTTAGGAAGGATCTGTGGTATTATGGAGCTTAGGAAGGATCTGTGGTATTATGGAGCTTAGGAAGGATCTGTGGTATTACGGAGCTTAGGAAGGATCTGTGGTATTATGGAGCTTAGGAAGGATATGTGGGCATTATGGAGCTTAGGAAGGATATGTGGGCATTATGGAGCTTAGGAAGGATATGTGGGCATTATGGAGCTTAGGAAGGATCTGTGGTATTATGGAGCTTAGGAAGGATCTGTGGTATTATGGAGCTTAGGAAGGATCTGTGGTATTATGGAGCTTAGGAAGGATCTGTGGTATTATGGAGCTTAGGAAGGATCTGTGGTATTATGGAGCTTAGGAAGGATCTGTGGTATTATGGAGCTTAGGAAGGATCTGTGGTATTATGGAGCTTAGGAAGGATCTGTTGGTATTATGGAGCTTAGGAAGGATCTGTGGTATTATGGAGCTTAGGAAGGATCTGTGGTATTATGGAGCTTAGGAAGGATCTGTGGTATTATGGAGCTTAGGAAGGATCTGTGGTAGTTAAAAGGGTTGGATGAGATAGTTTGAAGCCTTATTATTGCTAGAGGTCTTTCCTAAGCTGAAAACAAATCGCCAAATAGCTGCCAGAATAGGATGAAAAGGACGTCTCTGGTACTGTAGGGGTTAAGGGGAGAATTCCACCCGGAGGATTTTTTTCTGAACCTCTTTCTCCCTCATGTTTAGCCCAATTGCTTTTCTAATTTTAAGACGTTCGCCCCATTATTTTGACGATTTTAAGAACTTTCGACCCATTTCTGTAAATTTTAAGACCTTTCGTCCAATTTAGGTGTCGATTTTATCCTGGCGAGCGATAGCGAGCCTGTAATTTAAGAAGAACCGGCTTTCAGCCGGGACATTTTTCTACCGAAAAATTTACAAATTTATCTTGAAAGGGGCTCAAGGGGGTGTAATCTTAAGCTTGATGGATATCTAGAGACCAAACTAAATACCTCCCCTTAAAGAAGCCGAATTTATATTAATTAAAAGCGCTTTGCTGGAGGAATAATTAGACGAACAGACATAATTATACAGAATGATATCGGCAGTAAACTAGATACGTCACTAATAAATATCTTGACTCCCAACTAAAGATACTCCTGGGACACACGAGGAACAATAAAGGAAGTCGTAAAACATACACAATAAATTATTTCACTCTTTAGGTGTGCGTGGGGGCGATGGAGAGGGGTGTGTATGTGTGTGTGTGTGTGTGTAAATGTTATTGTGTGTGTATATAAATTGTATTGAGTTAGTTTATGTGCGTGAAGGTTGAGAAGAGTAGACTACATATATTTTTAATAGTATGTGTATGGATGAATACGTTTATATGCAAGTGTTGTTAAATTAATTTGTTTTTCTATCCATCTACCCTGTGTAATACGAGGGAGTGACCATGAATGAATCGCCTCCACGCTCCTTTCTCCTACTTCAGCCGACGCCCCTTCTCTCACCCAACACCACGTTTACTCATATACCTCTTAACCCTTTCACGCACGTGTGGACGCAGAGGTTGCCGTTTAGCATTCAGAAATAGAATGATCTCAATCTCATAATTACCTACAAAATATGTTTTCTGCCCACAGCTCACTCAAAGACAACTGCATAGGTTGAAATAATTAAACTAAAGGTTTCTAACACCCCTGATGGTCACAAAGGCTTTTAAGTAGCCCATAACGGGATCAATTCGCGTACTGTGCGTGAAACGGACTGAAATCCTTCATTTCATCATCTCACTCTCACTCTCCATAAGCTCCACATGACTGAACCACCCCAAGTTGTTCCTCTTCACACTCTCCAGCACATGAACATCCAGTCCACATCACTCTCGTGTAAACTCAATAACGTCCATGCTTTAAGCCGGTATCACACGAGCGCTATTTCCCTCAACATTTATCCTCAACATTGGTCTGGCAGCTTATGAGGTCAACATTTATCCTCAACATTGGTCTGGCAGCTTATGTGGTCAACATTTATAATATTTCGGTTACCTAAATTCATCTATCATCAGTCTAGTTTCCGATACCAGTGCAAAATATTCCAGAAATGTTGCCAGCAAAATGTTGATGATCGAATGTTGACTATAAAAACAACAAACCTAAACTAACTAAACTCAGACTACTTATAGCCCTAGTATTGTGGCCGTTCTGGTCGTGGCCATTTTGAAGTGTGGCCGTTTTGACACATTTTCTTTCCCAATACTCAAGATAGACTACAGCGTGCCTTGTGTGGTGCATTGTATTTAGGGATAGATTTCCACTGGAGGGATTTTTTTATGGACCCCTTTCTACCTCATGTTTAGCCCCATTGTTTTTGAAATGTTAAGATGTTCGCCCCATTAGTTTGGCGATTATAATAACTTTCGCCCCATATCTGTCAATTTTAAGACCTTTCGTGCCATTTAGGTGTTGATTTTTTTCCTGGCGATCGATAGCGAGCTAGTATTTTAAGAGGAACCGGCCTACCGAAAAGTGTACAAATTTATCTTGAAAGGGGGTCTAGGGGGTAATGTTAAGCTTGATGGAGGTCTAGGGAACAAACTAAAAGCCTCCCCTCAACCCCTTCTGTACCGACACCGTCCTTTTAACATTATTCTGGATACTATTAGCCAAATTTTATTCAGTTTAAAAAGGGCCTCCAGCAATTAACATGCTTTGAAATATCTCATTTAACCCTTTTCACTACCACAGATCCTTTTTAAGCTGCACAAAATCATCAAAATATAGCTAGAATAAACTTACAAAGACGTCGCCGGTACAGAAGGGGTTAAGGGTGAGTGGGTATGCCAAGGCCCTCCGAGCAGAATGAAAGTAGTGGAGCTTGAAGTGTATGGTAATGTATCATTCATATTCATGTATTGGGTGGCCGGGTTTGTTGGATGGTATGGAATGGCTGGTGTGTGGTGGGAAGTCTGGAAGTGTGTGTGCGTGTAGAACAAAATATAACACACGTCGCTGGTACTCAAAGGGATAACCACTATCCCTTTGAGTACCAGCGACGTGTGTTTTATTTTATGCTAGTTATATATAGACGATATTATGCAGCTCGGGAAGGATCTGTGGTAGTTAAAACGGTTGGTTGAAATAGCTTGAAGCTTTACCAATGCTAGAGGTCCTTCCCATACTGAATCAATCGTCTAATGGTCGCCATATGTTGAAAAGGACGTCCCTGATACTCAATGGGTTAAGCAAATTACGTGCATTTTGTGTATTGTGTGATGTTTATTAGGTGTGAATGTGTCGAGTGCAGAAAGGTATATCATGGTGTGTGACCGACAGACAGACATAGAGTATGATATCATGACATTGTGTGCTTCGTGTTTATATGTAATACTCACAATATGGCGCGAGGGGGAAAACATGATATATGACGCCGCATATTATAGGAGTGAATAAATATGCGCATAAACTATGTATTTGTTTGAACAGTGTTTGTTATTCAATGGAGAGGATATCAAGCTAGACTGCCAGGGGAAATGGAGCAAAAAATGTATGGGAGTGGGAAAGAATGGGTGTCTAGTTTGTTATGGGGGAATATATTACATGTTTCATGGCAAATGGTGTGTGAGCTGATGTGGAGAGAGTGAGAGTGAGAGAGAGTGCGACAGAGAGTGAGTGTGTGTGTGTATGTGTGTGTGTGTCTTTTAAGTGTGTCTGTGTGTGTGTTAAGTGTATATGTACTGTATATATGTGTGTGTGTGTGTGTGTGTGTGTGTGTGTGTCAGGGGTCTTTCAAAAGCCTTTCTGGGAAGTTTCTTTGAGCAACCTCTCTCAAAGGAAAGTAAATACACACCCAGATTGATTCAATTACAAATTTAATTACGAATGTGACTACAAACGTTCACACCCGTATACATGAAAATACATTGATATACTCAAACGTATTCACTCAAAATATCTATATGAATATACATGATTTTAACAATATCAGTTTTTGCACTCAATCATACGCACGCACACTCACATACACACACACACACACACACACACACACACACACACTCACTCACATGCACACACACACACACACACACACACACACACACACACACACACATACACACACACACACATACATATGCTCAAACACGCATATTCATATAT
>CM064487.1:86293696-86303696 GCA_032716605.1 Paralithodes platypus | reverse complement strand
AACGGTAAGGCATCTAAATGGACCAATGTAAGTAGCGGGTACCCCAGGGATCGGTACTAGGACCAATTATCTTTCTAATTTACATCAACGACATAGATGAGGGTCTCACCTGTACAATCTCAAAATTTGCTGACGATACAAAAATTGCAAATAGCGTACTCTCAAAAGATCAAGTTGACGATATGCAACACAATCTAGATAAATTGTCACATTGGGCCCAAATTTGGCAAATGAGTTTCAATGCGGATAAATGTAAAGTACTACATATCGGATACCTAAATGAGAAAGCAAACTATTCGATGAATGGCACTCAGCTTAAGAATGTAAACAGAGAAAACCGATCTGGGAGTAACAATATCGAGTAACCTAAAACCGAGTCAACAATGTTCAGAAGTTGTTAAGAAGGCAAACAAAATAATTGGCTTTATAGGCAGATCATTTGAGCATAAATCCAAAGACGTAATCCTAACCCTTTACAATTCCTTAGTCCGCCCTCTTCTGGAATACTGCGTTCAATGCTGGTGCCCTTATTACCAAAAAGACATAAACAAGCTAGAACGAGTTCAACGTAGAGTTACCAAAATGATACCTAGCCTAAAGAACAAACCATACGAAGAGCATCTTAGAGAATTAAATCTATTTCCTTTAACCCAGCGCAGATTAAGAGGTGACTTAATTCAAGTGTTCAAAATCATCAAAGGCATCGACAATATGAACTGTAGTAAGTACTTCACTATCGACCAATCTAATTACACGCGGGGAAACGGTTGCAAAATCATTGGTAAATCTTTTAACTCACACGAATCTAAGAATTTCTTCTTCAATCGAGTTGTCAACTTGTGGAATGGGCTTCCCCGAGACGTTATAGACTGCAGCACCGTTGATTCATTTAAATTCCGCCTAGACAAATATCTCGCATCAAACCCGCGACTGACTGCGTTTGTAAATGAATAACTTTATTTTATCCTCCCCTCAGTTACTAACCCATATGTCCCCTACTAACTTCCTAGTCCTGCCACGTTAGTGGCAGGGCAGTAGTTCCCTTTCCAATGTTCCCTTACCCACTCTAAACCACTGTTTGGACACATGATCCTCAGTGTTTTGGAGGACAAGCAGCCTAGAAGGGTCACTAGATCTGTTGTTGCTTGATTTCCTTTGTACTCCTTTGTACTCCTATTACTATTGAATGAGTTATACACATATACCTATTACTATTGAATGAGTTATACACATATACCTATTACTATTGAATGAGTTATACACATATACCTATTACTATTGAATGAGTTATACACATATACCTATTACTATTGAATGAGCTATACACATATACCTATTACTATTGAATGAGTTATACACATATACCTATTACTATTGAATGAGTTATACACATATACCTATTACTTATTTATTCGATCTATCATTTTACGAAATGCATTATAAGTGGTGTGCTAAAGTTGAGAAAAGGGTTTATTAACTTAATGTACAGCTGCCCACATAAGTTCTGTTTTTCTCCGTGATATTCTAAGTAGAAATATAATGCGCATTATTAAATAACGAGTGTAGTTATGTTATTCAGTGGCTAACTCATCTGATTAGTCAACTGATAATCAAAAGAAACCACACCTGCAATTCATCCATACTATTTTATTGTCCTACCTAAAAACATGACGAGAGAGAAAACAAATAGAAAGAGAGTGTGTGTGTGTGAGTGAGTGAGAGAACAAGAACGAAAAGAAGAAGAAGAAGAAGAAGAAGAGAGAGAGAGAGAGAGAGAGAGAGAGAGAGAGAGAGAGAGAGAGAGAGAGAGAGAGAGAGAGGGGGGGGGGAGAGAGTCAACAAAAGAGAGGAAAAGAAAGGCTGATTCCCGTCTTGCCCCACCTTCAGATCTTTCCCGGGTTGGGTTGTGAAGTTCAGAGCTGTGAAGGAAGGAAAGAAGGAAGGAAGGAAGGAAGGAAGGAAGGAAAGAAGGAAGAAAGACAGAAAGAAAGAAAGAAAGAAAGAAAGACACAAAGGAAGGTAGGAAGGAAGGAAGGAAAGAGGGAAGAAATGGATGAACGAAGGGAGGAAATAAGAAGAAAAGAGGGAAAATGAACGGATGAAAGAATGAAGGAAGAATCTGGACGGATAGATTGAATTATAGAATGAAGAGGATTGAGTTGATTGAAAGAGGAAGGGAGGATCGAAGGAGAAAGGAAAAGAGGTTTGATAAAGGAAATTGTGAATGGAAGAAAGCAAATACATAACAAATGAAAGGAAGGGAGAGAAGGAAGAATGCAAGGCATGGTAGGAACAAGAGGGAATGAGAGGAAGGCCTGAGTAAATGGAAAGAAGGAGAGGGGGTGGAAGGAAAAAATATAACTAATCGCATGTGACCAATACCGGTGATGTTTAGTTTTTTCTCTTCTTTGTTTGTCTTTTTTTGTAAGACCTCGGTGTTAGGGGCTTAGGGGGACCTGCTTTTTGTTATTTCTCTCCTTTTCTCTCTTTCTCTGGCTTGTATCCATTCGGCCCCATGTAGCCAACTATTTTAAGACGTTTATCCCAATCTAGGTGTCGATTTCTTCCTGACGAGCGATAGCGAGACAGCATTATATGAAGAAATCCGGCTTCGCCGGAGAAATTTTTCTATCGAAAAATTTACAAATTTAGCCTGCTGTCTAACAAAAATTAAAAATATGTTGGCTCGCTACCACTCACCAGTAAGAAATTGACACCTGGATGGGGATAAACGTCTTAAAACAGTAGGCTGAATGGGGCCAAATGGATACAAGCCAGAGAAAGATAGAAAAGGACAGAACAAAAACAGGTCACCCCCCTTAAACATAGGATGACAATAGAAACATGAGATAAAGAAAATTAAATGAGTTTGAAGACAAAGAAAAGTACATACGGTAAATATTATTAAGAGGATATTTTTAAGACAAAATCCATCAATCGGATGAAATGTTACGAAGACAAACCAAAAATAAAAACAAATACTCTTACAACTATAAAATCACAAACAAATTGCATTATTAAATATGTAGGATGTAGCCCAAGCAAGAAAATTGAATAATGGAATAGTTATGGCCAACTCAAAAATAAAATAAAAGGATAAATACAATGAAACGATAAAATTCAAGTTTAAGGCGAAGAGGGAAATTTGTTAAGGAAACTAAGTGTGATGAATGAGAAGAAAGAACGGGAAGAGAAGAGAGAAAGTATAAGGAACAATAAGGGTGGAGGGAAGGGGAAATAGCAGAGAGATAGTAGAGGAGAGGAAAGAACAAGACAGAGAAATGAGAGTACAAAGGAGTACAAAGGAAATCAAGCAACAACAGATCTAGTGACCCTTCTAGGCTGCTTGTCCTCCAAAACACTGAGGATCAAGTGTCCAAACAGTGGTTTAGAGAGGGTAAGGGAACATTGGAAAGGGAACTACTGCCCTGGAACTAATGTCCGTGGCAGGACTAGGAAGTTAGTAGGGGACATATTATGGGTTAGTAACTGAGGGGAGGATAAAATAAAGTTATTCATTTACAAACGCAGTCAGTCGCGGGTTTGATGCGAGATATTTGTCTAGCGGAGTTTAAATGAATCAACGGTGCTGCAGTCTATAACGTCTCGGGGAAGCCCATTCCACAAGTTGACAACTCGATTGAAGAAGAAATTCTTAGATTCGTGTGAGTTAAAAGATTTACCAATAATTTTGCAACCGTTTCCCCGCGTGTAATTAGATTGGTCGATAGTGAAGTACTTACTACAGTTCATATTGTCGATGCCTTTTATGATTTTTGAACACTTGAATTAAGTCACCTCTTAATCTGCGCTGGGTTAAAGGAAATATATTTAATTCTCTAAGATGCTCTTCGTATGGTTTGTTCTTTAGGCTAGGTATCATTTTGGTAACTCTACGTTGAACTCGTTCTAGCTTGTTTATGTCTTTTTGGTAATAAGGGCACCAGCATTGAACGCAGTATTCCAGAAGAGGGCGGACTAAGGAATTGTAAAGGGTTAGGATAACGTCTTTGGATTTATGCTCAAATGACCTGCCTATAAAGCCAATTATTTTGTTTGCCTTCTTAACAACTTCTGAACATTGTTGACTCGGTTTTAGGTTACTCGATATTGTTACTCCCAGATCGGTTTCTCTGTTTACATTCTTAAGCTGAGTGCCATTCATCGAATAGTTTGCTTTCTCATTTAGGTATCCGATATGTAGTACTATACATTTATCCGCATTGAAACTCATTTGCCAAATTTGGGCCCAATGTGACAATTTATCTAGATTGTGTTGCATATCGTCAACTTGATCTTTTGAGAGTACGCTATTTGCAATTTGTGTATCGTCAGCAAATTTTGAGATTGTACAGGTGAGACCCTCATCTATGTCGTTGATGTAAATTAGAAAGAGAATTGGTCCTAGTACCGATCCCTGGAGTACCCCGCTACTTACATTGGTCCATTTAGATGCCTTACCGTTTATGACTACTCTTTGCTTTCTGTCGCTGAGCCAATTTTCTATCCATTTCAACACACCGTCTTGTATTCCATGCGCTTTTAGTTTTAGTAGTAAACGTTTGTGAGGAACTTTGTCAAAGGCCTTTTGAAAATCAAGGTATATAATATCTACAGCTTTACTCTCATCGTAGAGGTTGAGGATATCATGGAAGAAGTCTAAGAGGTTTGTTAAACAGGAACGTTTTTTACGAAAGCCGTGTTGAGTATCTTTAAGTATGTTATTTTCCTCTAAGTGATTTACGAGTCTGTCTCTTATGACCGTTTCTAGCATTTTACATTCAACTGAGGTTAAGCTAATTGGACGATAGTTACTGGGTAGGGATTTGCTGCCTTTTTTGAATATCGGTGTTACGTTGGCTATCTTTCACTGATCAGGCATAGTTCCAGATTGCAAGGATTTATTGAATAGTAATGTCAGTGGTTTGGAGAGCTCATCCTTAGCTTCCTTTAGAACTCTAGGCGAGATTGTATCAGGTCCTGGCGTTTTATTTACCTTGAGTTTATCTAAACAATTCAATACTTCTCTCTCTGTAACGGTGATACTGCTTAGAACATCTGAATTATCAATCTGAATCGGCGATGGTGTAGGGATATCACTGAGGTCTTCTGTTGTAAAAACTGATGCAAAGAAGGTATTGAGGGCATTACTCATTTGTACTTCGTCTTTGGTGTATTCTCCATTTTCATCGACTAACGGTCCAACAGTTGAAGTAACTACTTTTTTCTTTCTGATATAACTATAGAATTCTTTCGGGTTTGTTTTACTTTGATTCACAATATGTAACTCTAGGGTCTTTTTACTTTGCTTAATTAACTTTTTGGCTTTGCGTCGTAGCTCTACAAATTTCAGCCGTTCTTCGTCATTTTGTGAGAATTTTAATCTATCATTAGCACATTTTTTAGCAAGCAGAAATATCTTTACTCCACCATTTGGGCTTATTATTATGGCCTGGACGCCATATTTTCGATGGTATGCAGTCTTGCACTGCTTTTAGGTAAGTGGTTTCGAATAACTTCCAAGATGTATTTATGTCGTTATTGTTAATTAAAAAGCTCCAGTCAGTTTCTTTAAACATAGCTCTAAGTTTATGAAAGTTTGCTTTCTTGAAATTAGGGACTTTTTCGATGCTACTATTTGGTTCGTTACTAGTAAAGTTTAAAGTGAAAGTTATCGTACGATGGTCGCTGTTACTGAATTCATCACCAACATTCAAATTTTCTATTAATTCTTCTTTTGTTGCAAGTACAATGTCAAGAACGTTATTACCACGGGTCGGTGTTCGAACAAATTGATAAAGCGAACTCTCTTGCAAGTTCGTGTACAAGTCATGTCCGGAGTGTGAAGTAAGAGTATTGCCCCACTTGGTCACAGGTAAATTAAAGTCGCCAAAAAATACGGTATCTTGTGAGTTACTTACATCTGCAATTTGTTCATAAATTTCTCGGTCAGTTTGCACTGATTGAGCTGGAGGTGTGTATATTAATGCAAGTATTATTTTTGTACCTTTATTATTCTTTATTAGCACAAAAGATGTGTCGACGTCCACAATTTGAGGTTTTGACAGGAGGGTCGGGTTAAGACTTTCTTTGATATAAAATAAAACGCCACCTCCATTTTTATTTATTCAGCTTTTCTCAAACATTACATAACCGGGAAGTGAATACTCTGCTAAAAAGTCTCTCTCTTCTGTATTGAGCCAAGATTCTGTTATACCAATCACATCATAATTTTCAGTACACACTAGTTCCTCTAAATCTGAAAATTTATTGCGTATGCTACGAGCGTTTGCATAGAAAACCTTTAAAGTTGCGGTTTTAGAACTCACAGAACGTTCTTTAATCAAATTTTTTATTCTGATCGGATCTATATTTACATTCATGGCTGACATCGGTCCTCGGTCGTTATCCCTGGCGGTTTTGAATTTGGGTCGTGTTGGTGGAGCTTTATCCAAATTCGCGGTTCTTGACAGATTAGCATTTAATTCCTTCGCAGGTTGCCACCCTCGCTGTCTTCGGTCCTCCTTCCTGGATGTCCTGTGCTGAGTCGATTTCTTCTCCGAAAATTCTTCACCGCATCGTTGAGAAAACGCCCAAAACGTGCTGCTCCCACCTGGTTCAGATGAACTCCATCGTCCGAAAACAAATAATCATCGTAGTAGAAATTGTCCCAGGTGTCGACGAATCCCACGTTTTCCTTCCTGCAGAGGTTTGCTAGACAACGATTTGTGCTGGTGGCTATGTTGTAAAATCGGCTCTCTACACCAAGCCGGGGGACGATTCCTGAGACGATGATCCTTGATGACTTCTCCTTAAACGACTTGATCAGCTGCTGGTACTTTAAAAGCAAATCTTCCGACCGGGTTCGCTGTACATCGTTGGATCCAACATGGATGACGTACATTGTATTAGCAGGGGCCAGCTTAGATACTTCATCAACTGCAGCAACTACGTCGTCCACACCACCACCAGGGATACAAAAACGCTTCCTGGTCTTAGGTGCTCTGGCGGAGAACTCTGTGAGCTCACCACGTATTATCGAGTCTCCCACGCGCCGGACTTCTTCTATTTCCGCTTCGTCATCTGAGTCTGTGAGTATCTGGAAGCGGTTTTGACACTCGGTAATCGGTATGGGTTTCCTCGTCTTGGGGCAAACGTTGTTCCTCACAACACGGAAGTTGTCTTGAGGGGGAAGAGAGTTACTATTTGTTTCTTGAGTATCGGAAACATCAGCTGAAATGGCTACTGCAGGCGTTGAATTGTTGGCAGTTGACGTTGGGGCGTTGGTGGCTGCTGGAGTTGCGGTGACAATTGAAGTTTGTGGTACTCCAACGTTGAGTGTTACAAACTCTTGGAGTGATTCCAGCTTCATGGTGAGGACGTTGATCTTGTTGTAGGCTTCATCTAATTTCACTGTCAAATTCTCTCGTTGCTGGCAGAGACGGCAGACTTGAAGATTGACAGTAGCAAACATGGACTCACCAAACCTACCGGCGCAGTTCGTACAAGTGCGAGGCATGGTAACAGTCAGTTTCTTCAGATCACTTCACTCACTTTAAAACACTTAACTCACTTTAAAACACCTAACTCACTTTAAAACACTTCACTCACTTTAGAAACACTTCAACCGAAAGCAAATATGTTGAAATACACAACAATAGGTTATCAGGGGTGATAGCCTAACCGAAAACAAAAAATTTGAGATACGCAGAATTAGGCTTCCAGGGGCGATAGCCTAACCAAAAGTTTAAACAAAATTGAAATACGCACCAATAGGCTACCAGTGTTGAGAGATGAGAACAGGGAATAAGGGGGAAAGAGAGGAGAGGGAGGATAAAATAGAGGAATTAGAATTAAGATGAGGGGAAAGAAAAAGAGCGTGGTATGAGAACGGAGAGGAAACGAATGGATATGAGTGAGTGGGGAAGAGAGAAAGAGAAGAAAGAGGAGGGAGGAAGGAGAGGAGAAAGTAGCAGAAGAAAGTGGAATGAAAGGGGAGAGGGGAGGAGAGGAGAAGTAACTCAGGTGTGGTCTTGTTGGTCTTTCTCATAATACAGACCTGGGGTGAGGGAGTTACATAGAGTTACACACATACACACACAGATACACACACATATAAACATACAGTATAATCCTTGTGATGCTAGTGAGGCAGCCGGGTACAACTGAAGGGAATTAGAGCCCTCAAAAAAGCAAGTAAGTGCCAGAATTTCGTGGTGGCTGAAATTATAAACTCAAAGTATACACAAATGGAGATTCATTGGCCGTACTATATGTCAGCACCTTAATTAAACACATATTTCGTTGTTTGATGAGAGATGTCATACCGAGAACAACACTTGGTATTTTCATAACACATTAAGCGTATTTTGGCACCTAATTAGTTATGGTTACAATATTTAAATATTTCAACTTTTTCAGTATACGAGAGAACATTTCTTACTTCTACTTTCGTTTATTTGTAATTGTTTTATTTAGCTAAGGACAGACCTGTGTGAGTCAGAGTGTTCATTTTACCCTTACGATTCTCAGAGATATATTCTACTCTAATGATCTCTGCCATACCCATAGCTTACTCTGACTGTTCCTTTTACTTATATATTTTCTAGATCTCAAGTGACGGCGTCTCTTCCGTGGATTGACCTCCCAATCTACCAAGATTGGAAGCCAAAGCGTCACATATTTCCTTTGCCCCTCATCTTTCTCTTCATAATTGCTGAGGGGCACAGGGCCCTGGGTGGGGCTTTGGTTTCCCCGGCGTTTCCGCACCCTCCTCAGCTCCCCGCCATGGAGTGGCTTCGGTTACCCAGGCTTTATTGTGGTTGGCAGGGAGGGTTCTGTGGGGGCGCTCGGTTATGGCCTTGGCCTTGCTCGGGGCCTTGGGGCTGTTCGACCAGGCAGCTTGGGGAACAACAACAACAGCAACAACTCTAATGATCGTCTGAATTTGATTGATAAAAGTCGTCCTTATACTAAAGGATTAAAAGGTTGCAATAACTAGATCACATGGGAACAGCCGGCATTGGTGTAACTCTTCAGCACTACTTTGACGCCTTTCTTCAGTTTGTTCTGGCTAATATTGGACGATTGTATGCAGATTAGGAAGTATCAGAGGGATTAGAAAAGGTTAATAATATCTTCATTGTTCCTCCAAGTTCTTCAACTCTTTCAAAACTGATTATATTATTCCATTGATAGACAAAATATGAATACTGAATACATCAAATACATCAAATACTGATAGAATTATTTATAGAAGTGTCAAATTATAGGCGTTGCTTTACAGAAACTATGGCTTTTAATACTTTCAGAATGGTGATCTTAGTACAGGTGGCGACACAAATACAGTAGCGACATTTGTGCACTTAACCCCTTCAGTTTACAATGACCCATTATTTCATTGTAGGCTGCCTATTATTAAACGATAATATTAAATAATGAATTTATGTCAATGGTGTTGAGATGCATGTTAAATATCTTATTTACGCTCTTATATTGTTACTTTTCACTAACCATTATCAGGAACGTATTCCGATTATTCACCACAATGTAGGTGATGAGTCACCGTTCTACCAATCAATTTCTTACCATTTCCTTGAGTTGATATATCTGTAAATATAGAAGTAATTGCTTTGGAAACAACGTAATTGAAAGAGTCACTTAGTGTTGTGACCTCTCATTTTCTACTATTAAAGAAATACATATCAAGTTCTGTTAGTTTATAATTATATGACATATTTCTGAATTGTATTAAGAGAGAGATAAACAAAATAAATGGAGCGAGGGAGAATGAAGTAAAGAAACTGGAAGATTTAAACAAGCATAAACACACACAATACACACAATGAAAGATCTGTGCGGAAATTATTAGAAAATTAAGTAAATAATAGTAAACAAAGCAAAATATAAAACTATCAAAGACAAGAATGTATACAATATATATATATATATATATATATAATTATATATATATATATATATCATATACAGTATATATATA